>CM042231.1:3634398-4361898 GCA_023566465.1 Cottus gobio
ATAAGTATTTTCTCTCATTTATTCAACATGTGTTTATGTTTTCACACATGCATAAAATAAACTGGTTTATTCAAGATGACATGGCTGTAAAAATTGTCTGAAACGTCTATTTACGCACAAGCTACTTCTCAGCTTCTCCTCCCTGGTTAATACATCGTTAAACGTGGACATCAAGTTTGGCCCCTATTGGCTCCCGTAGGGCTGCAAATAGCCCGTCGTTGACGCTACTCTCAATCAAACCTGGCTAATTGGGGCCGTCACATTGTGTGTGTGTGTGTGTGTGTGTGTGTGTGTGTGTGTGTGTGTGTGTGTGTGTGTGTGTGTGTGTGTGTGTGTGTGTGTGTGTGTGTGTGTGTGTGTGTGTGTGTGTGTGTGTGTGTGTGTGTGTGTGTGTGTGTGTGTGTGTGTGTGTGTGTGTGTGTGTGTGTGTGTGTGTGTGTGTGTGTGTGTGTGTGTGTGTGTGTGTGTGTGTGTGTGTGTGTGTGTGTGTGTGTGTGTGTGTGTGTGTGTGTGTGTGTGTGCAGGGAAGATGTCCCGTTTTTGTGGCCGGAGGGAAAATCAGCACTTATTGATCACAGATTTGGCCAAACTGTCCGAGCTCCGTTCCCAGCGCCGCGTTGTTGTTGTTGACGCAGGAACAAAGATGATGAGACTCCGTGGGTATCGACGTCTGCTCGCGGCCTCCCGGTGCCGCGGGTTAGAGACTCGCTCCGCTGCGACGGGGTCCTTTTTCTCAAATCAATAGCGGACGAGAAAAAGAAGAAAAAAAAACGCTGACCTCACGGCTCATTCAATCTGTGTGGAAACAGACGGTGGCATTCATTAACCGGCTCTCGCTCCCTCTTCGTTACTCAGCTCTGTACCTGAGATGATGTGAAGGGAAGGTCTTCCTCTAGTGCTCGTGACCTCTGACCCCGACAAACACAAGCAGCCAACGTTGTTTTCAAGGCCTCGATATTCCCGGTTGATGGCCGGTTGTGTTTGCAGGTCTGACTCGTCCCCTAAAGAGGAGTTTAAAGATTCACAGCCTGAAATGGAGACGAGTAGTTTGAAAACCCTTATTGGTGGTTTTGCATTATTTATTCCTTTTGGATCCCGGTGGCTCTGCAGAATGTTCATCAAAATGATTCAGTTCCCCATCTTCAGCGTTTGTTTACAGAATCTCTCAAACGCCGCCGTCCCCTTTGAACTGGCACCAAAAGGCCTGTATCCCCGGCTCCAGTGCATCATGGGTACTTGGAGCGTGAGCAATGAGCCGGTGGTTCCTAACTGGCTCGTCTGATTGATCACCTCAGATAAACGGCCGATAAATACCACTCAGCACGTTAATCACGTCGGCCAACAAAGACAATTAAAGGAACTCGGGCCGGCCTTCAGAAATATGCTGCTCTTTAATTGCCACGGCAGTTTATTAGGGACTCCATTAACCCCGGAGGAGGGGGAGGGCCTATGTGTGACCTGCAGGGAGGAGGGGGATGGCCTATGTGTGACCTGCAGGGAGGAGGGGGATGGCCTATGTGTGACCTGCAGGGAGGAGGGGGAGGGGCTATGTGTGACCTGCAGGGAGGAGGGGGAGGGGCTATGTGTGACCTGCAGGGAGGAGGGGGAGGGGCTATGTGTGACCTGCAGGGAGGAGGGGGAGGGGCTATGTGTGACCTGCAGGGAGGAGGGGGATGGCCTATGTGTGACCTGCAGGGAGGAGGGGGATGGCCTATGTGTGACCTGCAGGGAGGAGGGGGAGGGGCTATGTGTGACCTGCAGGGAGGAGGGGGAGGGGCTATGTGTGACCTGCAGGGAGGAGGGGGAGGGGCTATGTGTGACCTGCAGGGAGGAGGGGGAGGGGCTATGTGTGACCTGCAGGGAGGAGGGGGAGGGCCTATGTGTGACCTGCAGGGAGGAGGGGGATGGCCTATGTGTGACCTGCAGGGAGGAGGGGGAGGGGCTATGTGTGACCTGCAGGGAGGAGGGGGATGGCCTATGTGTGACCTGCAGGGAGGAGGGGGAGGGGCTATGTGTGACCTGCAGGGAGCATGGGGAGCGTTTCATTTATATCTTTGCTTTTACAGGTTGATTCCACTTACTGTGAGTGATGTGAGGGCGTTCTAAAAATAGCGTATTAGCCCCTCTAAGGCCCCTGAGTTGATTATTCTTTTTTTTTAAAGCTTTTTCATGCTGAATTAATTATTTTTTTAGGCTTTAAAGTGGTGCTTCTTTGTGGGGAAACTACATTTTACAAATCTCTCCGTTAGATTAAGCGATCGATTAGAAGTCAACGAGTCGTTGGCGGCGTGAGGATCTCATGTTTAACTTATCTCTCTTATAATCAGGGTTTATCTAATGAGCAGGGTTCTCCATGAGATTCCTCGGTCTGGAATTGAGTGAATTATGATCTTAATATTCACAGTGCTTCACTTTATTTCATTTATTTATACATGTTTTTACGTATTTACATCAGATTTACAATCTTCTTTCAGAATGTTTTCACTCACTTGGTTTAACCCTTCGTTTGATTTGTATGTATGTATCCAGCTATGTATTTATTATTTATCATGCATCTCTGCGTCTATCCATGTTTATGTTTATCCTATATGTTCATTAAATATTTATTATTTACGTAGCACACACAACATGAATAAACGCACCGCATCTGGATTTTGAAAAGTGTGTATATATTATGTGTAAACTATTTTAATTCAGTTTTAATGTCGAGCCTCATTCCTCCTGCACACCTACATGAACTAATAATGCAACAGCACCCCGGCTGCACTGGACACTCTGTCCTCTGTTTCTGAGATATTCATTCCTTTCATCCATCATTAACGGGCAGCAAAAAAAAAAAAAAAAAAACTACTTGTGGGTTAAAATTAACTCTTTGAAACCCGTGTATCACGTCTCCTGTCTTGATCTAAATCACAAATTGGCGCTCTTGTGATCTGCATGACAAAAGCAGGCCCGGGATGATGTGGCGATGGGCCGCTCCAGCCGAGCCCGCGGGCCCTGATGAAAGCGCCGCCGCCCTTTTGATGTCGCGACGAGGACCGATGAGCACTTCACGCCGCGTCTCCTCTTGATCGCCTGCGTTTTGTACGCGTATTTTTAGAAAAGTATTCACAACCTTGCGTATAAAACGTTAAAGTCGCGTGCACACGTAAACGGGCCGTGATGCGTATAGGTTGCACCCTGTGTGTGTGTGTGTGTGTGTGTGTGTGTGTGTGTGTGTGTGTGTGTGTGTGTGTGTGTGTTTGATGTAGTCTTTCACACGAGAGATTTTGATCCATCCCATAATTTCTCATGTCTGTCCACAGCACGCGCCAGTGTCATCTGCTGCTCGACATCTTCAACCCCACCGAGCACGAGCTCACCGTCAGCGCCGAGAACAACCAGGACCTGGTCCTCCACGCCAGCGAGTGCCAGAGGTGAGTGGGAGGCTCCTCCCCCTTCCTCCCCAAACGGGGGAGGGGGAGGATAGGTGACTCGAAACAAAAATGGCGTCCAGTTTGTTCAGTTCATTCTCTCCCTGCTCTTTTTATTCTGTTTTTTTCTGTTGTCACACATTAAAGCAATTCACTGTTTTTTTACTCGTGTTGCTCAAAGCCGAGCTTAAAGAAAAAGGACCTTTTAACCCTTTTTGAGCTAATCCCTGGTCACGTTCCCAGATCCTGGAAAACCTGGATGTGGGAATGTGACCAGGGAAAAATCCTGGGGGAAAAAATCCTGAAAAATTGATAACAGTTGGTCATTTTTCCAGTCATAGAAAACACTTGGGATAGTAGGACTTGTGTAGGTTTTCTATCCACACATAATAACAACAAGTAACAAGTGTTTTGAGTCGGTAGTAGTATTAGTAAAGCAAAACTGTGGTTATTGTATATTTACATGTTATCTAAAGTTCTTTTGAGTCTTAACTGAGACCTCCTTCAGGCAAGCAATATGCAGCTCGATCATGTTTTGAAATCCAAATTTTACATCAGATCGGATAAAATTTAATATTTAATCAGGATTTGGGGCAAGAACAATCTGATCATGACATCACTACTTCTCATAGAAATC
This sequence comes from Cottus gobio, assembly GCA_023566465.1. Taxonomy (NCBI): domain Eukaryota; kingdom Metazoa; phylum Chordata; class Actinopteri; order Perciformes; family Cottidae; genus Cottus; species Cottus gobio. The sequence goes on from CM042231.1 coordinate 3,638,449, forward strand.
CTCCCAGGATTGAAATGGCAGACTTATAAGCATCATATTAATTTTGGTTTAGCGACGGTAAACCCAACAAGTTAACAGATTGGATTAATGCCACCCCAATATGTTTCATGGAGTTTTTCTGCTTCTTTTTTAAGCGTCAGGAGTTCCTCACTAATCTGTAAAAAGCTGCTAATTCATTTATTAATTTTCTTCGTCTGTTTTTTTTCAGTTTTAGTGTCTCTATGAAATATGAGGGAAATCCAGTCTCCAAAATTAGTTCATCTCTCATGTGTCTCCCCTGTTTTGCATTTGCTATACTGAACGTACACACACACACACACACACACACACACACACACACACACACACACACACACACACACACACACACACACACACACACACACACACACACACACACACACACACACACACACACACACACACACAACATAAAGTGGCAAATTAAGATTCCTGTCAGCGTCGTCTCTGAGCGGAGGTACATCGTAGTGACTCAGAGGCCTTCCTCCACGGGGGAGGAATGTTATTATTTGAGGGGAATTAGGGGGCGGGAAGGGATCTGTTCAGACGGAGCCAAGCGGCTCGTCACTCGGCTCAATCCAAGTAATCTGTCCTGTGCAGAAGTGAATCTGTTCAGATAAGCCAGAGCAAAAAAAAAGGATCACTTCAGAAGTCTTCCAAAATAAAAGTTGCGTTTAGAGGTGCTGTTTTAAACAATAACTCACGCTGCATAATGCTGTGCAGGAATTCTGTGGAACCAACTCGTACTTTCAGGAAGTACATGCTGATTTTAATTGAATTCAACTTTTAATTCCTTGTTTTTTTATGTTGAGAATCTGAAAAAATGCTGAATTTGCAGTTTCAAATTGAGACAATGCATTGTGGTGTTTTACACTGCACGGGTCCGGCGTTCCACCCACAGGGAAGTCACCGTTTCATGGTTGCTGCTTCAATACACTGCATCTGTGTTGTATTGTAAACAAAGTCACGCTATCTGTTTCAGTCATGCAGTCCCTCCAAATTAAAGCGCTTGACCCATCTCTTACTGATGTAGCCTACAAGCATTTTGAACCACAATTAAAGTTGCGTTTAGAGGTGCTGTTTTAAACAATAACTCGTACTTTCACGAAGTACATGTTGATTTCAATTGAATTCAACTTTGAATTTCTTGTTTTTTATGTTGAGAATCTGAAAAAAACGCTGAATTTGCAGTTTCAAATCGAGACAATGCATTGTGGTCTCTTACACTGCTTCAATATGCTGCATCTGTGTGAAGGATTACTTCTTGTTTCTCTTGTTTTTTTAAATTGTATTTCTGTTTTTCTCTAAACAAATCACACCAGAGATCGAAGGCCTTTCTTCCACATGAAAGCTCTTTGGTTTTAACATCCAGGAGCCTCTTGAAAGACATTTTGATCTGCAGCCACCACGCTGGTGATCCATTTAACCCCCGCTGCTCAGCGCCATGTTGAACTGTGTCAGACTGTAAGCACGACTCTCACGAGTTACCAGGCGATGTACGAACATGTCAGTTACGTTTTCACACGAGATGTGAAGAATTTCCAAAATCGAGATTACATTTTTCAGCTTTAGAGTCATATTTCCTCTTTACACTTTTGCCTTATGACAATGGTGCCTCATTATATAGATATCTGAGATTGTTCTGCAATTTTTGATGTAAAACATGAGTATGCATCTTATATGAAAGTGCTTTAAAAGGTGAATTTAAGAAATTATGTAAAATCGAGAAACTTACAAAAAAAAAACAAAGTCACGCTATCTGTTACAGTCCTGTAGTCCCCCAAATGAAAGAGCTTGACCCATCTCTTACTGATGTCACCATGAAGTCAATGTTACACACAAGGATGCACCGGTTGTATAATTGATTTAAAAAAAGATAAAAGAAAGAAATTGATACAATATGACACCACGAAGCCTCCGAGGCAAAAAACGTCAAGTCTGGTAACGACTGCGGTCGCGTGTATATATAGCCATGTATGTCTTTACCCTTTTGACTGACATTCCCTGAGGCTTTGACTCCACCAATCAGAGCTCCCCTCCTTTACAGCGTTATTCTGGAGGCCTGGCAGACGTATTGATTCATTATCAGAATATTGATTCGTTCCACAGCATTTTTTTTAGATTGAACGCAACCTCGCTCATCCCTATCGTTTTTTTTTTGTATTTATTTTTTTCAGCATCATGCTGATCATTTCCTTTGACACGCAGTTTTTCCGGCGCCGGGTCGGGTTTCGCATACAGAGAGAGTCCCGGCTCTCCGTCTGCTGGACCATATTGTGCTTGTCTCCTCACCTCATCCTCCCCTCGACATCACATGGCGCCGGCGTTTTCTTTCCCAGTTCTGTGATGAATGAGGTGTCAAGCCGCGAGATGTTCTTCCGGATTCCTCATCCAGGACTGCTGAAGCCAACAAAAAAAGACCCTGTCAATCACCCTCACTTTCCTCCTGCGACAAATGCGTTGTAATTGTTCCCATTGAGCTTTTTTCTCTCTCTCCGCGCTACACAAATAGAAAAGCAGTGGAGCGTGGCTCCAACAGCAGATTTAATCGTTTCTGGACTCGTGTCCGTGTGAGGGGAGGACGCCGGCCATCGCATGGGAGGGACTGACAGGTGGCGCAGGCCAAGAAGATCGTACGGGCCGGGGGTGTGTGTGTGTGTGTGTGTGTGTGTGTGTGTGTGTGTGTGTGTGTGTGTGTGTGTGTGTGTGTGTGTGTGTGTGTGTGTGTGTGTGTGTGTGTGTGTGTGTGTGTGTGTGTGTGTGTGTGTGTGTGTGTGTGTGTGTGTGTGTGTGTGTGTGTGTGTGTGTGTGTGTGTGTGTGTGTGTGTGTGTGTGTTCAACATGATAAAGCAAGTTAGCAGTCAATGTTCGGCTCATCATAATAAAATGACACGACTCAAAGAGAACAGTTTCCCATGAGAACAATGTTTTTAAAACTGCTGGCGTGTCCCGTTATAGCCACGAAATCCAAGTTAGTGGTTGCCTGATATCAGACTTCAGTCTGAACATTTCTCCGAGCCAATCACTGGAGACGACACATCCACCTTTTAATCTGAAGGCATTTTAAAGGACTGATGCGTAGCAATTGCCGGGGTTTTCTGAGTGGAGCAGAGCAAAATGAAACCAAAGATACGCTGACGATGTTTGACTAGTGAGTAAGTCCCGCCCACTGCTCTGATTGGCTAATCGGTCGCCTCCCCTCTGTGCTCATTGGCTTGATTGTTTTTTTTAACTAAGAAACCACTTTGTGTCCCAATGCCAGACGGATCAAACAGAAACAAAAGACCCGGCGAAAGTAAGTTGGGTTTTTGGGCAAAAAAATCAAACAAACATATTTTGATTATTATAGCAAAATGATACTTTAACTCTAAAATCTTAAAAATATGAAACTTAAAGGGATACCTTTATATTCTACGTTTTCTTTGTTTGTATAGTATTTAATAAAATTTTTAAGGCGGTGCAATATAATACATTACTATCCTCCCATGGATTTGCAAAAATATTAAATATAATAATAACAAAAATATTTTTTTCTTTTCATGATGGCCCCCAATTCTGCACTAACTTGTCAGAATGCTGTGTATCAGTCTATCAGTTGTTTGCATAAAGCAGTGACGTGGCCAGACGGCGGCGCGCTACACACCTCCTTATCTCGCCCGCCTGCACCTGAGCCCGGCGAGCGAGCGCTCGGACAAACACTCGCCGAGCCAAAGTGCACCGTTATCGTCAAATTGCAGGCCAGATCGCGAATTAGCTGCTCGGTCGCAGAACATTAAACATGCAGACGCACCTGCAAAATGTCACTTAAATCCGGTTCGATGCCGGCACGGCCCTTAGTCTCCAGTACCTCAGTCCTGGGGCTCAGCCGGCCAATCAGACACTCCCGTCCAGCCAGATGAGACGAGGGAGGAGTTTTGATGTTGAGACTTTTAATGAAATATCGAGATCTTGTGATCTGAATCTGTCTGATAATCAGCGGTTAGCTGGTTCATGCTCGTCCTGCTAGCTGGTCGTGAGCCTCCGGATAGCTGTCTAAACAGAAGCTCCAGCTAATGACGCCATCATCCTCGACTATATCTACACCGAACAACAGATATTTGATTAAATCATCCTCCTCCCTGCATGTGTTTCAGTACAAACGGAAAAGCAGGAGTTCTCTGTTCTAATCCCTGAGGAAATTAGGAGAGCACAGCATGTTTTGATACGATACTGTAAAAAATAAAATAGATTATTCGTTCATCAGTATGCTTCGACATGCACATTAAGTCGGCACGAAATGACTAATTCACCCTACAATTATTCCCCCGTGGCGGCTTCTTTTTAAAAATTTTATTTTTTTTAAACCACCTTGAGTGGAGACAAATGATCAGCCTCTAATGGTCACTGCTCTACATAAACAGCATGTAAATCAGCACCGGCTCTCCTCGCTTACCTTCTATTCTTTCGTTTGAGGTAAAATAAAGGAGCGATTCCCGGCCCCCCTCGACCTTTTCCCGCGAATCTTTGATCAGATGAGCAAATTCTGAGGAGACGGAGCGAATTAAAGTGTCCGTTTTATTAATATGAATCATTAAAAAAATAGCTGTTGTCCGGCGAAGTCGTTTCCACGAAGCCAGTTCTCAGGCGTCGTAATTAGTTTGGTCTGACTGCGCTTTGGTGGGTGATTCTTTTGTGTCCGACGGGTTTGATGCGAGTGTTTGAACAGTATCTAATTATGTGAATTGAGGAGCAGAGGCCCCGAGGCACTTGTTTCTATCGGCTGTATAAATAAACCCAGAGAGAGACCGTTACAGTATCCCTCCATCTGAATGTTCGGGAGGACGAAGACCAAAGCGGTACACCAGATAGTTAGTTTGTGAGTCGTTATTTGTGTTGTTGTTAATATCATTTTATTGTTATTTTACATGCATTTTAACCGCTTATCCTCTAGGGTTGCGGGGAGAGGGGGGGCGAAGGCGAGGTACACCCCGCATGAGTCGCCACACTATCAGTTTATTTTATTTTATTATTAAACATTGTTTTGATTCATAAAAAAAAAATTGGTCCAACTACAATTTTCAAGGTCAAAACTAAACTTCACATTTAAAATCAAATGTTTAATAAAGAAAAAGTGCTTGAAAAACATTCCAGCTCTCCAAGTAAATGTATATATAAATAAATTAAATAATATATATAAATATTTATATATATTATTTATTTATATATATATATTATTTATTTATATATATATATATATTTCTTTTTTTTATATAAAATTTTTATCTGGGTGAACCATCTCTTTAATCCTTAAGACTTTATAAGTTAAAACTGCTGTTGGCAGACCTGGATAGACTGGCGACTTATCCAGGGTGTACCCTGCCTTCGCCCAATGACAGCTGGGATCGGCTCCAGCGCCCCGCGACCCTAAAGAGGATAAGCGGTTCAGATAATGGATGGATGGATGCTGTTGGCAGAGTTCAGCTATCTTCAAGCTCAGCATAATTTTTTTTAAAGGTCAATATTTTCCGCTGCAACAAACACAAGATTCAGTTGCTGCTCCCAGACCCCCCCCCCCGATCCCCTCTCTGCATCAACACCACAGCTGTGCCTCCCAGAGGGGGATCCAAGCAAGCCATCGGTGGGGTTTCTACGTCTCATCCCAGCATCAAACCCCCGGGCTCGCACTAGTTCCACCATCAGCGCTGCAGAGCTCCTCTCCATCCGCCATGCCTCTTTGGCTCCACCGGATCGGTGCGCACGAGGGCAGACACGCCTCATTGCATGAGCCTTTTTCAAACAGAGCTTGTTTCCATGGTGACCACCTCCCCCCCACGACCCCCGCCCCCCTCCTCCTTGCACTACTGTTTATGGCAGCGGGGCACATAATGCATTCGCAGTCATACATCCCGTCTTCAACAGTCACCAGCCGGGGCGTCGGGTATCACCATTTGATTGTCTGTTTCGCAATCAAATCGGCCTTCTTAACCCCCCCCCCCCCCCCCCCCCCACACACACACACACACACACACACACACACACACACACACACTCACTACATGCTCATTACGTGAGCACTATCAAGTCTGATGAAAAACAACAACAACACCTACTGCCGGTGAGAGGGCAAAGATGAGAGCCGACTGCTGAGATGTACATCTGCTGGTGTGTGTGTGTGTGTGTGTGTGTGTGTGTGTGTGTGTGTGTGTGTGTGTGTGTGCTCTCACATTTCATGAAATGATGTGTTCCCCGGGGGGCTTTTAGCCCTGTTGTCTGTCTGGAGACGGGACAGTTAAGGCGCTAAAGAACATAAAGATCCTTTTCCACTGCTGTAATATACTATACTGCTTGAATCCCTCCATCAAGACGCCTTTGGCCTCTCAGGCAGCCACTCGACACATCGTCATGCTTTCATATTCTTTGGTGTTCTGGAAATATGCCTCCCCTCCAACCAAATCCAAATATTCACATGGCAGATCCAGCAGATGTATCTGACTCCAGTCACCTGTGACTGTATTGATCATATTGGCCGTTACAGTGTGGTGGTCGCCTGTCATTCCCTTCCATCGTGCATCAAACCCCAGCGTTGTTTAATAAATGGCAAAACGCCCCAAAAAAAAAAGAGCACAGGAGCCAAAAATAGCTCACTCTGTCATCCCCGGTAATGGTCCGCAAAGACTCGATTGTAATGCCAGCCGACGCATTAGAAGATTGTCTGCACGGAGGCGTCCTTCCATACCTATGCGCATGCAGTAATTGGCAGTACGGGTGTAGTTTTTATTTTGTTATTTTTTTTAAACCGCAGCTCATCATATTGAGCGAGATGTGGATGGATGGAGCGCCTCTGCAGCCGCCGCACACAAAGGGTTACGCCGAGTCAGCCGCAGTCTAAAAATAGACTGTTGCTCTCGCCTGCCTCTGCACAGGCCTCTATGGATCTCCGCCCTTAAGTTCTTGCACGTGAGGTAAAAATAACCCTCTCTGTGAAAACACACACACACACACACACACACACACTCTTCGCTCTCAGCCTCTCCCCTGTGACATAACACAATCTCTGGCTGTTAAGAAAGATGCAAAAAGGCTCGGATAAAAACATCGGCTGCACATGATTTGCTCCGCGGGGCCAAAACTGCATTTTGCTCGCAGCCCGCTTGAAGCAACAAAAATACTATCGCACATGCAAGTTAAATACCTTTTTAAAACGGCGTTAAAGTAGGAGCTTAAACGACACAACCACAGTATAGTGGACTGGAAAGCCAGCAGCTGCACGTCTGTTATTGTGCGTCCATGTTGTGAGTTCGCAGACCTCCAGGTCGACATGGTTTGTGGCTCTGCAGTGGTCAGATGAAAGCGGCTCCGTGCGCTTTAATGGGATTATCATGTACTTTTTTTCGGTCCGAGGCAACGCGGCATTTAATTAAGAAGGGGTCATTTTCCACTGTGACCGGCTCATCCCGAGCTGCTGTTATTACTGCCATTAAAAAAAAAGGCTTCACTGCCACAGCTTATTGCAGGATGCTGGTAATTAGCGATGTAGTGTCAGAAGTCACAGCCGGCGGACAGGAGGATGTTTAGTGATGGGGGCGGGGTTTGCTTTTAGATGTTTTTCTTTTTAGGCAGAAGAACATCATGAAACATGTGAAACCTCTATACGCCCAAATGCACAAATTCATAACTGTAGCTCTCTGCAAAAAATATACTGGTTTTGTTCTTTTGAGTTGATGCCCATTTTTTTTTTTTTGTTGCAATAGTTTTCCTTTGGTGTCTTCAGTTATCTTTATAACATGAAGGTCCTTTCTTCAAATTAATTAACTGACAGTGTGTATGTTACCCCATGCCCAGTCAGGAGAATTGCGCTTCCATAATTGCTCATATTATGAGTTATACGTTTTCATGAAAGCAATGGTGACTACAGTAATACACGCCTCCATCAGTTTGATTACAGATAATACATTGAACCATCATCTGTTTGATGAAAAGTGATCAAACAAATTGTCGTACTGGTTTCCTGCTGGTTGTCTTCTGCTATTGTGCATGTGTTTTGCGTTTCACAATAGGAAGTGAAGTGGTAGTGAAAGACATTTGTTGGGGAATGCACATGTTAAGCAGCTTTTAGAGGCTCTGGGGCTTAAATATAAAAGTCTATTTAGACATCCCCAGTTGAAATGGCACATTATATTTTTTTGTCATATTGTTTTTGGGGAAAGCTTGTGTGGGAAGCCGTTGCGTGATAGAGTCAAACAGGTGTTGCTGGTGAAATAAGGGGACGTCTATGAGCCACTTACTGGCTTCTACATATAAAGAAGTTACTATTCCCACTTTGGCATCATTGCGACTTCTGACCCACCTTTTGTTGGCTGGACCTCAGCAAAGTGGAGCCAGCCCTAAAACAAAATCTCTCCCTGACTTGCTGAGTGAGTGATGGGTTTCTCCATTGGCCATTGACTTTTGGAGTTTCCCCATTGGCCGTTGACTGTTGGAGGTTCCCCATTGGCCGCTGACTGTTGGAGGTTCCCCATTGGCCTCTGACTGTTGGAGGTTCCCCATTGGCCGTTGACTGTTGGAGGTTCCCCATTGGCCGTTGACTGTTGGAGGTTCCCCATTGGCCGTTGACTGTTGGAGGTTCCTCATTGGCCATTGACTGTTGGAGTTTCCTCATTGGCCGTTGACTCAAGGAGTTTCCCCATTGGCTGTTGCACTTTCAAACTGAATTGCAGTGAACAGTCCCCCGTTACATCCTCAGGGGACATGCAGCGGTTCCACTCGATGACTAACCTGACCCACCAGATGGTTTGTTCCACAGAACCGTCTGAGAAGCAGTCACTGGAAACTGTTTGGAAATGGGCAGGGACTTTCAAAAAATACCGGATGACCCGTCTGTCAATCAAACGCTCAGTGAAGCCAGTCGGAAGAAAAGTGTCTTTCTTTGTCCTTTCTGTGAAGAAATATTGTCCAATTCTGATATAACAGATGCTATTGCAGCATCTACGCCAACGTCTTCAGAAACCGCCATTGATGTTTAGAACAAACAGACTCTTTGTCTTCTCGCACCCCATTGAACCATTATAGACACTACCACTATGTAACATATTATACTATTATGTTGAGACTCTGAACACTTGGTTAAGGTTACGATTTGAGACACGATGAAATGTGTGGAAAATTGTTGAATTTTTGAAGATTTTATTTCTTAAATAAAACCGAAGCCACCATCATTCCTTTGCTTTGTTTTTTTACAGTTGTAGTAGCGTTACAACAGCAATGATACCTAATATAATTTGTAGTAATTTGTAGTAGTCTGTAGATCCGATAAAATGTGTTTGGCAGAGCCATGAAATACAACTTTCAACTTGCTCTGAGCAGGCACAAATCTCTGCTCCACACCTCTGCTTTTGCTGCAACTGTCATGGAGTCAAGCCCACTGAGAGTCATCAAAATACCAAATGGATACAGGCTAGAAAACAAGAAACTGGCAACCAAAAGAAAAACATTGTTTGCACCTGACAAACAATCCACTCGGCCAGCGCAAAGCCCCGCAGGCCGACACGCCGACAAGAAAATCTACTTCTCCATCTGTATGCATGGGCACGAATAACATTGCCTCTTTCTGAAGATGTGTCTTTCGTCCGTGCATGTTGTTGCAGGATTTATTCCGACGCTAACGCAATTCACGGCTCACTGTGACTTGGACTGGGAGTTAGACCCAGAGATGTTCAACAGTGGCACACAGGTTGTTATTAAAAGCCTTATAACAGGCTAGATTAGTCTCCAGATATGGGCTGATCCTTAAAAGACTCCACAATCAAATCAGTGGACGGAGAAGATGGGAGTAGCGGTGCGAGGGCTCGGCCTGGTACTGCGGCTCGGCCTGGTGCTGCTCGTGGAAAACGCCTTCATGGGTGCTTTGGGGTCAGACGTGGTCTTTGTTCCGCTTACAAGCGCCGCTCTATGGGCTTGCTTGTGCTTTATATTGCATTTTGTTGATTTGCACTGCTTCCCTGGTACACTAATAGGTTTTATTACATAACAGGTGACTTATTGAAATAGTTGTTGCTGTTTCTAAATGAGGTTTCCATTAAGTTTCACCGCAGCAGGAAGGTGGTAAACTTGTTTTTACATAATGTTTACCGTCAAGCTGCTATTACCTTGAGAACCAACAACTACTTACGGCATTTAATATGGTAAAGTGTATCGTGCGTCTCACGGGCCCGATGCTTTTTAACTGGCTTAACAACAATTACATCATTAATGGATTGTTTGCATCTTTTCAGCTGTTTATACTTTGAATTGGATAACTTTGGGTTTTGAACTGTGGGTTGTATACAAAAACGTATTGCTGCATTTAGCTGAGATGCTTTTTCATGCATTTTACAAACTAAACGTCTGAAAATAAGAATACAAAATGGTGATACCAAAGATAAATATTGGCTAAAATGAGCAGCTATCTGCAGCTTTGTCCTCTTCTAACATTTTTAGATCCTTTATCAATTATGAATTCATGTAACTAACATTTCCTAAGTCATAAAACTGTTTAATTTGACTAGTAATAGTTCACACTGCTACCAACTCCTGCCGTGGCTCAGATAGTAAAGTGGCATGTGCATTGAAATCGATATTTTCAATTCTGAAACGACACAATTAGCCTCTTATTAGCATACACAATGACATATCCTCGCCATTCTTAGCCTCTTTAATTAGCGAGCGCACAATCCCCTTTTTTACCCGGATTTGTGGAGCACAAAAGTCTCAAAAAGTGTTCAAATCAAATCCCACCAAATGAACAATGTAACCAATGAGAACATCCAACATGCATCCAACTGAACGGCTAAATGAAAACATTCCTTTCCATGTTCCTCCTCATTTGAAGTGTAAATCTGAATCCGGCCGCCTGGCCGTCAGTAATTACCTGTCCAAAGGAAAACCAGTCGCCAGGCACCGTCTTCCCACTCGGGGCCCGTTTGCATTGTGGCGACGCGGTACCTTTAGACTTAATGTGTAATGTTCGCTTTTGAAGAGGACGGGAATGAAAAGCAGCGCCCATTTGAAGACGGGACTTCAAATGGTCGATCAGTCGGTGACATAAGCATCGTGCCGCTAATCTTCAAAGGCGTGTGTGTGTGTGTGTGTGTGTGTGTGTGTGTGTGTGTGTGTGTGTGTGTGTGTGTGTGTGTGTGTGTGTGTGTGTGTGTGTGTGTGTGTGTGTGTGTGTGTGTGTGTGTGTGTGTGTGTGTGGCAGCGAGAACACTGGCTTTCCTTTCGTCTTTTATTTTGAAGTCGTAATTGTTATTTAATTTGTGCTCTGCTCCGTCGGAAAAAGGCCGCGTAATGTTAATTGCGTTGCCTTTTTCCCTCCTCCACCTCGCTTTGATGTGCGTGTGTCTCTGGACCCGTCGAGATCTTTTTGTTTTTTTGCGTCCTGTAATTTCATTAATGATGTCGCAAATATGGGTACGCGAGACAGGTGAGGCTGCAGATCACCTGTAGCGACGCACAATGAGGTGTGCGTCATGGCTTGTTTCTCACGAGGGAGCTCGGACACATTTGAGCCCCTTTTTTGTAGTTTTTGTTCCTCTGCATCGCTTGTTACCGGGCGGGCTGCAGATCTCGCTGCCGCCTCCCCCCTCGTACGCTCACACCTCGCTCTCTCTCTCCCACTGATAATACACACAGATAACACGTTCTGACTATATCAGCTTATGACCTGTATATCGATTGTTTTGGAGCGAATCCCCTTAATCTGTGAGTCAAAAATCTGATATCTGTTCATCTTTACACCCATGATAATAACCAAACCTGGGCTGAGCAATATGGCTTTTACATAGTATTTCCATATATGTTTAAAGCTCTGCTGCAATATACGATATACATCTTGATACGTCTTCTCTAAAACAACAACTTTTTGATTCAGCCCGTCGGTGCATGAGATCATTCGCAGCGCGATCGTTCAAGTGAACTGAACCGTAATATTGAGGTCAAATCTGTTTTTGGAAAGGCATTTGTTATTATTAAGGTTGACTATTTATTCACACTATAGTGAAATTCAGGCTTGCAGGCAGATTTTTTATTATTAAATTGGCCCGTTATGTAATCTTTTTTTTAATTTAGTTTTTCTACTTTTATTAACTAACTGACTTTTATGTGCAAGGTCAATTCAATTTTGATTTGATTTCCGTTCTTGGTAGCTTTTATTTTGAAAGTCTTTTTGTATTTTTTAGACGGAATAATTTTATTGTATTAAGAAACTTTAAATTGTCTTTTCTTTTAACTAATCTACTGTAATAGTATTATTTTAATGCTTTGGTGATATTTACTTTAGAGGGAGAGAAGGAGGGAGAGAGGGATGGAGGGAGGGAGAGAGAGGGAGGGAGGGGGAGAGAGAGAGAGATGGAGGGAGGGAGGGGGAGAGAGAGAGAGGGATGGATGGAGGGAGGGAGGGGGAGAGATCAGTACAGTGATATCGTATTATCAGATTATTAATACTCCATGTGATTGCTCGATGATGATGACGGCTCTAAAGAGGAAGCATAGCAGTCATCAGTTATTTCCCCTCATCCTCCTCTCACCTCATCCTCCTCTCACCTCATCCTCCTCTCGCCTCACCCTCCTCTCGCCTCATCCTCCTCTCACCTCATCCTCCTCTCCCCTCATCCTCCTCTCGCCTCATCCTCCTCTCACCTCATCGTCCTCTCGCCTCACCCTCCTCTCACCTCATCCTCCTCTCGCCTCATCCTCCTCTCACCTCATCCTCCTCTCGCCTCATCCTCCTCTCACCTCATCCTCCTCTCGCCTCATCCTCCTCTCACCTCATCGTCCTCTCGCCTCATCGTCCTCTCGCCTCACCCTCCTCTCACCTCATCCTCCTCTCGCCTCATCCTCCTCTCACCTCATCCTCCTCTCGCCTCATCCTCCTCTCGCCTCATCCTCCTCTCGCCTCATCCTCCTCTCGCCTCATCCTCCTCTCACCTCATCGTCCTCTCGCCTCACCCTCCTCTCACCTCATCCTCCTCTCGCCTCATCCTCCTCTCACCTCATCGTCCTCTCGCCTCACCCTCCTCTCACCTCACCCTCCTCTCACCTCATCCTCCTCTCGCCTCATCCTCCTCTCGCCTCATCCTCCTCTCGCCTCACCCTCCTCTCGCCTCATCCTCCTCTCCCCTCACCCTCCTCTCGCCTCACCCTCCTCTCCCCTCATCCTCCTCTCGACTCATCCTCCTCTCGACTCATCCTCCTCTCGCCTCATCCTCCTCTCGCCTCATCCTCCTCTCGCCTCATCCTCCTCTGGCCTCATCCTCCTCTCACCTCAACCTCCTCTCGCCTCATCCTCCTCTCGCCTCACCCTCCTCTCGCCTCACCCTCCTCTCGCCTCATCCTCCTCTCGCCTCATCGTCCTCTCACCTCATCCTCCTCTCACCTCACCCTCCTCTCACCTCACCCTCCTCTCGCCTCACCCTCCTCTCGCCTCATCCTCCTCTCGCCTCATCGTCCTCTCGCCTCACCCTCCTCTCGCCTCAACCTCCTCTCACCTCACCCTCCTCTCACCTCACCCTCCTCTCGCCTCACCCTCCTCTCGCCTCATCCTCCTCTCACCTCATCGTCCTCTCGCCTCATCGTCCTCTCGCCTCATCGTCCTCTCGCCTCATCCTCCTCTCGCCTCATCCTCCTCTCGCCTCATCCTCCTCTCGCCTCATCCTCCTCTCGCCTCATCCTCCTCTCGCCTCATCCTCCTCTCACCTCATCGTCCTCTCGCCTCACCCTCCTCTCACCTCATCCTCCTCTCGCCTCATCCTCCTCTCACCTCATCGTCCTCTCGCCTCACCCTCCTCTCACCTCACCCTCCTCTCACCTCATCCTCCTCTCGCCTCATCCTCCTCTCGCCTCATCCTCCTCTCGCCTCACCCTCCTCTCGCCTCATCCTCCTCTCGCCTCATCCTCCTCTCGCCTCATCCTCCTCTCGCCTCATCCTCCTCTCACCTCAACCTCCTCTCGCCTCACCCTCCTCTCGCCTCACCCTCCTCTCGCCTCATCCTCCTCTCGCCTCATCGTCCTCTCACCTCATCCTCCTCTCACCTCATCGTCCTCTCGCCTCATCCTCCTCTCGCCTCATCCTCCTCTCGCCTCATCCTCCTCTCGCCTCACCCTCCTCTCGCCTCACCCTCCTCTCGCCTCATCCTCCTCTCGCCTCATCCTCCTCTCGCCTCATCCTCCTCTCGCCTCATCCTCCTCTCACCTCATCCTCCTCTCGCCTCATCCTCCTCTCACCTCATCCTCCTCTCACCTCACCCTCCTCTCGCCTCACCCTCCTCCTGCCTCCTCCTCCTCTCACCTCATCCTCCATGATTTCCGTTCTTGGTAGCTTTTATTTTGAAAGTCTTTTTGTATTTTTTAGACGGAATAATTTTATTGTATTAAGAAACTTTAAATTGTCTTTTCTTTTAACTAATCTACTGTAATAGTATTATTTTAATGCTTTGGTGATATTTACTTTAGAGGGAGAGAAGGAGGGAGAGAGGGATGGAGGGAGGGAGAGAGAGGGAGGGAGGGGGAGAGAGAGAGAGATGGAGGGAGGGAGGGGGAGAGAGAGAGAGGGATGGATGGATGGAGGGAGGGAGGGGGAGAGATCAGTACAGTGATATCGTATTATCAGATTATTAATACTCCATGTGATTGCTCGATGATGATGACGGCTCTAAAGAGGAAGCATAGCAGTCATCAGTTATTTCCCCTCATCCTCCTCTCGCCTCATCCTCCTCTCCCCTCATCCTCCTCTCACCTCATCCTCCTCTCACCTCACCCTCCTCTCGCCTCATCCTCCTCTCGCCTCATCCTCCTCTCACCTCATCCTCCTCTCGCCTCACCCTCCTCTCGCCTCATCCTCCTCTCACCTCATCCTCCTCTCGCCTCATCCTCCTCTCACCTCATCGTCCTCTCGCCTCACCCTCCTCTCACCTCATCCTCCTCTCGCCTCATCCTCCTCTCCCCTCATCCTCCTCTCACCTCATCCTCCTCTCACCTCACCCTCCTCTCGCCTCATCCTCCTCTCACCTCATCGTCCTCTCACCTCATCGTCCTCTCGCCTCACCCTCCTCTCACCTCATCCTCCTCTCGCCTCATCCTCCTCTCACCTCATCCTCCTCTCGACTCATCCTCCTCTCGCCTCATCCTCCTCTCGCCTCATCCTCCTCTCGCCTCATCCTCCTCTCGCCTCATCCTCCTCTCACCTCAACCTCCTCTCGCCTCATCCTCCTCTCGCCTCATCCTCCTCTCGCCTCATCGTCCTCTCACCTCATCCTCCTCTCACCTCACCCTCCTCTCACCTCACCCTCCTCTCGCCTCACCCTCCTCTCGCCTCATCGTCCTCTCGCCTCACCCTCCTCTCACCTCATCGTCCTCTCGCCTCATCCTCCTCTCGCCTCATCCTCCTCTCGCCTCATCCTCCTCTCGCCTCATCCTCCTCTCGCCTCATCCTCCTCTCGCCTCATCCTCATCTCCCCTCATCCTCCTCTCACCTCATCCTCCTCTCGCCTCACCCTCCTCTCGCCTCACCCTCCTCTCGCCTCATCCTCCTCTCGCCTCATCCTCCTCTCACCTCATCCTCCTCTCCCCTCATCCTCCTCTCGCCTCATCCTCCTCTCACCTCATCGTCCTCTCGCCTCACCCTCCTCTCACCTCATCCTCCTCTCGCCTCATCCTCCTCTCACCTCATCCTCCTCTCGCCTCATCCTCCTCTCGCCTCATCCTCCTCTCGCCTCATCCTCCTCTCACCTCATCGTCCTCTCGCCTCATCGTCCTCTCGCCTCATCCTCCTCTCGCCTCATCCTCCTCTCGCCTCATCGTCCTCTCGCCTCATCCTCCTCTCGCCTCATCCTCCTCTCGCCTCATCCTCCTCTCGCCTCATCCTCCTCTCGCCTCACCCTCCTCTCGCCTCATCCTCCTCCGCCTCCTCCTCCTCTCGCCTCATCCTCCTCTCGCCTCATCCTCCTCTCGCCTCATCCTCCTCTCGCCTCACCCTCCTCTCGCCTCACCCTCCTCTTGCCTCACCCTCCTCCTGCCTCATCCTCCTCTCCCCTCACCCTCCTCTCCCCTCACCCTCCTCTCACCTCATCCTCCTCTCACCTCACCCTCCTCTCGCCTCACCCTCCTCTCGCCTCATCCTCCTCTCGCCTCACCCTCCTCCTGCCTCATCCTCCTCTCGCCTCATCCTCCTCTCGCCTCATCCTCCTCTCGCCTCACCCTCCTCTCGCCTCATCCTCCTCTCCGAGCCCCAGAGGATTTCTCCCTCGGGATCCGCCGCTGCCTCTGAACTGGAATCCGGATCAATACGTGGATCCCCAGTGTGTCGCTCATCGAACCGACGGGAAGCAACAAAGCCGCTGCAGCTCTCAATATGATTTCTGAGAAGTCATATTTTGCATCGGTCAGCGCCTGTCAGAGCAGATATTCGTCCAGGCTCTAAAACAGGAGGCGACACTCTGCAGTGAGACTCTGGATACATTTATAGGAGCCTCTCAATGAGAGGTGGCCTCCCGTGGACAGACATGTCCAGGTAATTTGCAGTTAGCCGCACAGCTCCAGGCCACATTGTGTCATTTCTCTAGGTGGAGAATGACGGGAGTGCTGAGTGCACGGAAAAAATGATCTGTTCCCTCTGTGGGAAGGAGACTCTGAAGTCTGTTTCCCAGTTAAACACTGGGAGTGAAGCCTATCACCCAGAATGACACCAGTGAGACGTTTCCTTCTCTCCTTCAATATGTACGCTGCAAGGGAATCTCTCCACTAAACTTATAATCCTAAACTTTATTACATTCAATATATCACAAGAATATGGAAGCCCGTTTCCAAAACTGTGATAAAACAAATGTAGATCCTGTAAGTCATAATTATGACATAAGTATGAGATGCTAAGTCATAATTATGAGATAGTATCTCATAATTATGACTTACAGGATCTATTTTTTATCACAGTGGTGGAAAACGTGCTTCCATACATATACATACATGTATACACAAGGCAAGTTTATTTTGTTAGCATATTTCAACAAGGCAATTCAAAGTGCTTCGCATAAAACCATTAAATACATCAAAACATAATGCAGAAGAAATTAAGAACATTCATTAAAACATAAAAAAAACAGTCAAAAAGCTTTAAAAAAAGAATAATTAAAGCTGCAGTTTAAGATATAAAATGCACTAGTGAGATGCAGAAGTTGATTAATATACTTGAATTTGGTTCAATTAAAGGCAACCGCAAACAGTCTGGATTTAAAGGAGCTGAGGGTCTCTGAGGGTCTCTTAGGGTCTCTGAGGGTCTCTTAGGGTCTCTGGGGTCTCTAAGGGTCTCTGAGGGTCTCTGATGGTCTCTTTCAGGGACCTTGTACCGGATATGTGGAGCAGAAAAGCTGAACGCTGCTTCTCCGTGTTTAGTTCTGACCAATTGGAACAGGAAGTTCATATTATAAAGATGGTATTTCTAACATTTCAGCAAACATTCACTTAATTCCACATCCAGGAAACATGAAAGATCCTATTCCTTTAAATCCGCTGGATGAAAATCTAATACTCCCACTTCCTTTGTCTCTGTTTCAGTCTCTGCCAGCTCCTTAGAAGAACATGTAGGTTTTACTGCCGTTGCTACAGCGGATGTTTAACTTTCTTATAACGCTGTCAGACGTTCGCAGACAGCTGTTTTCTTCCTCTTCTTCTTCCTCTTCTGCTCAAAACAGGAGCTCCCGGGATCAGAATGTAATAACGATGACTTAAAAGATGGGAGAGCCTTTGTAGCTCTGCAGAGCGCTGGGTTCATTACTACAAGACTGGGAAAAAAAAAGATATATATATATATATATAGATATGAATAGATCCAATTGGCGTTTCCTTTTTGAATGCAGGGCCTGCATGCTTCATGGTGTTGTAGTTGTTGGCTTCGGGGTCACTTCAGGGCCACAGGTGTGGTCTCAGCCCAGTTTGCTTACAACAAGACTTCAACCCTGGATGTGACACCCGACGTAGCCTCGGGCAGCCTCTTGTAAATAAGTAAATAACATACCCACAACATAGAGGGGCGAGCTCGGATCTGAGGGTGTTTGTTCAGACCAGATGCATCATTTAAAACATGTCAAACCACACAGAGCAGCCCACACCGGTTGTCTGGAGGCAGAGAATATAAGGGAGGGTTTCCTCGGGAAGATATTCTGCAGATGAAGATGAGCATCGATCCATTACAGAGGGGAAAGAAAGGTGCTGCCCTTCAATCTGGGAAGTTGTGATGGGCATCTGTTTATTAAAGAAATTAAACCATCATTAGTTGAAGGCAAGGCAAATTTATTCGTATAGCACATTTCAACAATAAGGCGACTCAAAGTGCTTCACATAAAACCATTAAAAGCATCAGAACATAATGCAAAATAAAACAAGATTTAAAAACAATTACAAACATTCATTAAAACATTAAAAAACTGTTAAGAAGCAAAAAATAAATAAATACAGAATTGATTAAAAGACCTACAGTACATAAAATGCTTTTTTATTTTTTACATTTAAAAATGACCAAAACTGACTAAGTATCAGCAACTTGTACTCCATATATCTGAATAATTTAAACTTTTCATAAAAAGAAAAAAAATTCAAGGTGCTTAATTCCAGATTCAGAGAATATT
This sequence comes from Cottus gobio, assembly GCA_023566465.1. Classification (NCBI taxonomy): domain Eukaryota; kingdom Metazoa; phylum Chordata; class Actinopteri; order Perciformes; family Cottidae; genus Cottus; species Cottus gobio. The sequence continues at coordinate 3,657,102 of CM042231.1, forward strand.
GATGGATTTCCTCCACATGACAACATAAACAAAGAAAAGGGAAGCTCTGATAACACACAGAGGGAGGACACCATTACTCCACTATACATCTTTACACAGCAAAGTGCCGATTGCTGCTGTATTGATGACTCCGATCTTTAAATGACAGTTATGCAAATGTTATGTAACTGTTAACGTCTTCCCCCGGGAGTTTTCCCTTTTGGCCAACCGTAAATGATGTAAGCGTGAAGCCGTGTCTCTAAGTGCTTCTCCCGTCTCCGGTTGCAGGATGGCCATCCAGGTGGACAAGTTTGACTTTGAGAGCCTGCCGCAGCCGGACCAGGAGACGGTTCGCTTCACCAACCCCAAGCAGCTGGAGGAGGAGCGCCTGCACGCCCAGGGCTCCCAGATCAACAGCAAGCTGGGCATCTGTTGGAGCATCATATCCTTCCAGTGTGAGCTGAATGCCACTGAAAAGCACAATAGATGCATGTATATGGTAAAGGTGTTTGTTCTCCGTCATGCATGTGGTGAAACAGGATTCCTCTGCATTGAGTTTGTTGACAGTCAACAGTACGGGACATCTGGATCCTGCATCTGGAGACCCCGTGGCCAGCAGGGAACTTGTTCGCCTGCACGGACAGATGGCGAAAGCGTATGGCGAAGTACCGCTCTGACACTGAAGTGATGTCTTAGTGCGTGTGTGTGTGTGTGTGTGATTGTGTCGCATACTCTCATAAATACCAGAGAACGGTCTCCCATAGGTGCTTTGCGGTCCGACCAAGGTGGTGTTTGACAGCTCCGTCAGCGAGCTGCTCTCTGCCATCTGCTTTTCCTCGGGGAGTCGACTCCTTCTATCCGTCTCTTTATGTACCGGTATCTTCTGGCTTCTCACCATCAACACACTCTTGCTTTGACAACAGCTACAGGTTGTGATATACTCAAGGCCAGTAGGACTTCAATGGAAACATAGATATGTCTTCCTCTTCTTCCTACAGTCTCCATCAGCGGGTTGAGATTTCTCAAGTCCATAACCTTAATTGTACCACCTTTTGAGACCAAAATCAAATGTCCACCCATTACATTTCATTTAGCTGACGCTTTTATCCAAAGCGACTTACAATAAGTGCATTCCACCGCGAGTACAAACAAGAATCAGAACAACAATTTCTTCAATAAAGTTCAGCTACAAAGTGCTATCAGTAAGAGCTGCTACGATGCTACTTCCTTTATTCAAGGTATAGTCGAAAAAGATGTGTTTTTAGTTTTCGACGGAAGATGTTAGTGGACGACAATGTGCTATTTGCTTGCGATCAGATTGAAGGCGGTGCACTTGAAGTGTCACATGTTCACGGTGACTTTCAACACCGAGGACCCCACCCTGCTGGTCCCCCAGCTATCCGGATGCACTGCCTTCGGAAACGTACGTTCCAGAAACTATTGTCGGTAAAATCGAAAACTTCAACAAAGTTTCTGAAGATGAACGACGGATGAAAACGTTTCTTCTGTTGCAAACAGCGTAGTCATCGAGTGTGTCGGCCCATTTCTCATCGAACATATTTAGAGATTTAAAAACTGCCTGTCAGATTGCTGGTGAGCATGCTGTACAATTAATGATGAATCCAATCTCTGAGCTCCTGAAGATGCCATTATATGTTTGTTTTTTTCTTTTTTTTTTATGAAGGCGCAAACACCCCCATCATTACGCGCATTGTTTTATCTACAAGTAATTTGGCAGCGTGTAGGCAGGGATGAAGAAAGAAAATGACACACAAATATATTCCCAACAGCGAGCCTGATAGCACTCCTTTTACTGTTGCATAAATCAGCCCGAAATGGCCCGTTTGATCATTTTGCCCAATTTAGAACATGTGTTATGAGTGCAATTTATGAATTTAAACACGTTTCCCTTGAAGCTCAACAGCATAGAGCTTCACGTCAACAAAACACAATGTGAAGCTGCTCAGCAGACAGTGAAACTGATCATTGTGGGGGCTTAAGGGGTATAGGGACCAAACAAAAAGCATCATGGAAATGTGCAGATTGAACCAAAAATGTGACATTTTGAAGCCCCACGTTAAAATATAGGTACATTGGGTGGAATATCCCAAACACAACTTGTGTTAACTTAATTATTAATGTAATGGACCGACAGCAGAACCGTCACGTGATGTTGTGAAGTCTCGATGCCATCGTATCCGTCTGTGAGGCTCGTGACTCATCGGCCTCCCATCCTTGTAAATTCTGCTTCGGGGAGGATTTTCCCTTTTTGCAACGTGGAAAGAAAACGAGATAAATTAAAAAAAAAGAAAAGACGATTACAGTGCTTGTCACACTCCAAAGCACTCACTTGGCCCTGAGCAGAGTAACAGTCACTTTCATTTGTAATGTATGAGTTCCCTGTATTGTAATTCCTGTTTTGTTGATGGTGTTCAGTTATAGTGATTCACTCATTGGGGGAAAAAATAAAAAAATAATTGAGGGATTGTGTTAATAGTGGCATCCCCTCCAGGGGGTGATTGCCAAGTTGATGACTCTTCTCCGGATATACAGGGTAGAAGTCCCTTAACCAGCGATGATATCCACACAGTTATTATCGTAACGCCCCGTAAAGCTGTCGTAGACATGATCTGGCTAAGAGATCCCGGAGATGCCGCTTGTGAAGGCCTCGTTCTCAGCTGTAACCCTGAAGCAGCACTATTTGGGTCATTTCGCTCGGCTGGGTCTCGGGGTCTTCGTAGCTGTCGAGAATCGTCTGCTCCTGAACCACCTGCCCACTTTGTATGCGTTTTATACGACATGCAATTATTTATTTATTCTTTTTTTTGTGTGCAGCATTTCTGCTCCATTCTGACAATGAGAGAGGGGATAACATGACGCAAAGGACTTTACTACAATCATTTTGACTGAAGAGTTTGTTATATAGCTCCTGAGCCAATGCCACGACTCAAATATTAATGTTAATGTAGGCTTTTAGCTGGGGTACCATGTGTGTGTATGTGTGACGATATGAACATAAATAAGCTATAATAATAAACCCAAACCCAGCTTGCAAAGTTTGCAAAGCTCGCCTTCAATGCGTCCCAACCCGAACACATCACCTCCTCCATTTATTTATTTTAATACCTTCCCCTTTTCTTCTTTTCTTTTCAAATGATTTATTCTTTATTTTTTCTAATCATTATATTTTTCCACATGCTGTCCCCTTTTCACTCATCTGTGTTTTTTTAATGTTTTCTACATAAACAACATCTGTTGTTGCCTTTTGTATTTAGTTAGTAAGTCTAAATTGTCCACGTTATCCAGGAATTGGTGAATAAAGCACCAAATATAGAGCAGCATACTCGAAGCTATTCGTCAGCCCAAAGCAGAGACGCAACACTTTGGAGGCATTTCAAGTAGCCGTAGATAAGTTGTGAATTAATGTTTGCAATGACTTTTCCATTTCCGCTTGTCAGGAAGAGCTGTGGTGGAAGACGTGAAAGTATTCTGGGCGAGGAGACATAAAAGTGACAAACTCTAAGTTTCGTGAGTTAACGTGCATGTTGGTCATCCACACATTGTTTCTGTGATCGCTCGGCTCTGCGGCAATTTAAGGGAATTGAATTGTCGCTCGTTGGCCACGAAAACATATGTGCAGCCGAAAGTGGATTTTCACTTGTTATTGGAGCGCTTAATCTTAGAAGAGAATCCTGATGGAGCACACGTCCACAGATGCATGGATCTAGCGACGCTTTCCACTTTAATTTGACAGCTCCATCAGATGGACAGCATGCTGTTCACACGATGCTCTGATGCGTCGGACTCGTGCAAGACAGATGTGTGAAGTAAAAGTTTACCGACCGATATTAACCAGGTGAAGGGCTGAAAGACGTGGCTGTGGAAGAAAAGAGAGATCAGGGTTCAGTCTCACAGAATGCAATCTGTCAGATGTGTTTTTTCTTTTTTCTTCGTGTCGCTCAGGTCGAAAAACAACGTCAATAGAAAGTCAGTTAGGAGCCTCGCTCTTGGTGGACAAACCTGTACGTGGAGCCAATAGATTTCATTTCGTGATGACTGCAGGGTTACCTTGCTTAGCCGGCTGCCACTGTGACCCAGTACCTGGAAAAGTGCCAGAGCAGGGATTGATGGATGAGAAGAAGAGGCCATGTTTTGACCCCTTTCATAGAGCTGCATGTATTCTGTACTAGACAGATAGATTGATGTTCCTTATCTGGTTTAGAGAAAGTGGATGTGGGTTGTTTCATTCATCTGTATTTAAGAGTACACGGTTCTATGAATTTTAAGTTGCTGTACAGTTAAACAAAACACCATTTTTTTAATAGTAAGTTACTTGTCAATGGCTGCCAGTTATTTACTGTGTTTTATTTTTTACAGTAAGTTACTTGTCAATGGCTACCAGTTATTTACTTTTTTACAGTAAGTTACTTGTCATTGGCTGCCAGTTATTTACAGTTTTTTTACAATAAGTTACTTGTCAATGGCTGCCAGTTATTTACGTTTTTTTTACAGTAAGTTACTTGTCAATGGCTGCCAGTTATTTACAGTTTTTTTACAATAAGTTACTTGTCAATGGCTGCCAGTTATTTACGTTTTTTTTACAATAAGTTACTTGTCAATGGCTGCCAGTTATTTACAGTTTTTTTTTTACAGTAAGTTACTTGTCAATGGCTGCCAGTTATTTACAGTTTTTTTACAATAAGTTACTTGTCAATGGCTGCCAGTTATTTACAGTTTTTTTACAATAAGTTACTTGTCAATGGCTGCCAGTTATTTACAGTTTTTTTACAATAAGTTACTTGTCAATGGCTGCCAGTTATTTACTGTGAATTTCACAGTGCGTTTCTTACAGTGTAGCGGTTGTTTGAGGGATTTAATTAGTCACAGTGGCGCTTTGAGCGACATGTCATCAGGGTTAGGTGAAAAGTCCGGGGACCACCAAAATCATTACAGTTGATCTTCTAGGGACCTTGGATATCCTTGGGAAATTTCACCGTAATCCATCCAGCAGTTGTCGAGACATTTCACTCGCCACTGCACCTCTAATATGCAATATGGTGTATATATGCTTTTGTGTGTGTTTAAAATGTCTATATAATTTCCTCATAATAAATGCTTGCATAATGTTATTAGTATGTATATAATCAAACAGGGGGCTACTCTTGTGCGGTGTATACATAACAAACGTTCCCTTATTATGTAACGTGGCCGTTTTTCAAGGCGGCCACGTTGCACGAGGGTCCGCTGAGGATTTAACCGGGCTTTGATCATCGGGCCGCTGTAAACATCCGGGCTGAATCGATGAAGAGAGGCTGTGGCTGCTCTTGTTTCCCCCAACGCTTCCACCGAAGCCTCAAAGTAGAAATTGCACATTTTCCAAGTGATCAAAGCCACAACATTGCCATTGTTCCCCGTTGTCCGCTCACATGAGACGATGTGCGCCGTGTGCACGATGCAACGTGTGATTCATCATGAGTCAGAAGTTTGGAAAAAAAAAGATCCAGGCGGCACAGTTGAAGCACTTTTCAGCACAGTACGTCTTGTCCGGAGATGGCCTCTCTCTCTCTCTCTCTCTCTCTCTCTCTCTCTCTCTCTCTCTCTCTCTCTCTCTCTCTCTCTCTCTCTCTCTCTCTCTCTCTCTCTCTCTCTCGCTCTCTCTCTCTCTCTCTCTCTCTCTCTCTCTCTCCCCCTCCTCCCCCCAATGTGTGCATACTGTACTCTCCCTCAAAGGTTAATGGACAGAGGTTTGGTGCCCCGGGCGCTGCTCATCTCACCCATTATTCCAAATGTCAGCTGTGTAAATGATCAGCTGTGTGCTTATCATCACACATTATCTGGGTAATTGCTCTCTGACAGCCGTATTTGTTTTGATGCCGCAGTCATGCATTGATGGCCAGCCCTGCGATCAGCGATCATTATAATCAGGTTACAGGAACATGCTTCACATGTACCTTTGACATCCCAATAATGAATCCACTGCACAACAAAATGCTAATGAGGAAATAATGAATTTTAGAATCGGCAATCAACATACAATATGATGCTGTTTTAAATCTAGCTCCTAGTGTTGCATATAACTATGGTGTGTGTATATATATATATATATATATATATATATATATATATATATATATATATATATATATATATATATATATATATATATATATATATATAATGTGTGTGTGTGGTAGAGTTTTTTTTCATGTTTATTAGTTCTCGAAATGCATCGAGCCTCTCCATCATGTTGTCCTTAACCTTACCCACCCTTCCCTGCGGCGCCGCGGAGAGGCCAGCGTGGAGGGAGTCCTCAACCAGCTGGTCCTGGAGCACCTACAGCTCGCTCCGTTGCAGTGGGGTGAGTCACTTACGTGTGTGTGTGTGTGTCTGCATAGATTATGACATCATGAGTCGAGGTCACACACTTCCACCACTTTGGGAAACTCCGGGAACAGGAAAATCCTTACCGGGGTCTAAAATGTGCAACGTGAGATCAGAGATAAAATATTTTCTGTAATATTTTCTTTGGATGCCAATCGCAGGACGTGGATCCATTACCTGTCGGCTGGTGCGTGCACCTCCAGAACCGGCGTCAAGCCGAGGTTTTTTTGTGTGTGTTTTGTTTGCTATTCTGCAGAAGTGCAGACAGCATCTTGGGAAATGTCTGAATCACCGGGGGGACACAAATTTGTAGGCGCGCTCCTCTGGTCGCACCATCTGTGATCATCCTCTGAAATCACTTGTGATTTACTGCGGGTGTTTGTTTTCTGAGATTCACTCCCTCTTTGGGCGCTGCCAGCATCTCTGATTAGTCAGCTGGGGCTGTCCTGCTCCTGCAAAGAGGAACGCAATCTGCAAAACCAAGGCGACGCCGCGGCTCCAGCGTGGAAATGTGAGTTATCTGATGAGACGGAAATAGAGGGGATAATGGCAAATACTTCACTGGATCCACTGTTCCTCGGATATTTTTCGGCGTTTCACATAAACCTCTTTTATCAAGGAACGCTGACGTGAAGATGAGTGAGATTAAACTTTAGACTGATATTCCAGTGCACGCAGCAGCAGCAGCTGTTTCCTCACATTCCTCATGTCTGTAAAGGTGCTTTTGCTCTCGTTCAGGCCTTTCGTGGGTCCTGCTGATTATGACCCAGATGATTTGCCTCCGCAGCCCATTAGGATGCCTTCATGAGGATCGCCAAAAACTATCACAGGCTCAATTATGGTTACGGTTATGGTTCAAGCTTGTTTCCCCCGTGTCGAGAATCGTTAGTCCAATGGATGCTTTTAAATGCCTCGCACTTAGAGACACTGTAGATGAGAAGGAATCTCGTTAAGCTCGTTAAAAACATGTCATTGTGTTTATTTGCCCAAAACTCATGTTTAACTTATTTCCCTTTGATAACATAGGGAAGCTCAAACAATCAAAGGGTTGTCTATTATTAGAAAGTAGGAGCTGTTTTCATCCTCTCTACACCTCATTTTTATACACTCTAGCTCCCATTAGATTATTTAAATCCCTCGAGGAGGTGATGGACACTTTAGTAGAAATGAATTCCAGTCATTGACCCAAAGCCTTTTCTCTGATCAGGTGCTTTCAGTCTCATCAATGGAGACGATGACTATTCCAGCAACATCTGAATGTGACAATGCCCACGCTGTGAGCATCCTATGGAATACCGTTAACCTCTGTTGTACCCAGGAAGCGATCTCTGTGACCAACGTTAATCCCCTCGTTCATTAGAAACGACAAACAAATGTGGAAGTCATAACAGGCTGTTACTGTGATGATGTGCAATGGCCGCCATGAGATTTGTGCTATTTAGAAAATGTTTTGTGCGTCATAGTAATCTTGCAGAGGTGCGTTCAAACCGATGCATTTCTTCAGAAAAATGTAAATCGGGTCAGCTGTGCACCTTCTGGAGGCGGAGTCAGCGGTGGCGTATTTTTCCCCATCAACGAGGATGCTGGGGAATAATATGTGCGAGCAGTTGAGCAGCGTCGGTACAGTACGTTAACCCCGGCTGCTCCACTGTAAACAGGGTGGCATGAGCATGCGTGCAGGACTGAATTATTAAAAAGGCTCTGCAGCTGCCTCCGTGTGTGTGTGTGTGTGTGTGTGTGTGTGTGTGTGTGTGTGTGTGTGTGTGTGTGTGTGTGTGTGTGTGTGTGTGTGTGTGTGTGTGTGTGTGTGTGTGTGTGTGTGTGTGTGTGTGTGTGTGTGTGTGTGTGTGTGTGTGTGTGTGTGTGTGTGTGTGTGTGTGTGTGTGTGTGTGTGTGTGTGTGTGTGTGTGTGTGTGCGCACAGGCCCACTTGTTGTGTTGCGTTGGCGGTTCTTTAACTAATCCAAGACCTTCTTCAGCACCACTCCATCCAGCGTCGACATCTGGCTGCCAGGTAGACGCCACATTTCTCGAGGGCCGGCGTTCCAGCCGGCGTTCCGGCGTCGCAGTCTTTCCAGACGGCGCCGCTCTCCATCGCAGTACATGAGCACGCCGCGGAGGTCGAGTCGGGAGGGGAGCAGCTGTCACTCGACAGCTCTTCTGCCTCGTGGCTACTTGTTGGAGTTCGAGACGAAAAGTTTAGTTTTCTTTAAAACAGAGCAAGTTTTTATGAACAGTGGAGCAAATGGGGAGAAAAACCCTGCATACACTATAAAATGTGTATTTTTTATTTTTAAAACGGGACCCTCAAACTTTATAGTGTCTTCCACCTCAATGCCACCCTAAAATATGAGTAAATACGAAAATGGATAAATTAATGCATATTTAATAAAAGGGTTGAAAGGTTCACTCCACCACTTTCAGTCTCCTCCTTAAAGTTAAATGTTAAATGAGTGTTGAGTTTGAAATACACTATATATATATATATGTATACCGTGAGTATCTATTTATAGACACAGTGCCTGAGGCCACGGTTGTATAAGAGAGCGACTCTGACATCGTTGCTTGAGCTCAGCCAATTGTGTACAATAAAAACCTATGAATATTTGATCACGCAGGTTCCAGTAAATGGAGACCATGGAAAGTGGCAGAATCATTTATATTGTGTAGAGTTATGTATAGAAGCTTATTATTATTATTATTATTATTATTATTATAACCATTGTATATTATTATTGAAAATGGAGAAAACGGAGGCCATTAGTTACTGATTCTTCCTCTGGGCACTAATGTAATGTGAGATCATACGGTGAGACTGCTCATTCCAATCGTTTCTCTTTGCTTTTCATCGGCGTTCAATTTTCTGCTCCAACAGTAAAAGTCTATCTGTCCACTAAACTGTATACGTTGGAGCTGAGAAGGGACACGCCCACAAACAATGTGAAAGGTTGCTGGATGATTGGTTTAATTGCCTGTGACAAAAAGCTATACGTGGCGCTCGTCATCCTTAAAATTGGAGAAGTCGGAGGGGAGAAGTTTGACGAGAGGCAGCGGGGTGGAATGCCACTAAATTAAGGTGTTGATATCGGCTCGTTTTCCTCAGGGAATTAAAAACAAAAGCATTGTTTTCCCGCATCCCCCGTTTAATACAGTAAACACACAAAACATTGTTTAAATAAGAAAGCAGGTTGATTAAATGCTCAATGTATGACTTGGGGGGTTGAAGAGCGTTGTATATAATGAGGTGTTGAGCCACTGAGTTCTGGATGTATTGTAGTTTACCGATCCGAATAAAGCATCTAAGTGGTGACTGTGGCTCAGTGGTTAGCAGGTCTGTCTTTCAATCAGAGGATCGGTGGTTCGATCCCCGGCTCCGCTAGTCCATGTCGATGCTTGAGGAAGACGCTTAACCCTAATTGCTGTGTGCACGGTCTACTGTAATGTATAATGTAATGTACATGTACTCTTAGATGCCATTAGTATTTTAAAACTTCAACCTAAATACTTCATACCTTTTCCAAAGTGATGAACAATGCATCATTATGAATCGTGTTAATATCAGATGAGATGATCTTTTAGTAGTCGCACAGCAGGGGAATCTGTAGTGATTTTATTCATATTTCATGCGGACTAAACTTAAAACATTTAAATCCCACGTGTCAGGTAATGGATGTTAAACGCTCTCAGAAAATCATCAGAAACAAGAGTGTGACGATCAAATCAGCGTTTCTATTGGCCCAATGCCAGCGTGGGCGGGAGTAATCGACATGCTACGCTCCCCATCTGTAGATATGAGCTCTTTAATGATGCCAGCACCATTTATTTAATTTATAGAAACCTGTTTTGCCTCACTTAGAGAACCACTATTGTAGAGGACTTTAAATTCATTGTGCGTTGCCTCTGGGCACAGTGGGGGGGAAAATAATATCCAGTTCCACTTTAAGAAATGTGCTGATTTTGGGCTTTTGTACGTCCACTTGGGTGTAACCCGGTTACTAGAAGATCCCAATGCCATGACAGGTGGCGTCATTTGTTTAGTTTTTTAACCGCAGCCTGGCATTATGTAAATAGCCTCATTGATTAAAGGCAAAGTGGTGGACCTCGTGATAGGAGTCCCTGTGTCAACACAATGGAGTGTGGCTAAATAAACAGCCACCCTATCACAAGATCTGTGAGGGGTGACATCATAGGGTGACGGGCTCTGTGACAGGAGGTGCAGGAAGATAACATTAAACATGATGACATTTTTAAGATAACATTACACGTGATGATATTTTTAAGAAAACATAAATTTTCATATTTTTAAGAAAACATCAAAAATTATGATATTTTTAAGAAATCATCAAAAAAATTATGATATTTTCAAGAAAACATAAAGAATTATGATATTTTTAAGAAATCATCAACATTTTATATTTTTAAGAAATCATCAAAAATTATATTTTTAAGTAATCATCAAAAAAGATTATATTTTTAAGAAAACATAAAAAAATATATTTTTAAGAAAACATAAACAATTATGACATTTTTTAGAAAACATCAAAAATCATGATATTTTTAAGAAATTATCAAAATGTTATATTTTTAAGAAATCATCAAAAAAATGGATTTTTTCAAGAAAACATCAACAATTATGATATTTATAAGAAAACATAAAAAAATTATGATATTTTAAAATAAAACATCAAAAATTATGATTTTTTAATGATAATTTTGGCACGGGGAGGGGTTAAGTGTCTTTTTACAGCAAACATCAGTAGTTTACTGTCATAGATTTGACTGCGAGTAAGAAAAAGGTCATTATTCCATATTTAAAGCCACACTAAAAACCATTATTATAGTATTATCGTTATTATTACAGTATTATAGCATGCTAGCAGTAGAATATATTAAGGCAGATGTTCAGGTCCACAGACTAATGCCATGCTAATGATGAATATGTTTAAATAGCAGGAAGTGAAGGACACAAAGCGATATCACGCAGTCGTAATGAATCACATTCATTTGAAGCCACTTTCCAGCCGCTGCGGGGCCGGCTTTCATATTCCAGCGCCGCCCACCTGTTGAGTGCCGTAACCAGGCAGTGGGATGGAAAAACAGCCAGCCCGAATGCGGACTTTGCACCCCCCCTCACTCCCCCCCCGTCTCCCACCATCAGCCTGCCACCAGGAGCCCATCTCAATGGAATACAAATTCACCCATGAATGGAAAGACAAATGTTTAGCCTGGGAGAGAGATGGAAAGAGACGAGGGGGGCTCGCTGTAAAAGGCGGACAGGTAATTTAATAAGACATCGTCACTTTATTTTTTTACCCCCCTCCTCCACACACACACACACACACACACACACACACACACACACACACACACACAGGACGGACGCCTCATGGAATAATATGCCTTTAAGCTTTTGTCAGGTGTCCAATTGCCACGAGTGCTGCAGGTTTGACAAATGGTGCTGCCAAGCAGTTCCACCTAACACTGAAGTCCTGTTGGTGATGATGATTAGAACCGCAGACCTGAGGGAGAGAGGGAGAGAGGGAATGAATACATGCATGGCTGAAATGAAAGATAAGTGTCCTGACTGATAATATGTCACATCTACAGTACGAGCATACATCAACGCCGGGCTGGGCTGGACACGGCAGTAAGCCTGACTTAAGCCCGACCTACTGTGTAGGATGACTACAGTCCAGTCTGCCTCAAAGCTCCAGGAAGGCAGTCTCATCCAGTGTCTGTGGTGCACCGCCATGTTTTATTTGAGACGTGTTTTGAGCCCTGTGATTGGCTGCAGGGTGAAACCCGCCTTTTTGCCCAATTTCAGCTCACTTATGGTATTTTTTTACCTCATTAACTAGTTACACTGTTGTCTATTGTCATCCATTGTTTTTCTGAAAAAGCAACAATAGTTGCGTTGCAAGTTAATGTTTTGTGACTATAAAGTAATTAAAAGTGAAGTTATGATATCAAATTATGCAAGAATATTCTTCTTAGAGACCGTTTTAACTTATTTTCCAGCAACCTAATCATAGTATGTTGTATGCAACAGTAAATAATTGTATTTTAACTACATATATTCTTTATTTTACTTCTTTATTTAACTTAATTTAGGAATAAAATCCACATTGAATGTTATAATCTAAACATCAAACGGCAACATTCAGTGCAGGAAATACTGTCTTCTTATGCAGTGAGCAGGAAATAATGAATGTTTTCTTTAAGGCAGCTGGATGAGCACGTAGGAGACTGAAGCTTTCTGCTTTTATTGTGATAAAAAAACAAAACAAAAAAATCAGACCTGAAGGCGTTTTTGTACACAGACACACACTACCACCCACCTGTTGGAGGGCGTGTTTGCTTAAACGTGTGGCGGGCGGGTGCTGCCCATTTGGCTGACTGATGGGTGCTAGGAGGAGCACCCGGCTAGGCCGAGGCTGATTTATCTGCCACCCTCCCCCACTAAAGGCAGCAGAAAGCCAGAGTGTGAGATGGGAGGACGACACTCACGGTGTGTGTGATTAACAGACGGCAGCGCTGACTCAGATTCACTCACGTTGGCGTTGAGATCCTCAAAACGGGTCGATGAGGCGGCGGCGAGGTTCTCCGGGTCCTGAAGGGACTCTTCTGCCCAGGCGAGCCGCCGCGTGGTTCTCCAGCCGGCTAATTAACCCGTTATGGATGTGAGTAATGGTGTCTACACATTGTGTGCGCAGGATTATCATAACGCACACGCGGGGGTATTTAACATGGCGCTGGCCATCATTTATTTGGCGACCACATTAGGCGAGCGACCATGAAAGGATCATTTGTTCTACTTGGGGCTGGAATCACCGTTTTTTTTTTTTTTTTTTTACCCGCATCGCCCCGGTAGCTTTCATGTGGAGATGAAGAGCGAGGAGCCCGGCGGCCTGATGCCCACCCGTTGTATCCCCTCCCTGTGGATCGCCCCGTCCACGGGTTCGGAGTGTCTGTTTACGGGCGTTCATCACGTCGTGCAGAACAAGAGAGTCGTGGAAATAAATCAAAACTCCTCCGTCCTGCCGTAGTTAACCATGCACTCGCCCATTCAGAGAGAGAGAGAGAGAGAGAGAGAGAGAGAGAGAGAGAGAGAGAGAGAGAGAGAGAGAGAGAGAGAGAGAGAGAGAGAGAGAGAGAGAGAGAGAGAGAGAGAGAGAGAGAGAGAGAGAGAGAGAGAGAGAGAGAGAGAGAGAGAGAGAGAGAGAGAGAGAGAGAGAGAGAGAGAGAGAGAGAGAGAGAGAGAGAGAGAGAGAGAGAGAGAGAGAGAGAGAGAGAGAGAGAGAGAGAGAGAAAACTTGAGTAGATGAGTTTACAGAAAAAGCTCAAATTAGAGTTGTGGATTAGATTCTGTGCTGAACGGCCGATGAGAGCATGAAGCTGCATCCATACATCACCTCCTTCGTTTGTCTCCTTTCAGTTTCCCTCTCCACTGCGTTCACATGCAGCTTATTAAAACACCTGTTTCACACTCTTCTAAAAACGTATTTCCAGCCTCAACCTGTTTCTCACCGCTCTGCTTTCTATCGAATAGAAACACCTCCTCCATTGATTTCTTCAGAGGAAACACGAGTATCCCCGGCGGCGGCCTTTTCATCACCGAAAGACAGATTACCTGACATTTCTAAACGCAAACCTGAGCCCTGCCTCTTGGTTTCATTGTGCGTCTGGAGCTCCTCGCCGCACAACTCCAGGTGCGTCGAGGAGAGGGAATATTGTGACACAGCTGTTTGCAGCTGCTGGAGGTAGAGCAACGAGCGAGGCCCTGTTATTACTCGTGGCTCTGCACCATCGATCCTGACTCGGCCTGGGATCTGGTGATTTGTTTAGCATGCTAATCAAGAGATTATGAAAAATATGTTTTGACCTTTTGAGATGTCCCTTTATAATCTGAGAGCTTGCGAACTGTATTACACTATTAAACATTACGGCCTTAACCCTCGAACACTAACGTTGGGTGATTTTTCACCTGATATAAAGTACCTGATAAAATATAGTTCTCATCAAAATATGTTAAAATACAACAATAAAAGGCAAATTGAAGTCCTCTTCTTTTATTTTACCCTGTAGAACTTCTCATAAAACTAAAAACAGGTATCATGGGGGGACCCAGAAAAAAGGCTCAAAATCAGGTGAAAAATTATGGAATGGTGAATAAAACCTGATTAAAAACATAAATAATGGAGCTATGAACTTGTTCTCTGGTCCACATGTTCCTGACATGTGAGCCTTGTCCTGTGAAGGAAAAGTCTCCTTCAATGGGAAAACCATCCGGAATGTTTTCACCCTCTATCACTAACGTAACACGTGAAGGTTGAAACAACCAGGGATTGGAGCAGAGACACGCCCACCTTCAATAAAGACACGCCCACATGTAATAGAGACACGCCCACCTTCAATAAAGACACGCCCACCTTCAATAACTTCAGTGAGCAGCAGGAAGCTACACAAGGACCCACACAGCTCAGACAAAAGCAACACAATGAAGATAACGTAAACACAATCGCTCTGGTGAAAATCACCAACGTTGGTGTTCTAGGGTTAAACATTATTTACAGAGCGATGCGTCGTCACACCCCATTGGGATCAGAGAAGTTGGTGGAAATGGACTCAACACAAGCGGCTGATTTAAATCTAATGAGCTGCTCGGGTTGCTTGTACTGCACCTGCTGTATAATCAGTTCAGTCCACCTCTTCATCGACGCCCGGCTTCACCTTCTCCTGCATTTTGCTCACACACTCAAAACCAACTCGTTAAACTGCAGAGTTTGTGTTTGCCAGCTTAGTTGGCCGGTTAGCATGCTAATGCTAGCTAAGTAGCACTAAACATACAAGTATTTTACATGCTTACATTTTAATTTAATGGGCGCTAAATAAAGAGTCCCAAGTTCTGCATCATGTTTGCATCAAATTCCATGGCCATCAATGGGAAATTTTGTTGAGACTTTAAAAAAAAAAATATTTTTTTTTAGGCCATACTCGTCAACTGGTACAATTAAACTTTATTAAATCACCACACACACACTTGAGTTGTGGAACAATACAAAATGAAAGGAAAAAAAATGATTTACAGTCCGAGCCATCACCTGGCTTGTAAAGTATTTCAACCAAGCGATGCTCACAAGGACCTATTCCAGTTAAATCATTAGATGGAAATGATTTATTTCAAATTTTAACAGACCAACGAGGCTTTTTAGTGACGATTTATTCTTAGAAAAGGGGAGTGAACACGCAAATCAGTGTATGTAATACATCCATCCATTGGGTTGAAAATATGTGTTTGTCATTTCTTCCCAACAATCTTCTGCAGTTACATGTCTGAATACTTAGTTAATTAGTCTTTATTTATGATCAGATATTACCTAGATGTGCTTTGCCTGCCGCCTCTGTGCTGAGGACACGTAGCAGGCGATCCATCACGTTTGGCTGCGATGAATCAGATGTTGGCCGGCTATGGATTCACAGGAACAGACATCCGGCCGACAGGTCCGTGTCGACCTCGTGGGTAACTGACACTTTTTTTAGTCAATGGACTGATCCTGTGCACACCACTGACACTGTTCTGGCCCCCGACACATGCCCTCCATCACAGCACCGGGACACCTACCGAGCTGAGAAGCACTGAGCGGACCCTGTTACCCTGTCATCCCCCCTCTGCCCCGGAGTCAGAGCTGGAGTAGTGTGTGCCGTTAGAATAATATGTGACTGGATGACAGCATATTATGGGCAGACTTCGAGGGCCATTGAGCATCATTGCTGCATCCCAGTGTGCCTGGGAAAAGTACAGGAGATGTATTTTGGGAAACACTTCACCAGAATCCACTGTCACATTATATTTCTCTCTCTCTCTCTTCCCGGTCTCGCTAGTTTCACTCTCTCTCTCTCTCTCTCTCTCTCTCTCTCTCTCTTTCTCTCATTCACACCCGCACACCTCGACAAAGTCATTCGACACCGATGCTAAAAAAAAAACCGCCATCATTGCCTCTCGCGGTGGTGCTTGTTACGACCGGGGTCAGCGGGAGGACGCTTTGCTCGGACCGGCGTCGCGATGAGATAAAAAGCTCCTCGGCACAGGAGATCAATTGAAACGGTGCTGGCAGACAACACAATTAATCAATCCGAACGAGTACCCTGAATGCAGCCTTTCCTCATAACGCCGACTGCTATCATTAGCTGTTGGCCTAATTGTCACTCATTAGCGGCGTTCATAGCTGTCAGGGAGAGCATATCAAATGGGTTCACACTAGATTATTAATAAAAATCAGAAAATGTCCCAGTAGGGAGCTGCAAAATTTATACAGTCAAGCGGCTAAACATACCCAGACGGACTATTCCAATCTGACTGACTCATAAGACTTTAATAATGTCTCCTTTCAGGAGAATATTGGTTTCGAAAAACTTTTTTTTTAAAGTGGGTTGTCTCGGTTTTAGATGTTCCAGTCGATGCTCATTTCGAAGAGTGTATCTAGCCCTCGCAGCCGACCCAATATGTCTCCAGATTCAAGGTCTTCTGTTGGAAACCGAGACAATATAGGTATGCTGGTGACGATAATGTGATTCAAACCTCCATTTCAAGTTTAATTTGATGGCGTATCACCCTCAGCTATGGCAACCCTTTGGCTACTCGTGTAGCAGGCCTGTTTTTTTAGCTCTGTTTTGGGCTCCACCTGCTAAATTACCCCCTATGTTCACCAGTTAGCTGCACATTTGTTTATGTGACATACAATGGTGTTATGGCATGAATTAATAAAAAATGGCCGCCTGCTGCGGTTATAGAAAACCCCAAACCCCATAGTCACCAGCTGCAAAAAAACTAACAATGGTGTTATGGCATGAATTAATTAAAAATGGCCGCCTGCTGCAATTATAGAAAACCCCAAACCCCAAAGTCACCAGCTGCAAAAAACTAACAATGGTGTTATGGCATGAATTAATTAAAAATGGCCGCCTGCTGCAATTATAGAAAACCCCAAAGTCACCAGCTGCAAAAAACAAAAAGTACGAGCTGAAAACTATTGTAAATTTGATGGCAGATATTTAGTGATGTCAACGAGACAAAGCCAGCACATCTTTCGTCTTCCACTCCTCTGAACGGTGACTCAAAAACGACGTCCATTGATCTATTACGCGACCTCGCCTTGAACATGAGGGATCCCCGCGTGGAGGTGTGATTTAAGATGAAGTCGTCGGCCAGTCGCGGAGCTCGGAGAAGCAACCTGTTGGTGGGCCTCCACGAATCAATCAGCAGGTCTCGTATCCAGCGCTGGCTGAAGTCACACCCGGGAGCTTCCCACCCCGTTATGGATCATTATGGTGCTGCGTGTTGACAAGTTTGTGCAGATTTTCTGCTACTGCCACCATCAATGCTGGCTCCCAGTGACGGAGGTGGGGAAATGAGGCAGAGAGAAAAACAGTAACTGTCTTTTTATTATCCAAGCTTATGGAGTTGAAGACGAGTGGATCTGGCAACTTAACTCTCAGTTTTAGCTTGAATACAATAAATTCTGTCTATTGTAGGGACAATAGAGTATGTAATTATTATTAAGTGACTCTTAAAAAAAGATTTTCACACATACTGTACTGTAGATATGGATATTATATGGATCCATGTTATGCAACCGTATAGTATGACTTTGCAGCACGAAGCTCTGAGTGACGGTGATTATTGGCGCTGTAATCTGACGTCTGAGCTCAACACTGAACGTCAGTGACTTTCTCTGGTAGTCTGACCACACCAACGCCTACACACACACACACACACACACACACACATACACACATCGCATGTTATTAGTGGCATATTCACTTTATGTCCTCCTTTTATCAAACAGGGATGGTCTTTTGTTCCCCTCTTTTGTCTGGACCCGCCATTGTTCTGCCCACCTGGTATTTAAAGACAATCATGGCACGGCTAGTAATTAGCTCCAGGGATCCCACTTGCTGGTCTATTTTCAATGCTGGCTTTGTCTGCAAACATAATACCACAGTCTTTTTGTCAGATGCAGCGATCACAAGAAGGATGCAACAACTACTTGCAACAGGTGGCTGGTCTTGAAGATTAGACAGGAGGGGGGAGGGGGGGGGTTGTTCTGCTGAATCACACGGCACCGTTTGGACAGTTTCAGGCAAAGTTTCCAGCAACGCTGCCAAATCCCTCGGGGGGGGGGGGGCTTTTGGTTTCTTTCCCAATCCCCAAAAAATATCCAACACATTAACTCACACCTCAAAGAGCGCTAAGCTTCGACACATACAGCTCACCGACTGAAATACCTGCATCAGGCGTGGAGGAGAGGGAATGACGGACAGCTTGAGTCTCACTGGTTTATATTAAAAACTACGCAGGGTCCGTACGGTCATGGAAAACCTGGAAAAGTCCTGGAATTTTAAAATGGTAAACTGAAAATCAAATGGAACTGAATTGAACCAAAGCAGTGATCTGACAGATTTCCTTAATGACGCTAACGCTACAAGCTAACACTACAAGCTAACACTAACGTTTGCTAATTAGCCCTAAACACAAACAACTGGTGCTGATGGGGACGTTATTAGTTTTGCAGTAAGTATTACTATTATTATTAAGTATTAAAGACTTTAAATATACCTGCAAATCGGGTACATCTCGAGGTATATTTGAAAAGTCTAGCCTAATGTTTTACGTATCATTTACTTAACATTTAGCATTCATTGTTTTAGATTAACAGCCTTTCTTCAGCAGGTTTACTCTGATTTCTCACTTTGAATGAATCACTCTCTGAACTGAGCAGCGGAGTGCAGCGTGTTGTATGTACAGTATTGTGTGTGTCTGTGTGTGTGTGTGTGTGTCTGTGTGTGTGTGTGGCCAGTGTTGTTCTAAATAAGTGTGTGCGCTCACAAAGGTTAAGCTGTGAGTCAGAACCAGTGATGACAGGTGGACCAATGAGTCTCATCCAGGCTGCCACCAAGCTCTGTGCAGCAGACGAGACAACCACACACACACACACCGTCATTCTCCCAACTCACTGGGCATTATTGGATTTTTAAGCACTGTTTCTATGAACTATAAATCTTTCCCCTGCTCCTCCTCGAGCACACAGACGTTGACTTTGAGGTAATAATGCCTGGTTTACTCCTCCGTTAGTTCAAGTGTCTGTCTTACTCTCCTTTAGAGTCACATCTATAGAGCACCTCACAGGTGTGTTACCTGAACATTAGCACTATTAGTTTTGCAGTTTTTCCTCTGTGTCTGGAGGTATGCAGACCTTCAGCTGCATACGCACTCCTAATGAGCTTTCAATTCAAGTTATTTCTCCTCAAAATACTAGAATTAACAAAATCCTCATGCTTGATAAAAGCCAATTCAATATACATTTTTAAAGACCTCTAAAACTTGTTTTCTCAATTAGCTTCTTAATGCTAGCTGGACAACTTTTCTGCCTAAGTTTAGTTATTAACTATATATTTCCATTAGGTGTCATTGTATAAAGGGATGTATCATCTTCCCGTCCACCAGTCAGAGTCCAGCAGCAGCAGCTTTCCTTCTGAGTCGATTACATCGTCCCTGCACACAAAAAGCTGGAGACTCTCCGAGCACCAAAGTCCCATTTGATATTATTATCTGACAGTCCGTCGCTCTCGGTCCGTCGCTCCGGTTCTCCCGGGCCTCCTTGACCTCCATCATCGGTGTCGACCCCCCCAACCGTGGGAGGTGGAGCTCTGCTCCCGGCCGGAGGAGGAGGCGACACCGCCGGAGCACTGAATTATTTTCATGCATTATTTTAGCTTCAATTACAACAGTCGATGCTCCCGTTCACTTATGTAGGTCATGTGGAAGCATCGGCGTTAAATTGAGGCTGTTACATAACCAGTTAAAAGTTCCTCACCGTAATTTTAAGCAGATTAACTGAGTTTTGGAGTCTTAAAATTAAAAAAATAAAATAAAATCCCCAAGGATGTTTTTTTTCCATAACTGATTGTTGCTTATTTCTTCAGGAAAATGTTTCAACCCCCCACTAAATACAGGCTTTTAATATAACTTTTATTTTTTGTTGCCCTGCCTTAAAGTGCCTCAACAACATTGTTATTTCCAAGAGCACCTTAAGGATCCCTCGACTATGTGAAACTTTAGTAAGAAAATGTTTCTCTCCCAGATTCTGCTGTCGGATCTGAGACTCAGAGCTTTGGGGTCTTTTCCAGAATGAATCCGGGTCTATTGGTGTCGGGTTCGAGTCTCCGGCTCCAGTCGTGAATGGACCGATGGGGAGGAAAAGCCTCCTCAGCCAGAACCGGAGCAGTTCTTTGTGACCGGACCTTTTATGCTTATTATGGATTACCCAAGCCAATTTAACAACCTCCTAAAAAAAACTAAGTTTCTTTCATATTTCTGGAGTCATAAGGAAGGACTTTGAAATGCTCTGAACTCTTTAATTGAAGAATTCTAATTCTACAAAATATTCTATATATAAAATATTCTCAATAATTGCAAATATGTTGCTTCCAAGACCTTCATCAGTCTTTCATATGTGCAATTGCAAGTCTTTCTATTAGCATTTGTGGTTTAATGCTAAAAACTGTGATTTCAGTGTATGAAGCCAAGTACATTAACAATGGTATGTAATTGTGCATGATGAGATTTAATATTCATTATATATCTATATATATATATATATATATATATATATATATTAGTGTGGGTTGAACACAGAAAAAAGAAGATGCGATGCAGGAAAGCGAAGCAGATTTATTGATTTTCTTATTGGTCGGTTTTGCACACAACCCTCACAAGCCTTTTTGAGAGGTAATATCTCTGCGCTTTCATACTGCATCTTTTTTTCCTGTTAAATTTCTTTACATGGCACTGCTTTATTCCCTAAAGAGCTCCTACAAAGAAACACCTGAAACCTTGAATAAGTGCACTTTTCTTTTTTTTTGTGCCTGTCTTGAAAAATCAATTCCCCAGAAACAGGAGATATGAAATTGTAAGTCTGTACGAGACAAATGGTATGTGGCGCCGCTCTGAATTATAAATGAAAGCAGAAGGGCCTTAGTTCTGCCTTCTTGCCCGAGCGTGATTCAGACAGTCTGGTGTGGGCACGCCACAGTCGCATAGCAGGTGGAGACGCACACATACACATGTACACAATCTGTGGGACTCACGGAGTCCAGCGCATTGGAACCAGTGGCTGATGTGACGGTTCCCCTAAAACCAGAAACAGCCTCAAATTAATATTATCTTATTCTGATGAAATACACTTGATAACACATTTAATTCACAATTTGATCAAACTAAACTGAATTAATTCATTTTTTTCACATTTTGATTAGATAATTAGGATTCATTTTTTGAGAGAAATCGGTTCGGCCAAGTGAGTGGAGTTGAGTTTCATTATGGGTTACAGGAGAGACATTCATTTTATCTCTCAGTATCTGCCATTTGTTGGCTTCCAACCCTGTCACCATTATGTTAATATGCACAATACTTCAAAAAACCCTGACTAAGGACATTGATTTATATAAATATATTTAAATATATATATATTTAAATATAAATATATTCAAATATATATATGTATATATTTATATGTATATTGATTTAATATATATGTACATATGTATTTAAATATATATGTATATGTATATTTATTTAAATATATATGTATATTTATATTTATATATTTAATTATACATATATCATTTATATTTATTTAAATATATATATTTATATATATTATCACTTTTTACAATGTCTACAGATGGAGAATACAGTATCTATTAAGTAATCATACGACGGGAAGGAAAAAGGAAGAACATTTTTATTTGAGCTGTACACCTATTATATTTTAGAGGAACGTTAAGATGATGAAAAACACCCGAGAAGAAACTCCTCGGAAACTTTCCTTCTTGGAAACTCGTCGGGTTAGTTTGCGTTTGAGAGCCCGGAGCTGCTGCACTGTGGTAAAAGTGTCTGCCTGTGCGTGCATGAGGACTCCCCTCTGCAGTGAGCTGGTCAGTGAAAGACTTTCTAATGTCACCCTGACCTGCGTGGCTGTTTACAGGATGCCCTCCACCCATCTGCCAGTCTGAGTTAGTCTCCACTTCCACTGCACACGGCGACGAGAGGCGCTCGTCCTTATGGCGCGTCAGAGCTGGAAGCTGTGGCCGCACCGAGGTGCATGCATTTCGGCCGAGGAAGTGAACTAAGTGGTGTTATTTCTTCCGTCCGTGCACATCTAGAGCGGTAAAAACCAAGCCGAGCTCGCGGTTCATCTGCCCCGGATGCAATGCACTCGCTGGCAAACAGAAGCGTGCAATGCCTGGCACTTTATTCAAGCCACGGCTCTGCCAAAAGCCATAAAACTTACAACAAAACCATACAACGCCGCGCTCTTACATCAGTGTTAGATTGATGCACGCATAATTATTCGTACACGCCGCTCGTTCTCTCCAATCGCGCTCACGGGTCGGTTAAATCATTCTGGGGTTGTGACTCAGTGGGGCCACTAATGCGTGTACTCCTGCTTAATGCAACGCTAAAATTTTAATGACGGGTTATATTTAGATGGAAGCATATTTTACCAATTTGCATAGTTTAGCAGCAACAGCTGTAGAATCTCCCGCCTTCCTCGGGGCTCGCCTGCAGCATATGTCTCATGTGAAGGTAAAAAGGGGGTCATGGAATGATACGGCATCCTCCGTTACTCACACAGCGTTCCCGGGCGTGCATGCAACCGTCGCATCGGGAAGACGTTCGCCGCTTATGTTGTCTTTTAGTTGCGGCATGAAGCCCCCCGGTGAAGATGAGGAAACGCTGTGTCACTGTGAGTGTGTGTAGGAAGTTGCATTAATGAATTAGTTGAGTCAGTGTTGTATCAGAGGTTCGGTTACATCTGCTGTCTGAAAGGTGTTAATCTCTGGGATCAAAGTAGGATTAAAATCTACACTTAACGCCCGAGCTACTGGCAGGCTTAAGGGATACAACTGTTCATGCCAGAGAAAATGTTGGTTTATTTATTAGACTTAATGGCAGAATGCAATCCCAATCCTCTGCATCACATTTCTGTGCTTCAATAAGCACCAAAATTGTTCAGTGAACATTTTCTAAACTGAATGTGTCCTGAATTTCATTGGCAAAACAAGTTTTTTTTTAGTATTGTAAAGGATTCTTTCTTTTTGCAATACCTGCATGGATCACTCGAGGAGAAAAACACTATCTTTAGCTGAACTTGAAATGGACTTTAACCAAACAGCAACCTCCGGGGTCGGAAAAGTGAAGCCAATGCAGAAGTGCTCAAACTTGCATTTTTCCATCACGGGTGACAAAAATAAGTCTTATTGTATAGAAGTTTAAGAGAAAATGACCCAACTTCTCACTTGATTTATTACTTCAGTAAACATTCGTGACAATCGCTGGTTTCAAGTATTCTTTAATACATTACGGTCTTCATATAGAGTCAAATAGACTAACAAAGGTGAAAATGCTAACAGAGCTAACAGTGTTTAGCTAGCCTGTTTGGGACATTGCCCTGTCCAGTTGTTTTGGCTAAACTGGTAAGACCATATGGATGAGCACTTTCCGCTCACCAACGTCTTGATGGCTGGCAGTTCAGTCGGGTAATCTGTCGCTCAGTGGTTAGCAGGTCAGTCTTTTAATCAGAGGATCGGTGGTTCGATCCCCGGCTCCGCTAGTCCATGTCGATGTGTCCTTGAGCAAGAGACTTAACCCTAATTGCTCATCGTTGCTGTGTCTACGGTCTACTGTATATCATGTAAGTCGCTTTGGATAAAAGCCTCAGCTAAATGAAATGTAATTTAATGTAAAGATTAAAAGGAAGCGTGTTTGAACTTCTTCATGCTGTTATTCTTCACAATATTTCCATCGCTTCTCAAAAGAAACGAGTCCAACAATATAATCGATTTTGAGGAGACTGACTGTCGGTGCATCGCTATGCAGACGATGACTTGCTGTTTCACAACAAACATTTACATGCTTAATACACGCCACATAACGTTGTGTATCACACTGTTTAATTAGCCGCTGTGTGAAAAGAAAATGTACTTGTTGTCTATGAACGTCTTCAGCAGATTTCATCTGCCAAGTCGCTTTGGATAAAAGCGTTAGCTAAATGAAATGCTGGCCATTGTACGCGGAGAAGTCGGGCGAGAGCCGCGAGACTCAACCATACAGGATATCTGCCGATCGGACGACCGCGACAACGAGCTCAAAGCTGTCTGATCCTTAAGACAAAATAACTCCCTAACCAGCCCAATGTGCTGCAGCCGTGGCTGAAATATTCATCACCGCTGCAGTTACATAAATACATTGTGACAGTGTTCAGACGGGCTGGTTCACACGCTCACACCCAAACACACTCATGTACACAAGGGCGAGTTCCCCACGCCTTCCAAGTTTGACAGGCCCAATAACATCAGCTGAAGAACTGTGCGGATCTCTTCAGCGATCCTTAAGGGCACAGGAAGTGTTGAGAACAAATAGTGTTGGGCGGATTAGCATGCCACGCATGAATTAAATGCTAATGTCTGCAAGCTAATGAGTCTCCGATGAGTCACATGTGGTCTGAAACCGATGGTCTTTAAGTGATTTGAATATAACCCTGGTGTGTCTAATGGCTTTTTGGCTTGATGAAGCATATTTTTATTATTGTAATTAATTATTTGTTCACATGACCTCATGCTTCTCGAGTCACTTTTCACGAATGAGTTTTCACGAGATCCTAGGAGTCCGGCAACAGGATTGTTCGTCTAACTGTAAGCTTAGATGTTGCTGATTTTTCTTGCCGTGCATTTTAAACATCAGATGGAAATATTCACCCTTTCTTTTTGTTTTTTTTTGTTAGAGTGCTTGGGAGAAAACACATGAATAATGCAACTGCACTCGGTGGCAGTGGTGGGCCTTAATAAGATTTTTGGGTAGATTGTGCTTGGGGCAAAGGGAGAGCCGGGGAAGGGAAGAGTGAAGGTGAGCAGGAGAGAGTTTCAGGTATATGCTCTGAGTCTCTTAGCTCTAATTCGCGTCGTGGCCGTGGCTCAATGTAATTATGGTGCCACAGAAGAGGGGAGCCGGGGCTGGAACAGGGGCCACCAGGTATATTATCCTTTCAAAAGCTAAATGCTACGGTGCCATACTAATGTTCCTGTAACAGGCTGGTTCCACACTATTATTATTATTAGTGAGATTACTATGACTATGACTGCTGCTGCTTTATTATCATTCTGTAATATCCACTGCTGCTATTATCATTAGAAGTAATCAATACGTATTATTATTTCTCCTATTTTTTTTTACTGCTATTGCTACACTGAAATGCATCATATGTCATATGGATTGACTATGTAATCGTATTATGTTGCTCATTCGAGACACATGCCATCTATTGCATCTGACACACATGTGTGCTATTGGGCTATACAAATTAAAAGTATATGAATTTAATGTAGTTGATTTGCCAAAACAACATATTGTTGATAATTAAGCCCTCTTGCATTCATGCAGTAGCTCTGGCAGGAAAGTAAACTAGCTGCGAATTTTTGCGAGGGTTTCAATTTTAATTTGGCCCATTGTGGAAATACACACCAAACAATACGGGGCTGAAAAGAAGAAGTACTACATTTGTATCGTACAATTTCAAATGCAGTGTTTGCACTTTTCAAGGCGTATTTCTAGATTGAGTTATTGTTATTTTTAAGATCATCAGAGGACTGAACTGTTACTACTTAACATACTCTACCACAGCTCGCTCATCATCATAGCTGCAGGTTAGTTTGGTTACTTCACGACAGCGCGGTGCGAGTTTCGCAGGATTTAATCAAGGTGTCTTGATTAATCTGCCGTATGTATTCCCACGTGAAACGCTCGCAGAAGCTGCCACCTGCCAGCTGTGACGAAAATGAATCGCTTGAAAGCGAAGGCCTTCATAAATAGCAGTTAGGGGTAGAGATGCTTCGAGCATTATTCTCTGCTCTTCTTTACAGTGTTGACATAATTAAATACAAATTGAAAGGCTTTTTTTTTGTCAATGTAATGTGTTTTGGTGGAAGTAGCTTCCAGCGATGTGGCGCCCAGCTGTGACGTGTGATTTTAACAAGTCCAGAGCTGACGGGCAGCAGAAGGTGTGAAACATTGACACCAAAACGTTTGTGTGATAATGGGCTGCCAATGATACTCAAACATTTATGTTTTCTTCCAGTAAAAGCGTGCAAGTCTCAAGGGTCCATGTAAAGGTCAGCTGTTCAATCTTCAGAATTTGTATTTATTTCATTTTATTTATCTGTTTTCCATTTGTCAATGTTTAATTCAAATTTGGGATTTTTATTTTATTCCAATTATCTGGTATATACAGAGAAATCAAAAACTGAAAATGACAAAAAATCTTTATACTTTCATTTTTATTCCTGCCTCCAACGGCTCTTCCTGCAAGTGTTTATTGGTTAAGTGGTGACTTGTAATTTCTAGTTACAACATAAGTCTAATCTTAAAAACAAGATCTCATCATGAAGTATCCTCCTTGAGGGCAAACATTCAAAATGGTTTCCCTTTTATCTATGACTCCAAATCAAAAAGAGACAGATATCAGGTATTCTCAAGGACTGCCGACACAAATTTACCTGAAGGGTCTCAACAGGTTGTAGACCATACAAGATCCTCTATCCTCAGACCCTCGACAGCCACCATAGATCTCTCTTGCCACTCTTGTGTTGGTGGTATATGCCAATCATAAGTGACGTCCTTGTTGACTATTGGTATGGCCTTTCCTTCTTCGCTCGTGGCCGTCCAGTGGTTCAGCCATTGAGGCGGGACTGAACATCTGCATACTTATATTTGTGCTCATGCCTTGTGTTGCCTTGGAGAGGGTGAGATCCAAGGGACCAATCTGGTCTCATGGTTACTTCCAAGGCCACTGTTGCAGGTACAGTCCCCTCCAAAAGTATTGGAACGGTAAGGCAAATTCCTTTATTTTTGTTGTTCACTGAAGATATTTGGGTTTAAGATCAAAAGATTAGTATGAGACAAGAGTTCAGAATTTCAGCTTTTATTTCCTGGTATTCACATCTAGATGTGTTAAACAACTCACGACATACCGCCCTTTGTTTGAACCCACCCATTTTTCAAGTGAGCAAAAGTATTGGAACAAATAATCTTAAAGTAAATAACATTTAATATTTGGTGGCATAACCCTTGCTTGCAACAACTGCCCCAAGCCTGCGACCCATCGACATCACCAAACTGTTGCATTCTTCATTTGTGATGCTATTCCAGGCTTTTACCGCAGCTTCTTTTAGTTCTTGTTTGTTTCGGGGTGTTTCTCCCTTCAGTCTCCTCTTAAGGAGGTGAAATGCATGCTCTATTGGGTTAAGGTCAGGTGATTGACTTGGCCAGTCTAAAACCTTCCACTTTTTCCCCCTGATGAAGTCCTTTGTTTTGTTGGCAGTGTGCTTTGGGTCATTGTCCTGCTGCATGATAAACTTCCTCCCGATTAGTTTCAATGCATTTCTCCGTAAATTGGCAGACAAAATGTTTCTGTACACTTCTGAATTCATTCTGCTGCTACCATCATCAGTTACATCATCAATAAATATCAATGAGCCTGTTCCAGAAGCAGCCATGCACGCCCAAGCCATGACATTACCTCCACCATGCTTCACAGATGAGCTTGTATGCTTCGGATCATAAGCAGTTCCTTTCTTTCTCCACACTTTGGCCTTTCCATCACTTTGGTAGAGGTTAATCTTGGTCTCATCAGTCCATAAGATTGTGTTCCAGAACTTTTGCGGCTCATCTCTGTACTTCTTTGCAAATTCCAATCTGGCCTTCCGATTCTTACTGCTGATGAGTGGTTTGCATCTTGTGGTGTGGCCTCTATATTTCTGCTCTCTGAGTCTTCTTCGAACTGTGGATTGTGATACCTTCACCCCTGCACTGTGGAGGTCGTTGGTGATTTCACTTACTGATGTTTTGGGGGTTTTCTTCACAGCTCTCACGATACTTCTGTCATCAACTACTGTTGTTTTCCTTGGCCGACCTGTTCGACATCTGTTACTCAGTACACCAGTAGTTTCTTTCTTTTTCAGGACATTCCAAATTGTTGTGCTTGCTATGCCCAATGTTTGTCCAATGACTCTGATCGACTTTCCTTCTTTTCTCAGCTTGACAATGGCTTGCTTTTCTCCCATAGACAGCTCTCTGGTCTTCATGTTGGTTTATCCTCTTTAACAGGAAATGCAGTCTTGATAGGTTTGAACCAAGGGTGAAAACTTAGACTAGTCATGCAGAGCTATTTAATGTTTGGACAATCAACCTAAAAGGCAATACCTGGGCAACAAGAAACACCTGTCAGTCACATGTTCCAATACTTTTGCTCACTTGAAAAATGGGTGGGTTCAAACAAAGGGTGGTATGTCGTGAGTTGTTTAACACATCTAGATGTGAATACCAGGAAATAAAAGCTGAAATTCTGAACTCTTGTCTCATACTCATCTTTTGATCTTAAACCCAAATGTCTTCAGTGAACAACAAAAATAAAGGAATTTGCCTTACCGTTCCAATACTTTTGGAGGGGACTGTAAATTACTCTGGCATCGTTCCTACTAAATGCACTTTGGGTATTGACACCAACTCAAGGACTGAGTGTGCTCACGTAGTCTATAGCTCAAGATCTACATACGCTACATGCCTTACTTTTCCCATTGGCGAGAATGAATAAGCTTAGTTAGATATCCAATTTCTGCCAGCTAGGGTTGTTTTCTATTGGATTCTGGTACCAATGGATGCACCTGCAGCGGTATTGTTAACCCATACTAGAGTCATTTACGTGCAGGTACACAGCGCTGTGCTCTATTTGTGCGCGGGTCTTAGCTTTTCATCATGTTTAGGTGTAATTAAGAAAAGCCTATTTCACCTATCACTCTGCGCTAATAGAACTGGGATTGTGGGCCATCTCAAGCATCCAAACACAAATGCCCGGTGGCATCTTATCAATGCTCCAGATTTTCATTGACAGGCTTTGGCTGGTTTCCTTATTTTGCAGAAGCTCTCTCCTCAAATTCATCGTTTTTCGCTTTCCTGACATGTTCGTTCATTTTCTGGCATTGTAGAAAACGTTCCCTGAAGACTGAGTTTTTTTCTTTCTTTCTGCCAGCCATTGATTTATTTTATCTTTTCAGTACAAAGGTAATCTTGGCTCTATATGTTCAGTTCCTGGATCTGAAGCCCTTTAAAGAGGAGGGATGAAGTCAGTGTGTGTTATAAATATATCATAGTTGTTTAAAATTAAATAAGTAAAGATAGCTTTTTCTTATTGTTTAACTGCTTTACTGCAGGTCTGGAATTTAATCACAATCTGACTTCTGTTGGTTAGTCAGTGCCAGATAAAAGATTTAAAAAAACTTTGTTAGGTAGCATTGTAAGCCTGTGGGTTCATGTGAAAGTGCACCAGCATGAAATGTCATGCGATGAAGCATCTCATGTAAGAGGGAAACTCTTGGCGAGAGTCAACACCACCGACCAGGAGTCAAGCTCATTATGCTTCTTGTTGCACTCCTGCTCCTGAAAGCTTTACTTTATCATCGTATTGAAGGTATTCAGTTAGTAATGAGACCTATGCCATAGAGAATATGTGGTCTATACAGGAGATGAAGCGGGTCACCAGGTTTGATCCCCTGGCTCCTCTTTGTCAAAGTGTCCTTGGATAAGATGCTAAAGCCCAAAGGTCTGTGCCCTCCGGCTGACTGTGTCTGAATGATTAGAGTAGAATCTGATGAGCAGGTGGCGCCTTGCATGGCAGCCTTTGCCCTCCATGTGTGAATGCATAACGGTTGGCTTCTAGTTTAAAGCGATTTGAGTGATCGGAAAGGACTAGAAAGGCACTACCTACATGCAAGTCGATTTACCACACGTATGTTGTTGGAGTCGTGATTGCATTGGATTTGGAAGAAGGCCGGCCTGGAGACAGGATTGAAAACATTAATTTGAACTATGTAGAGACCCTCTGAATCACCATCCCCAAGCTAACACACTTTTTTGGGGGTATATGCCTATAATAGTTGACTATTGGTGTGTTTTCTGTTTTACTAGCATGTGGCAGTGTATATCACTTGTGTTTCACTGGCATACGCACAACATATGCCACTCTTGTGTCAGGGTCACATGCCAGTTGTTGGAACGGAGTACCTACCCACTACGAATATGCAACCAAACCGTTAGCTGGATGCGATCAACGTATTTTTAATACGCGTGTCTGACTGCCGGCCCTGACGAATCTATCACCTCTTGTTACTCGTTGTTACCAATATGAACTGTGCTTTTAATGGCCAGCGCTAATTAGCCCATGATTCATCTCGTATTTTTAGCTCACGCTACCCTGGAGTAGTTCTGCTGTGTTGCAGTTATTGGCAGCGTTGCCTTCAACACCACACTCCTAAAATAGTCACTGACAACATGGCCATGTTTTTTTTTTCGTACAAGCCGCAGTATATTTATGGCAAATAAACCGTCATGAATTTTTGAGGTGCAAAAAAAGAAAAAAAACAACTGTTGTCACTCTGTGAAAATGTTCACCGGGGACATATTACATTACACACATTCGTTTTAGAGGTGCCAGACTGAGAGTTTTAAAATGAGAGAGGTTCACTGGCAGTGTGTGCTACTCATATGTGACATTCTGACATAAGCAGCCTTGCCTTTAGGGACCTTGCTGAGCAGTAAACATATTAGTCTTGTAAGGCAACTTAAAGTAGCTTTTGTTAACGTAACAGCGCTGTAGTGATAGAGTCCATCACATTTAGGAGGCTCTGTGAAGATGAGGTAGTACTCAGAATAGGAAGAAAACACAGTCCTTCACTGCAGCTATGGTGGTAATGGTACAAATATGGCTTAGAGAAAGTAATTGTTTTCTCAAGAATCAAATTATGAATCTGACCCACATTCCCAAGTGATACTCTGGCCTCACCAACTGCTCTCGCTATGAGCAATGCAAGCGGAGACTAGCGGTGGCCGTCGTCTCCTCTGTTGATGACGTAGGAACCAACTTCTTGATAGCCAACCGAGAGCAGATCAACAATTGTCATCAGGATGTCCAATCTGGAGCGCCTTGTTGCGCCACACATGCCTCTCAACCCCAATGGCCCGTCTATTCCTACCTCTTCGACATTTGTTGCATGGCTCTCTCTCGACCCCCATTTCTATTTTGTCACGATTTTGGATAATGGATCCAAGGCTGGGCGTTTCTATAGCCAATATCCAAGTGCCGGTGTACTACAATCACATCAGAAACCAAACAACACGCTATAAAGTAGACCGTAGACACAGCAACGGTGAGCAATTAGGGTTAAGTGTCTTGCTCAAGGACACATCGACATGGACTAGCGAAGCCGGGGATCGAACCACCGATCCTCTGATTGAAAGACGGACCTGCTAACCACTGAGCCACAATAGCCCAGATGTACTTAAAAGTTGCAAAGTACTAAAAGTACTGCATCCATCAAGTGCAATTAGAGGAATCCTATCAGTTCTTGATTTAGACCAAGAGTAAATCCATTAATAAGCAAGCTCCTTTAGCCCTGCGCATAATGTCGAGCAATGTCATAAACCATGTTGTGTGTGCACTTTGATCAGATATGCAAATCTTTAAATCTCTTTAAGTTTGTCTAACATGGAACAGACGACCGGGACATTATGTGGATTTCTTTGGAATATTTTATTTCTTGTCTTTCGATGATGATGAAGTGGGTGATTGAAATGTCAATACAACGGATACGATGTCACGTCAAGGTTATTGAATTCGCCTCTCAGAGGTCTTTTAGAACGTGTACAACAAACAAAGCCGTCCATCATTATACCCTTGAAAAATAATCACAAATAAACAGAGTAATGGCCATGAATAATACAAAATAAATTGTTTGTTTGGGTTATAGCAAAAGTTGGTCATCATCTCGGCTTCATGACGTCATTGTTCGTGTCCATACTGTTGGAGCCTCACCATGTTGTCGAAGACTAAGTCTGCTTTTAGAATTTGATCCTTTTAGCGAAAGAATGCCAGCAAGTCTATTTTCCAAACTGTTGGGACCTTTGCTTTTACAAGTATATCATAGCCACAAACTTTGATAAAAACAAAATATATAATTGGGCCAAATTGTCATAAAACTTAGGGAC
Source organism: Cottus gobio (assembly GCA_023566465.1). Classification (NCBI taxonomy): domain Eukaryota; kingdom Metazoa; phylum Chordata; class Actinopteri; order Perciformes; family Cottidae; genus Cottus; species Cottus gobio. Next base: position 3,689,616 of record CM042231.1, read on the forward strand.
GAATAGTTCTTGTGGCTGCACCAGCTCATCATCCCTTGAGGGGTATGTGCAGCATCACACAGAAGCAGCTCTGACTACCTCAAATCTTTTGGTAAACTCCACTTTGCATCTACTTTCCAAATCTCCCATGATGCATCTCTGTGCCAGGTACTAAAGAGGGTACATTATTGGATCGCCATAATGTTTGCTCCGAGCGCTGAATGAAGCAGCAGCAATCAGAGCACTGAAATAGCACCGCAGGGATCGAAAGCCTCTTGTGAACAAAACAAGTTAACACGTCTCCCAAAGTCACACTGCGACTTGTGCTATGTTGAGAATCACACCGCGAGGATGATGATGATGATGGCGATCGCAGCCCCGTAACCAGAGGCGAGCGCGGCTATTCTTAGAAGCAGCACATTTTTATTTAGAAGGAGAGGAACATGTCGGCGTTGGCAGCGTCTGCTTCCCCCCCCCCCCCCCGCTTCATTAATTTCTTCATTTATTCAGTGGACTACTCCTAATCGCATTCCCGTCTCACTCATTCATCATACTGGGTGTGTCCTTTCTTCTCTCGGTTTCTCCTTCATGTCTTCGGGTGCCTCCCTGGTCGCAGATATCCGTCGTCATCACCGGTGCTGAGACAATCACCCCATCTGCATCCAGGGTCCATGAGTCTTATTCTCTTATTGAGCCCCTTTGCTGGATCGCTCACATACCTGCAGTAACGCCAGCTAGAACAATTCTATTGTTTAGTTTTTATGACACTCAAGTCAGTAGGAAGCAAAAACAAAACTGCTGATTTTCCCCCATGTGTTTATTTAGGACTCAGGATCGGCATCAAGTATTTATTTCAGTCGCTCGTCTCTGCAGAATGGTAAACTTGGATTGTGACCACGAGGTCGTCAGGTTAACCTCATGGATCTGAAGGAAAACTCTTGGCAGGGGAAGTGAGTCACTACCAACCATGGTACAATGCCAAAATAGTTCACGCACACAAAGTCAGGGCCATATATCTGATACCATTTTGAAGAAGACTTTTCTTCTTCTATTAAAAGCTTCTCTGTGCTCGCTATTCCAGGGTTCGTGATCACAGTTTGCCCTCTGTCTGACATCAAATCTAGATTGCTTTTTTGTAGAATCTCATAATAATGACTCAAGCTTTGTTTTGTCTTGTTGGCTCCCACCAGTCGGTGGTGGGAGACATTGGATGGTTCTTGGATGGAGTCACGTTGATAAGATGTGCTTGTTTATACATCCAGCGGATTCGGGGCAACATGAGCATTCATTTGGAGTCGTGGTTCAGGCCAGCTGATCTGAGGTCTGTCTTTACCAACTCTTCACAGTAATATTCTGTTTATTGCAATACCGAATAGTTGGAACTACAGTACATTGGGCTTTTAAAGCTTTTTTGCTGAAAACGGCTGCCTCGTGCAATGTGTCAACTGCAAAAAAGTGCTTCCTCTTGAGGATCTCTTGATATCACGGTATATTTGACCTCATCCAACTCTTTGAAATTGACGTCTGGGGAAAAGCACTACAGTCAACCCCACTTCCCCTTGGTCTGAAGGTAGAAACAACATGTTTAGGGTAGGTGGCCTGAGAAAAACTTTATCCACAAAACTTTCAGCTTCAGTTGTTTCGAGCACTGATAGCCACACAGGACCCAGAGGTATTGAGAGGCCATTGTTGCATAGCCATTAATGTTGTACAGTTATTGTCTTGCAAGCATCATATTTCCTTGCCATTGATTCTTTTAGAGAAACGTTGCAAAGCTAAATTACATTGCTTTCATCCTTTATTGTATTTGAATACAATGGACTGGAAAACTTTGAGCTGTCAGGGCTCAATGCACACCTTTTGGTTTGTCCTGCTTGTGAGCGTGTTTAACACTGATGCACTTGGTAATCCAGGCATGTGAGACCTCTAGGTACGCGATCAGCCCTTGAGATGCTTTGTGTGTGTTCTAGTATCACCGCGACTGCTTTCGACTGAACCCGTACTTACAAATAATTTGCTGTGTCAAGCCGAAGGGACACAAAGAGACTCAGAACATCTTAAGCAATCCTTGAGGCCACATTGACAAGTGTGGTCTGGGATCTGCTGTCAGCCCTCAGTAGACACAGCAGACTGTCAGAGAGTTGCGTCTTCCTCCTTTCTGTCATGCTTGGGTGTAATGCTGCATGGGCTAGAGCATCCAGGCAGACCCTAATATGCATTGCCAGTCAAGCCTTTCCCAAACGAGGCTGAAGACAGGGCAGTGGATCGGGATGATGTATAGAAAATCTACGTCAATGGACATTTAGGAAGTGCCTCCATTGTTTACTTCAGTCCCGTGTCATTTAATTGACATGCAGAAGGGAGACCAGTTGAGCTGAACCGCCTACTATTTCTTTTTTTTACTACCAACCGTCCTCTGGTTTCTTCCTCCCACATCATGGAATAGGTTATTAACCTTTGTCCTCGTAATGGTTTTCAGATGTGGAGCACCTCCTCAAAAACTCACAATTTCACAAACTCTTTCACATTCATCAGGCTGCAGATTTTGCACAATTACAAGCTTTTAGCCGTCAAGTAGCTTTTCCATGCATCCATTATTAGCACAGACATTACTATGAAGCTCCTAAAATGCTTATCTAATTGAAGGGTATGTTTGATGTTGCCAGGTGTGTTTATGGAAGAGCGACTGCTGCCACAGGGAAAACTAGAAAGGTTCGACCAGCAAACTGTTTGACCTGGGTCATGTGGCCGTGCTGTGGTTTAGCTTGGTGACATGTAATTGTGTAATTTAAGTTCAAATGTTAACATAGACACGCATAGACATGCTATCATGTCATCCTATGGAATCTATGGGCGTTCATTTTTTTACCCGATGACGAGGCTAGATGAAAAGAGGGGGATGGCCAGGAATTATATGGCAAACTATCTGATTGTTGTTGAGATATTTCACCTCATTATGTCACGTGAGATAAAAATCAGAAGATGAAGATCGATTATGATTCTTCTTCTGGGGACCATGAACATCTGTATATCATATGGTGGAAATGTATGAAGTCGACTTTAAGAGATATTAGTGAAAACGTTGACCTATTGGTGGCGCCCCAGTAGAGGTCGACACCATGATGCCGATGTCTTGTGAATATCTTCCAGAAAAGGTCTTTTTGGACACTTTTAAAGGTGCAATACTTCAGATTTGCCTCTCAACGGCTGTCAACACGCCTACGACGAACTGGCAGATCGCAGCTAACGTCGCTAACAGAGGAAACGCTCACAGTGTTTACCTGAGTGGGGGAGCGGGCTGGATGCCACGCTCCGGTCGGCATCATAATGGTGCAGCGCTAACCCGCGTGGATAGCTATGTACACAAAGCGAGGAGAAGCTCGGGTAACAACGCACACAGAGGGAGAGCAGCTTCATTCTGCTGCGGTAGACAATAGCCCTCGATATCTTTACACAGCAAGCAGCAGCTGTATTCTTGATCAACATTAATTAAGATCTAAATTAAATACAGCTCCTTAAATGGCGGCGACTCAAAATACGTCCGCTCGGGTTTATTATTACAGAAATTCATAAATCATTCAGTGGATTTTTGTAACTTGGTGCCCTCATTGGCTGTTTTTAGAAGTCTGAGCTATTTCAGAGCCAGCACTTACACAGCTTGTATTAAAATTAAATAATTCAAGGGAAAGGGGGCACGAGCGAAAAAAAAGGAAAATGGATTGAAGGATTTTCTTAATGCGCAGTTCTTTCCCATTAAATTGATGGGTCTCACTTCATCTCTGTCTTTCACCTAAATTCCTTTTTTTTTTAGATTCAAATTTCTTCATTTTGTGTTTTTGTATCGTTCTATTTTTGTGAATGCCGGTAAAGATTTTAATCAAGATTGAATCCATTCATCTTACCTTAACGATGGAAGTTAATCATTAGTTAATAAAATTACTGGAGAGCAGTAATGTATTAGAGGCGGCCCCGTAATGCAGTCGGGGTTAGGCCCCGTTCCTCAAATAATTTTCTGCATCAAATTACCAAAATAAAACGCTGAAGTGTTTTTGGATGACGGCACTTCATGCCTGATGCTCTGATCCTCGTCCTCATCAGCCGCTCCTCTTCCTCTTAATTATATCCAACACAGGCAAACCTGCTCTCTGTAATTAGACCTTGGCTGAGAGGCACAGAGGTTTCTCTCCAACCCTTTGTATAATTGCATCTGATATTCACTCCTTAACAAGATTTTGCTAACCTTCTATTGACATTTAGAGAATAAAGTCTCCGCCCATCTGAAAGTTGTGATCGGAGCAGCAGAGCCTGTTAAACCTTTGCTGCAGTATCAATGAGCCGTATGCATTTATTCAACAGCCATATTACCAAAGTCAGGAATCAAAAAAAAAAAAATAAAGTAGGCCTTTGATGATTTCCACGACATCATATCATACATTGCGGTAATATCATTCATGAGTCTGTCCGTCACTTCTTTTGATCGGTTTTGATGGAAGAAGAAATGAGAGGAGAGTGTTTGATTTCATTCAGTCGTGTCTCTTCAAGAGCAGCTGGTCACAACCACCTGCAGCAGCAGCCCCGTCTCCTGAAACCGACGTTCACCTGCGAGTCATTTCCAACGACGGGGAGGTTTTCAAAGAGTTGTAATTTCGCCCCAAATTGCATCCTCGTTAAGATACCGAGAAATTATTTTGTTTTAACCAATCTGCAAGGCTTCATACTCACAGGTTTTTGGTTGGATGCCTCGTAAAAAGGTCTGTGATTAACAAAAGCTTAAGCTAATGTTTAGTTCTACGACTTAAAACAGATCAGTGTATACTCCACTCGTGAATTTTGAAGCTTTTTACGTGTCACCCTTAGTTTTCTGGCGGTCACGTGAAGTCGTAGTTCTAGCCGAGCATTGAGCTTTTTGCATTTACGCTTCAAAAATCCCAATAAATCATGTGATATTTGCCCAGATTATCCTGTTGCACAAAACGTGTAAGTGTTTGCTTACGTTTTTATTTTCTGCAATAATTCAAAATGTGCAACGCCAACTTTTGGGGACGGCATTGCACTAAAATACGTTTCTAAATACGCACTCTATTCCAGAGGTAATGATGCTTCAACGTAACAAGTGAAGATCCGCTTGAGTTCTTTCAGGAAGAGATTATTATTACACAGGTCGCTCCTTTTGCCTTCTATCCATTCATTTATTTCCCCGCATCCCCTCTGCCGTACTTTACCTTATCGGTGCAGATCTGACCAGATGTGTATACCCATGAAGCAATCCTTCCTGATTAAAAGCATATTGCGAGTGTAATCCAACACCAGCACAAGACGCGGCCTCGACAATCAACTGAGTACCATAAGCTTCTCAATTGCTACTGCCAGGCTATTGCATTAGATGGCATTACATCGTACAGGTGTTCAGTAATCGCCGTAACAAGCTCCCATTTGATGCAAACGCCACTTTGGTTCGTGCACAGAAGGCGAGCAAACAGCCAGATGTTGCATGGGACACGATCCACGGAGAGTTATTCCACAGTGTTGGTTTTATCCGTCCCTGGAAAAGGGTTCGTTGAAGTTTAAACATCAAGGACTTGAAGGTTGACAGCACTACTGTATAATACATTGGGAGATTTAACCTTGGGATTTATTCATTGATCATCATTGTTTCATCACTCATCCGAGGGCAGCACTCTGAATTTTGACCAGATCCGGCTCCAGTTTAGCAGCTTTTAATTGTTCGGCGAGCGGAGTGACCCCCAGATAGCTGAACATTCACCCCAATTACACTGGATTGACTGCAACGTCTTGTAATTTTGCATTGCTTTGCCATTCATAATGGGACTTTTTTGAAGATGAGGTTGTCAACTGTATTTATTCTCTTTTATAATCTTTAAGATTTCAGTTTTGGTCGATTTGGTAGGAAATGTCCCGTTTGCATAAGCAGTTACTTAATAAAGCTCTGATACGGTTGTAAATGGGAACACTGGTTTACATGCCGCATTGTTTCCGGTTGGCGGACCCCACCACTAACGATGGAAACTTTCATACAGCGAAGCCATTACAAAATGAATATATATAGCAAGTATTTCTGAAAAATAAAAAAGCAGATAAATAGTATAAATGAAAGTCTGAAGGATTCTAGCTTTCAGTGTAAAAGTATTCTGGTCTGACTCGCTCTTTACCGCTTTACCAGAATGAAGAGACAAGTCAGGCTTATAGGCAAGACTATGGATGTGATTGAGTTTCCATTTGTAATTACTAAGAGCTGGATGGGTAAGGTCCCCGTTCAATACAAGCCTAGCATTATAAAGTCTGCAGGGGTCAGTTAAAGGTGTAATGGGATTTTACACATTCCCCAAAGAGTTGGATGTTTTTGAACGGACCAGTTGGTTTCACCAAGAGGAAAACTTGCAGCAAGTTATATAAATATGTTGCATCTGTGATCTGGATGCGTCCTGTAACGCACCAGGCGGATCACAGCTGTGTGGCTTAGTCTGAAAGTCTTATTAACCTCGATACATTTATTACTCCCCGTGTTTATTACCTTTTTAAAGACCTTGGCCGTCCAACCTTATCAAACCTACTCACAGTAACAGCCCTAAACCCTTTAAGTTGTATCCCCCCCCCCCCCCAGGTAATGAGTGTTTTGTTTACAAAAATAGAAAGATAATATCTGTGATTAAGGCCGGTGGAGCCCTTTCTTTAATGACATGCCTTGGTTTTTACCGCATCAATCCTCGTTGAGTCCTCGATACACCTCCAGGTGACTGAAGTGACTTTTCGAAAGCCATTGATTCCCATTCATTGTGTGGAAATAATAACCCTGTTCCCCCCAGTGCGGTACTGACAGCTCATTAGCGTAGTGCTCCTGCTCCACACTGATAATTCACCGACAAAGTGGTGCATGTAATACTTTATTTTTTACTTTTTATTCCTTGAAAAATGGTGCTTCATCCATGTGGTTGAGTGTGACGCTTAAAAGCTGAATAACGAGCATCAATAACGGACCCGCCGGAGGCTACAGGTGCATGCAGTTATCGCACATACACCACGGGTGGAAGGAGAAGAGGAGCTCTTTGTTTACTTCGTGTCAGACCTCTCTGGACTGTTTGACTTCAGCATTACATGATGCTAATGAGGACAGATGAGGTGTGTGAGGCAAGGTGTGTGTTCTGGCTTACTGCAGATGTTTTAGCGATTGCGAAATTGTTATATAACGCTAAAAAAGAAACTCGTCGAAATCCAGTATCTGTGCACCAAATTAGATTTCCTTGAAATCAGTATTTTCCATTGCAACTATTAATATTCCATTTTCTTATTAAATTATTTAATCCTGAACATGATAATTAAACCCAGCATTCCTCGCTATCTCCGTCTCCTCACTTTCGCACTTCAAATACAACAATCGGTTTGTTGCATGAACTTCCTGTGTCTGCGTTTCCCTTGCAGTCTAAGTAGAGGGTTAAAGACTCCATAAGTGCCCGAGGGTTCATTTGTCTCGGCCATAATTGCCACATAAAAGTCCCGTACCCCACGGTGTGTCTGTGTGTCGTATTATCTCCTCAAGACGCACAACAAAAACAGCACCAGGAACGCCGTGCTGCAGCAGCAGCAGCAGCAGCAGCAGCTTGTGTGTGGGCATGGAGGCAGGCCTCTTTTCTTTTTTTTACATAATAAAATGACATCCCCTTCAGCTGCACCCCTTTGGTTCATGCCGGGGAATCCTCTTCTACTCACTGCTGCATGTGCGTCATCGGGAACATTTTGTGTTTTGTTTTTTTTGTACATCTCTCAACCTCCCACATGATCTTCCAGCTTGAAATAAAAAGACAAGGTGGAAAGGGAAATTGCTTCCCCCACCTTTTTTTTTTTGTTGAGACGAAATTGTCAGACGAATCGTAGTTCTAACAACAATTTGAAAACTGTAAAAACTTTGATCTTCAGCGGCTTAAAGTATGTTTACACCTCAGCTCTTGTTTCATCCTCTTCCCATTACTCACATCCTTCCCCGTCAGCGTGAGAATCGTCCACGGTCTCTTTTTAAAGCTGAATCTCATGGAAGCCGATCACGTCTGGCGGCGTTTTCCATCATTTCGCCTCGTTAAACAAAGACCAACGCCGACGTCGGCTAAACGGCAGCGGCGCGCGTCGTCTTCAGGTTGGGACTCGGACAGGAATCCCACCGGCGGTGCCTGAAGGTGTCTATTAGAGACTTTCAATGTGGCACAGGTAAAGTGGATTTATTTGCATAATTAGGGTTGGAACATATTAAGAGAAGAGGCAGAGCGGAGTAATGAGGCGGGGAGACGGGAGTGCGTGTGCAGCGCGGCATATGACAGCCGCCATGTTTAGACCACACTACAGTAAATCTCCCAGGAGAGGCTTGCCAATGACTTGTGACTAATGATTTTTCTGGAGATGAGTCAAAAAAAAAAACAGTGGCGCCCGCCTCCGAATCCGTCCTCCTTCAAAACAAGCACCTCCACTATCTGTCGACGTGGTCGGCGTTCCCGCGTGGGAGCGCAGCGGCCGGCTATTGTACGCCAGCCGTGTTTGGTTTTCCATTCTTGGGGATGGTGTCGGAGGCGGGTCCTTCACAGGGCGGCGAGGGCCCTGAGCAAATATTTGACACTCGTACCGGCTTTTGTTCTCCGTTGATACCGATCTCACTGCACTGCTCACGTGCGGCATTTTACAAGCATTTTGTTGTTGTGCTTCTCTTTGTTTGTTTCCTCGCCAATAGAAACGTCTTCTGGAAAACCCACTTTTTTCACTCTCGCCAATGTTTCCTTTGGGATTTGTTCTCACGCACTTAAGAACACGTTTGGTTATTGGGTTATTTCCAATTCTACAGTATATAATATGGTGATTTAAATGACATTAATATTGGTTTCTTTTATTCGTATTATTGTTTTCTCTATTTTAAAAAGCTTCACAGTCATTTAAAGTAAATAAACACTTTCCTAACACTTGGACACTGAACGAGCCGAAGGTTTACGCCCCTTTGCATATCTTGTGTTATGTAATGCACAGTGTCACACACACACACACACACACACACACACACACACACACACACACACACACACCTTTGGCCGCTCCCCCTTTCTGAAAGTAATCCGGCAAACTCTACATCCCCTGCATTTGTGTGTTATTTTAATATCCACTGCTAATGCTACTAAATATGGCCGCTCATTTGAATCTGATGTCGACTTTTCTCAAGAACAAAATTAAGAATATGTTTCGGAAGATGTTGCTGAATGACGCCCATCGTTCTGCCAATACAACATTCATTGCCTGTTTAGTTATTTTACACATTAACGGGAAACAATCAAAGAGTTTTGAGCTGTAAACGGTTAATGTCATTTGATGAAGACCGTAATGTGTTGTCGTGCTCCCTGTGGACGGCTTGTCAGACCAGTTGTAACATGTATTAAACCAAATGAGCCTCCATACTTCCCGGGCATACGTATCTGCAGCATACCCCTACACCGGTGAGCAAGATAGCACCCAATTAATTATAATGATAAAAAAAAATATATATATATATATATTGCCTTGTCAAGAAGAAGAAGAAAAAAAAAAGTAATGCAAATGTAATCAGATGGGACGTGCACAAAGCTGTAATCCCAGATTTCACTGGGAACCGCATTACTGTGTGTCAAAGAGTGTGATGTTCAAAAGTGTTTTTGCGAAATGAGAGGAAAGGGAAAGAAGTGCTGGAAGGCCTCGGCGGAAATATGTTTCCCCCAGTGGAGTTGGAGAAGATACCAGATTAACATAATGAAGTGTAAATTAACCCGGACCTGGACCATCAGCCTCGTATGACACACTGGGTACATGTTTAAGAAGAAATGGGACATTTCTTTATGGAATTTGCATAAAGTGAGATGAGAATTTTAACATTATATCTAACAAAAACATATGAGAATTGTGTCTTCTCACCTCCCACTCCAGCAAAAGAGAGCAAATTATTGAATTCCCCAAAATGTCTGAACTCTTCCTGTGAAAGTTTATGAATGATGACGCGGATATTTGACTCATTTTTATATGAATGAACAGCCACGACGAATCAATTAGGTCATTGCTTTAACAATCTCCTATAATGACAACACACAGATGAGAGACTTTATGTACTGTGACAGCGACCTGAGTCAATAACGGCACAACTTTGTAATTACATATATATACGAATGAAATGATAAGAGTCTGAAGCGTTTCTGCTTGTGTTCAGATCAGCATGCAGGATTATCAGACCAGATTTATTGCAGCAGCTGGTTTTTTCCTGCTTCAACACCCAGGCTATCGATGTCTGCCGGGGGAAGATAGCCTTAATTATTTTCCATCCATATGTGATTAACAGAGATTTGCCTTTTAAACGTTCGGTGCGTGGCCTACTAAACACTCGTCTCCTGCCCGGCTCGGCCTCAAACACACGGACCGGGAGCTCCAAGCCTCCATGGAAGTATGGGAGTATTACATGAAGTCTCTTACTTAGTTTTAGTTAAAAACTTTTTGTTTTTGCATTTGTTCCAATATCCTTTTCTTCGGATTCAGCAGAAATTGGGAATGCATTGTTGGGAAGGTCAAAGAAGCCACTAGTCACCATTGTACTATTCATCATGCAAACTCCCTCTGTGGCAAGGAGGGCATGCATCTTCTCTTATATAGTGCAGCCGAGCACATCTGTATGTGCTGTGTTCCTGATTTAACATAACTAATGCAGATTTTAATGCCATTAATCCCAAACTGAAGGCAGCAATCAAGAGTTTGGTAATTACGCTTGGGAAATGGAACAATTAGACCACTACAGTTTAATGGTGTTTGGTTACAGATGAATGGAAAGCACATCAGAAGCATTGGCAAAAGGTCAGAGCTCACATGCTGCTTCATGTGTTAGCATTCAACAAGGAATAATAATTCAAAATTCAAGTGCTAAAGCGGGAAACTAAGCAGAAAAACACACGCTCAGGTAAAACAGCCAAAAACTATGTTGGCAACCAATTTATGCCAGAAACAAAACTGAAGCAGATGTTTTATACGAGCATCTGAGCTGAAGACGGTAATCCACCATTGTAGAGTTTCTAGGTTACCTCACATTAACCAGGTATTATAGAGCAGTTGACAGGTTGGTGATCAAGGGCTGGTACGTACATCAGGTGCAAAACTTAAAGTTTAAATATACAGTCTGGAAAAAGAGACTTACGTTCTGTTAGATGATGTCAAAGAATAAATGGAAACAAAATAAAAACATTTAACAGCTAAGTATCGTTGCGGTGGCATTAAATGCCGGGTTGAAATGGGGTTGACTGTGGCTCAGTGGTTAGCAGGTCTGTCCTTCAATCAGAGGATCGGTGATCCATAACTTAAAAGCTGCCTTGCATACACATATGTTATGAAATAAGTCAGCTGGGCCAATTAACGAACTTCAGACCCATCTGGCTTTGAGCAAATCTAGTGCAAATAATGTATCTCAAGATTACGGAGCGACTGTGGGTCAGTGGTTAGCAGGGCTGTCTTTCAATCAGAGGATCGGTGGTTCGATCCCAGGCTCCGCTAGTACACGTTGTTGTGTCCTTGAGCAAGACACTTAACCCTAATTGCTCACCGTTGCCGTGTCTACTGTATAGCATGTAAGTCTCTTTGGATAAAAGCGTCAGCTAAATGAAATGAAATGTAATGTAAAAAAGCAAATTTCTTCAGATTCTCATATTTCCTTTTTTCAATTTACACTTTGGTGAATGAACCAGAGAAGAAAACGTATTTCACCTGAACAAATATACTCATTTCTGATCCAGAGTGACACGGACTCCCGTGAGACGGCAGCCTTTTCTTTACCATTATTGCAGCATGTTAGGATTTTACTTTTGAAAAAGTTTTTAGAGGCAATGCACAAACACAATGGTTACATATGTAGTTAAGTGCACAATGCACTTTGTGACATGTTCAGAGCAGCTATGAGACGTACGGTACCAGGGAGCATTGATCCCACGTGATTGGCTTTTGCAACACGGGTGCATTTGTCATCTGTAACTGCACCATTGCCTCCATGCATTGTACCGTACGGCGGCATTTTCCTCTGAGACGATTCCAAGAAAACACACAACAGCGTTGTGGGCTGTCTCTACATTACATTACATTTCATTTAGCGGAGGCTTTTATCCAAAGAGACTTACATGCTATACAGTAGACCGTAGACACAGCAACGGTGAGCAATTAGGGTTAAGTGTCTTGCTCAAGGACACATCGACATGGACTAGCAGAGCCGGGCTCTGATTGAAAGACAGACCTGCTAACCACTGAGCCACAGTCTCTACATTCTGCTTTTGCCACAGCGAGATCTGGCAGCAGGTCAAAAACTTTGTGAGAGTTTTACAAAAAGTGAGAGGTGACTAGCAGTCAAACACAATGTAACAGAACAAAGTGTGTAAAGCCATTTCTTTCTCCCTCAAACCTCAATTGAAATGCACAAGTCATCAGCATTCAAGCTCAAATCTGTCTTCTCATCTGCTGTAGCTACTACTGAGGCCAGGTCAATTTAATCAGCTCATGCAAATTATGTTGGAGTGAAGATCTGAGTTTGAGTCTGAGAATGAATGTAACAACCCCCATCCACAGATTGATTTTCAGACTCCGATATAATAGGCGTGTCTCGGCTCTGAAAAGAATATTGAAATGTAGGTATAGTTTGGAAAAACAGTCAGATTGAAGAATTACATGACTGCACGGTGGGAAAGCCCCGAGCCAAAGACTGCCATCACAGCATGGGGCCATTAAAGCATAATGGCATCCAGCCACCACACTTGTGCTCCCTCAGACTATTGATTAGTTCTATTTTGGGAAAGTTGCTTTATAGCAAAGAGGCTTGCGGTGTTATTGTTTTCCTGATCAGCCACGCTCACAGTTCAGTGCAAACCAAATGCTTGAGGCGACATCCGGGTTTCGCTTTGTTTGCCGAAGTGCGAACTTGGACTTCCTGCAACATACTGCATTATGTCATCCTCTTGTTCTCGCCTCACTCCTCCAGTCTTTCTCCACTGGAGAATGAAAATAGAGAAACATGGCAGATGAAATCCCCTGAAGACCCCGTGTGCCATTTTTCTTACACACAGCGGCTCATTAAACAGTGTGATACACAACATTATTTGGCGTGTATGAAGCATGTAAATGTTTGTTGTGACGGGCTAAACACATTACTCCCATTAAGAGCTTTGCTGCCCTTGTGATGAAGTTCATAACATTACATTTAATGTTCTAAGGGGAAATCTAACCCCATGGTTGGTACAGGAAGTTGGAAGCCAAAGTTGGTCTGAAACAGTAAGTCATCGTCTGCATAGCGATGCACCGACAGTCAGTCTCCTCAACAATTATATTGTTGGACTCGTTTCTTTTGAGAAGCGATGGAAGTAGTGTGAAGAATAACAGCATGAAGAAGTTCAAACAGGCTTCCTTTTAACCTTTACATTACATGTAATTTAGCTGACGCTTTTCGAACCACCGATCCACTGATTGAAAGACGGACCTGCTAACCACTGATCCACAGTCGCCCACACCTGTGTGAAGTGGGCTTGTCGGACTGTTGTTTTCAGAAATCAACTAAAATTGCCAGATGCAATTAAGCCGTCAGAATGGTGGAGGATGAGTTTCAGGCCCTGTTTTATTTCCTGTACCAAACAGGTTAGATTTCCCCTCAGAACATTAAATAAAGCAGACTCGGCATCTAATAGTGTGAACATAGAGAGCCGTCACAACACATTTCCTAGACACCTCTGTATAGATTCAGAATAAGAGCGATTTAGTCATTGTGTTAGCCTCTATTTCCATTCATTCATTATATTCCTATTCTCACTTGTAGAAAAGTCTCAACAGATCTATTTTAGAGCGCCGCACAGGGCTCTTATTCCCTCAATAAATGGAATTGTTAACCGCCTCAATGAGTGTGTGTAAGCATCTTAATCCCTGCCTTCTCACAGTATTCGGAGAGGTAGAAATAAAGGTGAACAAATAAAGAGAGAGAGAGAAGTGTTATTTGAGTAAACAGCAGTGGGGAATGAAAGCGGTGTTGGATGTTGGGATGAGTAATGCTGCTGCTCCCGTGGTCGTGATGCTCGCAGAGCAGCGGTGAGTGTTTACACACCGGCGCTCAGTTAGGTGTCCTGTGTGGAGACGAGCCAATATTAGTCCACCGCGCTTTAACCCCCCAATCTTTCTGCCCCAGGCTGCCGCTCACTGCCGATTGAAATTACAGCACCCGAGCAGATCTGCTTGTTTGGGGGGGGGGGGCTTCTTAGAAATGTAATAATTAAACATGTTGGATTTCAACGACAGGCACAGATGGACTGCGATTATTTTGATCTTTTTTCGAAAGAAGCCGCAGTGGCAGAAGTTTCGTTTGCAAATGTATGCTTGATTTATGTTGCCTCCACCAATTTACTATCTATTCCACTCCATATGTCGCCACAGAGCGGTCCAATATTAACACAACGCTACAGTCAGAGATGTACTCCTGGTCCAAACTGATAAATGTGGAAATGTTGCCTCAAGTAAGTGGGAGGGTATCCAAACATGTTCCTGGCTTCTTTCCGCCCAAGCAGATGGAATATGTAAATGTTTCTTGGTGGGAAAAGACAACATATCTCAAGGGAGCGCTTGTTATGGGGATCATTCTAAAAGGGGAAGTTGGATTGGAGGCATATCAGAGTCCAGCAGGTTTATTTTTAGACTGACTGCAGCACACCTGGACCTTTTTTAAAGCACATCCTTCAGGCTCCGTCGGAGCGCTCATCAATGAGCCGTTAAACCCGATGACCTGGTCACCTGGGCCGGAGCTCTTTGTTAACGTTCATCCTGAAGGAAGAGACGCTGTCACTGGAGGACGGTTTATCTGGAGGTCTACTTTAACAGTGGTTTCATCCTGTCAATGGAAACAATTCTATTGTTAAAAGTCCTGCACATTTAGATGTGTGGCCAATTTCTAATCACACTTGTACTTTTGAGTCTTTTGGTATGTTTTTATCTATAAAGCCATATTGGGCCAACTACAGTCATGTAAATATCATCTCAGCTCACATGACATAAGCATATTATTTGTCCATGTACAGACACAGATGGGGAAGAAAGTCTCAATGTTTTCTGCTCCATCTACTTGAGAAGTCTTCATAATGGGTTTGAAAAAGGTTCATCAAAGGTTTTTTCTTTATGTTTTGTCTCTTGTCTGTTTTTCTCTTGGAGGAATTGTGTGATTTATTCACTTTATTCAATAGTTTATTGTATTATTTACTCAATATTTACATTTTTGGAGAATAAGTATAGTATTTGTGGGTGTCATGTCTCTATGTGCTTTAGGATATTTATAAATATTGACCACAATAAAATGTGGCCAATGAAATGTAGTTCTTTCATTCACTTTCTAATGTGCTGGAGTAAATTATGCAACTGCATTTTTTTGACACACTTCCATTTGCACAAAAACAACATGCCTTTCCAAGAACACACACACACACACAACCACACACACACACTCTTTGAGGACTGCATTAAATAACATCACATTGGTGATGTAATCTGTTGTGCAGCAACAGAGCAACGCCCCCTTTTGTCTCACAAGCGTTTCCGACACACGTTTCAGAAACGCCGTTCTCCGTGCGGTGAACGTGCAACGTCTATATTTATTGTCTATATTTATTTGTATGTCATTTGTCTAATTTCTCCTCGTTGTGCGAGGCATTCGTGAGCGACTCCTAACGAGCTGAATCGACGCCCGGCGCGGCGCAATCTTGTAAACGCTGACAAATCTCCGAGCGCCGGTCGTCATCTTTATCTTCACGGGTGACGGCGGCGCGGAGAGGCTTGTTTTAATCTCCGAGCCGTGGAGTGATCTGTGGCATGCGGGCGGGAGGTGTTTGTCTCTTCCTCCTCGATCTGTTTCTCTCCCGGTTGCTGTGGCGACGCCTGCCGCAGCGCTTTGCCTCTGCAGACTCCATCAGCATCATCTGGGCGGAGCTTGTAGTGGAGGCCAAGCCCGGCTACACGTGTTATGCAACACGCTGCAAGTGCTGCACCTGCACATCAGCTCAGGCAGGACATTACTGCCCCGATCGATTCCTCTCGTTCCTCTCACTTTATTAATGAACTCGTCACAACGCAGCGAAGCAATGCATTAAAAATGAGCTGACTAGTGATGGACCTGTTGCTCCTGCAGGACTTGCACAAGCGAAGCAATTCCTCCCTAAAAAAACATCCCGCTGACCTTTAACTATTCTGTATTTTGAGGCCTGTTTTATCCACAATTCTGCTCTGCAGCTCACACACCTTCTTTACTATTCTCCTCTCCAGCTTTCCCCACTCTTTTCTTCCTCCACCCAGCTGGAAACCACTCTCTTGGTTTCGATGCCCTCTGTGCAGTTTGTAGAGCGTGTTCCTTTAAATGAAATGCAGGTAGGAGGGGCAGCTTCTTATTCGACGGGGCGTAACGACAACAAACGGCAGCAATTTACCTCCGCTGTCTTCAATTAACCTGAGTGTTGTGTGTCGGAAGAGGCTTTGATGTTTGGGCTCCATCTTTTCTGATGTTCATGATGAACAGAGGGGTGAGTTTCGATAGCGTCCGATAGCTAGCAGGGAGCTAACAGGCAGCAAGGCAGTTTTTGGGCTTCAATGACGGACAGATTTATGGGAAACGCTCACTTAAACTTTTAAGCACTTTTAAACACGTCATTGTTTTATATTCACTTTAAGACCTGCAGGATTTATAGCTTGGCGTTAGCTTAACATGTTGTTAACTGTACCATTTAGAGGTCGTCAGATTGTCAAAAGATCGTCAGACACGACTTGCCAGCGGTACGTCATGTGAATAGCCGTTAAAGAAATGAAATGCCTCTTTTGAATGTCAGGATTTTAATGATGATTGTAATTTGAAATGTTCTCCCTATACGACATGCACGGCATTAAAGGTACTTGAAATTCAAAGCATCTCAAGTGCCTCTACACAGCTCTCAACATGGTGACGGCCGAGCCGGGCGGCTAAAAATTTACTAAAAACACTCAGAGGGAGTTTATAAGTGCGTCGGAGTCCTTATCTGACAGCTGGCTAGCCGAGGGTCGCCACTCTGCACAAGGGTTACGGCTGAGGACACCCATCCTCCGGTTCCCCCAGGTTTACACTGTTAGCACGCTGATAGCACACTGTTAGCACACCGTTTGCACGCTGTTAGCATGCTGTTATCACACTGTTAGCATGCCGTTAGCACACTGTTAGCACGCTGTTAACACGTCATTACCACACTGTTAGCGCGCTGTTAGCACACTGTTAGCACGCTATTAGCACAATATTAGCACGCTGTTAGCACACTGTTAGGACTCCATTAGCACGCTGTTAGCATGCTGTTAGCACCATTAGCTTCTAGTCTTAGGCCGCGTGGAGGCCATCCCTCAATCATACATGTGTGTCAAATTCCATATGCTGGATCTTTAAGTTATTTACACCATAGCACTATTATAATATTTGAATAAATGGGAGATAAACTGGTCTTTTTTCAAATGGAAAACTAGCCAAGTTGACTGTGTAGTCTTTAATAAATAAATAAAACCTCAGAAATAGGATATTCTTACAAAAACAAGAAGAGCTTGTGATGTATGTTTGATCCTTTGTGAAGCAGAAACACAGGTCCGTAGTTCAAATAAAATAATAAATGATTCAGCACTTACTATTTCCCTCCATGTGCCTGAGGGATGTACGGTACACCCATCCAGCCACATTCCTGCACACAGCTGTTTACCTGTTGATGTAAGAGAGCAGCAGATAGACTCTCCATGCTTTTATAAGCAGTGTTTCATCATAACATTTAGCTTCCTCTCTGGAGAGATGCAAACACATCCCCAGGAGAACGGCAGCCAATCAGATACCTTGATGTTTCCATTCATTGTTGGCTTATTTGTCAGTGCAATCTTTTCCTTCATAATAAGAATTATTAAACAAAATTACATGTTTGTTGTTTTTTTCAACACATTTGCAGTTTTCCTCATTAGAGTGGGCCAGCCTTTCTTCCCACTGCTTGTTTCTCTGCGTACGTTTGTTATCTCAATCAGCTGATTGCCTCGCTGCACAATCCCGGGAAAAGCAGAGTGGAGGAACTGTGTAGCGTTCGGGCTGTGGGTGTGTGTGGCTGAGCCTCGTGTGTGTGGGAGTTCATCAGCTCATTACAGGCTAACCATTCTCTTTTGTTCGCTTTAATGTGAAAGAATTTATTTCCAGTTTTCGAAGCCAATGCTGGCTACCTATAATTTGCACATCTCCTAGCAACAAGACTTTGAACAAACTAAATATAACTACTTGCTAAGGTGTCACTATTAGGCTTAGTGGCGCTGGCTGAGAAAGGATTGGTGTGTGTGTGTGTGTGTGTGTGTGTGTGTGTGTGTGTGTGTGTGTGTGTGTGTGTGTGTGTGTGTGTGTGTGTGTGTGTGTGTGTGTGTGTGTGTGTGTGTGTGTGTGTGTGTGTGTGTGTGTGTGTGTGTGTGTGTGGGGGATTATTCCAACAATCTCGTGTCGTCCTTTCTCAACAGAAATTAGTGATGCGTGATGCGATTAGCGGGAGGGGATCCAGTGTAATGCGCTCCCCACTGATGTGGATACCACGTATTTTAGGACAAACGAAGCCCATTGATCCTCCATCAGAAACCGATCGATAGGCCGCCGGTGAACCGGGTCCGGTTCTGGTGAACACAACGGATCTGGGGATTGGGTGGCGGTCCGGTGGAGATTTTAAATGTTGGGTTTGAAAAGGTCTTCATTCTCGCTCCTGCCAAATTCTTCAGTTTTTTGGCTAACCCCCTTTCCTTTCGTGGTCTGTTTCCAGATGTGCTGGTGAACGGGAAGCCGTGTGACTGCGACGTGGTGGCCGACTGCAGGGCGGGCGACGCCGTGACCCTGGAGGTGCACCTGACCAACCGGAGCAAGAACTCAGTGGGACCGCTGGCTCTGACCGTGGTGCCGTATCAGGACTACCAGAACGGGGTGCAGAACTACGACTTGGGGGACGCCGTCACCTTCATCGGCTCCAACACCTTCTACATTGACGCGGTCAGCGACGTCATAACCTCTGCTATGAAGACATGTTGTATATTATTACTACTGTATTGTCAAGTCAGTAGAACTATGTCATGTTATTAAATATTTAAATACGCGAAGATGCTACATTTATAAAGGAAAATGTCGCTGCAATATTAATACCAGTAATAAAAGCACGTCCGATTCAGCCCATTTAAAACAAAGCATGAATATTTGATATAACTGATGACAACGCTCCGGGCATATTTAGTTATATCAACAGAACAACAGAATTGATTTTCCTGTCGTGTACTTGCAGAAGTTGATGATTTCCTTCAGTCATGTAATCATGGCTGTTTATTCTTGTCCAAATTGTAATAGAACAGACAATACAGTAGCAGTACAGTATGGGAGATTACATAACTCAAGCATTTGTCAAGTCACTTTAAAAATGCGACTCCAAAACTTAAAATAAATCATAGACTAATTGCACAGAAACAGAGGTATGGTCCTTTAATAAAAAGGCCCTCATCAGAGAAGGGATCCTTTGTCTGTAACACAAATGTTAAACAAGCTGGAGACGGTTAAAGACGTCTTGGCTGATGCAAACCAAAGAGCTTACAGCCTGAAAAGCAGATAAAAGCACAAATGAAATGTACAAACCAACTCCATTTTTGGGAATCGGTGGCGTTGTGGATATTTTCTCATCACAGCCGCCGTCGGCTTCAGACCTGCTCCCCTCGCTGGCGGCCCTGACAGAGTGCCAGCTTGTTTCCTGAGAGCCGGCCGCTAATGATTCCTTCTGCTGTCTTTCGTCTCCAGGTGAAACCCAAAGAGAGCTCCGTCTGCGTCGGCGCCCTGCTGTTCCTCTACAGCGGAGATTTCTACCTCAACATCAAGTTCCAGGACGACAGTGCCGGGCGGGAGCTTCCTTTGGCCTGGTTCACCCTGCCCAGTGTCCACATCCGGGCCCTGGACGCTCAGCCGCAGGCCGGGGCCTGAGGGCCTGGGGCTCTGGGGGCCTGAGGGCCTGGGGGTCTGGGACTCTGGGGGTCTGGGGGCCTGAGGGCCTGGGGGTCTGAGGGCCTGGGGGTCTGTGGGTCTGAGGTCCTGGGGGTCTCGAGGCCTCATCAGTCTGGATCTGAGAAGTTTTGTTGATGTTCTCTGTAAATACAACATTCTTGTGAATGAAATCACATGTAAATATAATTTTGTAGAAGGTCAGAGCATGTGCAGAGTAGAGGACACACACGGACACACACTCCTCCACACGGTCAGTTTGTGTGTTGCCATCTAACATCCTTGGCAAAGTTAATTTACTTGTGCTTTTGTGTTATGTTTGTAAGATGAATTCTCACCACTGACCGATAGCAAACCACATTGACAACACTGAACTTCGACAGGAAATCATTGTGTTCCTACTTTGGTAACGGCAGGACCCGCCCTCTGACTTTGATTGGCTTACCCTGATAACCAATCTCTCTCCTCATGCTTAAACCTAACCAGCTCAACCAATAAAGGCAACTGGTACTAGCCAATCAGAGGCAGATGGGGGCGTGGTCATGCCTTCGCCATAGTAGCATGAACAGTCCATGGTCTCAAAATAATTCATGTTTTTTTATGGTTTTCGCCGTTTTAGCTAGCTAGCTCGCTAACTGCTAATTAGCTAACTGCTAGCTTGCTAGACTAGTCGCAGATGGAAACGCAAGTTTAGTTAGTTTGCAAGGATATACAAAAGCTTGTCACGCTCTTTCTCATCTTTAGCAGTTATTTGTATTATTTTTTTATCGCAGTGCCATTTATTCAGTAGCTTATTTTGTTACCTTGCAAATCGAATTGCAAAATATCTACTGAGAGAAAATAAGACAAAGTCTTGTTACCGGGCAGAAAACCTCAGAGCTCCAAAGCAACACTGGAAACGTGACGTTGTAGTTTATGTACGCACGAGATCTATTTATTTCTGCTGCTGTATGGATATTTTCACTCGCCTCCGTGCCACCACACTGAACTACTGATGACTGTCGTAGATTAGCCTGTCATTACGTGTGACATGTAATTGCTGTAAATAAATTTGAAAAGAAGCATCCTGTGTATATTGTGACCTTACAGTTTTTATTTCTCCGTCCCGGCCATTATAGCTGTGTCCATCTTCATTTTCCGCCTGCTGAGATGACCTTTATCACATTTTGGGAAGCTCAAGTCTGACATTCACATACACAGAAATCCATAAACACTGATTACCGGGGAAAACATCGCCGACTAATAATCATTTTTAGCATTTATTTCGGGTGACTGAGCAACGGCAGTCCACCAGCAACAGGTTTTGTTTTACTCACTTTGACATTTTGAAACAACAGTGCATAGAATAATGTCACAGCCAACCACAGTTCATCATTCTGGGCTTTCTGACGCACTGGGAGTCAACCAGTAAAGCCACAGCGCGGCTAATGTACTGCTGGGAACTCGTTATCCACCTGGGAACCTGAATCAGTCGGTAACAATCTCGCTTCTCCGAGCTCTCGCGTCCCACAGACTCCAGCAGCAGCGAATACAGTACAAGTGTTATAAACTGTCACCGCAGGCCCTTCCTCCACCCCCTCGCTGCTGGACCAGATGTGAACTGGGTGGTGAGGAGATGCCGGGGGAAGATTTGCCTTGTCGAAAGGCTGAAATGTCTTCGGGGGGGGGGGGGGGGGGGGGGGGGGGCGTGTTGGGAGAAGAAGTGTGCGGGTTTCATTTGTATGTGAAAAGGAGGCCGGCCTCCTATAAGGTGTAAAGAGTGTGTAAGAAGGATGAACTTACACCAGGAATGCATTTACCACAAATAAATGTAACGTCGTATGCTCCAAAAATAACAATTCCTGAAACGTGGAGCTTCAGTTATCCATGGAAAATACGAAAAATGGCATTTATTTATTTATTTTTTCCTGAAGTGATGTTTCCCATGAAGGTCACGTTAGCAGCTCAGGGATAAAACAGCGTTCCCACTCGTCACAAGTGTGGTTTACATACGTAAATAATACATCAGTGAATCCACACAGGTTACTGGTTATGCACACAACACATCCACGCTTATTCATTTATCTATTTATTTATCTGATTTGATTAAGAATATGTGTGTGGAAGTGTGTGTGCAGCCATAGAACTGAAGGCGGCTGTCGGCACGGTTCAGTCTGCATGAACTCACTTAACATATGTGAGCTCTGTCTTCAGCATATTGTTTACTGACCCTCACAACTGTCTTCTCCGGTAAAGGTAACTCCATTTCAGGAGCCTGGATTACAAAGCAGGGCAGTAATTAAAAGCATTTAGATTCACCGTATGCACATAATGAAACTCTGGGGTCTGGCAGCGGGAAGTATAAGAAACTAACCCATCTACAGACGGCCCTTCATTATTGTTTAATTTGCTTTGAATCATTGACTCATCACGAGTACTGGAGTATTTCCCTCGAGCTCCTTTCACTCAATTAGTTGATGGTTTTGAGTAATTACTTGTCTTTCGGATTTTGAGAGAGCATCAATATCGGGGACTAAAGATGTGGGACACAAGGCGGTCGCGGTTAGGTTTTTGGGAACAAACATACTGAGTTAAGGTTGCAGAAGAAGAAAATAAAAGTATAGGCCTGTTTTTAAAGTGAGTTTTGCGTGGTATCGAGGTGCCGAGGGCCGCTGCAGCGTGGACGCCGTGGGCGTGAGGCCAGGCTGAGATGCTGGTCTTTACATTTCTATAGGGTCTTTTCCGCTTGACCTCCTCTGCATTGTAAATGCAAATGCATGTATGTATGTTTGTGACATCATGCCAACGTCTGAGGGTCGGACCAGCAAAGGGTCACACAAAGTGTGTGCGTCATTTGGAGTCAAGTACAGATGAATTCTCTTTGTTTTCACACTTAATTCTGAGATTTAGTTTTGCTTTCAAACACAAAGCCAGATTACATCAGAGTTTTCTGTAATTTCTGAAAATAGTTCCCTTCAGAAGTTCCCCTTCAAGGGTAATTTGGAAGTATTGTACACTAAACCTTTGAGTACTTTTTCTACTACCTTATAATACCTTAAGAGCAGCTTTAAAGTATTTGTGTCGTTCAAATGGCATCAAGAGCGTCGCTGTGTTGGTCAGGCTGACCTGAGACTGAACGCCTTCTCTCTGGTTTAAATGAGGTTCCTTATCAGAACATCGCCATCGTATTATGAGCCACCAACCTTCATCGCCTCGCAGCACACCTGTAACTCTGATGGCAATCAGCCTAACAATCGGCCATCAATCTGTGCGGATGCGTTTCCTCCCCCCACCTGATGCGAGGAAGAGTTACAACCGTGAGGAAGACGAGTCGCCTGAGAGCAAACGAGAGCCTTCCTCTCTGCATGAACACGTGCATGCAAATAAATCTCTTTGGGTATTGAGTGGTGGGTCACGTCCATTCATGTATATCTGCAACTAGATGTGGGGGGAGGGTGTGGGGGGGGGATTAGTGGGTGCCAAATGAAGACGAGCAGTTTGACACCTGCACGGCTCTTTCACTGTCACGCCTGCAGCACTGGCAGCAGCATCCCTCATCCGCTGCATGTTTACTGATCACTGTGACTTTCTGACTTAATTACCGCGCTATCTGCAGCGACACATGAGCGGCTAAATATGAAATAAACCCCGAACTCTTATAACGTAAACACAGTTACAGTATGCAGGAATGTTCCAGGTCCCCGTGAAATGAAGAAATAATGATAATAATGAAATGCATCTTAATGCATTCCCATTTATTAGCTTTTTTTTCTTGTGCTTTCAGTTGCATCTCAAGCAGCATTCTGCCTCTACATGTTTGCAAAAATACAAAATTAAACTTTTCTTTTAATGTGATTTGTTTTTACATTATATAATTCAGAGACATCCATGAATATCTAAAATGCTAGAAAGGCACCATGGGAGCATGATAATATGATGTAAAGCATTCAGTTATGTTGAAAAGATTGTTGTTTTAAAACCTGAAAGATTGTTAAAACTGTGAATAATAATCAAATATATTAACAACAGAACTGCAGCTGCTGTATTTTTATGTATTGAACACCATAAGTAATATACAAGTGAAATATATGGTTTGGTACTTGAGAAAATTCAAATGGCACAGATGTGCCTTAATGTGCCCAAATGCTCATTTTGGAGACCTTGGATGAATTTTCTCTGCACTAAACTCTCTAACTTTGTTATGCTTCACTTCATTTAGACCTCACAGCTGCATCATTATTATTAATTATCATTAATTATCCGGAAAGTGTTTTTTTTTCTAGGCGAACCTGTTTAATTTTTGCTGTGTCATCTTCATTTACTCTTATTAACCAGTAACATATAGACTGATATTTACACATCTGAACTATACGAGTGTGAGTCCACACGAGGCTGAGGGGGCGGATTAGTCAGCTTGATGACGTCACCGTTAGCCACCGTTAGCCACTCGTTAGCCACCGTTAGCTAGCGGCCGTCCTTTTTAGGACAAGAAAAAGCCTCAAAAGCCACAAGGTGGGTGTTTACTGACATATTTTATTATCGTTTTTTCTCAAAACCTATTGATTGTGAAACCTGGGAACCGGAATTGCACAAATGCTAACTAGCATCGGAAGTGCACAAATGCTAACTCCCATCCCTGGATTTTAGGACTCATTCCTGCATCCCTTTGCAATATTACTGGCTGTCCAAACTCTCAAGTGGCGCTCCCCGTTTGCCTCTCTGGAAACGACCCGCGTGCAACTTCACCACTCATCGCGATGCTCTATAAAAATCGCAATCGTGTGTTGATTTTGCTGATTCCCATTGTTTGCTGTGAAGCCATACATCATAGACACCTCGTTAGTGTTGGCGGTATCGATGCATGGATGATGTATGATGCCCTGCCACACAGCACGCGGTGCAAATGATGTTGGAAGACAAGGATTTATCTCCAGACCGCGGCGAGTATTTTCAGTCGGTGCCGGTGCGACATGCCCGGCTGTCAGTCACTTCATCCAGCTGGGTGGCGGCTCGTTCATCACTCCTAATTGTGCATGTCTGATGTTTTCTGCTGTCATTTTGCATCATACGTGGAGAAACTCATGCAGCCTCCCGAGGAGCGCCTGTCTGCGGCCCGCGTGACGAGCACAGCGATCGTACTGTACGTTCGGTGTCATTACCATGGAGACTAATCTAAGCGGTTGCCATTATTAAACTTTTCTCTCTCTCTCTCTCTGAGCTTCTCCAGAAAATGCATTAGGAGTTCTGTAGGTGGGCTGAGCGGGCACTTGAGATGTGAGAAAGGGGAGCTAAATATAGAGCGAGTACATATCCAGACGCCGTTGATTAGCGGAGCGCTTTCGACTCCTAAATTGCTGCATAATGAAACGCCGCGGCTGACGTCTCGGCCGCGGCGTGCACTCAGCTCACGTCTTGCCGAGGCCGGCGTGTTCCCGTGTGCCGGGGCGTTTCATTTTGAAGCCTCGAATTAAACTGACAGGAAAGAAAAGGGATCCCTTGAGTCCTCTGTGCCGAACCTTTGAACGCTTATCGAAGGGGACATGCCTTCAGTGAATAAAAACACAAAACACAAAACATTACATTATGAATTCACAAGTTGATAAAAAGCTTTTTAATTTGCTTTTCTGATCACTTAGTTCACTCTAGAAGAAGGTTTTGTTTCCTTCCACACGCATTTTGGTTGTAAACAAGAAAAAAGCAGATACCACAAGGAGACCAGATCTCACCTGAATAACCCAAATATAATAACTTATTTACATTATGGATCTTCTTTATTTTCATGAGATGTCAACAATCCTCTTAACATCAGACTGGAGGACTTTCTGTGTCCCAGGAAATTATTTGAAACATGAACAAGTGGAATGAATATAATAGGAAATGCGTTTGAAAAAAAGTAGCTACATAGTTTTGGGCCCAGTCCAGAATATGATGTTATGGATTTATTCTTTAATTATCTCCCAGTAGAATCCGGTCAAAAGGGTAGAGGACCATGGAGTCTACATACAGTATTCTTTCATAGGCGGATGTTTTTTTAAGTATTCAATGGTACTGTATCCGAGTATAGGAACTTTTCTGGCCTATTTCAACAATTTCCCCATAACAATGTGTTTCATAAAGTTTGTAATGACATGACCCAACATGTATTCAGGGGTTCTTCACTATCACTTGGTCTTATTACTTCTGCAATAAGTTTAATTTAGGTTTGAAAATATCGATAAGGAGACCAAAGTATGCATTTCTAGTTCAATCAAATGTCAACTTTTAAGAGAGAGAAAGAAAGAAAGAAAGAAAGAAAGAACGAAAGAAAGAGCACCCTTGCTTTCCATCCATGCATCATTAGCTTCTTTTCAGATTTCTGGAGTTTTGTTGCCTGATGTTAATAATTGCACTTACAGTGCTCTGGTAATTTCAGATCACTAATTATTAATGCTCAATTATCCCAATTATACCAAGTCTTGTAATCATATTCAATCAACTCTTCAATCTACAACAGGAATTCACATCACTCGCAGTCGAAATAAAATTGTATCTTAACAAACCAACTGTGCAACAATAATTGAATTGTGGAAACACAGGACATTGTGTTAATCACAAGGAGGAGCACTCGTGAAATGAGCCTCCTCCATCAGTCCTTTGCTCCAATGCATGCTGGGAGGTTTCTTTCTGCCTACCGTTGGGTGCTACTGCAATTCAAACTCATGCAAACTACTCACTCAAGCAGCACGGCTGCACATTTACAGTGAAAAGTGAAAATATAGTCCTTAAAGGGGGTCTGGGGTCCTTCTGAGACCATAAGGCCCGTATTACTCCAGTTAGGGTTGTGCTACACTAACAGACACTTTTGCAGTGAATCACATGACCACAAGGGTGCCACTGTGTGAACCTGGAGCCCCTGGAGCCCTTCAAGGGCTGGGTGGTTGTAAAGATCTCCGTATATCCATCCCTCTCTATAGCATGCGTCGTCAAAGTCTATGTGGATTAACGTGCAGCTGTGCGTCAGACTTCAGCACCATGGACAGCGCTGCAGCCTCAGCATCTGATCCCGCTGCCGCTGGAATGCAGAGAGGACTAATGTGACCATCTGAGTCTAAGTAAACCCAGCGCTGTCCGTATAATGAGTGGAAGTGGTCAATGCGGGAGGTCACGCGGCGTGGTGACCGGGGGGGGGGGGGGGGGGGGGTGAAGCAGCCCCCCCTCCCCTCCCACCCCCCGAAGAGACAGCTTTCCAAGGGTAAGCAGATACTCAGGCCAGAATTTGGGTGAATCGTGACACTTGGAAAACGAGAGGAACACAGGGACAGGCGGAGCAACGCCCACCGATTAGAGTCTGGAGTGCGTGGAGGCATAAAATGTGGAGCCTTCAAAATACGAGCAGTTCGTGACACGCACGGTTCGCTCGGAGGCCCCGCACGACGAAGGGAAACACATCGATTATTTTCTTTCTCTCTTTCTTTTCTTTTCTTTTTTTCTTTTTCTAAATCTGTTCAAACTCCTCAGCAGACAGTACCGGAGAGGACGTTTGGATGTGCGCAACGGAGGCATGTGTGCCACTCCGGACACGGAGCGCACTGTAGCCTTTTATTCCAGCTCTAAAGTGTTTTTATTATTTTCTACACATCCTAAAAAAAAAAAAGACATGCATTTGGGAGAAACTCTTTATTTTCGCGATGGAAACTGGAACGATGATTTGTTCCGTGCTTGGAATATTATTATGTTTTTTTTATTCCTCTAACAAGTTGATCCAGGAATAAAGCAACCGAAAAGGGGAATACGTCCGTGAAAATGATCCATGTGCACATTGTGAGAGTAACATTTCCCAACTTGACGTCCGCCTGCGGTGCTCCGTGACCCTCCCGTCTAATCGACGACTCAGCACATTTCTGATGAGGATGTCCGCTGTTTGCGAGGAAGATTTGAGGATTTTCACAGCAACTGGATTCTTTTTATTTTTTTTGCTATGTGGGGAATGGCTGCTAAAAATAGCCTGCATGCTGATGAGGTTACAATGAACAGGTTGGTGTTTAGCTGAAACTTGGAGACATGAGGAAACATGTCTTGCTATAGAGCATTTTAAATCACAGCAAAGACAAAGTGAGTGCAGCGGCCAAGAAAAGGAAGGAACGAGGACCTGTCGCCGACAATCCATGTGATTGGACGAATTTATTCACATCTGTATAATTCACTTGAGGAGAAAAGAGACCAACAGGCGATATTGGAAGCAGCTTGTTGATGGCACTGCGCACCGGGTGGACTTGGTTTGGGCAGGTCTTGCGCAGGGTCTTTCGGCTGCAGGGCTCCTGGTCCAGGCGATCGAGCAGTCTCTTGTGTCTCTCCGCAAACCAGGAGCAGGATCTGGGAGTCTGTCACCAGGATCACTACAAGGTGGGGGATTTCCACCGCTGCCACGACTCCGGCACCCACCGCGTTCACCGTCACCGGAGCGCACCTTTCTGCGCCTCCGCCTCCAGGCACTGTCCACACGGCTTCCCCAACGCTTGCTGCGCCTTCCCGGGGAATCCGAGGGGACATGAGCCCCTCGGTCGCCGGTTCCTGTTGGCCATGAAGCGGCAAAACGTGCGGACCTTGTCCCTGATCATTTGCACGTTTACATACCTGCTCGTCGGGGCCGCCGTCTTTGACGCCCTGGAGTCCGACTTCGAGATGCGGGAAAAGGAGCAGCTGGAAGCCGAGGAGAAGCGTCTCCAGGGGAAATATAACATCAGCGAGGCTGATTACCGCAAACTGGAGTCCATCATCATGGAGGCAGAGCCCCACAGAGCCGGGGTGCAGTGGAAATTCGCAGGGTCATTTTACTTTGCCATCACGGTTATAACCACCATAGGTAAGTTTCGGGTTCGTGTGGTGCATCCCAGTCTATAAAACCAGTATCAGCGAGCCCCCCCATCATCATTACAGGTGCCGCGTATGATCACTGTGGCGCAACAGGACGTGGTTTATTATGAGGACAAATACATGACCAAGGCAATAAAACGCGGAAAGATATTGTTGTTATGTTCCCACTGAGAGCCTTAAACCACCCGGTCTGCTCTCAAACATTTCAATTGCAGCCACGAGTCTAAAGATAAAGTTTTTTAAAGCAACATGTTGCAAAAGTCACTCGGGAGTTGCAGCCACCGCGAGGAGGGAGCTTCGTGTCACCCAACATATAAACGGTGTTTGGGACTGATGCTTTTCACAAACCACCTCCTGAGAATGACGTAGCGCGCTCGGGGGAGCGTTAAAACGCACATATCATCTCCGCTGGTTGTGATTCAACTTCTGACGGCGCGTCAGCCGAGATGCAGCTCAAAGTCTGACAGGGAATAACGAGTTGAGGCTGTTAGACACGCCGTGATTTACTCCCGAAAGCTCGCGGAGAGGGGCGCGTGGAGCTGCGCTCGGAGGATGACGAGGCTCTGAGAGCGGGGCCGAGAGAGGCAGCAGCAGGCGGGGTGGTGGTGCTGAAATGGACAGCTCCTCTTAGTTCAGCCGCAGGAGAGTTCAGCAAGTGACAGCCGAAGCCACTTCCGCTGATTCTGGTTCACTTTTGTCACTTAATAGAGCATTTAAATGTTTACATATTTGGTTAGATCTGCATTATGTTTAAGGGTCGCTGAGGTTTTTTTTCCTGCTGCAAACTCGTGAGATTAAAGAGCTTTACTACAAGTAAATTAAAATAAAATAAAAAAAATAGATGAAGAAGTATGAGAGCTATGAGAACTAAAAACACTGTAAGGATGAATCCACCCATTTTTAATAAAATAAATCTTTTCTTATGATCCGCCCTGAAAGGAGACTGAAATGCATCATCACGTCAAACTGACGTAACACATGTATTACATCAGTTTGACGTGATGATGCATTTGCATCACACTGATGTATTTCAAGCAGAGGGGTGCTCTGAGTTTATCTTTGTTGACGCTCCACAAGCGAGCCACATTCTCTCTGAATTGTAATCACCGTAACACAGAACCAAGCTTTAGCAAATCCAGCTAATTTAATTAATTCACACGTGCACTATACCCACACAAAAAAAACAACTAACAAGTTAGCACTCGTCCTTTCCATCAGCTGAGATTAAGTGGCAGGACATTGGAAATGAACTTCCCTGCCCACAGAGGTCACGGAGAAGCGCTTTCTCCATTATTAAAGTCAGACAGTGTTAGTCGAGATGGGGACTTTTATCTGGGGGAAACTAAAGCACCAGGACCGCCCTCCGGTTTGCCAGGCAACACTTAAGAGGGACGACCGCACAGAGCGGTGAAGGTGGATCCGCTGTTGTTTCTAGGCTACAGCGACAAGCCATTGTAATATTCATGTTCTGTGAAGTGGTTACATTTACTGCAGGGCACTGTGTCTCCTCTGTGGGAAACGGGGCGCTTTATATGCATCGCCAGGCTCTTAACTGTAGTAAGAACGGTTCAGGGGACAGTCGGACGTCTGCTGCAAAAAGGACAGGAAGTAACCAGGTTTTCATGCATGCACTTGAATTAGAAGGGAAATGCAGTTGTTTGGATTAAATTTGGACAGGACAGGTTTTACTGTGTGACAGTGATTGCATTGATTGAATGTAACAAAGAAAGATGCTTTTTTTTGTTGATTGCAAAGTCCAAATTACAATCTTGTGAAAAGGAACATGAGATACTATTGTTTATAAACTTTCAGTGGAACGGTGTCAAGATCATATGGCCGTAGTGTTAGAATCTTTCTAAATTTGCTGTCGAAATGAATGAGTTTGTGCGAAAACAAACGAGTTTCTGGGGGTGTTTGTTTTACACGTTTGCAGACTTGTTAACTAAAACAACAGTTGAACAAGTTCATCTCATTAAACCTCAGTTATTCTATTATTGTATGGATCAGAAATGGAAAAAAAGAGAGGATTCTTCATCTGTAAATCATGGTAATGCACACAGGGCAATGCAAATGTATTCTTCGCTCCTAGATACCAGTGCACACAGCACACGCATGCCTTTCAGAGGGGTCGCGGTGCAGGGTCAGCCATAGTGCGGCGCCCCTGGAGCGCTTCCAGGGTTCGGTTTCCTGCTCGGGGCGATCCCTCGATTTCCAAGCCGAGTCCCCGTGGACGGAGCTGCTGCTGCCGGAGACTCTGTTGCTATTGTTATTGACAAAATGTCCTCCAGTGAGGATCAAGAGAATCTCATGTAATCCTATTTTATCTTGAAGGAAGAGTCTGGGGATACTATGTCGTTGTTTATATTGGCAACAATCCGCATGGAAAGACCATAAACCAACAATGAGCTAATCCTTTTAGCACAAACCAAATATGTATACGAATTCGGATATATCTGTATTCCTCTGTGCCATACAATCACCTTTATTTGCTAGGTATGTGTGCACTTTTTCCATCTCCATTGTTGTTCAGAAACTATTGAAAAATATCCGTGATCCGTGTTCATATTACAATAAATAATAAAGTTGTACTTTATGGCGACTCAATGCTACATTTACTCTTCTGCCGCTGTAAATATTAACTGTAAAGAAGCGATTGTGTCTCGATCCGCGGCGGAGAGAAGTTCCCA
Source organism: Cottus gobio (assembly GCA_023566465.1). NCBI lineage: Eukaryota > Metazoa > Chordata > Actinopteri > Perciformes > Cottidae > Cottus > Cottus gobio. The sequence continues at coordinate 3,721,167 of CM042231.1, forward strand.
GAAAATATAATGCACGTTTGAGTAATATTTGATAAAAACTACAGAGAATGTAGTAGAATTAAGAATGAAAGTATACATCCATAAGATGTTTTTAAAAGACTTGTCTTCATATGGCTGAGGGCAAAAGACGGGATGGGGAAGAAGGGAAGTATGGACAGACGGTGGTTTTGGACTTTTCATGGGATTTGTTGACGATAACAAAAGTACAGAATATTATCCTTTCACCATATTTGAGTAGCTCTGGTTTGAGACCCCTGCAAAGGCCAGCAGGATGTTTTAATTTATTTTACTGATAAAAAGAGAGGTAACCTTCTATCGGACTCAATGAAGTTGGTTTCATTTAACAAAATGTTCAAAGCATCATCCTCAGATGGAGCTGCACTCGGTCCTCTGGTCTACGATGTGTTCAGGACTGAAGGTGACAGGTTTTCTTGATGCCTCAGACCATGAAGTTAAGACAATCACAGGAAAAGTGTCTCGATGTGTTTGATATCCTCTTCTGGGATCCATCCAGACGAAGAACGCAAACGTACCGTTCACTCGACAGCGTGAGATTCATCGCCGTGTACTCTCACCTGTTAATGGCTCTGAGGGACATTTCCCTCTCAGAAATAAATGAAACAAGATTTATTCACCCGTCAATAGATTCTGCAAATAATGATGTTGGCCGCTAAAAGTGAAAGAATTGAAATCAACTTTTGTGCAAAGTGAAAACTCTGCTGCGAAGATAAGGAAAACAATTTGAGTCCGTGTCAACAATGAGCTGTTTATGGAAACTAATTAAATTTACAGTAAAACTTGTGTGCTCGCTGCCGGATTGTGTACATTTACAGCCGAGTGAATCCCTCAGGCGACACGCAACAAGGAAAACCAATCACCACGATCAGCTGTTCACTACCAGAAGAGCTGGGTTCCAACAAAAAACTTCTCCGGCTAAATAAAACTTTTCGTCATAACATTTTAAGGAAGAGTAAAAAATATATTGTGAGAGAAAATGGATTTAAATCATATGAAAGTCTCTCAAAGTCAATTTTAGAATTGATTTAAAGGCTCAATTTTGCTGAATCAGTCTCTTCGGGGATGTCGTTGTTGTTTATTCCACTAAAGCATCATGAGCTGTATAGTGAACATCAGGAGGGATTTGTTTTGTAGAAGTACTACTCAAGTAGTATCCATTACAGCAGTTTTAACAGTACAATCAGTAGTAGTGGTGGTAGCTGTATCAGCAGTAGAAATAACAGTAGTAGAAGTATTTAAGTAGCAGCAGTATAAGTAGTAGGCTAGTAGTATTAGTATCAGCTGTAGCAGAAGTAGTACTAGAAGCAGCAGAAGTAGTAGCAGTGGTTTTAGTAGTTGCAGTAGAAGTACTAGTAGCAGTATTAGCAGTTTTAGTAGCAGCAGCTGTAGAGTATAGCAGTACTACCAGTAGTAGACTCACTGCCATAGAATTACATTTTCAAATAATACAAAGAAACCAATGTAAATAGTTTTCATATTCATATTTTAGACCTACAGGTCAAATCCCCAATATAACATGTATCATTATCATAACGCTGTATCCTTACAATACTATAAAAAAAAAATCATATTTATGATCATCTTATATGTCGGGGTTTTGTTGAGTCATTTCATAGGAAATTGAAACTCATAAATCATCATGTATGTACAGCAACAACGACACCAACGGGACTCACTTCCCAGTCTTCCTAAATCACGCAGCTCACACGGCCTGTTTACTGTCGGCAGCAGACGCAGTAAATCTGAAGCAAACGTATTTTCTTCTGTTGTGTGACAGACACATTCAGCATAACCCCAGAAGAAGGAACAGCAGCAGTAGTAGTAGTAGTAGTAGTAGTAATAGTACTAGTAGTAGTAGTTACAGTAAAAGTAGTGGCTGCAGTATGACTGCACGTGTTTTAAACTGAGGATCTGAGGCTACACACACTTACTCATGGAGGACAAATAAAACAAAAACAGCTGGAGGCCTCATCTGACTGCTCTTAAATGATAAACAACGTTCAGTTTTAGGGTAACGTCGCTGCCAGATGCTCATCATCATCCTCATCATCATCCTCATCACACCTCCATAAACTGCTCCAAAAGAAGAAGAAAAAGTCTGGAAATCAGAGCATCTTTCTGGAGGGGCCAATCTCTGTCTAAGCCCCGCCCCCTCCATTCAGATTGACCCTGCAAGTTGACTATATTTATACCTGTGACTAATTGCACCCGATGTGACACTTAGCGATGACAGCATGTGGCGAGCACAAGGTGTTCTCCCCCAAACTCGGCTCGGAGGGCGCAGGGCGCCAGCGGCACGCAGCCGTGCGTGTGAATCCCGTTCTCACCGTGTCGAGGCCCTCGTGTTGCCGGGAGACTGACGGCAGCTTAAAAGGTGAAAGCCATCTCTGCCAAATGTCTGGAAACATCAACATGTGTGTGTATAGGCAGTTTATGGGGTGTGACTGAGGCCAGCGATGCTTTGAACAATAACTCACATTGTAAATGAGTGAATTACTGCAGGAAGTCGTCAGTGATTGTAGAGCGAGAAAACCTGTGAAACTTTAGAAAAACACTTCCTGAAACTCAGACTAATGAAGGTGAGGAGCTAATTAAGAACGTATTGAGTGGCCGACTTAATTCTGGTCATTTTACTCTATTTGCAGTTATATAAACAATAATTATTCAACGAAAAATGTGTTCGGAGAATTACAATTAATTGAAAATGGCTTATGTGGTTGGCAGCTCCTTGTCTGGGAAAAAAAGACCAGTTATAATAAAAAATGCTATTACAATAATTATGAATTAATGAATTAAAGTCAGATACAATATGAACCTAGTGTCATTAAAAAAGTCTGATAACACTAGCGGCCTGAACAGAAAGCGTTAACTCCAAGAATGGAAAATCACGGATATCGTATTTCTGGCCAACTGACAAATCCAAAACCCATCCTCATTTTATTTGTTTTGTTTATTTATTTTGCAGGGACAATGCACACCAATCAACAGTAAAACTGTAAGTGAGCCAGAGAGGCTAATTTCCATCCGCTTCCTAAAAGCTCCCCTCTCTTCAGCAGCTAGCTAGCTGCGAGCTAGCTGCGAGCTAGCTGCGAGCTAGCTGCGAGCGTGGATTAGTGGATTAATCACTATGAGGGATCCCTTCCAGTTTACACATAATCTGATCCATGCGTCGTATATTGATTAGTGAATCTTTAATGTAATACATTGTAACACATCACTCCTGACACTTTCCATAAAAACATGTTTTAAATGCTAAATACATGTTTCTTGAGACAATAACTTCAGCAAATCTCACAATACGATTCCAACTGTGAAGCTACTTGTAATTTCCCACGAGGCAATAGTTTGAAAAGAACATGATTATTTGCATAATTGTATGGTTAAATGCGTCTACGTTGTAGTGCTTAACGAGTGGCTGCCATCACCCTCACAGATACATTCATCACACGTCCTTTCTAATGAAAGCGCTCGGTGAAGATGAGTCAGATGCCATTGGACCTATTGTGCCAGTCACAGTTTCCATTACGCTGCACAGCAAGTGCCACTTTCAGATTTCTGGACTTGCGCTTGCACACATTACACACAGTTTTTGTGCCAGTGGGACGAGTCCACTGAAAGAGAGTGAATTATCAGCCCATTCAAAGAAGCCATTATAGAATTTAAGGCTCTTTATAAGTGGAAGCTTTCGTATATAAACTATAAATGACTCCCTGTTAGTGATTCATAATAATAGATAATACTGTAAATCATAAAAAAAAAAAACACAGCATGTTGTGTGTGTTCTCTTTAACCCCAGAACCCTAACGAGCGATTGTGGTCACGTTACTTTTATTGTGTTGCTTTTGTCTGAGCTGTGCGAGTCCTTGTGTAGCTTCATGCTGCTCACTGACGTTATTGAAGGTGGGCGTGTCTTTATTGCAGATGGGCGTGTCTCTATTGAAAGTGGGTGTATCTATATGAAAGGCGGGCGTGTCTTTATTGGAGATGGGCGTGTCTTTATTTCATGTGGGCGTGTCTTTATTGCATGTGGGAGTGTCTCTATTGAAGGTGTGCATATCATTACTGAAGGTGGACGTGTCTTTATTGGAGATGGGCGTGTCTTTATTGAAGGTGGGCGTGTCTTTATTGGAGGTGGGCGTGTCTCTCTGCTCCAATCCAAGTTCATAGCTCCATTATTTATGTTTTAATCATGTTTTATTGACGATTCCCTCATTTTTCACCTGGTTTTGAGTCTTTTTTCAGGGTCCCCCCATGATACCTGTTTTTAGTTTTGTGAGAAGTTCTATAGGGTAAAATAAAAGAAGAGGACTTCAATGTACCTTGAATTGTTGTATTTAAATAGTATTTTACATATGATTTAGATCTATAAGAAACATCTTTGGCTTCCTATAAGGTTTGGGGGGTGGAAATGTTTCCAGGGGCTGATTTGCATACAATAGCCTCGTGTGATCAGTCTGCTGCTCCCCACGAGGCCACAGGCGGCTAAAAGCTGCACTTTGCTGGCACTCAGCTGGCACCCTCTGGATGGCAGGCGGCGTCCTGCAGACGTGAAGCATGCACACTGATCGCCGTGTGTTCGTGTGTGTGGGAACACCAGGAATGTTGAGTATTGACGAGGACTGATTGGAGAGCCGGGTGTACCAAGTCTTTACATTTAGGGGAAGTTGTCCCTGTTGATGTTATTCTCAAAGAGAAGCTGTTGACGGTACTCTAACGTAATCAATAAACCTGCTTACTCATCTTCATTTTCTTGATGACACATGGGCCGTAATAACCCAGGTTTTCCATTACTTAGTATGGATTATGTAAATATGCAATACATAAAGCTCCAGGAGTTCAAGGCTCCTTTTCTCGAGCATTAATACAATGATTGAACATATTTTAAATCCAGGAGATTTGTTCATTCATTATACGCGATTGTGATTCATATCAGTTGTGATTATTGGTTTATATCATGTTTTTTCATGGGGAAAACATTATAATGGAAGAAATCTTCATAACACAGGGACAATAGGTAAAAAAATATTTTTCTCAGATTTAATGTGGTTTTTGGCAATCCTCAACTCCCATCCAAGCAAAAAATAAAAAGAGAAAGCACTCAAATCATATAAATGGCAATAAAAAATACATCCAGTTCACCTTCCTTTAATCAAACAGTAACCTGTGTGGCTACAGTCTCGGCTTATTAAATCTTCAGTCATATTTCTGAGCTTCTAGGCATTTATGGTTATTCTTCAAGGATTGACTCACCAAAATTTCCCCAAAAACCAGCAATGCAGATAGATTTGAGATATCTGTCTGAGATTAAAGCAGAGGATGCCATGAGTGGAGCTCACAGCATTGAAAATGTTGTTTTGCAACAAGAAGTGACACAAAAAGAAAAGTCTGGAGCTCAATTCAACCAAATAGTCGATAAAAAAAAACACACCTTGATAAGCTGGACATCTAAATAAGTATGTAATGTGCAAGTTATGTGAGAACATTCTTTATTTAATATAAATATACAGTTCATTTCAGAGTGGTTGATGCATATCAACTGTATAAGTGTGTCATTTTTATCATTTTATCAGCTTTTATCATTTGCCTGCAGAATTTCAAACAGTGTTTTTTGCACTTTTTTGCAGTTTGATTCAGTTTTCGGTAACGAAGGAGCATTGAATAAAACACAGATTCCCGTGTTGCTGTCCCCTCGACGCCGGTGCTGCATTACCTGGACGACGCGAGATCCATCCGTGATTAATGGAGTGTTTAGTGGTTTCGTTCACTTGAGATTTTACTTCCCCGTCCCCGATTCTGTGAGATCAAATCTGTGCTGTAAATCAACCCCCGGCTGGCCGAGCGTGTCCTCGCCTTTCTTCTGGAAACAAAGTTGTTAATAGTCGTCTGACTGCCTCTTATTGAAAAAACGAGTCCGGGGTTTTCACCCTGGTTGCACTTTGTTGCCGGTAGATTATTTTCACTTTGCTGAGGCGTCCCGCCGAGAGCTTGATGAGGTCTCCACACAGATCGATGGGAACGTGGTCCCGCGGTGCTGATGCTCTCTGTGGGGGGGTCACGGGCTCCGGAGCCGGCTGGTCTGTTTAAACCGTGCAGCCGGGATCCCGTTGTACGGCACAGCGTGGGACCGCCGCTTCATCCGGAAGAAAAGAAACGACGCAGGATGGAAGTCTGAAGAGAGTTATAGAAAATAAAAAACTCCAGCTTTTAAGTTTACACATTAGAGTTAAATCGTCATCAGAAGTACAAGGTTGTATAAAGTCTGTGGCTCTGATGATGTCATCGGAGGTCAGGTGATTAGCTCTGTTTTTGGCTTATTGTACATGTTGATAACGAAAAGAGAAATGCATGGTGTGAAGATGCTGCCATGGTGCATTATGGGTGATATAGGATCCAGAGGTTTTGGAGGTCAACGACTAAAAGTCTGGATGCTTTGATTTTAATAATATTTTTTTTTGCCGCCACAGTCTCAGTAATGACAACAGCAGGTCTGTTGTTTGGTCAGTCCATCCCTCTCCTCTCATCAAGTAGAAGATGGATTGCATTTTTAATTTTGCTCAGACCTTCGTGGTTCCCAGAGGATGCATCGTACTCTGGTTCTTTGGTCTTTTGCCAGCAGCCCGTTGAACAACAAACAATTACACTTCAAATGAATTGCAGCCGTCTAGCGAAATGGAAGTCTGATGGATTTAATAGGCCGAACTAATTTTGGAAGAGAGAAAAAAAAAGCAGAGTAATAAAACCGCTGTAATCATCCATCACAGTTTTTACAGATTGACTTCCTGCAACTCAACATCCCCACAGCTGCAACGAGGGATCCTTACTTCAGCTTTTAAGATGTAAGATTTAAGTTTGTATTTATTACATGCTCTTAATATGTACAGTGCAATGCAGGGTGCTATGCTCTTAAAGGAACAGTGTAGCAATTACAGGGATCTAGTGGCAGACATGTAATATAATATAAGAGGTTTTATTTAGTGTATAATCAGGTGTAAATAGGAGTCATTGTGGTTTACTTACCTTCTAACGAGCTGTTTGTATACTCACACAGCAAGTCCTCTTCAAAGTGTGCATTGTTTCGTTATATGCAATTATTATTCTACAAAACTATGAAAATAAGACGAAAGCTGTCTTGAGTTCTGAGTTTCTTCTCCTAAAACAAGTCAGGCTACATTAAGCCTGAACGCCTGAACATCTCACCTGGAGTCAGACCCCGTAAAGCCACTGCGTCTACCTGCTCACCTTCAGGCAGCAGGTGTTTGTGTAAATAGAGCTGCTCTCCTCTACGCCTGATTCCCGGCGCCAGAGTCTCGTGGCCGGCCTGTGTGGAGAGTCTCGTCCTCGTGGCTGCGTTGAAAGCACCCCGCGGGATGCTGGGAGGCTTCCTCTCGCCCTCTGAGTTTCTTGGAGGATTCAAGTGGCGGAGCGGAGCCCAGGGACGAGCACAGTGGGCTCATCCAGGCTCAAGTGGGCCAGTGTGAGTGGAGAGTGGGATATTGGGGAGCCGGCCTCTTTGTGGCCGGCGGGCTAGGTGGTGTCCTTCTTAAGCCGTCGGAGAGGAACAATGAGGCTGGAGAGAGGAGGATGGAGGGGTGAAGTGGGGTGCATTCAAAAGGAAACGAGGCTGCCGTCCCGTTACGTGTCCAGCATGGCGGCTTAAGAGGCTCTTTCGAAAATCTCCGTCCTTCACCAGCTCTCTCATAATGTGCAGAGCGAACTCTGAAACAAGCGCTCCTTTTTCCATCCCGGCACAATGCACAGGTGGAAGTGATATTTGATAGAGGCCGTCATCCAGCTCGAGGAAACCTGCCGTGTGTCATAACTTAAACCTCGATGTGCGGCACACCGTGTTGAGCGTGACTCTCATGACCTTTCATGACGATAGAAATATATAAATAATAATATTTTTTGCCTCAACACGAGTGGTTTTGTTTCGTTTTGATTACATTTACAAGATTAATCAGGTGGTTAGAATCTGCAACCGTGATTCTTGGATATGAAAGGTTTCCCTCACGACATAATCGGTTATGAGGTGTTTAGTTGTATGCCATCGTAATGTAGTGGCAGGAAGGGTTGGCTTATGTGCTGAAAGCCAGGCTGCGATTAGCGTAGCTTAGCATCAGGGCTGTAAGCATCTAGTTCCTGGTTCCTGGTCAACAAGGACATCAAGGTGACAACGAGACTCCAGGAAGTCATGACATCGAGTCCTGTACGTCCACTGGCTTCTGTTAGAACTTCCTTAATTTTACCAAAATAAGACAAATATTACTTTATGAACATGCACAAACTGGTCCATTGTCTCCAGTAGCAACACATGGCTTTGTTGTGACAATCCAGAATAACCCCATCATCTTTATTTCACCTGAATCTAAGAGATATGTCCCTGCAATGGGGATCAAGTGGACGCTGCAATGCCACCAACGTTGACGTCACCATTTGGCCGCTGGTTGCGTTCAGGTCCTCTCCGGTCGCCCCGGGCTGAGTCAGCACGCCACAGAAACCAGCTGCTGAACCGCGGCGTGTTTCCTCCTCGCAGCTCGGGCACGCGACGGATTTGCATTTCATGTAATTATCATGCACGTCCACATATTCATCTCATCTCCCTTACAGTTAAACTCCGGGGTGTTTCATGTAAATCGTCAGCGGGTCCAGCCGATGACCAGCGATCCTCCATCGCTTTAAACCTGCTGTTAATTCTCCCTCGCTGGACCCTGACGATCACCTTCCCTCTGCAGCTCCGCACTGTAATGCACTCCCACGGTCTTATCTCCACCACTTTTATTCCATCTGCGGGAAGAGTGGGAATGTGTGGCCTCCCGTGTGTTGAGTTACAGCCACGGAACAGTGGCATGAAATCAGCGTCGGCAGCCTGCGCTCAGTGTGAGGTCCGCCGGCGTCTCTGATACACGAGTGGCGTCTCTGATCCTAAATGCGGTTTCCCCCCCCGGGAGGGCGGGAGGCAAACAGAGAGCGATGGCACAGTGACAGTGGAATTACATAGGTGGAAAAACAAACAAACAAACAAATAAAGCGGCGGGATTAGGGCTGTGATTGTCGCAGCATTGCACCGTCACTCTGCGTGGCACTGCTCTGAGTACATGTTGACATAGGTGGCTCCAATTGTCTGATTCAGGATCAGTGAAAGGAGTATAATGAGCTGAGGTATCGTGAAACACGGTATGCAACATGTGCTCTTTGTGGCTGCAACATTATGCATGCAGCTGCAACCTAATCATGATATATATATATATATATATATATATATATATATATATATATATATATATATATGAGGATTTATAATTAGTTTCAAGGCACTGCATGCAAATTCTAAATGTTTGTCTCCTGCAGAATGAATAGGCATGAAAAGTGACTGTGGGTCAGTGGTTAGCAGGTCTGTCTTTCAATCAGAGGGTCGGTGGTTTGATCCCCGGCTCCTGCAAGTCACTTAACCCTAATTGCTCACCGTTGCTGTGTCTACGGTCTACTGTACAGCATGTAAGTCTCTTTGGATAAAAGCCTCAGTGTAATGTAATCAATTGTTTTATAAATATGATTTGATCCCAGAAAAGATGGATAACTTAAAAATGTATTATTTACAAAAATAAAAGCATTTGAGGTTATAACATTATAGGATCTACATAGCAATGCTAGTACTCATGAATTCAAAATGCTAATAGTGGCGTGTACAATGCTAGCCACACTAATATTGTTGCTTTTACCTCAAACAATAAGTGACTGGAACTACGGGCGACTGTGGATCGGTGGTTAGCAGGTCCGTCTTTCAATCAGAGGATCGGTGGTTTGATCCCAGGCTCCGCTAGTCCATGTCGATGTGTCCTTGAGCAAGACACTTAACTCTATGGTCTACTGTATAGCATGTAAGTCTCTTTGGATAAAAGCCTCAGATAAATGTAAAAAAGCGATATGAAGTACACAATCCAGTCTTGTGTTGGGCCAAACGAGCTGCAACTGCTGGGACCAACATCCCATGTCTTTTGTTTTGCAAAAAAAAAAAAACACCAATGGGACCCATCTGACTGCAGCGCTGCACCTCCCTGTCGGCGGCCGGGCCGAGTGGCGTCCGTTTCTCTGTGGAGGTGATGAACGGCGCGAGTGCCTGTTGCTTAGCAGCACTCAATGGCCATATTTCCAGAAGCTGGGGCAATGAGCTTCATTAGGTGAGGCCTAACGGGATATAGAGCGACACCTGGGACAGCTCGGAGTCCTGCCGGCAGGATGCGAACGCGACTCGACTTCAAATGTCTGAAGAAATTGTTACGATCGCACATCGGGAGGATTACCGCTGATGTGAAATGCGTTTAGCGTAAGGATCTCCACGGAGGTTTAATTGACCTTTTATAAAGGACGTGCAAGGAGATTATGCCTTGGCATTAATGACAGGTATTAACACGGAGCTGATGCTGCTACTGTGCTTCAGGTTCCCCTTGATCCTCTGGTAACGCTACGATTTATCTCCCCTGAATGCAACATTTAGTGAGGTTTATCTGTTTTACCCACCAAAAAAAGTCAATATGGACATCAGCGGAGTAAAAACAAATCACAAATAGAGACACAAACTGAACATAGCAACGCTGACATTGTTCATACATTAAAAGAAAAGGAATTAAATGAAAAGCAGGAGGATAAAGCAGTGAAACGAGTACACTCAGTAGAATACAGCTCTCCGCCAGCTGTGTCTCCCTCCCCTTTCAAACAAAGAAGACTTGAATCTCACTCAAGTGTCCCTCCAGGCTCCCTTACAGTCAAGATGAATATTCATCCCCAGTGGACCATAATATATATATCGGGTATGGAATTAATCTGAAGATGCTCCGGTTCAAAATGAGACCAAACTCTCTCACGGATGTCGGTTTTTTGAGCCACGACAAAAAGGCAGAAATGTGGCCCGTGACACACTCGGTGAGGTCTGTTTTCAGCCTCGCAGATTCCCGTTGATGCCGTTAGCTACTGACACGAGAGGAGTGAGGAGTCAGCAGAAAATGAGGCTACGAAACAGATTTTAAAACATTATTTTTTACCAAAAATGGTGAATCACAGGAACCTCCAGAGGTCCTTGAACATACAGTCAGAAATGAGCACAAACAATACAAGGCTGATGGGTTCAGTAGTATGCAAGACTAGCAGCGGACACACACACAATCTCCCCCAGGCTTGGCTTACATCTGGCGGAGATAATGACCAGATAATCAACAATGCAATGATGATTTCTTATTAACATTTTTGCAATGATCTTGGTATTCCATAGCTGTGCACGACATCTCAGGGAGCCTCCGGATCAACTTAATCTAGCTTCACGGCAGCTGCAGCTAATGTGAATGTTTACGGTAATAAAGGACCACGTGACTACTTGTCTGTGGAAGAGGGGTCAACGTCACCTGACTCTGCAGATCCCCATCTTAGTTCAGCTCATTGACATCAGTGAAACAGCTGTTAATCCCCACTGTACGGTCCGCCATACCCGCCCAGCACCAACCGGCAGACAGACCCAGGTGGCTACGAGCAGGCGGACATAGTGAAGCATTTAGCAGCTAATGAGACGCGGATTTCCCTCAGGAGCTGGTGGAGAAAAGAGTGAATATTGGGCTTCATTAGGTGGGCAGAAAGATCTCCAAATGAGTGCTAATGTTGCTCCGTATGTGCTGGATATGTACGTTGGCAACTCTGCGAAGAAGTTCAGCACAAAGTGCACGTTTCAGCATTTTTTAAATGAGGATATTAACAATTAAATGTGCAATCATCTCTGCATAATTAACACAAATGGAGAAAAAAAAAAACATACTTTCCTACTTGTGCATTTCACCCAAAGCCTTAGTTTAAAAAATAAAGTTCTGTGCAGTACCACCTGATCGATGCCAGGTGTACGCTGATATTCAGCAGGGGTTCAGAAAAAATAACCACAAATCGAGTTTCCAGCTGTTAAATGAGGCGCACGCTGTGTGTGCGGCACGCTGCTCTTCATTGATTCATAATTGTCAGCTGAGGAGGAGCAAGCCTCGCCGCACGCCACTAATTAATGGCCTTTAGGTTATTGACGGCCCATCGGCATCTTCCTCGACCGCGTATTGGTACAATAACTTAAATTAGCCGTTTCTGGAAATAGCTTCTTCTTCGCTAAGCGTGTTTTAGGAAGGTAATATGTTTTGTTCATAGGAGGGGTGTTGACTAAACCACCGTGACACGTGTAGTTCGGCCATAACTCCTCATAACTCCAGTCTGAATACAGATATCAACCCTCCATCAAACTCTGAGTTTAATAACTGTAATATGAGTAATATGTGTTGCTCATGTGTTACATATTGCTCGTGTAATTACTGAATTTAAAATTGTGATCCTTCGGCAATTGCAGCATTTCAATGTTTTAAGTAATGCGTTACTACCCAACACTGGTTATTGTTACCAAAAGAGTTGATGGCCAAAATGATGTATATGAGACACGAGTTGTAATAAACTGAAATTGTCCTTTAACCCTTTCGACCCTGAGGTAATTTTCTCGATTTTACATAAATTCACCTTTTAAAAAGGCACTTGCATATAAGATACATACCCATGTTTGCATCAAAAATTGCAGAACAATCTCAGCTCTCTATATAATGAGGCACCATGTGTCATAAGGCACACGTTTGCATTTGACAACTTTAAAGTTGCGAAGGCAGCAGGAAGTAACCCTTTGAAAGTTAAAACGCTCCTTAACCCTGTAAGTGGACATCAACAACTCCACACAGCACATTGTCGGCTTTTATACCAAAATATACATTTTTATAGCCTTTTAATTTTCCTCAGGACTAATGTGGAAAGAGCCTCTTGTCACTCATAAAAGAGCCCATACTGTGTGCCTCATGTGGGTTCAGCTCCCCGAGGGTTCATGCAGATTCCACTCATTAATTCACCCATCAAGACAAACCACACACGTTTGATCCCCCCCCCCCCCCAAACCCGATCCTCCGGGCTTTAAAGCCCGCGTGTCGCTGACAGCTCAGCATCTTGTAGTAAAAGTCCTCCAGTCATGTTTATCACTTTAGCAGCTCGCTCACAGCCGGAGATCAGCGGCTCGGACAGAAGGACATCACAACCCCGTCTTCAGAGGGGAGTCTTCAAAAGGCAGCTCACGGCGCGCATTTTTTTTTTTAAAAGGAGGAAATTAGCGAAACATCCTTTCAAAAATGAAATACGGAGTTACGATTTTGCCGTGAAGGTTGCAGGAGTATGAGTCACCTTTGTTAATACTCGTCTCTCCCTCGCGGCGTTTTATCACCGAAATTGCTCCCAGACAGCGTTGTGCTGGAGAGCGCTGCTAAACAATGAGGATCTGATAAGGTGTTGATTAGTAGTTCCAGGGATCAGGTGGGCCTCCAAGTCCCTTTTGTGCAAGTATGTGAATCACGTGATGAATACAGGAGTCGCTGTCATTTTAAATAATTTGTATTTTCCATCATCATTTTTTTTTAATCTGCATTCCTAAACTGGATGTATCGTGTCATTCATACACAGAAGAGCAATAATCTCCTTGATGGAGGATGAGAGATTAAATTAGAGTTTTGTCCGGTGATCCTGAACTAATCTCTCCTGATCCGGTGGGAAGCAGTCACATAAATTTTTCAAGACAGTTGTCAAGTTTTTTTGGGGGGCTCGTCGCGACAGCTGGCCTGACTCATTACTGTATCAGCAGAGAAACACACACACACACGCAACGATAAATAATTCAGCAAAACTTGAATCACTAAAACTTGTTCGGAGGGGAAATCTTGGATGTGCTTTTTGTTATTGTGACTCAGTGGATGGAAGTTTCATCCTTCCATAAAACTGCAATCCAAAACCAGGAAGTTCAGGCTGCAGTGAGGATGTAGCCTGCATTGTTCATTCATAATGTTAGGGTCATATTGAGGAATATTGAGCACACAAATATGTTATATTGTACTTCAGCATATAATTGGTTAAAACATAGTTCAGGTTTAAAACTGAAGGAACATGCAGTTTAGAAAGCAGACACTCGACTTTCCCGATGTTATTACAGACGTGTGAACTAACCACAGACACTTGCTTCATTCATGGACTGGAAAGTTTTTTAGGCTGTGCATGGCCGGGGTTCTCTGTCACATATTAGAGGAAAAAAGCAGATAGTCTTTTTTTCTAACTGTTTTTACTTAAGTACACATGCAAAGTCTTTACGTGCAAAGTAAGGTGGTGAGAACATTCAGTTCCCTCCAAAATAAGTGCAGCAGACGCGTGAAGCCCAATCTCAACCCGACAGATGCAAACTTGCAGTTGGAGGCGACGACGTGGAGTATACGTTTTTTAAACCGTAATAATATCTTCCTGTTGCCTGCAGACTGAATATGAATGCATAATGCTGAATGCCTTTTCCTTAACGTGAGAAGTAACACGAGTCCACAGCCATGCGAGCGGCTCTGGAGGTAAAGGTTCGATCCAAGCCCTCAAAGGCAGAACCTGACATGCTGACATTTAGCAGGTGTAATGTTTACCGTGTTTATCTTTTTTTTGCTAATTAGCATGCTAGCATAGCACTAAACGAGACGTCCAGCTGGTTGGGATGCCATAGGTTTGCAGGCATTTGGTCATAAACCAAATTCATTCTGCGTGTTTTCACAAAAATGTTCATGACAATCCATCTGATGCGGGTTGAAGCTTTTCCATTAACCTTTAAAATGTGGATCTTTAAAACGAGGAGACCGACAGATCAACAATGCCGACCCTAAATACCACGTGTGTGACTAAAAAGAGCCGATATTCAATATAAAAATGACTGAGGAGATCACCGGTGTACCAGTTTTACCCAGAATGCAACTGGTGCCCGTTACTTCTTGTACTTCTTGCATACACTCTGCTCTCTGTGGCTGTTTGACTGATTCTCTCTCTGCCATCCCGGCTCCTTCTCATTACCATACACGGCCACGGCATCTCTTGCCTTGTGCACACTGTGTGTCCCACATCTCACTGATGTGTGTCTGTTGGCGTCTGTTCTTTATCGCCGCGGGGGGAGTTGTTTGTTGCGCTGTTCCCCGCTGGATCCTGCGCTGCAGCTCGGATTCATCCGGGAGCACAATCACGAGAAGGGCCCGCTTCACAATGCCAGAATATTCCCCTTTCTTGGAATAAATGGATCCGCGTCCTCAGATTCAAGTGCCATTGACAGAATTACAGTCGGGATCGAATTAGTCACGGGTATGGATTACATATACCTAGCGTGCATTGGCTGTACCGTAAGATTTAAGGAATATCTAATTCTCTGAAGAGCGACAGGATCCGTCTCCCACAGGCAATCCTGAGGATTACCAGCCTCCCTGCACCGGCTGCTCAGCCTCCAGCTCAGACTCCCTTTTGTGTACCATCCACCTCGTCTCCAAGAAGAATGTGAGCTCTCCGGAGCAAACAGACGACATATTCGAGGCTGTCCTTATTGTAGGTTGACTCTGTTAGGGTACACACACAAACACACACACACGCCGCTTAGTCCAGCTGGTTCAAGATGACCCCACACACACACACAGAACTTCCTGTTTATTTACCTGTTTAAATGCTGGTGCAGGCCAACACACACTTTCTTACGCAGTGACCTTGAAACTTCATTGCATTCTGTCTTAATATGCATTTGAGGCCTGTGTGTGTCAGCTCACCCACAGGCCTACAGTATGCATGTGTTTTGAACCCTGCAAGAGGCTGTGCAGCTTGTTATGTGTATTAGTAACCAGGGACAGATGGTCCAAAATTGAAGGAATAAAGGGAAAAGCCCAGGTGACAGGTACCTGACATCCTCTTACAGTTGTTGTGGTCCCCTTTTAGCCTAGATAGTGAATTAGCGTTGCAAAAATTACTAACCAAAATACCAAATTAGCAATGCGTGAATATTTTGGAGCATTAAGCAGCCGAAGAGATCTTTCCCTTGGAGACGAAAACAGAGTTAAAGTACATTTTGGACATGCAACAGGTGGATAGAATCACGACTCCAAAAGAAAGCTAACGTTGCTACATGGCTGCTGGATGTGTAAAGAGTAGTAGCTTTACATGGGCTGCACGGTGGTGTAGTGGCTAGCACTGTCGCCTCACAGCAAGAGGGGGCGGGGTTTGGATCCGGGTGTGGGCGGGCCTTCAGTGTGGAGTTTGCGTGTTCTCCCCGTGTCAGCGTGGGTTCTCTCCGGGTTCTCCGGCTTCCTCCCACTGTCCAAAGACATGCAGGTCACGTTAACTGGACTCTAAATGGCCCGTAGGCAAGAATGTCAGCTGGGATGGGCTCCAGCCGTCCAACCCTAAAACAGGATAAGCGGTTGGGATAATGGATGGATGAAACTTTATATGTGACTTTTTTAAACCACGACGACATCTTGAGATCTGACCTACTTGTGGAAAAATAGTTCAGACTTCAGGAAGGAAGTTCAGCGTCTAAACAAAGCCAGTGTGTCTTCCTGCTTCCAGCAGATCAGCAGTGCAGCATCTTCAATGAAAGGGGTCATGAAAACCTCTTTCATTTATTTTTCTATTGACTAAGTTTGTCCTTCGTTGGTCAATATCTGGCCCTCCTGGTGTGTGTTCCAAATACACTGAAAACATTAAAGAAAATTATCCCGGATCCAGAGGATTTCTGTCTGGGACCCAATACCGCTGCCTTTAAACCCACTACGTCTGATGATGACTTGAATGTGAATGTATTATTTGCATGTGTTTCCTGTGTTTCTCCATGTGACCCTGCACTTGTTGTGCGTCTCGGGATAAGAGCGTCACACAAAAACACTTAAAATGTAAATGCGATCCGAGCTGCTGGCGGGCGTCTCTGACATCGGTGGAATTTAATGTTTGGACATTTTTTTTTTCCCAACCTTAACAATAGAAATTAAAGCCACCGAGCAGCCGGGAGGTCCGTAACCATCGCGGTGCCGTAACACAGTGGCATTGTGGGCCGGCGACCCGATAGTACGGTAACCATGGCGCCCGCCCCCACCTTCCCAGACGCATTAAGCTCCAGCGGTGACGTAGTGGAGACTCGGGCGGGCGGAGCTGAACGAGGTGTCCTCGCCTGCTGCTCCTGTTTGACCTTCATTAAAATGCCGCGGCCTGCGAGCAATTAATGCCACCGGGGCGCCCGAAGTAACACGAGGCCGATTAACCCGCGGATCAAACAAGTGGAAAGCGTTGGTTTAAGCAACCGCTCCGCACTTGTAGAGCAACTACCTGGGCTACGTGTGTGTGTGTGTGTGTGTGTGTGTGTGTGTGTGTGTGTGTGCGCTAATGAGAGACTATTGACGGTGGGATGAATAATGGATGATATAGATTATGCAGGAGGCAGCCTCTCCTCCGCTGTGTTATCTGACAAATTGATATTTTTAGAAGATCAAATGTCATGTTTCTGCTTTTAAACTGTATTTTATACTGTATTCCACTGGAGTTATTCCCACCCTTAAAACCAACGATTGATGTAGTCATATTTATTTCAAAAAGGTTTTATTGAAAATGTATTCAAGAGTTGTTTTTTTTGAGAGGCTCTTCAGCCACAACTCGTGTGTTTAGTTATTCTTTAAGTGTAGTTTGAACCATATTTTATTAGAAAACAGATATTTTTCTTTTATTATGAATAAACCTGTACGAGTCCTTGAGCTCATGGATTTGGGTTTGTCCACATTGTTTCCGGCGCAGTAGGAAGCTGAAGGAGGCTCAGACAGATCGACCGTGAGTCGCCTGCCAGCCTGACAGATGACGTTAGCTAGCGATTAGCCGTTAGCATTGAGCTGCTGTCAGGGTAACGTGAGCAGAGCTTAATTAAGGCGCTTGAATATAACAACACACATGAATGTTGCTTTGTGTCTGATGGATGTGCAACAGGGTTCATACACATTCTGACCAATGGATTTCCAGGACTTTTCACCAAATTCCCATGACCAAACATTTAGTGAAATCTGGGTGTGTCCATGAAAAAGTGATAAAATGTAGTATTTAAACTAACAATGAGGATTCCAAAGCATACAGTATTCCTTAAAGGACACAAATGAATGAGAGACAATAGTTTGATTAAAAGAATAAACATTTATAGATATACTCAGCGTATGCCTGCTTATATTTTGAGTCTTTCTATTAAAAGCATATTAATTATTTCAAACTCAGCGTAAATGAACCACATGAACACATGAATATAACACATTTACATGACTTTTACTAAACTTTGGGGATTTTTTTTTTTCAAGGACTTTTCCAGCCCTGGAAATACCCATTTTAAAATTCCATGACTTTTCCAAGTTTTCCATGAGCGTATGAACCCTGGTGCAAGTACGCCACATTTGACCTATCAATTTCTTAACTCAAATTTCAATATTATATTTTCTGCTTTTTATTAGTCGTAGTAGGCTCCTACATTAATTTAAAGGGATAGTTTTGTAGTTGCATGAGGCACATCTAAAAGAAAGGATGACCTAAAAACATCAACATCTACTCTCCATCTATTCTGACTGCAATCAATGAATCAAGAGATCTGACAAAAAAATCAAAATATAAAATCTGGCTGGTCTGGCTGCCTCCGGACTCTAATAAGCTTTTGGGGGAGGGGCTTAGGAGGGAGGCCTGTGTTGGTTGCTATATTGCTTTTGGATTGAGTATATATATATATATATATATATATATATATATATATTTTTTTTTTTTTTTAGTTTGACCTTTCTTTGGTGGCTAAAATACAGTTTTCCTGGCGTCCCTTCCCACAGCAGTAAATTGCTTCGCCACTGTGTTATTACTTCTGTCTCGTTCTCTAAACTGGGGGCGTGTCCTCCACCATCTACTGTAGCTAATACACCAATACATGATAAATACCTCATACATGCAGTATTCAGATGCTCCAAACTACCCCTTGGACATTATTATCAACCAACACTGGACACGTTTTATTATTAAACATGAGGTTTCTGTAGTTCAGGTTTGTCTTCCTCGCTGATTTGAAATGGGCGGCGTCACAGATTGCAGTTCACCAATCAGGATTAAGCGACATCAACATATATGTTATACAACGTTAAGTCAGGAGGCAGCACATGAGCAGCAGCTGGAAGGTAGCGCCTGAACTCACCGTGTAGGTTGTTGGTTCATTTATATTTATTTATCAAGCTATTACATGAGTGCGAGATGTTCCGTTTTTTTATTATTTTTTTGTACAGGATAAATTAAGCATTTGTGATATAATAATAGAATAATTGGATTTCGGTTGCCAGCTGTGTCAATTTAGAGTTTGACCCACAGTGACTCACTCACTCAGACCTGTGGAGCTCACATTGTGGGTGTGGGCAGACGTTCAAA
Source organism: Cottus gobio (assembly GCA_023566465.1). Lineage (NCBI taxonomy): Eukaryota > Metazoa > Chordata > Actinopteri > Perciformes > Cottidae > Cottus > Cottus gobio. The sequence continues at coordinate 3,740,490 of CM042231.1, forward strand.
ATAAGTCATAGTAAAGTGGATTGGAGCCAAACAAAGGTTGAGTCATGCAGTTTATGATGAGAGCTGCCTCGGTATATTCATAAATGTGTCAAACATTCGAGGCACTTTGCTTGCGACGCTGTGGAGTCACAGGGGCTGCGATACAATTATAGATAAAGATTTAGTTCCAGCTAAAAAAAAGAGTGCATTTAGGTTGAAAGCGGCTGTTTGAGGTAGTATCTGTCTAATATAGTCTTATTATATTGGTCCTGATGCTCATTATTTTAAGATACATTGTATCCATGCTCATCCCAGAGGATGAATGACAAAGAAATCCCCCCTTTTTTTTAAATTAAGTATTAATAATTAACCATTGGATGTAATTGCTATTGCATGATACAGCCATGTTTGAATCATATACATCTACTAGAAGTATTCATTTGGGAGAAGCCTTCGTCCAAAGTGACACATAATGAGGCACAACCCAACCAGCAGCTCACACAGAAAGAAGCTTTTGAGAATAAGTGCCTCAACACTCAATTCCTTCGATGGAACCGAGCCGAGCAAATTCCTTTTTTTCTTCTTTTTTCGTGGGGGAGAAAGAGCTAAAGATGAAGAGATAGAGCGTGCGAGAGAGGATGAGGTTGGTCTTTGAGGGAGTCTGCTGACCAAACGGAGGCGGGGGGAAGAGGTGGAAGGTGAGCGTTAGAGGCTCGAGCTGCAGCGTTGTGGACACATCATCTTATACGGGGAGAAACGGATCCGGAAGTTTCCTCTAGCGCCACCTTTTTTTGGGTTTTTAATGAAATTTGCTTCACTATGGAGTTGATTGCCATTGCATTTAGTAGTTCGCTCATGTTTTCACCCAGTTCGTCCAGTGCTTTGCTTCATGTGCATCAGAACTATTTATTTCCATGTTTGTTTTCACATTCAAGGAATTTGATTCTCTGCATAACCTTTAGCATTTAACAGTAAACAGAGTGCAATAAAGGGGAATGAATGAATCTTTACAATTGAACAGTAGGATATAAAAATAAGATAAAGTGCATGTTGTGCATGGAATGTAAGTGTAGTGTTAAAGTGGCGTGTATTTAAATATGAGGCGTGAGGGAGTGTCCAGTGAAGACGTGGATGTTTTTTAGAGTCTAACAATGAGGGATAAGTATGTTAAAATAGACTAAATACAAGATTGTATTTAGTCTATTGTAGCATACTTTTCCCTCATTGTATTTCCTGTGTGAGTTGAATTTGTGAGCCTCTGTGTTGTCTTGTTAGTACGTGACAATGTCTCCTGACTGAGGAAACTACGTATTTTAATATTCTCACTCGTTCATTGTCAATAATTTATAACCTTGTGTATTTAATCTTATTGCGTTTTTTTTTAGGTTTGTTTTTTAACATCTGCCTCTCGGGACGAAAAATAGCGTCTTGGCTAGAAATGTTTTCAAATAAACCATTTAAATGTTTTTTTATATGTTGCTATGTTAAGATGCTAAATTACTAAAATGGAGAACGTGGGAATAAAACACCTGCCAGGTTTGCACCGTCTGTATGAACCAATTAGTTCAGAGCTGACCGCAGACTCGTTTTACATCTTCTTACTTCCAATGAATCCCAAAATATTTTCACGAGGCATCTTTGTGTAGCCGTGTGATGCCACTTCCCTGAAAAATACCTACAATATTGTTCTTTTAAAAGACACGTGTTGTCATTTTTAGGTTCATACTTGTATTTTTCATGTTTCAATGTTAAAAACACACATTATAACACCAATCCTACTGTGTGTCATAATATACCTGCATTCAGCATCCTGTTGAGAATACAGGCGTATTTATACTTCTACATATTACACATATATATATATATATATATTAAGCACCAAGACCTGATTAATCAAAAATGGGAACTTACACTGAAGGATACAGAGAATCTGACTTTCACTATTTGTTATTTTTTAGCAGACGGCCAACAGATTTCTTATAATCCCACTTTTGAATACCAGGCTTATGGCGTACGACTATAAAGGATTTTTAGTTGCAGTTGTTTTTACGAAATCTGTCAGTTTATTAAAGCAATCAATTGTCACATTGTTTATTAAAAGCCCACCTACTGAAATATTAAGATGCACCACAATACGATTGCCAAGAAAGTTTCCTGCAGAAAGGAAAAATCTCACTTTGAACCAAGATTTCTTGTGAGATTTCCTGTTTCAGATATACGTCGTGCTTTATTCAAACAAATCCTGTCTGAGAATATGGATCGAAAAACACATCAATAGGTCGCCGGCTCTGGATGTCCGGGGCCCGACCCTCCAGTGTCTCCACGTTATGTAACGTTCGAGCGACCGGGGCCCTTTTCCACCTGCTTTTATCGTTCATTAAAGAGTGCGATCGTCTTTCTCACTGCACACAAGTCTGAGCACATGCGTTCACCTGTGCACACACCAGCACAAAAAGCACCTGTGCACGGCCCGGCTCTGTGTGGCGGAGCAAATACGTCTGTTCCCAAGACAACAGGAGATAATAGAGTCATTATAAGAGGACAAACAGATTACACAGCGCGGCGCCGCCGCAGAAAACCAAACATCCCATCGACGCCGCCGAAGGAATACTTTGAGGCGAGACAGAATCGGGGGGAAAAAGTTGGGTTATAATCCTCTTCTACTTATTTAGGGCTCAGCAATATTTTTCATTTTTTTTGTATGTTACCAGAATGAAAAGCAAACTTTCACTGACATATCTCGTCATCGTCCTTGATTTGATATGGAAATACACGTTAATCTCTCTCAGCCCTGTAAATCCCTGTTAATCACCCCGTACATATCACCTCTGGACTGTATGGACGCGAATTAATGCAGAAACATGAGAGCTGGAGCTGATTTGATATCTCTGTGGGCGTGATTTCAATCGCTCGTTATCCTTTAAATACACTTCTCCCATGACCTGGCGCGTTAGCGTTCTATAGCTTGAAGATGCAGACTGTTAACGCTATCAAACCATCACTACATACAGGTTTAAGCTTAAAAAAGGAGGACGGCTAATCTAACAGAAAACACATACGAGCCACCGACCCTTCAGCCGGCAGCTGTTGAATCGATACCCAATACACTCCCGTCTGATTGCCAGCGGGGAGAGGCTGTTGAGTGCGATGGTCACATGGTCGCAAATAACCCTTATTTGGCGTAACGTCTCCATGTTGCACGTTAAAAAAAGATCATTTATGGACCAAATTTGTGGTTATCTGTCGGCGCAAAGTTGTCATTTCTTCACAGCTGCCACCGTGAGCCATTATGTCCTAATTACTGCGCGGGAACAAATTTAAGCAATCAGAATCAATATAAATTAATTTGCTAATTTTTGAGAAAGGAAGGGAAGAAGACAGATGGCTGGGCACGAACGCAAATCGGTCCTGAGATGTAATTAGAATTGACGAACACTTTTGGGATGCCACAATTATGTTTCGCTGCATTTAGCACATGATGTTTACTTTGAACCCAAATTGATTTTTCCACCGAGCAGAAGGCAGCGGTTCTGAAACGCTCCTTCCTCCTGCGTGAAACCCAACAAAGTCTGAAGGAACAATGGAGAGGAAATCACGATAAAGTGAGCATACTGAGAGATTTGCAGAATACAGGTGTATTTATACTTCTACTTATATATTTATAAAGCATCAAGACCTGCTTTATAATCAAAAAAGACATCTCAAAATGGGAACTTGCGCTGAAGGATACAGAGAATCTGACTTTCACTATTTCTGTTGCTGTTTATTTCTTAGCAGACGGCCAACAGATTTATTATAATCCCACTTTTGAATACCAGGCTTATGGCGTACGACTATAAAAGGATTTTTAGTTGCAGTTGTTTTTACGAAATCTGTCAGTTTTATTAAAGCAATCAATTGTCACATTGTTTATTAAAACCCCACCTACTGAAATATTAAGATGCACTATAATATGATTGAAACCGAACAAAGTCTGTAGGAACAATGGAGAGGTTTTCACAATAAAGTGAGCATAGTGAGAGATTTGCATCATATTTGGCTCGTCTTCCTCAGTCCCACAACGTGCATTAACATTCATACTCTTTCTCCGCTGTAGCGGTGAAAAGTTTGGGATAATTTTTTTTTTAACAAGGTTGCTCCTATTGTTGAGGACTATGCATGCATGCATGTGGAAATAATGTGCACAATGCTGCTCCACGTCAAAGGATTCCTCTGCAGCTCATCTGTAGTCAGCACACGGCGGTGACAGCGAGCTGCTGCTGACCTGCAGACGCTCTTTCAGCTTCCTGCAGACCTCAAACGTCCCGGCCAGTTACCCTCCATGTTCCACTGCATTTAAATACACACCCGTTCCCTACTTGCTATTTTCCAGAGGATGCCACGGTATTTCTTTTAATTCTCACTGGGACTGAAACTCAATTGACATATTGTTCGTTTTCCACCACACTTTTTTTTTTTCTGTTTGTGTTATTTTGCTTGCTCTGGAGATTTCAAACCCCCGTCTCACGGGATTAATCAGCAAATGGAGGTTGTTCTGTTGCCAAAAAGTGACCCTGGTCGCGTCATGGGCGATAAAAAATCTCGAAAATGTTCACAGTAAGATCTGTCACAATAATAGAAAATACATTTATCCGGATTATTTTTAATGGAGTGGTTTTCTAATGCGTTAGCCTTGACTTAGCCGACTCCGTCGCTACTGTTGCTTGTGTAAAACATCAGATATCTGATTTTGAGCATCACATCCTCTGCAAAATAACTTCACTATCAGCGTCTGATAATTTCAGTCCAGCAAAATCTAGAAGAAGTCTAGAAGAGCGCCACAATTTGATTATTTTATCCAGATTCACGTTAGCATTCAGGGCTAACGGGTAAATTAGCTGACAATCCCTTTTGCTTTGCTCCTGCTCTCCACCGGGTCCAGAGGGAGGTATCTGTCTCTTTCACTATCTTTCACTATCTTTATCTTCAGCATCTTCACTTAACGCGTCAGCTGAGCTGAACAGGAAGCCGGCAGAAGGTTTTTCAGAGCTTGAATGCTGAAAACAGCTGACTAGCAAAGAGCTAAAAGAAGCTCAACAGGTTTGTGGATCAGAACTGAAAACCGAAGACACGCTTTTCAATTTAAAGAAAATAAACTGCTAACGTTTAGGCTCAAACACATACATCTAAAATGTTTAAATCTACCTTTCAAATCTTGAATGTTCTTCTGTCATCATTGGTATAGAGCGTTTCTTTAAAGTGCAGATAAAACCTCAGGCTGATAACACACAGACACAAGCGGCCTTGTTGCTAGTGCAAATACGATCGCTAGAGTCCTTTTTCTAAAGTGCATAACTAAACACATGCTCGAGTGGGTGTGGAGCCATATGGGAAAACACAGAATCAATATTTGAGAGTGCAAAACTCAGGACTTGCTCTGGACGTATCTAGAATAAATAAATACATACCCAAAATATTGGGTTTCCATTTGGAAGGCAGTTGGTACACATCCCAACTGACGGTGGGTGTTTCTTGGCCTCGATTTTGATGTTTAATACTCACAGCTATACTCTTTTATTCCATCCCTGCATATTCAACAGCCGTTGGCTTCATTCACGCGGTAATCTCCCGCAAAGCACCTCAAATCGTTTGTACTGCATTTGCAAAAAACGAAATCCAAAGTATGAATCCTGTCGTTAGCCCCACAGGTTTGTTTTCCAAAAAGTCAGTTTTGTCCGTGAGTCAGCAGTTTGTGGTCTAAAGATAAAATGTGATTAAGTTAAAAGCTTCATTGGCTCCGCCGCGGATCCCTCCTCCAAACTCTTCTACCTCGCCGGAAAAACTTACGACTAATTGGACGCCCCCGCCCGCCATAATCTTTGAGCCCAAAATTAGATTAATGACCGGACACATTTCTGCGGCGTTCGCCCATTCAATACCTCTTTTGGCAGCACTCGGAGACTCTTAGGAAGATTTCTTGCTCGCTCGTGTTTGTAAACAAAAGCTGATCCGGGGATTTTTTGGAGTGGCTTTTTTGGAGTGGCGGGTAGTGCTCGTGCCGCCGCCCACTTCCTGCTTCACTAACCTCTGCTTTCTGTGTGCTCTCTTTTCAGGGTACGGGCATGCGGCACCGGGGACCGATGCGGGGAAGGCCTTCTGCATGTTTTACGCCGTCCTGGGGATCCCTTTGACTCTGGTCATGTTCCAGAGTCTGGGCGAGAGGATGAACACGTTTGTGAAGTACCTCCTGAAGCGCATCAAGAAGTGCTGCGGCATGAGCATCACCGACGTGTCCATGGAGAACATGGTGACGGTGGGCTTCTTCTCCTGCATCGGCACGCTGTGCATCGGCGCCGCCGCCTTTTCCCATTACGAGGACTGGAGCTTCTTCCAGTCGTACTATTACTGCTTCATCACATTGACAACTATAGGCTTCGGGGACTTCGTGGCCCTCCAAAAGAACCGGGCCCTGCAGAAGAAGCCCCTGTACGTGGCCTTTAGCTTCATGTACATCCTGGTGGGCCTGACGGTCATCGGGGCCTTCCTCAACCTGGTGGTGCTCCGCTTCCTGACTATGAACAGCGAGGACGAGCGGCGGGACGCCGAGGAACGGGCCTCGCTGGCCGGCAACCGGAACAGCATGATCATCCACATCCAGGACGAGTCGCTGCAGCGGGGCCGGCGGCGGTGCGAGCCATACCGACCGGAGGTCGCCGATTTGCAGTCGGTCTGCTCCTGTATGCACTACCACTCGCATGACTTCGGCAGCTCCGGGGGAGGGATGGGAGGCCTGGGCTGTGCCTTCTCCCACCAGAACTCGTTCAGCTCGCAGCTGAATCCCAATCAGTACTTTCACTCGGTATCCTACCGGATCGAGGAGATCTCGCCCAGCACCTTGAAAAACAGCTTTTTCCCGTCGCCCATCAGCTCGGTGTCTCCGGGCCTCCACAGCTTCACAGACAATCACCAGCTCATGAGGAGAAGGAAATCCATCTAAACCCTAACACACACACACACACACACATGGACAGGACAAATGAGGTTTCATGTTTTATACACAAGGTCAAACATTTCCAATGCTGCTCCTTACCAAATCTTATTTCAGCACTTTTTTTTTTCTTCCCCCCCCCCCACCTGGTTGTGTTTTGGTTGTGTGTAATATAAAAAGTATTCTTGGGGAACAGATGAAGAACACTGTGCAGAGCAGCGTGGACACAACGGGATGCAAAGCATGAAGCATGGATGTCTATTTTCTCAAGAGATTGCTCCGTATACAAACACAAACGACGAGACCTTCCTTATTTCAGATTTACAGTACAAAATTGATATATTACCATTGGTTTCATACCAAATGATGCACACTTGGGGTGAAAATGCTATTTTTCAAAAAGGGAGTTAGCTTGTTTCACCTTAACTTGAACTTATGTACTATCCCCCATTGCCTCACTGCAGACAGAGATTTTAAAAATGACTTAAAAGCATCAGGTATTGTTTTCTATAAGCAATCATATATTTAAATGGTTTCACCATGCATCAAGCCAAAATATTGTTGCCAATATTAGCATGTGCATTCGATGTCATTTACTGAGTGTGCCATGGTTTCGTGACATTCATTAGTCTGTTTACAGAACAGCCAAATGAAGGTGTCTGTCTGTCTTGGATTCAGAGGATCATGCTGCTGTTATTAATATGTGCCCTCATCAGGAGTCAGCTCCGGCCACAGAAGCTTTAATTTCACCGACGGCCTTTTTCATAATTAGATGTCAAACTGACCTGAAGGAAAAACCCACCATCCCCACTACACTTTTAAAACAGATTTTTTTTATTTCTGCACATTATGTTCATATTGAATATAATTTCTATTGCGTGCACTCTTCAGCGCGTCGATGCTGTTGCAACAAAGTCGAGCGTCCATGAGGGGTAACTCCATCGTGAAAGAGGCAGCAAGACCAGCTTCTTCATTTACAGTCTCTTAATAGAGCAGAATGCAATGCAGAAAAAAATTAATAAACAGAATAAAGCAGGCGATTCTGAGACATTCAGACTTTTAGTCGCCTGTAACTAGGGATGCAACGATACCACTTTTTACAAACCGATACGAGTACGAGTATTTTTATTTGTGTACTTGCCGATACCGAGTACCGATACCGATACTTCTTAGATTTGGTCTCCATGAAAGTGCAATTAATTTGGAGGCAGATTTTATTTTATCCTCTGCAGATTATGTCAAGCCTATAGTACAAAATTAACAGAAGGCTATCCCAAGCTTTAAACGTCTTGTGGAAGTCCCTCTAATGTCGGACCATAAAACGCCCCCGTGTCCGGGTTCAGAGAGAGCGACGAAAGAGCCGTATGCGGCTCTGGATCACGGGTTGCCGACCCCTGCCCTAGACGTTGAAGTCAGGTAGGACAACAAATCTTTTTCTCCACAAAGCGCGACCAGTTTGTTGTAGCGAAATACTGTTGAGTGGTATCGGTTCTTGGTATCGGCAATTGAAAACGAATACGAGTACGAGTATTTTAACGCAGTATCGGCATCGGTGCATCCCTACCTGTAACGATCAACCTCGATCCTACATTGAAACCCCACACCTCCAGTTTGCAACAGAGGGTTTAATTTAAATATTTTAAGTTTCACGCTCAGGATGAGATAACCCTGATGACATCACTATGACGTCATCAGGGTCATTGATTCGAACCTTGAAAAGCTTCCTCCAGAGACACACACATAAATCAACTGAGTATGGGCCTCGTCATGCTCCTCCAGCTGTGATTGGCTAAGATCTTTTTGAGAAGCATTATGGGAAATGTAGTCGGGTGGAGGACAGCGAATGTGCAGCTTCTTGGAAAACTCAAAATGACTCAAATTAATGAAGTGATGATTTTTAAGCCAGTGTAAGAGGATCCGCAGCTTTTAACCTGCAGTCACCAAAGTGCAATTAAGTGACTCCAGCTGAATTCATAAGCAGTTGCCATTTGTAATCAAAGGACATGCATGACTGTGCTCCAAAGTCCTGAATAGTATACACAATGCATGCCCGTAGCAGCTGACCCTGGGTCAGATCTAACCCTGCAGCACTGAGAAGCAGAGCTGTTCTCACGGTGATGGAAAAGCATGCAGATCTAAACTGATGGCTCTTCAGGTTTTGATGCACTTTGGAGCCATTAGGGAAACACACAACCTGAGAAACCCATCAGCACGGACACAAGCAGAAATAGTGAGTTTGAGTTAATGTGAGGGGACAGCTGAAGATTACAGATAATAAAAATATTTAATAACATCAGTATGATCCTCTCACTTTCTGTAAAATACCAGACGAAGATAAAGAGATAGGGATTTCTTTATGTTTGAAAGATAAGTGCATGAACTTTGTATGATGAATTGGGAAATAATTTCACAATAACCTCTATAGTATTTTAAAGGCAAATAGTCTGAAGAATTATTTACAATACGTTTCTTTTGCCAAAGTCCAGCAGTTCTTAAAGGGATACACTTTATTTACTCAATTCATTTTTCATTCAAACAAACTGTACAATAGTGTTTTGTTCTCGGGTTTGACTGAATCACCGTTTTGTTTGTTTTTTGGTTTAACTTATAACAAACACAATCCCAGAAGTGCAAGCGAAACGGCCAGCTAATACAATGTACATATCAAATCATCGTTCCCAAATAGTAGGAATTTTCTGAGAAATGAGACTGAGATGCATCATCTCACTGAGGCCTGTACACCAGGAGTCAGTTTCTAAAAAAAAAAAGCATAATTTGTGACATGGCTGGGAAATATTTGGGCAATTCTTGATATTTATTTTTGATTATATGCCTTTTATTTTTAAGCCCAACGCTCCTTCCTTGTCACAAATTATGCTGTGAAAGACAAAATATTCACTATAACTGAGTTCTTAAATTAGGCAGGATTAAAGCGCTACACATGATTTCTAAAGGCCTTTTAAGCTGTAAATGTATATTTAAATATCAATTATTTGTAAAAGTCTGGAGTACAGGAGATGTTTTTTTAAGTTACACAGGGCTGGGAGCTATTCCCTCCACAAGTTATATCCTTCAAAAATCAACCAATATTTCTGGAAACACACCAAACACCAAATTTCTGGACCGTCAGTATTCTTTGCTGCCTAGTGTTTAACAGACTTATATTAATTTCCTGGGTAGCTGAGCATGCCTCACAAGGTAAACGCCACTCTGTTCGGGTCAACGGTGAAACGCCATGAATCCTATTCAGTCGTGACAAACATAACCAGGCGTGAAGTCCGAGATAAGCCCGAAAAAAAGCATCGTTTCATTATTGGAACTAAAGCGGCTTATCTAAATATCCTGTACAATATGTTTATAACAACCTTTGGAATAAATAAAAAAACGCCTTTTCACGGCTGAGATGCATATGTATTTTTACACATTAGCATACGTGCCTTGAAGAAACAGCAGTCAGTGTTTCTGTTGACGTGGGCACATTTAAATGTGGTTGGATCTGTTTGTGCTTTAGCAAACCTAAGGGACGGTTGTGGAGGTCGGAAAACGCAGATGTGGTTAATTTATAGACAAACAAGTTCATATGAGGAGATGAAAATCAACTTCTAACCTTACCAACTGGTCCTCACTCCCAACATGTCAACCGCCAGTGAATTCACCACTTTAATGAACTCCCCTGCACATTGAAATATTCAGTTTCAGGGGTACCCGGCGCGTTAAAAAAGGGACGCTGCCCAAGAATCACCTGTAAATGTTGTGAGTGAGAACCTGGTGGGTTTCACACCAACACCTTCAATAACCACGAACACAACCAGCGGCAAATCAGACTGAATCACGCTTTACTTTCAAAAGACAAAGTCATCCGCGAGCAGCTAAAAAGATAATTCCAATAATTTTTTTTTTCATGTTTTGACCGACACTCCTATCAGTAATAATCAGGCGGTGGTGTTGAGGTAATTGCTGAGATTTTGGGAATGCCACGACGTCGCTAAAAAAGGATGACATGCTCTGATGCTCATTTCTGATCTCACACCTGAAATTGTCTTGAAGAAAAGTCTTTTTGCTCCCGCCTGAGCAACAAACATTTGCTCAACGCTTCAGGGAAAGCAATTTTTAGAAATTGCTTTGTCTATCTAGCTGCTTTTTCAGCCTTATTGATACTTTTTCGGTCATTTGGGTGCAGCGAAACAAGCTAATCACACATAGTTGACACCTGTAAAGAGTTTGCATTTACAATTTGTTGGGTGTTCTGTATCTGAGGACCAGCTTTGTTTCCAATTCCCCCCAAACAACATGGCTCGTTAGCTTAACGGTCACTAGCTAGTCGCTAACTCTATTAGTCTCTATTGTTTAGCATTGAGCGGTGGCCTGCAGGGAGTTTATCCGTTTCTCTTTACCTCCTTAAACATGCTTTATATATTCTGGTTTACTATTTTCTTGTGGCAGCCTCACTGGACTTTGTTGCAGTGACGTCGCAGTTGTTCCCAGATCTCAACTTTTATTTTGGTGAATATAATCACGAATGACGGCAGGATTTGTAATAAACTGGAATTATCCATTTACATGTTTCCAACCCTGATAGGGACGAGCACACATCTACCTATAATAAGTGTCACTGACGTCTACCTTCCATCCAGTTCACAGACAAACTTTTCCATGCAGCATTTTGGGGAATGTACCAGCCATAATGGATCTTTTTCTTTCTTCTTCTCTCTCTCGGAAAGGAAGCAGCAAACAAATGAACTCATTTGCTTTCCATGAGCTGCCAGTCGGATCGTTTTTCACACCCTTCCCAAAGCGCGTGCACATTACTCAGATTCGTCAGCCGTCACGCCGCATGTCGTATTGATGGTCCTCGACTGAATGTTGCTCTGTAACACAGATGGCACGGAGAAAGCGTTTTGCTTCCTCGAAGCGCTTCCCGGCCGCGTGGCGTCCAACAACACAAAAGGTGAAGTCATTCCTGACGGTTATCGTTTTTATTTATTTTTTCGCTGCATTTTTCCGTACGTAGCTGTGCTTGGCTTCCAGGCGTCATTTACTGCATGTGGCAGTACGTGGAGGCCTTTTTTTTCCCCCGAAGAGACACGAATTGTACTACAAACTGTGTAATACCATGTAATAGAAAGCCTGTGTTCCATGACTTCTATTTGTGAGATATCCTTTTGCAATAGGTTCTTCTGTAGGTCTGATGAACAAATAATACCATGTACCATATTCCTTGCAGGAGATTATATCCCATCCATGTGGTTTCGCGGTCTGTCACAATTTTTAAAAACCGATGTCTGTACAGTAAACTCCGGTGTGGGTCGCTTCTCTTTTTTTCGCCACACGGAGAAAGAGATTGTTGAGGATTGTGCAGAGTGAAATGAACATTTTACATAACATTTTACATTTGTATGTTTTCCTTTTTTTTTCTTCTTTTTTTTTGGTGCGTGTGTGCATGATTTGGTGTGGATGACTCACTCGGTTACACAGCCTGAGTGAAGCCATAACGCACTTGAATAAAAATGATGAGCCTCCTTCTGAAACCCTCTGTCTTGTTGTAACTGCCTAACTTTCATTCGCACATGGGGGTTTTTACGTTGTTAAAATTATATATTTATTAATTCAACAGTTTCAATGATTTGTATATGTGCCTCAGGCCATTTCCTTTCTCCAGTTTAAACTGATTCAAGATCAACTTTTTAACTCACTCGCTCTTTAAGAATCGATTTAAAGTACCTTGCGTTTATTTAGAAGGCTAAAACGAATATTATTCTCAATATCACACCTTTTTGAAGACAAGGTCTAGAGAAGTGTTGCCTATCAATTCAAATGAGTAGCCTGGCCTCCGATAAATACAAAGAAACACTGTGAGCTAAACTGAATAGCCTCGATCTAAAATATTCAGACTTTCAGAAAATGATCGGATGAGAGTGCAAAAATATGTGTCGCAAGAGAAAAAAAAGACATAATCCTTGATTAATCCTATAAAACCACACATCACCTCTGTTTATTCTTCTTTCACTTTCTTTTCACAAGTCTCAAAGTAAAAAGGAATCATTTGACCTTTTGGGAAATATGCTTATTTACTTGAGACCGCACACGTCTGTATGAGAAATATGGAGCAACAACAAGTAGTCGGTTAGCCTAGCTAGCTTAGCAGAAAGACTGGAAGCAGGGGGAAACAGCTAGCATGGCTCTGTCCAAAGTTAACATCTTTAAAGTTCACTTAACACGTAATTTGTTAAATCTGTTAAGTATAAAAAGATTACGCGTAATTTAGTGAACTTTACACAGTACCTTTCCTCAGACAGACCCAGGCTACCTGTTTCAGTGTTTGCAGCATGCTAAGCTAACTTGCTGCTTTATACTGAACAGACATAACACATTCTCACTCCCAACCACTCAAATATTGATGCCTGGTCTGTGGCCAGCCCGCTCTGCTTCCCAGGGTGTTAAACAAACAAACACTTTAAACCAGCCGGCTGGTGTTTGAGCCCGGCATCTGGTCCCAACGCGTGGGTGAGTTATTGTGACGTATCGTAGCACTTATGCTACGTTGTTTACGTTTTATTTAGTTGACTTATTTGGTTTTTGCCCACTGAATTTTTTTCTAAACCTAACCTCAGGGATTTTGTTGCCTAAACCGAAGCAGGCTCATCCAGCTTTTACAATATATTGCTCTAAATACCAAAATAAAATCAGTATTTTCAAAATAAAGTTCCAATGCATGTGCACTATAGTTTTCAGGCTTTTCCTCTGCAACACAACTACTTGGTAAGCTTCAAGAAGAGGCGATTTCCAATCAGGTGTGTAATGTGGTGCTCTAGCAATTTTTTTTTTTACAACGGCAGAATTTGTTACGTTAAATAAATACGCCGTTACGTAACTGCTGTTGGTTTAGTACGGACGTTGCGCAACACAACTCATAAAATAAGTCAACATTGACTTCACGCAGGACATTTCTCACTCTTTATGCTACGTCACTGGCTGTGGCTGTGTATACATCGGTTAGATAAAAACCCCATGTGAGAGCAACATTATGGTATAAAAAAAGGCTTCGTATTGTGAATTCTGGCAACATTTGACTGATAAAAAGATCTCTGCAGTCCAGTCGACGCCTCCTTCTCCCCAAGTGGCTCGTGCGGTGCAGCTGGATGTTCAGTAGGTGGGAGAACGAGCATGCAACATCCCTTTTTATCTCTTCCCACACCGCAGTAATTATATGTCAGCCGCGAACGGCAGGCAACGCAGAGGGCGACACAATGAGAACATGGCAGAGGGGCGTAAAGGCCATCTCTTGGCGTCAAGCCTGTAATTTTGCATCTTAAATGATCATGTAAGTGTAGCCAAGTTGTTCTGCAGCGGGTCCGTCTCCACCATACCAATGATATGATGTAGCTTTGCAATAAGCAGCAGCTGACAAGCTCCTTTCTTTTTTTCCTTTTTCTTCTTCGGGGCACTGAGGCGAGAGGACGAGACAACGGAGGAGATTTTCAACGATGATTGAGTCTGTCTGCCTGATGAAAAATGGATCAACTGTAGGAGGCACAACTTGCTCGCTAATACGAGTCTCATCCATCGCGGGAAAAAAAACTCTGCGACAGTCTGCCTCTGAATATAAAAAAAAAAAAAACACGTCTGAGCGATGGAGCCAAATGCGAAAATAAACTGCTCTCCTGAAGTGATTAAGATCTGCAGATATTCCTGCAGGCAACACACACCACATCATTGTCTTATCTGGCCTGTCTGCAGACGTGTTTGCTGAAAACTGTCAGCGGGCTTGGAAGAGAAGAGGATTCGATTAAAGTTGAACTCCGTGTGAATGCTGACAATATTAAGCACACCTCTGTGACATTGAGTTGCAGCACCTTTATCTTATGCAGTCTCCCCAAAGGTTACAAATCCACTTGTACCTCTCTTTATATCACCTTCATGTGGCTGGTTTGGATTTAAGAGGGGAAGGCAATATGATTAAAATAAGAGAGGATTTGAATCTGTGATGCCACAACAGGTGATTGGCTGCCAGGCATGTTTAACATCCATCAGCGGTACCTGAAGTTTTCTCGTGGCCTTGCATAACAGATTATAAGCTTACGTTTGTGGACAGCCAAAAGGCTTTTCCTTCTTGAAATATGAAGGATTTGTATCGGCCTGAAAAAAGTTAATGTATTCAGTATTTTGCTTGTATAAAAAAAAAAAAAAAAGAATTAGGGGAACTCACCAAGGAATTATGTGATGACCGCAGAAGTTTTTCCTTCCTGAGGGTTTCCGAGCCGCAGGTATATTGTGATATAGATATATATACACATATATATATATATATATATATGTATACATATATACATATATATATATATATACACACACACACACACACACACACACACACATACACATATATACACACATATATATATATACACACACACACACATTTTCTTATACATATTTGATGAGAAGGATGTGTTCTGCTGCTCCTTCACAGCTGGCTGTGGTCTCCACATAAACTCCACCGTTGATGCTAATATGCAAAAGAGGTCTGTGGCCCCATCTAGTGGTGAGTGAAATGCAAAAACAAAAACAACATATCTGCTCCATTTGACTTCTCCATAATCACCTGAGCAGCAACTTTTCTGTTATTTCACGTCATCATAAGGTCGCAGTGCGGGGCGATGGAAGCCGACCGGCCTCGGCGTGAGCGTGCACGCCGGCTGCCACTAAGCCGGAGATAATTAGTAATTAGAGATCACTGGTTCTGCACGGTGACCCAAATCTGCTTAATTACATTAAAACCTTTTTTCCAACTGCTGCGTCACTGCCGTGTGCTCAGGTGGCACGAAGCAAACAAACAAGCACACGGACACAAGCGGACCGGTCGCCTTCTGAGAGATTCAACTAAAAGAGATGTCGGCCAAACCTGTGAGTATACTGGAGCACCTGCAGGGATCCAGTTTGACATGATGGTCACAGCCAATGGGCAGCTGATGTTAGTCTGAGGGTAGTAGTGGACGTCTGCTTACCTCATGGACTGTATTATGAGATACAAGCACAGTATGCCTTGGGCTTGGTTTTGTTTTTTTATTTCTGTTGTTATGGAGTGGTAAATAGGAGTTACTGGTATGTTTTCACAAGAGATATGAAGAATTTCCAAAAATCAAGATTACATTTTTCAGCTTTAGTCATATTTTCTATTTACACTTTTGCCTTATGACAATGGGGCCTTATTATATAGAGAGCTGAGATTGTTCTGCATTTTTTTGATGTAACACATTAGGTATGTATGTTGTATGCAAGTGCTTTAAAAAGGTGAATTTAAGAAATTATGTAAAATCGAGAAAATGACCTCAGGGTTAAGGTGCTGCTGGTCAATTGGAGCATTATGGATTCTTTAGTTTGGCATGAAAGGAAGTAAAAGTGTCTTAAAACATGTTTTTGTATCACTTCCTGACAAGAGTTACTTTATAAAAAGTTTATGAGCTGAAACTAATGACTTTGATACTGGTTGATACATAATTTACAACTTATTTTTTTTTAAACTTAGTTTGTGTCTGCATACCTTGTTTTTTCTGTTCAGCTTGCTCATAACAAGCAGCGCTCCAATGTTTAACCACTAATATACCTTCTAGATTACATTGGCCCCAAACCTCTTTGTTTGTGACCCTTTAATCAGAAG
Source organism: Cottus gobio (assembly GCA_023566465.1). Taxonomy (NCBI): domain Eukaryota; kingdom Metazoa; phylum Chordata; class Actinopteri; order Perciformes; family Cottidae; genus Cottus; species Cottus gobio. Next base: position 3,757,094 of record CM042231.1, read on the forward strand.
TACCTTGTACTTTCTTGATTCTTGTTGTTCTGATTCTTGTTTGTAACCGTAGAATGCACTTATTGTAAGTCTCTTTGGATAAAAGCGTCAGCTAAATGAAATGTAATGTAAAAGTACAGTCACATCTCCTTCCCGCCTCTCGTCACAGTCTTTAGTTGTAAAATGATTAATGGAAAAAATATTTTATTTTGTTTGAATCCTTTGACTGAATCCGTGTTGTATGATAAAAACATTAAAGATAAAGTTGGTGTTGGATCAACATTTTGATTCTGGTTTTTTAGTCGAGCTGGGCAAACGTCTCTTGACCCATCGGATTCATCTCAGGACCATTTTTGGGTCTGCAGCCACAGGTTGGGAACCACTGTTCAAGAAAAGAGATGTAAAGTGTATTAACAGTTACATATAATAATAACTTGATGGCTGATTGTAGAGAAACAAGCATTTAATAATAACATAATAATGAATATAACTGCAAAGTAGTATACTGATGACTTACTGCTTTCAGTTGGGTCACACTCTGGCTACGCTCTGCAGTTATTCAAAGAGAGGAGCTATTAAGCAATTAAAAAAAACAAAGCAGCTTAAGGGATTTTTATCTAGCTGGCACGGTTCCAGTTCTTAGAATATGTCCCGTCAGGAAGTGGTACTGAAATGATTCATCTTCCTTGGAGCGCTGCACTCGTTACATTAGTTAAGTAGCATCATGCTTTGACTTCTAGGTTGAAATGGAGGCCACGTTTTGGTTTCAGTGACATTGATATGCCGTCTCTTTTGTTCAGGCTCTCCAGCGACAAGAACTGTTGACCGCCCAAGTTAAAAATACCAGGTTGCATCTGAACGGTCAAAACCTCCGACCGGCGGCTAAAAATGGCCGCGATGGCAAAACACCCGGCCTCCATCTGTCAGCAACCCGTGGGAAGGAGGCAGCGGGTCGGCTTACGGCCTGCTCGCCGACCCGGGGGGGCGCGGCCCGGTCGGGCTTGTTGCCGCTCCAGTCGCCCGGGCCCGACTCCCAGAGGGAGGCCGAGGGCCGGCCTCTCCGACGGCCCCTGAATCTCGCGCCCCTGGAGCTGCCGGAGGAGGCGAGGGCGGCGGCTCAGAGGCAGAAACGTATGTTCACCCAGCAGGAGGCCGAACCTGCGTCCTGCAAGCTGGACGTGATGGTGACCGAGCCGCCTGCAGGGAAATGCAAATCCTGCGTGAGGCGGAGACGGGTAAAAGCTGCCGGTTGCCCCCCTGCTTCCTCTGAGCCCCTCAAAGTCCAACAGCTGGACTCATCTCCGAGGCCCCGGCTGACATGCCCCGTCCCCATAGAGCAGCATGGAGTCAAGCACCTGGAGGTGGTGGCGTGTCGAGGTACAAGCCGCAAGCCGGCCCCTCCTTTGCTTTCCCGGCGAGTCGAAGCTCAAGCCGCAGAGGTGGCACCCAAAAACCACGGCGCCCCACCGCCGGAGGAGGGGAGGCGGCGGCTGAGGAGAGCACAATGCCCAGAGGAGGATCAGTGCAACTCAAACACATCAACAGGGGGATTATCTGCAGATAAAGGCGAGCTGGCCCGAGGCGTCCGAGGCAAAGGGCAGCGCCCGGCGGAGAGGACCCCGAGAGTCCAGCCGCATGCTGGAAAAGGCATCAAAGAGCATCCGGCAGACCCCCGGGAGCGCGGGAGTGCTATCTGGGAAAGCCATCAAGAGGACCGCAGTCAGCAATCTGCACGATGAGTCGGCAGGAAGGCGGACGCCCGCTCGCCGGTGTGAAGCCAAGTGCTTCTAACTGGAGATTAAAGAGGAAAAAAAAGCTTGACCACGAAGCCCAGCGGTGCAGTGCCTCTGGACCGTCTCCAGCTGTGATTACATTGGATGAGGACTTTATGAAATGATGTCATGCTTTGAGACGACCCGCCAGAAACTGGCTTACATCCTGATTTATAGTCTACTAATTCACCCGGCAGACGAAAACAACACATGTAGGAATCAAAGAGTGCAGCTTTAAGCCGTGCCATTAAAAAACGCAGTACAGTGAGCAAACAATGCAGATTTCTTGAAATATTTAGTCCGTAATCTTGAGATACATTATTTGCACTAGATTATTTGCACAAAGCCAGATGGGTCTGAAGTTCGTTAATGGCCCGGCTGACTTATTTCATAACATTTCAATAACTGGATGCAAGGCAGCTTTTAAATTATGGATTATCCTAATTTAACAAACTATTCCCCCGATCTGCAGAGTATGCAACCACGCGCTGCACAAAGCGAGGCTCATGGCACGCCACCGAGAGTTAAATCATCTTCTGGTCCGAGGCAGTGAAACAGCAGCGATGCTCTGCAGAGAACATGAGTTGGTGTGATGAGTTAAACAGCAGCAGGCCTGGACCATCCTCACTTTAATGGGCTGAACTCTATGATGTATATCTATGTACATTTGCACATACAATAATAAAAGAGTTTATGCGACCATTAAATTCTCTGAAGGAATCTATATGCAGTGTCATGTTCAAAATATGAAGCTTTTAAAAAGCCGTGTTTTCTTGTTGTTTGATCCTCTCCCACAATGCTTTGCATGCTCATGCTCTCAGTCTCCCTGGACTCACGCATGATCTGACCTCTGGTCGTTATCCAGGTAATGTTAACAACTTAACTCAGCCTTAAGTAGGCAACACTGTTTTTGTCATTAAACATCTTTCTAAAAGGTTTGCTCGAAACAAATGGAAGGATCATAATCCATGCAGCAGATTCAGAAATATCTTATTTTCTACGCCACATGTTTTTACTTTCTTTTTCCAACGTTTCCCCATTATGGTACCTGACCAGTCAGGAGGACTTGGCCCCGCCCCTCTGTCCCATCTCCAGCCCTTGTACTGTCTCCCCTGCCACCCACTAGGTGCCCTCAGCATCTCTCGTCTTGGTCACCTGACATCCCTCATCAGCAGTTTAGAACCGGCCCTTTTCCACAGACTCCATGTTGCCCAGTGCTTCATGCTGTCTGTTGACCTGCTGTCTGTTGATCACCATCCTGCCCCTCATTGGATGTGTTTGGCTGCTTGGTCTGACTTCCTGGTGTTGAACAGCTCCGCCCCCTTAACCTGAACCACCAGGTAGTTTGTCCCACAGGTAACTGGATGAACCATCTGTCATTCAAGAAGCCGATCTGGAGAAATGACTTCAGTAACTGATGTGATTGTAGCATTTAACGTCTTCAGGAGCCACCGAGGTTATTTTAAGGGAACCAACGCCTCTCCGCTGGTCTTGCACACATCTGAGATCCAGCTCCTCAGAGGAGGCCGACTGGGCCGTGCAGTGACTCGGCGGATACAAAACACATTCCCTGGAGCCTGACAAGGTGTATTTCCGTGTGAAAATACACCTTGATGTGCAAAGATTCTCGCCTGGTCTTGCAGTTACATTTCCCATGATGCAACATGTGAGAATACCAACAAGTTGAAGGGTGCAAATTGAATCTTTGAATCGGCCGTTTGAACCCCGCTGCTGGAAGAACACTATGAAGGTAGATTTGTCTTTGTCTTTATTTTCAAATAAAAATGTTTTGAGAGCAAATTACTCGTTTGTAAGTAAATTATTTGATAGTTTTGCTTATGAAACTAGAATTTCTGGCTGCAATTTCAAAATCTTTGCTCTCAAAACATTTTTTTTTGTTTGTTTAATAAAGACACAAATCTACCTTCGTACAACAGCGCCCTCTTGCTGCCAGTATTGCAAAGCAGTGCCGCAGGTTCCCCGCCAAGTTGAGTGAGTCGCTATTACCGCTGCATGAAAGCGCTAACATTAACTCTCACATGAATGTTTTGACATATTTCTTTTTCCTGACGTGGGAGGTTGAACGCTGGCTGTCAATCAGATGACAGATGGCTTCTCTCCACGACGAGCCTCTCGCTCACCCAACAAGCTGTTCACCTCTCAGCCTCTCACATAAGGCAACAGACGGTCGCTTAGACTGACACCATTGCTCATAACGTGCATCTGCCCCGGATCGTCAGCCCACTTCCCATCCCCTTCACACGCAGCCTAAACATAGCCCGCCCGCCACTCACTTCCCTGGGCGACAAAGGCATCGCAAATAGGCCCGGCATGCGATGGCTAACTTCTTTTTGTTGCCCATGACATTCAAATATTGACACTGTTTTTGGGAATGTTGTTGCCTCACGGCCTCCACTGCATTGTGGATGTGATTTCTAATACAGCGAAAGCATGCAGTGATGGCTGTAAGATATACTATATACTCCCCATCAGGCCCGATATCGGAACATTGAGTTCAGCCTCTGGGACTGAGCATACAAAAAAAAAAAATCCGAAAAAAATCAAGTAAATAAAACAAAAAACCCCAAAAATGTCAAATCCCTGCCTCACAATAAGTTAATTGTGTCATATTTATAACACTATTACACTAATTATAAACAAACCATAAGCATGACTTAAAGTGACTCAAAACCGACTAAGTATGGACCCCGAGTTTTGAAAAAATGCTGATTAAAAAGTTAGGAACTAGCTAGAAGGCTAAACTCAACGGTTTTGAAATCCAGCATCGCAAAGATACGCACAAGAATGTCATTTGTGTCCAGCAAAAAATATGAAAATTGACTTACTTTTGGCTGAAATATGAATATTCCAGGCCTTCCTGCTCCCTCCTCACAGCTAAGGCCACGGAGCACCATTCTGCAGTGAAACGAGGCCCGTTCAGGGACCACCGAGGACTGTGGGAACTTTCATATTTGAGGGAAGTTAACAGTTCTCGACATGTCTGAACTAAAATAATTAAAAATACTTAACTTCACTCAAATGAAAGCCAGACTTCGCAGATACAAATATAAAAAGTGTGCATCTATACGTGTAAGGTAATAAAACTTAACTTTTAACTTTATTTTCCGAAAAATATATATATATTTTTTTTAATGTGTACTATCATACAGTCCCCTCCAAAAGTATTGGAACGGTAAGGCAAATTCCTTTATTTTTGTTGTTCACTGAAGACATTTGGGTTTAAGATCAAAAGATGAGTATGAGACAAGAGTTCAGAATTTCAGCTTTTATTTCCTGGTATTTACATCTAGATGTGTTAAACAACTCACGACATACCGCCCTTTGTTTGAACCCACCCATTTTTCAAGTGAGCAAAAGTATTGGAACATGTGACTGACAGGTGTTTCTTGTTGCCCAGGTGTTGCCTTTTAGGTTGATTGTCCAAACATTAAATAGCTCTGCATGACTAGTCTAAGTTTTCACCCTTGGTTCAAACCTATCAAGACTGCATTTCCTGTTAAAGAGGATAAACCAACATGAAGACCAGAGAGCTGTCTATGGGAGAAAAGCAAGCCATTGTCAAGCTGAGAAAAGAAGGAAAGTCGATCAGAGTCATTGGACAAACATTGGGCATAGCAAGCACAACAATTTGGAATGTCCTGAAAAAGAAAGAAACTACTGGTGTACTGAGTAACAGATGTCGAACAGGTCGGCCAAGGAAAACAACAGTAGTTGATGACAGAAGTATCGTGAGAGCTGTGAAGAAAACCCCCAAAACATCAGTAAGTGAAATCACCAACGACCTCCACAGTGCAGGGGTGAAGGTATCACAATCCACTGTTCGAAGAAGACTCAGAGAGCAGAAATATAGAGGCCACACCACAAGATGCAAACCACTCATCAGCAGTAAGAATCGGAAGGCCAGATTGGAATTTGCAAAGAAGTACAGAGATGAGCCGCAAAAGTTCTGGAACACAATCTTATGGACTGATGAGACCAAGATTAACCTCTACCAAAGTGATGGAAAGGCCAAAGTGTGGAGAAAGAAAGGAACTGCTTATGATCCGAAGCATACAAGCTCATCTGTGAAGCATGGTGGAGGTAATGTCATGGCTTGGGCGTGCATGGCTGCTTCTGGAACAGGCTCATTGATATTTATTGATGATGTAACTGATGATGGTAGCAGCAGAATGAATTCAGAAGTGTACAGAAACATTTTGTCTGCCAATTTACGGAGAAATGCATTGAAACTAATCGGGAGGAAGTTCATCATGCAGCAGGACAATGACCCAAAGCACACTGCCAACAAAACAAAGGACTTCATCAGGGGGAAAAGTGGAAGGTTTTAGACTGGCCAAGTCAATCACCTGACCTTAACCCAATAGAGCATGCATTTCACCTCCTTAAGAGGAGACTGAAGGGAGAAACACCCCGAAACAAACAAGAACTAAAAGAAGCTGCGGTAAAAGCCTGGAATAGCATCACAAATGAAGAATGCAACAGTTTGGTGATGTCGATGGGTCGCAGGCTTGGGGCAGTTGTTGCAAGCAAGGGTTATGCCACCAAATATTAAATGTTATTTACTTTAAGATTATTTGTTCCAATACTTTTGCTCACTTGAAAAATGGGTGGGTTCAAACAAAGGGCGGTATGTCGTGAGTTGTTTAACACATCTAGATGTGAATACCAGGAAATAAAAGCTGAAATTCTGAACTCTTGTCTCATACTCATCTTTTGATCTTAAACCCAAATATCTTCAGTGAACAACAGAAATAAAGGAATTTGCCTTACCGTTCCAATACTTTTGGAGGGGACTGTAAACCAATATACCACTAACACATATATGGCCTTATTATCTATCTTCACAAGGGTTTTCTGTAAATTATATCTTTTTACATTTTTAAAATAGACCTCGTGAATGAGGAGATAATCAGGATTTAATATGAGATAAAAAGCATCGGCTCAACATGAGACTTGTGGTTCAAAGGACTTCCAGGCAGAGCTGGTGTGTTTCACTGCAGCTTCCTCGGCAGAGAGCATGACCGCACATGATAAGAACATCAGTGCACACTCAAATGTGAATTAATGTGGGGATTTACAGCTTTCTAATCTAATTTACAGCCATCCTCTAAATGCGCATATCAAATCAAAGCGTAGGTCCCCGAACGGGGTAGATATGTGACTATTCATCCACGAGTGTGTTTGCTTGTTGTAAATAAATGATCAGTTCGACAACGTGGATGTTGTAGAATGAAGATTTCATCGTCCTTCGAGGAAATTGGGAAATTGCGAAATGTTGGGCTCAAGCAAACCAGACTAGAAAGTAAAATAAGTGCAATAAAACTACCGAAGAAAGTGAATTAGAATATAAATGTTTCATATTTTGTGCATGAAAATGCATCTGCAGTCTGACGTGGTTGTAAACTTGTCGACATGAGTGATGCAAAATGTAGATCACAGAGCTTTAAGTCAGAGCGAGGACAGACCTTTAACACAAAGCTGCGAGCACAAGTGTTCTGTAATCATTTCCCCAACTTAAGTACAGCCCTGCTCCATAAGTGTGTGGCAGGCCGGAGCCAGCCGGGCCCGGCCCACCACCACCAGCCCCAGGGCGGCTCCGCTGTGGCTCTCGCCGGTCGAGGCCTTTTTCTTTTTGAGGGCGACACTTCAGATGGGTGCAGCCCATGAGGGAGAGAAAATAAAGGATAAAAATATCCAGAAAGTTGCGTCTATAATTGGCTGCGCCTCTCAGCCTTTTTTTTTTTTTATGTGAGCGCAGCCCAGTCGAGAACAGTAGAAGCAGCTTCATCCCCCAGTGAAACCCAACACTCTCACCCCCGCTCCCAGTTCCCTCCCACTCTGTCCACCCATCCACAAGGTTTCTGGAGCTCACCTCACTTTTTAACAACACTGAACACTGGACCGTCACCTTGGATTAAATGATCACTTCATTTTGATTTCTGGTCGCGTGCACAGGGGGAAATATCTTGGATTATTATTATTATCGCTTGCTAATGATGCTGCCGTGGTGCTGATTCAGGGTGTGACTGCTGGAGGCAGAGCGAGAGACACACCTCAGAACCAGGTAAGGGGGAAATAAATGGAGAAAAAAATCCATCTGTCACTGATATCTTCTCTAAAAACTGACTTTTTTAAAATTATTTATCAGTTTTGTGTCCACATGTTGTGATGCTCTATCAGGAAACAGTTTTTTTTCTATTCTTCTTGGGTTGCACATGGAAAAAACAACAACTCTGTTTCTGTTTTTGACATCTTGGGGAATGCTTCTGTTTTAAACATCTATTGCAGTCCCAGGTCTGCCATTGAGAGAGGAAGTGGAAACAGACCCACAGTTTGTAAAAAACCTGGCCTCAGGTTCGGATGCTGACAGCTTGTTTTTAGCTTCACCTCGGATGCTGCATCTGCAGATTGATTCAACACAGCACTGAGAGGGACACACAGTGTACTTAAATGTGATCAGACATGAAAGGGAGACAAATTAGAAAATGTTAGACTTGTGCAAAGTTGGGTAAGGAGGATTAGGAGCATGACTCTTAATGATGTTTGGCAGCTTTCATTGGGCTGCTGAGATTTCTCTTTTTTTCCCCCCTCGAAGTCTCGCTGGGCTGAATTTCTCAGATTTTAAATGCTCACTAATTGGGGCAATTAGAGTGACTCAGCTATAGCTCGTCTATTTATAATCATTAATTGCGTCAGTAACGCAGCATGAGTAGCCCAGTTGAGTATCAGATAAGGAAGCTTGTATCTGGAGGCCAAAGCACTTTGCTTTACCCACAGTGAATAAAGCACAATCTGGTATACAGGCCACAGTCAACAGGTTGCTGTTGGAAAAATGGACCATTTCCTGGAATAATTATCTGCTTTTACTCCAACATACTACTTCTCCTTCATTTCAGGCCCCAGAGGACCACTGACCTAAAAAAAGGTCTCAAATATGCTACATATTTATGTTTAAACTAGGAAAAATGCATCGTTTTCTAACCATACAGTATAATTGTGTCATAACTTCTTAGCTGTAATTTATTTAATATTATATATATATATTTATGCTAACAATCGGGTCCAGACGGATACAAGAGCAGTATCAATCTTCCACAATAATGCAAAAAAATGAATTTCCCAAAAAATAATCTTCATTAAAAAAATATTCCTTCAAGCACATTCTTGCCAGACTGTAGGTTTAGACGGCGCTCACCTCTGCAGATGCAGAACATTTACAGACTAATTCAATAAACAGTGAGGGATGGTGAAGCACTTCTCTCGTATTATTGCTTTCCAAGTTGTGCATATCTGGATCCTCCACCTCCCCCAGTGACCCCCAACGCAGAGCGACGCTCTCCCAGTCAGGACGGCTCATGTTATGGCTGCGCTCAGTCACGAAGGCGTCGCAACCACTTGGTGTACAACAAGAGCGAGAATAGCTTTGTGTGTTTATACGACAGGTTTCTGTCAGCGCCACCCACAACGGCCTCATGCGTTCATTCAGAGACGGACTGATCAGTGCTTTGCAACCTGCTGGTGGATCAAAGCTGCACAGATTCACCTCCAGGTGACAAGTAGAGACACCGGCGTTCATTTTTCCCCCCCATTTTAAAATCGTCAGTGTGGTGAAATCATCCAGTGAAACACTTCTAACTTTGTTCTTTTACTATTTTTGTGAGTGGAGATTGTGAGAAATAAATAGTTTGGCAGCAAGCTCCAACAATCTTTGGCAAGTCCAGTTTTCTCTGGATGGAGTGTGTTTCAGTCTTCACATCTTGAGAATGGAAAATAATATTTAAATTTTCTATATAGCGCTTTTCAAGCCACTCAAAGACGCTTTACATACAACAAAATGAAAAAGGGAACGATTAGAAAAACATCAAGACAGAATTATAAACAGAATATTTTTGGGGTTTGCAGGTTAAGGGTCATCTGCTAATCAAAACACATCTTGCAAGCTTCCATACCAGAAATAATTTGAAACAAGAGACAATACTGGACAATATGGGGGATGAGATAGAGATTTATTTTATGCATATAAAGTGGAAAATGCAATCTGAAATGAGCTTTCCACCAGCCCCCCTTTTCAAAATAAGAGATGTGGCAGCAGTCATTGTAGGAGGCCTCTTTTACAGCAACCTCCCTACACGACAGGAAGTACACCACCCACTTCGGTTTCACTGTTGGAGAGAAATGAACACAAATCCTGTTGGCCAAGGGAGCGCTCGGCCAACAGGATTTAAAATATCTGAAAGGCCTGTTGTACATTAACCTGTGAGAATAGTAAATTGTTGATGTTTCCACAGAGGGAACAGCTTGATGGTGGTGATAAGCTAAACGAAACAGAACCAAACCAAGGCCGAGATGGAGTTACGCCTGGGATTTAGGATCACTTTGGTCTTGGTCATCCTGGCTTTGACTCTTTCCGGCGAGCGGGTGGAAGCTCAGAGGGCAGGTAAAGCGATTACATTGCATATCCCCTCATCTAGAGTTCATGTTGACTGTATGTGGCTAATCCCTCCTGTTTTCCCTTGTGGCAGGTTGTAAAAATGTCCACTACGACTTGGCGTTCATCCTGGACACATCTTCTAGTGTTGGAAAGGAGAATTTCGAGAAAATCCGGCAATGGGTGGCCAACATTGTGGAGTCCTTCGACGTTGCACCGGACAAGACGAGAGTCGCCGTGGTCCGGTACAGCGACAGCCCCACCATCGAGTTCAACCTGGGCAGATACAGGACCATGGAGGACGTGAAACGAGCGGCCCGCAGCATACGCTACCTGGGGGGGAATACAATGACCGGGGAGGCCATCGGCTACACCACCGCCAACATCTTCACGGAGCGCAACGGAGCCAGGCCGGCGGCCCGAGGCATCCAGAGGGTGGCCATCCTTCTCACGGACGGCCGAAGCCAGGATTATGTTCTGGAGCCCTCCAAGGCGGCCGCCAAGGCCGGCATCCGGATGTTCGCCGTGGGCATCGGGGAGGCGCTGAAGGTGGAGCTGGAGGAGATCGCGGCCGAGCCCAAGAACGCCCACGTCTTCCACGTGACGGACTTCAACGCCATCGACAAGATCAGAGGCCGGCTGAGGAGGAGGCTGTGCGAGAGTAAGTCGGCCGTCGCTCACCCTGCACGCCACAATGACTTCTGTTTGAAGCCTGACTCCCTGAATGTGCACTTAATCAAATTGGACTCTTATTTTAACCTATAAGCGCTACATGGAGGAAAGACCCCGACCACATGACCCCACCCCGAACCACAAAGAGCTGTGGCGCATGCCTCCAGGGATATCATAGCTTCTTTCTGAGTATGAAGCGTGCGAGGGGGCTGTTGCAAACCTTGGCTTGAAGATGACAGCTTTCTAACCAAGACATTTCTGTGGTTAGCTGCTGCTTTGGTGCAGAAGGTGTTTAGCACTGGAAAGCCTTCAGCTAACCTCATTGGGGTTTTTCTTCACTAGTTCACACCGGCATGCGGGCTTAGAAAGTGTCTTACATAGCCAAAGGAATTAGCTAAAATGAGCCTAAAAATAGAGTTTAGAGTTGTCCGGTGGCTGTGAGGAGAAGTGGAAAAATATCTGAAGATGAATACTTTGCACTCCAACGCTAGAATTCCTGTCTAAAATGAGCCGGACTGGAAAGAAGAGGATGCCATGAGCCTTCGCCACAAACTGAATACAAAAATGGAAAAGACATGATTACATGGTTTCGCACACAGATGAGCAAAGACAAACTTGCAACTCTCACTTTAAGCTGCCTCTAGATTGTCATGTTTTATAAGTCAAAAGTAGATTATTATTCTGAAGGAAGTGTGGATTCAGACTCGGAAACGCCTTTATTTTTCTTTAAAGGCATATCACCTCAGAGCCAATGACCTTTGCGTCTTGACTCCATAGATTTTCAATCTGTCCACTAATAAAGTAGATTATATGTCATAAAACATGCAACTTTAGAGCTCTGTAGAACTAACCATGGGCTGCATTTACACAGACAAAAAAGTTTTCTGTAATCTCTAAAATCACCACAAGTGAGTCTCTAAATATATCAGTGGTCAGCTCAACTGGCTCAGCCAGCAATGCAAGTTATTTCCACCCAGAAAAGTATAGCTCTAATGTTTTAATTGGGTCCAGGACAGCCGCTCCAATGTCCATGTCGAATGTTTTCACCTTTTAATCCATGGGTTTAAAAATGGACTCCACTTATTATGTTCTTCACTATTTCATTAGAGTGTGTGTGGCCTCGCTTACCAACGCATTGGGTCACACACACTTGACCTTACTTGACCCCGGTGACGGAGACCTCTATTATCAAAGCTCCCGCCTCACACCTGCAGATTCAGCATAATGATGACAGGCAGCATGGGTGATACTGAGAATTAAAAATGTTAAAAGAAAAATGTTGGTTTGGTGTGACATCCTCCAGCTTTTGCTTATGAATCTGTCCGAGACATTTGTTTCCAAAAGCAGGTTTGACATTGCGTCCCTTTAAAACTCAGACAGATTCATAAATTATAGCAGGGAGTAGCTCCGCTTTAGCATGCAAAGCAACAACACGGTCGTAAAAAAAAGAGTGACGCACTTCCATTCATTCACAGAACGGCGATTTTTGGAAGACTTTTCTGGCTTTGCAAACACGAACAAGCACCTTTTCTGAGATCTCCAATTATCACTTTAAAAAGAGAAAGAAAAGGAGTATACAAGTGCTGACAGCTGCTTGGATTTTGCCATTAGGCATGGTCTGGGATTTGCATGGAACAGAAAAACAAGCCGTGTCAACAGAGCTGCGCTTGTAAAGAACACCGCAAAAGGTTAAAAGCCGCTCCGACAGGATGATTTTTTATAGCTGTGATTTAAGAAAATTGCAGGGTGTGATCGTGGGTGTTTGACAGATACTCAATCTTTTAGGGAAGTCGGGGTGTCTCACTGTGATATTTTCGGCCACAGATAATATTTAGGGCTGACAGCCACGATGCAGACAGAATGTTGGGCCGACAGACATTCAGTTTAATGAGAAGTTTCTTTGAACAGATTGATTACAGACTAATGACAGGATCCTGTCATAGCTCCTACCCATGTAAGATTGGTGAGGAGCTTCTATTTAATTCCCCTTGTCAGGTGTAAAATTGATGCATTTTTTTGTGCAAACACATCAATTAATTAACGGGGACAGGCCATTTCCCCGTTTCATCCCCGCTATTTGATTTAGATTGATAAATGGAACGTATTCTCAAAATAAAAGCCTTACGTTGTCCAGCTGTAAAGGGTTGCATCACACACGGCAAAACACATGATGCTCACGATCCTACGGTACGCAGACAAGCAGATAGTTTTGGTTTTATTTACCCAGATTTAATAGAAAGTTTGAGTTTGTTAGGGTTTATGATTATGCTAGAAGGTGATTGCTAAAGACATGCATGCTAACCCTGCTGATGTGGCAGGTATAATGATGATCACCCTCTAAATGTAGCATGCTAGCATGCTAGCAGCTGAGGCTGATGGAATGCCCAAAACAACAAACAAAACAATCGGTGCAAGTCAACTAACCTCCCTAGACCACACAAAGGAACAAAACAAAGGTACAGGTATCTTACCTATCTCCCTACCAAAAAACAGACAAAAACATGGTTAAACAAAAAGGGCTTCTCACACTTACCACTGCCAAGAATCTGTGATGTGCACATGGCCATGTTGGAAGCTGGAGAGACAGGAGAAGAAGACAGCCTCCACAGGTTCCCTCTTAAATAGCCGTCCAGTCACCTGCAACGAACAGAAAAAGCATGGCAAAACAACACAACAGCACCCCGTCAGGCAGGGAGGCGAACTGCATCAAGGCGCACTGCCCTCCCATGCACTCTGGGTCATAACAATGGTGCTAGATGAAAAACAATAGTTATTCAAATCCATCGCGAGGGAGATGTGGTTGTCGGTGTCAAATTTCACGGCAATCCCTCCAATAGTTGTTGAGAAATTTCCATCTGGACCAAAGTAGAGAAATCCACCAATTGACTGCCGTCCCCGCAGCCAAACGCTGCCAACAAATCTAAGCTTTCGACAGGAACCTCAACTCAACACCTCCAAGTGACAAAATATGCGTGTTGTTGTTTTTGTGTAATTCAGATGAACTGACCCTCATAAAATGTCAATCTCTCCGATGTTTACGTCTAATAAACCAAACCACATATGCGCTCTTTGGCAGGGAAGCTCGACACAGATATAGAAAATACCCCTCCTGCCAATAAAAAACGTAAACTGAGTGAATTGCCTTTCTCACTGTCGTCACCATGACTGTAAATATGTAGTGTGAGGAAATATAAAACTGTGACTGCTCCCTGGGCCCATGGAGGTGCCTCATGCTCTTGTAGAGCCAATCCCCAAACTTCACAAGAGAGATGAAGGACAGTATGTCTGCACCGGTGCTCTTTGGATCACATATCAAACCAGTTCCACTGATATCCCCATTTCCTATAATAATCCACCAATTTGCACCTTTTTCAGTTTCAGAATGACTACTTCCTGTCACGTGATCCGATCAGAAGTTTCATCGTCTCTAACTGAACTATCGTCCTCTCTCCTCAGATGTCTTGTGTCCGAACATGAAGGTCCAACCCGATCGGTTCAAGCCCAACAGCACCAGTTATGGTCTTGCAGAGGTTCCAGGTATGTGCAAACGTCGACATGCATGAAGACAAAGCTCTTTGTTCTTCAAAGCTTTCGACACTCCCACATGCAGCTTTGTTCCACGAGGAGAAACTATGCAAATGTTTTAGTTTATTCTTCTATTTTCGATCTGATCGGAAAACAAATTTGTTTTATTCATGACTTGAAAAGCACTACTTTACTGTCATTTTCTGTCAAAAACAAAAACAGCGGGAGGCTTGAATTTATTTTATTCATTTTTCCCACCACGTCACAGCTTTTTACAAACTAATGCTGCTGTGTTTTAGATGTATTTTCTCTACGGTCTACAGCGTCCATTGACGTCCATCCATTTCCACGAGCTATGATATTCTATTTATTCGCTCGTCAATCACACTGAAAAATTGGTCCGAAATTCTTATTTTGGGAAGTTTCCTTTCCACTTTCTTGCTGATAAAAGCTCACTAATTTATTTATGTTTTTATTTATTGTTTTTTTTGATAAGGGACAGTGCACATTAATAAAAACATTGCTGTAAATATGCCAGAGTTAGCCAAAAAGGCTATTTTCCATCTGTAGTCCCGATTAAAAATTAAATATCTTGTTATTTCAAATCAAAAAAAAATCCAGCTCCAAAAGTTATGAAACATGCAGCTAGTTGTCTACCGAGTGAAGCACAATACTAGTCCTCCACCGTTCGATGTTTTCATTTCACGAATCCCGAGCTGCTGTGCAAAAGGTTTCTGAGAACTCATGCATAGTGTTTCACCAGAAAGGTCGGATGTTGTTTTAAGAGCGTCTTTTGGGGGATCTGAGTTCCTGTCTGCGTCTCCCACCCACATCCATCACGCTGAGAGGGAAAACAGATGCACTGGCATGTCTGTCTTGGACTCCTGCTCTGCTGAGCTTCATGGAAACAGAGACGTCAGAGTGATGAAAGCTGTGTTTCAGAACGTTTGATGTTCCCCTGAGACTCTGTGCAAACTGATAGGAGTTTTATTTTATCGCAAATTACTGACATTCTGCTGATGGACTCTTTTGTGCCAGTGTTCAGTTATTTTCCTTCCAAAATATTAGTTTGTGTTTCTTCGGAAATGTAGTGTTGCCGGGTATTCAAGACCAATACAATTCATGAGGCCTCATTATATCGTGATGGAAGAGGGCATTTCTGACAAATACAATATAGTAAGGAATAATCAACATGTATACAAATAGAACAATCCATCCATTTGGTTTGTTATTCGCTTGGTTCATCATCTTCAGGGTCGTTGGGGTTGGACCCTATCCCAGCATGCACTGCACCTGCTCATCACAGGGCTAAAAAAAAAAAACAAGCACCTATTCGCTGCTTCTAATTTATATAACATGAATGTATTTATTTTGAGGGAGGAAACAAGGCCACTTGGAAGGAAATCCATTTAGACATAATGTGCAAACTCCACACAGATGTTAGATCATTTATATTTTTTGCAATAAGCCTGCTGTACCAACCACTGAGCCAAAAAACAAGAAAGAGACAAAAAAATGAGAATTTGGCAAGATGAGGACTCGTCTTTGTAGTGTGTCCATCTTTTGCGTTGCTATACATCCATTATATTGTATCATTGGAAGTTTAAAACAGATGCCGTTGGGCATGAAAAAGCAATAGTAGTAGTAGAGCTTATGATGGAAATACCTAATATACCTAATACCTAATATCACAACCTGATATTAAAAATCTCAAAAAGGTGGTTTCTCGTGGCTTTGTTGGCCAAAACAGCTAATCCTGTGGGATGTTATATCAGATGATGGCCATTGGGCAAGTGCTAATTATGCTAATTATGGTTTTTCCTGTAAACTGCACAGGAATTAGAACAAACTTTAGAAAATAACCACTGATGTTTGCTTACACAGATATAGCACTTTGTCAGATGTAAGCCCTCTAATTGGAAAACATCTTCCGGGCGGTGTCTTTGTTTGTCTTTGCGATCCCAAGTTTTGTTCCACTGGTAAATTAGATGAGAAAATCAAAATCTAGCATGAATACACTGCACGCTACACTGATTGAATCTGCCTCAGAGCTTCTTCGAGCATTTTAAATCCTCAGAGAACATGACGAGGCCACAAAATAGGATTTTTTGTATTCTCCGTTGGATGTCGGCACAGTGAGACAAAGTATATGAAGGATCATCGTCGTCGGTATAGCTCAGACAGTTGTGTGGTAATCGCATCTCGAGGGCCCGAACCTGCATCGCTGTTATCACACGGCGGTCTGAAGCCTCCCGACATGATAAAGACGTCCGGGGTTTTCCCAAAAAACGCTGTAAGTCTGCAGCTGTGGCCTCGCTTGAAGACATACGACGTCAAACCTGTTTGAGCAAAGTGCTTTTCTCTCAAATTGTGGGAGAATGTCTCTCCATACAAGACAAAACAGTATTTTTTCGTCACAACAAGCAGCTGTGGGCTCCCACTTATAATTACCCAACAAATGAAACTATTTTGCAGCTGATTACGATTCGACAGCCTGAGACACCTGCGGTTTGAGTCAGACTTGTGTTGATCCCGGGCCGTCTAGCCGGACCCCCTCGGGGGTACCGAGCTCCACGATCACTATCTGCCGCACGGCCGCCGCCATCTGCTCTGATCAAAAAAGAGCGCCCTGTGAATGCGTTTTTTTTTGCCTTTTTCCAAGTCAGTGAACTCATCTGGCTTTTCCCGCAGATCACCCCCCATTGGTCGTGTCCAAAATAACTTTTTTTGGGGGGTTGATTATATGCTATCCGCTGCCAGTCCAAATTACAGCTCTGCGCTGCGATGGCCACAGAGACGACGCGAGCGGGGTGACAAAGAGAGTCGAGGCTCACAGCTGCAAAGCCCTTCAGCGTCCTGATAAGCAGCAAAACATCCCCCAGCATCGCATCACCAAGGCTCAAGTCGCGTGGCCTCTTCACTTGTTAGATTATGACCACTGGTCAAGCCCTTCTACACCAGGTTTCTGTCATGCATTCAGCTTGAGATGTTGTGTTTTTACAAGTATAGGTGGGTCCTTTTAGCTTTAAATTGTTGTCTTTATGTTCATTTGCAATTGTTTATGAAGAGAAACCTGATCAATTCAAATAGACAATGTATTTTTTGGTTATTACACGCTGTTTTATACAACATATAATATGACAAATACTTGCCAGATTTTGAAAGTATACATTTCTCCTGAAAAAAGGAGCAAAACAATTTAGCCAAAGGACATTTTCTAACACATTTATTTATTTAAAAAAGACAAAAAGGACCAGGCGGACTGTTATAATTACAGATGTAAAAGGGTTAAACATAGAAACGCTTCGAAAAACCTAAATACTATAACAAAACACAGCTACAATAATAGCTCTGACACTTTCAGATTATGCAAATTGACATAAAATAACATGAAATAGAATGGCAAAAAAACTAAAATTGAAAGACAAAATTCACCATTAATCTTTAATTTTTAAATGGATAAACAGGTTGTCGTGTACGGGACAAACCATCCACTCTCTACTGACCAGATGTGGAAGCTGGCTCAGTGGTTAGCAGGGCTGTCTTTCAATCAGAGGATCGGTGGTTCGATCCCCAGCTCGATGTGTCCTTGAGCAAGACACTTAATCCTAATACTCAGTTATCCTTCACGGTTCATCTGAGACGTAGTACTGACGGACAGATTAGCTGCAGATGACGGACCCATTCAGTTATGACGGCTCTTGTTTTTAAGGTTATTTTTTACTCTGTTGCTAGTGCCACAGGGGCAGCCTGTGTGGCTTACCACCTGTTTCGAGGCTATTTCTAATGACCTCCAGTGAGCTTTCACCAGACTCTCACATTACATCACCTTAATGCTCCCGCTTCCTCTTTGCAAGATGAAAGCGCTTAATATTCCCACCGGAAACCATTACTTTTCACACATTTTCCTTTCATTGCTGAGGCCGTGCAGGAATACGTTGAGGCCGGCCTCACCCCCCCCGTCTGCTCACTAATGGCACAGCTCAACGCACAACAGCATAACCAGCAGCTTCCAGTGAGACCTGCTGGACAGACTGGCAGCATTAGCGCTGCACAAGCTAGTTGCACAAGCTAGCTGCACAAGCTAGCTACACAAGCTAGCATCCCGCTGGCATTGCCATAGCTACAACGTTTGTTTGTTGTACAAGGGAGTGTCCTTTCCAAAACCACCTAAATATGACCTGTGGTCACACCACTTCAAATCACATGCTGCAGGGAAACATGCACACACACACACACACACACACACACACACACACACACACACACACACACACACACTAATACGCGGACCTTAACAGAAAGGATAACTAGTTTTTTCCTTTGGCAGCAAATCAAACGAATGTTGCATTGCCAGAAAATTACTCTATTTTCCAGTTATTCAGTGATTTTAATCTCCAAAATAGTTTCAAACACAGTGGCTGCAGGGCGTGGTGGGACAGACCCAATTAAAATCCCCAGTACCCGAGAAATCTGACGAAGCCACAACTCAAACTCAACACATAAGAGCCCTGTGTGCCTATTTATTTGTGCGCAAGGCTGAGGCCAACTGTTTGACTGTGTCGCTGCAGGGTTCGACCTGATGGAGCACTTCAATGTGAGAGATATTCTGGGGACCAGAGATGACGAGGGACAAAGTTCTTACGTCCGCCTTGGCACCATGCCCATCGTGCAGCAAACGGAGTAAGTGGCAACCCTGATGTACTGCAAAGGAGCTGGACAGTGTCTTCCAAACATGTGCAAAGATGTAGAAATGTGCAAAATGTGGATGCAAATTTTGCAAAAATCAAACGTTGAATTCACCTCAGAAGTCATGAAGTGTTGACAGATGTATCAGCACAACTTACAGTGGATGTTAAATAATAATGCCATGGAAGGAACAGTACATATATATACAAAGCTGTTAATAGGTGAAACATAACGTTTCATTATGAGTTTGTTTATTGAGTCTAAACTGTGACTCTGTCTAAGTAAAATATAGCACTACACGCTATAACAATGTGCTTTTATTCTGCAGGGATGTGTTTCCTCAAGGCTTGCCAGATGAATATGCCTTTGTGACGACGTTCAAATTCAGGAAAACCTCAAAACGGGAAGATTGGTACCTCTGGCAAGTTTATGACAAATATGGAATCCCGCAGGTGGGTCAGCTGAACGTAAATAGTAATAAACGTGACTATTACTGCATGTGTGGCTGGATTTAACAAGCTCGGCTCAGAATAGGCTCAGCTTCCTGACTGTTCAGATCCTTCTTGAAATATTGACCTTAAAACATTAAAATATTGTACTTATGAAGCCACTCCTAAACATAGTTTTCAACTGGAATGTCAGATTATTGTCATATATGTTATACTATATTCTTCATGTTAAGACAAAAAAACCTTTCTAAATGTTGTGGCTTACTTTAGTTTGATTATTTACTTTTATAAGTTGGCAAAAGTACAAAAGTATTGGCATCAAAACATACTTAAAGTACCAAAAATTGAAGTACTCGTTATACAGAAATATATTCTGAGGGGATTAGAATTATTACATCTGGTAAAGGTTGGGCTAATGTAATATTTAATATGCTGCTGGGTAGCTTGAGTATCACTAATATATTATCTTACGGTATAATAATACATATAATCCTCAAGTAAAGTACCTCAAAATGAGTAAATGTCCTTCGTGGTTGCATCCCACCCCTGAACCTGTCTGATTTCATCTTTCCGCCTCTGCCTCGTCAGGTGTCCATCCGACTGGACGGCGAGAACAAGGGGGTGGAGTACAACGCCGTCGGCCTGACCAAGGACGCCGTCAGAGCCGTGTTCAGGAACCCTGAAGTCGACAACCTGTTCGACCGCAACTGGCACAAGATTGCCCTCAAAGTGGAGGCCAAGTCTGTGTCGCTGTACTTGGACTGCAAGCACATCCAGACGCTGCCCATCGGAGACCGGGAGGACATCGACATCCAGGGCAAGACAGTGATCGGGAAGAGACTGTACGACAGTGTGCCGATTGATGTGAGTCTTTGTGAAGCGTTACCAGAGGCTGGGATGGATTTTAAAATGTCCCAATATCCTCCATGTTGATATGTTCGTCTGGTTTCTGTGTAGTTTGACCTCCAGAGGATGATGGTGTACTGCGATTCCAAGCATGCAGAGCTGGAAACCTGCTGTGATCTCCCCAATGGACCTGTGAGTATTTATTGTGTCTAAAGGTTCAGGTTTAGCTAAGTATGTCATGCTAGTTTCCAATTCAAAGCACTTCGATTTATTTAGCTTGAATACAAACGGACAAATTTACAGGATTTTTCTGTTTCTGGCTTCTTCTTTTTTTACCTTCTGTCGCTGACACAACAGGCTCATTTTATACAGCAGCGACATACTACTGCTTTCAGGCTTTATGCTAAGCTAAGCTAAGCTAAGCTAATGACTACAGTAGCTTCATGCTGAACCAAGCACCTAAGAGAATACAAAATACGTTCCCCATAGACGTAAACTGGGAAAGAGACTTGTATGAATCAGCGGATCATTTTCTTTTAGCTTCCCAGTACGAACATTTAAAAAGTCCTTATTCAAAGCATTAATAAATGCTAAATCCAGAGTTATTGTTCCTTCTACATTCATTTTTAATGAGCACAAGATCGAGGCATCTAACTCTTTGCAAGAAAGTGGGTGAGCACATTTCAAACTATTTTACCTTTAAGAAGCGATCAGCTCCTCGGATACACCGACAACTTCCAAAATGGCCGCTACGAGTTTAGTGACATCACCTGAAAGCCATTTTTCGGTCGGTCCAATGCTCATCAAATAGTCCTGCCACCACTATTGCTTCCTCTTTTCTGGTTTGGTCATTACATTGAACATACATTTAATATTTTCAGTGCCCCAAGAAGGTCGTCACGGAGGCCCCCCCTGTGGAAATCCCCAATCCAACACCTACTACTGGGGAGCAAAAAAGAGGCCCTGAGGTGAACTGCTCCTGCCCTGCAGGAGATAAGGTAAAGCCCCCCTTCATTCCACCAGACGTAATTCCTGTCTATACTTCCACAGATGAATGGGAATCCTTTCTTAAATGGCTTTCGAAAGACTTCTGTGTTTTCATTTTTCCCAGGGAGCGATTGGTGCGCCCGGTGTTGCAGGTCCTAAGGGTGGAAAGGTCATCTACGATCGCTTTTTAAGTTTGTGTGTAACAAAAGCTGACATTTTTCACTCCGGAGGATGCGTGTTCATTGTGTGAACTTGCGTCTTTTTTTAGGGTGACACAGGCCTTAAGGGCACCGCCGGAGCTCCGGGAATCAGAGGAGAAAAAGGAGAAACTGTATGAAAACTTAAAGTGTGCACATTTACGAGCTTGATTTATATTTTTCCTTTTATTGGGGATATAATATCTAGTTTATAGTCACGTTCAATGTTATGAGTTTTCCGTAGATACAAATTTGATTTGTTTCATGCTGCATGCCTTCCAGCTGTTATCTCATCTGCTTTTCTTCCTGCCTCGAGAATAATTGATCCTTATCGATGAATTATTTGCAGGGCAAAGTAATCTCTGTCAAAGGTGACAGAGGTGTGAAGGTAAGTACACTTGCTCTTCCTGACGCTGCATGCTCGTCTCCGTGCATATTTTATATGCATGTACGTCTCTAAGTTCTCCGTTTTCTATTTTCCTGTCTTTCATTTTATGTTTATTTGGTATTTTATATATATATCTTTATTTTATTATAATTATTTTGTCAGGGAGTGGGTAGGAAAATGCTCACACAGCTGTGATTGTCAGAATTAGAGGACAGGTTACCACAGAGGATGTGTCGCAGAGAGGGCAGGCCTACGCAGATGCCCACCACGTCTGTTCAAATCACAGCCTCTGTGCTGCCTGGCGCTGCCAGCTGGGAGTCTCACAGTGTAATTTATTCCTTCAGACAAAATCCTGGGCATGCATCATTCAAGCTGTCCAGAGAGGGACACTTAAAATGGCCCCGAGAGGTCTGGAAGACGAGATGTGGTCTTCTCACTTTGGTTGTGATAAAAAAAAAAAAAGCATCTGTAACTCGTCTGAATAATACTGTTTTACGTGCAGTGTTACTAATTTTGCGATAAATTGATTTGCATCTTGTTGTTCTTGCCGGTTGGATTAAACTGCATTAAATCAAATCTTTAATGCAGCGCATCCCTGTTGCGTTCCCATTTCTGACTTTCTGCACGAGCATCTGTCTTCACTTCCTGCCAGAAGAAGGCTGCAATTTGTTGATGCACAAACATTTTTCTTTTTCTTTTTTTTTTGGTTTCAAAGCCGATGCGAAAAACGTGACGTAAGCCGACTCCGGGCCGTGGTTAAAAGCGTCTATGTCGGTCATCCAGTCGCGTAGGGTGAAAGTGGAATCACGCTGGCTTTGATTGCTTCTAATTGCATCTTTAGCCGACAATAACGGGCAATTCCCAGAGTAGCAGTGATGTCGCGGATAATGTCTTCTTCGGTAATCTCTGCGATGAATGAAATGACGTGCGTTAAAATGATATAAGCTCCTAAAATAATTAAAGGGCCGACCCGCTGCGACTGCTGTGACTCATAAAGTGGTTTGTGGAGCAGAGGGAAGTCTTGCGGTGGGCAGGTCCTTCGTGGTGCTGTGTAATTTAACTGCTATTACTTTTCACTCGGCCCGGCTTTCGAATTCCAAGGGATTCCTTGGCATTTAGCTTAAGACATTGATGTTTGACCCACAATGGGAAGCCAATGGGAAGCCAATGGGAAGCCAATGGGAAACCAATGGGAAGCCAGTGGGAAGCCAATGGGAAGCCAATTGGAAGCCAATGGGAAGCCAATGGGAAGCCGGTGGGAAGCCATTGGGAAGCCAATGGGAAGCCAATTGGAAGCCAATGGGAAGCCAATGGGAAGCCAATTGGAAGCCAATAGGAAGCCAATGGGAAGCCAATTGGAAGCCAATGGGAAGCCATTGTTCCTTGAGTCTTTGGTTGGACGTGGGACTCAACCTTAGTGGGTCACGGTGAAGGCGATTTCTGTGTGTCTTTGTGTATCTTATCGTGTGTAACTCTTTGTGTTCTGTGTGATATTAACGCCTGTCTTTTGTCCAAATGTGTGTATTACTGTTCCAATAATCAAATCCATTAATTCCTCCTGCATTAACCCCCCCGACCACCGTCCACTAAACCACGTCCTATGATGCTACCAGGTCGATGTTCTGACAGCACGCCATCGCCTCCTGTGTTGCCGGCCACCCTGCATGCTCATGTATGACGTAACAGTCGAAGTTAATACCTGCCTTCTGTTCACAGGGTGATACAGGCAGGATAGGGTTGACAGGTGCTCCTGGACAAAAAGGAGAGAAGGTGTGGCCCTCGTGAACCCGGACATGTGGCGGATTTCTTTTAATTTGTCGGATCTAAAGAGTTCACGCCCTCTTCTGGTATTCATTTTGTGTTTCCCTTCGTCTGACAGGGACTTGGTGGTGTGCCGGGCATCGATGGCTTATCAGGAGACAAAGGAGACAAAGTAAGTCATGACTGTTTGTGTCAAGGTTTGCAAAACCTGTGCTAATATGTGTGTTTTCATCAGTTTTTTTCCTCTTCTGTAAATAGGGTGAAGCAGGACTGGCTGGTGGTTCTGGGCCGCCTGGTCTAGCTGGACAAAAGGTGTGTGAATGTGGTCTTCCCCATTTTTTTTTTATGAAATCACGAGCCAGTGCACATACATTTTACTTATCATGATGTGTATGCAAAGAAAAAAAAAGGATATTAGTCTTTCCGTTATTGGCACTGATCTCAGAGACGCACTTGTTCTGTTTAATGGGCGTACATTCATTTTTCTGGACAATTACCTCTCAGCCCGTTATCGATTTCCTGCGTAAAAGGGGGCAGTTTGGTTGACTTTCCCTTGGATGAAGCAGCAGCAGCAGCTGGGGAAAGAGCCAGGAGGGGAGGAAGGGTGTTGGCTCAGGTCCGACCAATGGACTGTGACAGGCTGCTCGGCCCGGACTGCAGGGAATGATGTACACGGGGAATACTCAATTAGCTAAATGCTACCGTCAACATATATATATATATAAATAAATAGACAATGTACTGGGTGTCCAACACTGGGTGTCTCTCCCGTTAGCTAAACGTCACCTTTTGGACCCTGGAATAATAAAAAAAGGGCAAATTCAAACAGCGGATGTTAGTTATGCTAGCTAGTCAAACATCAAGCTAGCAACTGATATTCTTTGTCTGAGTTCGTAAAACCCCAAAATTAAAATGATTATTAGACATAAATTCATCATCGGGCGACGCCGAATACATGCTAACGTTTTATCCTTAAGCTTGCGGTGCATGCTAGCAATTGCTACCATTAGCCATCACAGCTGTTATAAGGTAACATATGTTAGCATGACGTTTGAAGTTTTTTTTCCAAAGAATAATAATAGTTCTAATAAATCTTTTAGGTGAAGCAGTGATTTCTTTTTGCCAGCAGGCTTTTACGCTAAAGTTGGACGACAGCTGACATCTTATTACAGCATAATAGGCCCATTTCACTGCAGAATATTATTGATGGCTCAGTTATATTCAAGTTTCCCAGTGAGCTATTACGGTGTGACAGTGAGCCATTGTTCATTTTTATTATTTACACCTGTGCTTTTTCTCTGACATTTCAAAATGTCCCTCTTCAAGAAGTGCCTATTGAATACATTATTCACGTCACATTAGTTATCTGATGAGAACTGAGGCCAAATTACACAGAAATAGCATCTTTGTTTCCCCTGAAGCAAAAATTTGAGCGGACAATATAATGATTATTAAATAATGTCTATGTCAAGTGTTATGGACCTGATTAAGAAGGAGACAGACTTTTTTTTATTTAAACAGTAGAGTTAGAAAAGAAAGAGACAGATTTATTTATTTCTTTGAATGAGAAAAGAAAGGTCAAAGGTGAAGGTTCATCCACTGGGAGTCGTGTCTCTGACAACTGCTGCTTCTTTTGGGGGGGCGGGAGGTCGAGGTTCAGGTTTTTAGTTGGTCAGTTACATTTATCACATTGATTCACCTCTGACTCAGCACTTTCCCCCCCAGTTGGCCTCAAAGTCTGTCACTGCAACACTATTAAAAAAGAGTGCCAAGTCTAAAAAAAACTCCCACGAATAAAATGTTGCTCAATCTCTTTCAGGGAATTCAAGGGGATGAAGGAATGGCTGGCGCCCCGGGTCCGAAAGGTGTCACCGTGAGTATGATCTGAACGCACTTCATCCAGATCTGACATTGATAGATGACCAAACATTAATTATATTATAATGTCTCTGTGTTTTGCTGTAGGGTGAATCAGGCGGGAAAGGTGAAAAAGGAACTTCGGGAGACAGGGTAAGTCCTACTGCGCCCGTTCATTGATATAAATAAATCAAATTTGACTTATTTAATATAAACCGATCATATACTGCAGCAGATTCAGGTTCAGCAAAATAGTAGTTGCTGAGGGTCAAGTCAAGGCCACGCATTCATTTTCCCTGTCCATGTTTTCCCAGCATGTCCCGCGATTTGAACCGTGCATGTCAGATTGAACCTGCGTAGACCACAGGGTTAACTTCTGAGAGCGGCCGAAGGAACAGGGAACTGGGGGGGCGTGATGGTGCAAACAGATGTGGCTTCCTTGATTCACTCTCCACACTTCCTGTCTGGGATCCTGTGGGGGCGGTTGGCCTTAACACAGCTCATTCAGGCCTCCCGACGCTGATGTCTGAAGTTTCCTCCGAGCTGCTAACACCTCCCGTCTCTCGCCATCACAAAGATGTTAGGACGCGGGTCGGATCTCGAATAAATCCGTGAAAGGTTATTTTCCCCGGCATCACAGTGGTCTCAAGATGTTTTTGTGATCGTGGTTTCATTGATTCTAGGCTACAGATCGAGGAGAAGGATATGAGAAAGAGTTGGATTACTTTTGTGTCATGCTGAGATGTCGACTTGAATTTAAAATGTAAACAACTTCAACAAGGGGCCTGTATGAAGCTCTCAACATTGAATAATTACCCTGATTACTTTGCCATATGGCATGAGGATGTGCAGCAGGTCCTATGCATACCGGAGCTCCATTCACATGCTGATGCCAGGTTTAGAGCTGTCTGTCAGCCAGCCAGTCGGTAAGCAATTTCCTGTAGGTGAAAACTGGGAAAGTACTTGTCTCAGTAAAGCGATGAGGGGGATTGGTGGTTTAGAGGAGGCATCTGGGGTTGAAGTCAGCACACAGCGCTGTTTAAAGATCTGCTGCCAGCTTCCCCCGTCGGTTACAGACATAAATATCTGAACTGAATGGATTGCCATGGATGTTGGTGCAGGTGGATCCTCTTCTCCCTCCTCTAGTTGCAAAAAAAAGTCAAATTGTGTAGAAGTCTATGAGAAAATTACTCTACTTCTCACTTTTAATTAATCACCTCAGTAAACATTGTAAACATGCGTTTATGTCTCAATCTGTAGTTTCAAGTCTTCTTCAATACCACACGATGTTCATTTAGTAAATTATCTTCCCATTTAGAGACAGCAGGGGATGCTTTAGGGCGGGGCTTACTTGTGATTGACAGGTTGCTGCCACAGAGTTGTCAGAGTGTGTGTTAGTGTGTGTGTTTGTCTTACAGCGTTTCAGACTGTGTATTCTGTTCATAGAAGTTATGGTGGTCTAAACGTGTCTTATGCAGCATCCGTTTATGCTTTGATTGAAATATGTTAAAATGTGTTGTCCACCTTCAGATGAACTCTAAAAACTGCTGCCTGCAGCACATGCTAATTATGTTTTTGTTTTTTTTGTAAACAAAAGCTAACGTAACATAAATCACTTCCTGAGTCGACTGTTTTTCACAAAATACTTAACGGGCATTAAGACCCTTTAAGACACTTAAAACTGGCATTTACTTCTATTATTTAACCATAATTATTTCCTAATCAATACTTTCTAAATGTTTTCCTCGACTCTTCCATTTCAGGGTCAGGCAGGTTTTGATGGATTACCTGGCAAACCTGGTGTTCATGGGAAAGATGTAAGTCGTAATCCTCTATTTAAGACCTCGCCCTCACAAACAGACCACAGATATTAATCTCCGGCATATTTGGTGAGTCGCCTTCTGTATTAATGCTTTTGTCCATATCAGGGTTTGAGAGGGCTGGTCGGGGCATCTGGGCCCCCCGGACTGAAAGGCGTCAAGGTACGTTCCCCCCGTTCACCTGATTAGAAACACTTCCAGGTAGATATTGTCATAAGCGTATTGATATCTAGCAGCACTGATGTGAATCATCTCAAAGCTGCTCGCTCCAGACATTCCTCAGTCTCCTCTGTGCCCACTCGTTTGTCTGAGAAAATGAAATGCAGAGATCATTTGTCTGTAATTACTGACTGTGATGAATCTTCCAGTCGTGCACACTCTTACACCACACCCATGTGCACGCACACACACATGCACGCACACATGCATGCATGCACGCAGCAACTTCCCATGGCTCTTTACCCACAAGTTTCACTTTCCTTTAGGCCGACAATAACTACACACGTGTCATCCCATAAATTATGGCTGCAGCCGTATCATTACCATATTGCCAGAGGGGCTTTTTTTTCTAATGATGGGTTTTTTTCATCTTTGTTGTGTGAACTACGTCACAGGGGGAGCGAGGCCTCGCCGGATTACCTGGGGATGTGGTGAGTACCGAAAATAGACGAAAAAGGAAAAAACAAGAATTACAGGCTCATTTAGTGATGGAGTCATGAAGAAGAAACGTGATTATTAAGTCTGACAAGGTAGCTGCTGACCTTGTCTTTTAACTGTAAGCATTTAGAGGCAGCCACTGGCCAACAGAAGAGGCTAAAATAAAAAGTTGATTGATTGGCAGCTGTCATTTTCAAGCAAATATGGCAGAAATGTGCTGTTCCCAGCTTCATAAATACGATGATCCTTTCTTGGATGTATGATAATATAAATTACGTGGACTTTTGGTCGGATAAAACAAACTTTAATACTTCTCGTTGATGGTTTCCAGTTACTGTCCATGGCCTCAGTTCTTCACAATGATTAGTCCATGGTCGCGCAATCAAACCTGTCAATGATTTTACTAATTGAAAAATAACTCACATTGATTATTTGTCCGTCTTATCTTCTAATTTCAGTTTCAAAAAGAAGGCTTACGGGGTGAAAAGGTGAGAAATTGTTCACAAACTAAACATTTATCATGTTAATTAAACAGAAATGAACCCGACCAAAGGATTTATGTGAAAATGAACCATAACCTGTAACCTCAAAGAGCATCATAACTTATATTGTGTAACATGTGTCATGTGTTTGACCTGTTTCAGGGAGACGCTGGACCTCCCGGGCCTTCAGGGCCCGAGGGCCCCCAGGGGCCTCAAGTAAGGACCATGATTCATTGCTTCCTCTTTCCTGATCTTTAGGGTTTGGTATTTAGTTGCTGTTCAGATGTAGTGCGGAGCAGCTCATGAACATGACAGTCCCGTCTTTTCATTTTTCAGGGTCCTCCGGGTCTGCAGGGTCTACCTGGGGAACCTGGAGAGTTCGGCCAGAGGGTAAGAATCTTATTTTGATTGGAGATTATCTGAACATTTCTTCATCGGACCCTATATCGTACCTGGAGATGCTCAACAAAGTACACATCCACATGTGTTGCTTACTTTCTGTCTGTCTCTGGCTCAATCTTATTGGTTGAATTATCTCACAGTTCATCCTTCTTCCTTTTTATTTATGCGCCTCGCATTCGCGATTTAAGCAAATTACGGCAAATGTGAACTTTGACGGACTCATTAACTTGAACCATGAACGTTGCAGGAAGACTCCATCGGGGACTTTTCCTCCACGCGACCCAGTCGGCATACAAATCACGCCCGGGTCCTCGAGTATCAACCAACTAACTAAGGTGGAGAACAAAATGTGTTTTACAAAATCGTATTTACAGGGGGATGAAACACGAAGGAAAACATACATATTCATATTTCCATTTCTACCAATGTAACTTCCTAAATGCGGCTCACTGTTCTTTAACCAAAAGGCCTTTGTTGCCTAAACTGAACCACAATCGGGACTCAGGATGCGAGCTATTGTTCCCTATCAAAATAAAATAAAATACGCATCTATATACAAGTGGTTCAATGGAGACGGGTTTGCAATCACAAGGGAATTTCTTTGTAATCTTGAGAAAAAATAAGTTTCTTGTCACACTGCAACCAAACCTTATGATGTTTAACAAAACTATAATCCTATGATAAGGAGATAAACAAAAAAATGATGGAAATGTTATCATGCATTGCATCTTATAAAGATTATGTGCTTTTTCTTTCCCTGCTCTAGTCCACTGAGTTTGGACTAAAATTAGATTACTTTGCCTCCAGAGAAGCTCTTATTTCTCTAATCTACAGTAATTGGAAGTTTACACTGTGCTCCCATAACTGTATTAATCATACTCCAATGGGATTATTTAAAATAAAGAAAACTGATATTTACTTCCTCGTGTTAGTGAGAGCCGATGCTGTAGCTGTGCTTTTAGAATTATCTACAAAAACTATCCCTCGTCTCGTATTTTTATTTTACGCCGTCTCTCCGTCCCCGTTGGTCCAATCACGCGGCGGGGTGTAATTAAAACGGGCGCCGTGGTTCTCCGTGATTTGTTCTTCCAAAACATTAACAAAGATAGTGACCTCCATCCCCCGTCCCCACCGGGAGCAATTAACTTCTCGTTAGCAATATGTTGGAATCCACATTCACAGCTGCTCAGCTGGGCAGCAGTGAGGAGGCGAAGCTCCTCTGGACCTGCATGAAAGACTGTTTCTACTCCCAGAATGCACTTTGTCCTCAGCCAGACGAGCTTATTAGGATTTACAGTTTATTGATATGAATAAAGCGATCACATTGGGTTCAGATTGCACAATATCTGGGAAATCTCCCCGCTTTTATTTTGGAGGTCTCTTTTTTTTTTACAGCCCCACGGTACGCTTTTTCCAAGTGAATCCTATAAAAAACAAACAACATAAATAAAAACTACAAACTAAAGAGATCACATTGGGTTCAGAGTGCACAATATCTGGGAAATCTCCCCGCTTTTATTTTGGAGGTCTCTTTTTTTACAGCCCCACGGGACGCTTTTTCCTAGTGAATCCTATAAAAAAATAAAATAAAATAAATAAAAACTACAGATGGTGCGAAGCTTGACCTCTTTTCTTCATGTTCACTGTTGTTATACCTCATCTGAATAAAGCGATCACATTGGGTTCAGATTGCACAATATCTGGGAAATCTCCCCCCTTTTATTTTGGAGGTCTCTTTTTTTTACAGCCCCACGGGACGCTTTTTCCAAGTGAATCCTATAAAAAACAAACAACAGAAATAAAAACTACAGATGGTGTGGAGCTTGGCCTCTTTTCTTCAGGCTCACGGTTGTTATACCTCATCTGAAGAGGCACGGGGGGGAGTGTGATTGGGGGTGAGGGCAGGCCGGGAGCGGTGATAATAGGGTGCTCTCCACTGCTGCAGCACTGATGGAGTTGGCTGTACGGTTGAGTTGGTGGAGATTGAGCCGCTCTCACCTCCACTGCTGCAAAGCGCTCATCAGTCGTGTGTGTCGCCGCCGCTGAGGCCTTCGTAGCTCCGCCTCCATCCTGATGCAACAGGGCCGCCTGTGAAGGACGGCACAGAGAAACATTATGAAGAAGAAAAGATTATTCCAGAGAAGGAGCCAGGATTTTACTGTGAACGTTTCTTGTGGAAATGTGACAGGAATGGAAAGGAAAAACCTTCCTTATATAGCATTATTGATTTTATAGCATATAACATTATTAACTATTGATTTTAACTAATTTAAATCAACCTTTTTTCAGTGATGTACCCTAAACCCCTGTGGAAGTACCTCCTGACCAGCGCAAAGCATTTAAAAAAAATAAAAAATCAATGCAATACACAGCGCTGTGCCAATACATTCTGATTTAATATAAAATATATACAATTCAGTGTAAGAACTTACACTTATATTATTGGATATTTATTAAATAACTATTTTTAAAGGATTTTTGAAGTGATGCTAATTTTAAATATATATATATTTAAATCTCAAGTACCCCATGGGGTGCCTTCAAGTACTCAAAGGGGTACTAGTACCCTCTACTTGAGAACCACTGGTTTAAATAATCAGAAATATGTTGTTTTCTGAGCGTTACTTAGTTACTTCCAGCTAAGACAATGAAACTAAGGGAGGGTTTAAAAATGTTACGTTTTTTGAAAACCCTTTCATTGCTAAAACTCCCAGAATGGAAACTCGGAAAGAAAAATCGGTCATGACCCCAGCGACCTCGATCGTATTGGCCCTGGAAACAGCTCATATTGTGCATTGAATGTCTTTTAATTCAGTTTTTAATTGAATTTAATTGTTGTCTTTCAGGGGAAAAAAGGTGAAAGTGGATTGCCTGGAGTGGATGGCCTTCCTGGATCCCCAGTAAGAACAACTTCAGTTTCATCACTGGCAAAATGTATTCCACGTATACGTATGTATGTAAGACCCCTTCAAAGTAAATTGAGGAGATTTAATCTGGCATTTAAATTGTGCACAGAGCTGCAGCTCTCCTGAAGGACTTTGTTTTGACAGCGGGAAGAAAAACAAACTAGATTCAAGCCAACGTTTTACGTCAATTACTTCCAAACTTCTCCCTGGAGCGCATTAGAAATACAGTACACCTGTCTTCAGTGGTTCTGAAGGTTGAATGAGCTGCACACAGCGCTGCAGTACCGCCCTCTAGTGGCCGCTCACTGGTACTGACAAACGCTGTTTCTTTTTAGGGAAAATATACAATTCATGGGGGGAATCTGAATATTTGTTATGAACATACTTGGCAAGAAAACAATCAAAACATATTGCTTCAAAAACCCACATTAATTTGGTATATTTATGAGATCCTCATCAAGTTAATGTTTTTTAAATTAACTTGTTTTCTGTCTGTAACTGTGTTTATTATGCTGCTGCCTTTCTTGGCCAGGTCTCCCTCAAAAAACAGATTTTTTATCTCAATTGGACTCTCCTGGTTAAATAAAGGTTTAAATAAATAAAAAATTTAAAAAACTCACTGATATTATATTTTATTTTGTAGGGTCCTCTGGGTCCATCTGGGCCACCAGGAAGTCAAGGACACACGGGACCTCCTGTGAGTCACCAGACGCACACAGTCATTCTGAAAAAGCACAATTTGCTTTGGGCAACAAATGAATGAATATTCTGTGATTTCTTCATGAAGGGTCTTCCTGGTGAAATTGGATTTTCAGGCAAACACGGAGAGGCCGGAAAGCCTGTGAGTCCTTTTTATTCCAGAATAAAAGCACATGTTGTTGATGATAGTTTCAGCTCACGTCACTAAACGTCAACCTTTCGTCTCTCGATCTTCAAAAGGGTCTTCCCGGTAAAG
The DNA here is from genome assembly GCA_023566465.1 of Cottus gobio. NCBI lineage: Eukaryota > Metazoa > Chordata > Actinopteri > Perciformes > Cottidae > Cottus > Cottus gobio. The sequence goes on from CM042231.1 coordinate 3,789,887, forward strand.
ACGGTCTGGACGGCCTTCCTGGGAACGACGGCGCTTTGGTCAGTGTGACATTCATAATAATAATAATAATAATAATCTTTTCTTTCTTTCTTTCTGCAGTGATGACAGCTCACTGTCTCCGTTTAAAGTTTTGCCAAAAAAAACAACTCTTGCATGAACAATGGCTAAAATGCTATTTGTAATTGAAATATGACTTACTTATGGATGAAACGATGTTCCACGTGGTCTTGCTTGGCAACTGTTTGAGCAGATCTTCTCTGTTGTGGAACGAGAGGCGTTCAAGGTCCAGGAAGAAAGTTAGGGCATTTTTGATTTCAGCGGACCTAAACCTATGGTTCACGAAATGTGCACTAAATTAATTACTCAACTCACACTTCAAAATGTTGTTTCCAGCTGCAACTGGCAGCCATTTTCAGTGAAAAAGATCTGATCTGTATGCTATAAAAACAGCAGACGACAAGAATGTGAATGGATGCTAATGTTGCTCTGCTAGATGCATAAAAAGACAACTGCTTGCTAGCACGTTAGCATGTCAACTTTTAGAGGCCAGACTGTGTCAAATGTGTGTCGTTCAGCAAAGAAACACAAGAAAAGATGCAAACTGCTTCATGTTTATTCTGTGAGCCTTGCAAGGTTATTGGTTGTCGCTCAGCTACAATTCATGAGAGATAGCTTCATTAGCTTGTACAGTTTGTCTGTATTTGAGCAGCACGCATACTATGAGTGCTGAATGTTGAAGCCACTAAATGCGTAAGAAATGGCAATTTAGCTGGAAAATTCCAAAGTAAGTGTGTTTCCAGCCCTCTGAATCGCCGCCTACGTGTTTTAAAGTCAGACAAAAGGGCCGATCCCTCTGACTGTCAGGCTACTGCAACTAGCATGGAAGCAAACAATGAAAACACAGCTTGTGGGATCTTTAATTGACACAATGAAATTGATACAGCTGAGTTGCGGTGGCTTCGCCTTCGCTTCACACAGCAATGCTGGCGGCACATACGGGGTTTTTTGACATCTAAATGTAAATCTTGTGTCTCTGAAGGGGCCCCGAGGAGAGCGCGGAGCCGATGGGTTCTCAGGCAAACCTGGAGCTAAGGTACCACCTTCATCACGAACCCAGAAACACTGATGACATGATGCTCATGATACAGCTTGTGTGTTTTCCATAATGCAAATATGTCTTTTTTAATGGCCCGCGTGTCTTCTCCCCAGGGTGACGACGGGCCTCCCGGACCGAGAGGACCTCCAGGGGACAGAGTGAGCTCTTAGTGGTTGACATTATTTTTTAATATTTTGTAATGATTTTTATGTCACACGTATATTTTCTGTTTTGAAGGGCGAGTCTGGTTCCCCTGGTCCAACAGGTGGTGACGGAGTACGAGGGGACAGGGGGGTTCCGGTAGGTGTGAATTAATTATTATTTATAGTAATATAATATTCATTCACAAGACCCTCCCATGTTGTTGATTTCGGGTTGAAATTGTGTAACTTCTACAAATGTTCCACCTAATTTGTGTTGGATAACCTGCTGAGACACCCTCCAATTAATAACGTTCCCATATTCCTGCAATTAAAATGCAAATATGGTCCGTGATCTGTAGATATGTATCATCAAATCTTGATTTTTTTAAATTATTTTTTGGGCTTGTCTTCCATAGGGAGAAAGAGGACAGGATGGACCACTTGGACCAAAAGGCGAAAAGGGAGACAAGGTAACAAAGGAACCAGTTTCACGTGATGTACAAGGAGGAATTACATTTATAATTTAGTTAAAAAACAACTGTTTTACATCAGTTACAGTCGTCCCAGTAATGGTCACCCTGTAGTGTGATGAGGTCATCAGTGTGCGCACCATGTGACCGTATTGTCTGTTCTCAGGGTGAAGTGGGAGTCAGAGGACTGCCTGGCATTCCAGGAAATGTAAGTTCAATTTCAGATTTTCAATGTTATGATATACATCTGATTTAAAATGATTCTGCTTCAGACAATTTTCATCTACCATTATACTGTGATTGTCTTTTTCTTCGCAGGTGGCCAATGTCATCCCCGAGCCCGGTGAACCTGTGAGTCGACTTATTTTATTACGCAAACCTTCTTGTACGATTATTACAGTTTCAGAGATGGATAATTTTTTTGTTTTGGTCAATGGAAAAAGTAGCATTTTAGTGTTTTTGTTCTGTTTAAGAGGAACCCAAAAGTTTAAGAGTCAAATCTTCTGTTCTTACTCTCGTTTCTTTTTTTTTTACATTAAAACTTTTAATTGGATTGTTTGTTCCGACCTTTAGGGAATACCTGGAGAGAAAGGAGCGAAGGGTGATCAAGGGAACCCGGGAGAGATTGTGAGTTTTTTCCTCAAATTCTTTTTATTTTGTACTCTTGTCTTCTTTCTCTTTAAATAAACAAAACTACTTCTTGCAATATGCAAAGGTGTCCACTAGATGTCAGTAGTGGGGCGACGGTGGCTCAGTGGTTAGCAAGTCAGTCTTTCAATCAGAGGGTCGGTGGTTCAAACCCCGCCTCAGCCACTCCATGTCGTTGTGTCCCTGAGCAAGACACTTAACCCTCATTGCTCACCGTTGCTGTGTCTACGGTCTACTGTATATCATGTAAGTCGCTTTGGATAAAAGCGTCAGCTAAATGAAATGTAATGTAATGTAATGTAGAGGTATGGAGCACTATAACGTACAACTATAAGAGGCAGTGATGCACTGGCCTGATTCTGTATGCATTGCAGTTTATAGATGTACAGAATATATTAGCTATATATGTTAATTGTTGCATATAGCCCATAATGCAACAATTAACACACACAACCACACACACTTGCAAATGCTCGTATCTATTTCCATTATCTCTGAATTTCTCCAGCATCATATGAAGGTGATGGTGTTCAGTCAATCATTTTGTCACAGAATATTGTAGTAACTCTTCATATATAGATGTTGTTATTATCTACAATCTTCATTACCCTCATTCATTTCACATCTCACGAGAAACGTGACGTAATCATTTTCATGCTTTCTCCTGAAGGGTCAGCGAGGGTTACCTGGTGAACAAGGCTTCAAGGGACCAGCCGGACTAGCGGTGAGATGCTCGTAGTCTTGCAGCTCCTCAGTCAGTGTGTTGCAGAGCGATTTGACCTCTAATTTGGCTTTTTGTTTTTATTCTAGGGTCCAAAAGGTGAACCTGGACAAACGGGAGAGACGGGACGTGTTGGACACCCAGTACGTTGTCTATATATATAAATATATATACATATATACACCTTTATCTCACCAAATGAGACGATGTACTGCAGTGTTACAACTGTAATGGCTGGTGTGTGTTTCTCCTAAGGGTCCACCCGGCATAGCTGGTCCTCAAGGTGCTCGTGGATTACCGGGGAATGTGGTAAGTCTGTTCTAAACTTCCTGAAATGAATTTAAGGAGGAAGTCATCGATGCCCTCCTCCTCCTCCTCGTTGTGTTCTGTGACTGTACAACGAGTATTGAACCACCGGTTGTGTGTCTTCTAGGGCATCCCGGGGATCATCGGGCCTCCCGGTCCGGCCGGGCAGAGAGGAGACAAGGTCAGTCCTCTATTTCTAAATATATATTTGGTCCGAGGTTCTTTTGAAAGCCTTCAGACTACGTTCCAAAGGGAGTTTGGCAATGCGGAGCGAAAATAAGTCTGCGGAGAGGAGAGCGTGACCTTGTATGTGACCTTGTATGTGACCTTGTATGTCCTCCATTACTGTTTCAGCAGAAAAGCCTTTGAATTCATTTTAATCCTGCAGCTGCACGTAGCTGAGGAGTCTCAGAACGCTGTCGCTCAAGGCCTTTTCGCTTTCTTTGTTCTCTCTCTCTTTTGTTTGTTTGTTTTCCGCATGTTACTGATTAAAAAAAACTGTTCAATTCCCTGTTAGGGTGCAGAGGGGCCGATATTCCACCAATTCATAAACCAATGTTTCACATCTGTGTTTCTGTATAATGCTGTGATTATGAAGAAGACCCCACAAGTATCACACATAGAGGAGTATTTGCCATGAAAGGTAGAAACTAAAAGAACGCAATAAAGGTTTCACCTCAGAGTTTATGAGCCACCTGCAGATGTAGCTGTCGTACGCCCCGAGAGACAATAAAGTCCTTCACTTCATTGTAACGTTTATTTTAGGGCGAAGCAGGTAAACCAGGACAGTCGGGTCCCACGGGCCCACCCGGAGACGGCGGTTTGACTGGACCCCCTGGACCACCGGGAAAGGGCAAAGATGGGCAAACTGTAAGACATGTTATTTCTGTCACTTTGTATTTATAACTTCTGTTTATACTTCAAACCTATTGTTTTTGCAGAATAATGTTTCAGTTTTTTTTATTTAGGTGTAAATAATGTGCAGTTAGGCATTCAAAGGGGAAGAAACAAATTAAAGAATGGTATGGTTATTTGCCTTCTGATGTTTTTTATTAACTACAATGATTGTAATTAAATACCTGGATATATAGATGTCTCCACAGTGGCTCCTCAACTTCTTTCAGTTCAGTAAAAGACAGTTAACATTAGCTTTAAGGCTCGCAGTTAGCACTGTGGCTTGCAGTTAGCAGTTAGCACTGTGGCTCACAGTTAGCACTGTGGCTCACAGTTAGCTCTGTGTGGCTCACAGTTAGCACTGTGGCTCGCAGTTAGCAGTTAGCACTGTGGCTCACAGTTAGCACTGTGGCTCACAGTTAGCTCTGTGTGGCTCACAGTTAGCACTGTGGCTCACAGTTAGCTCTGTGTGGCTCACAGTTAGCACTGTGGCTCGCAGTTAGCAGTTAGCACTGTGGCTCACAGTTAGCACTGTGGCTCACAGTTAGCTCTGTGTGGCTCACAGTTAGCTCTGTGTGGCTCACAGTTAGCTCTGTGGCTCACAGTTAGCACTGTGGCTCACAGTTAGCACTGTGGCTCGCAGTTAGCAGTTAGCACTGTGGCTCACAGTTAGCACTGTGGCTCACAGTTAGCTCTGTGTGGCTCACAGTTAGCTCTGTGGCTCACAGTTAGCACTGTGGCTCACAGTTAGCTCTGTGTGGCTCACAGTTAGCTCTGTGTGGCTCACAGTTAGCTCTGTGGCTCACAGTTAGCACTGTGGCTCAGTGGTTAGTCCATCCTTCAATCAGCAGATCAGTGGTTCGAGCCCCGGCTTCGCTAGTACATGTCAATGTGTCCTTGAGCAAGGAACTTAACCCGAATTACTCACCGTTGCTGTGTATAAAATGTTGCTTTGGATAAAAGCGTCAGCTAAATTTAGTGTAGTAGTGAACTTCTCAAAAGTAGCGTGGAGTATGCTTACTGTTTAAATCACAGGGACTTTTTTTACCATAGAAATGCATGTCAGTAAGTTCACGTTCAACAGAAACCTCATAAACGCCGCTCGGTGTTCCACACGTGTTTTGCCTGTAATGCATGTTGAACCGCAGTGATATGAGAGGTGGGAAGACGAGCCTGAGTCGGCATATTGTACGCTGCAGCTCCACACGTGTCTTCATGGCTTCTTTCAGACGTGCTGACAGGGCAGCAGCACACAGGGAAACATTGTTGGGACGCATTGCATTAAAGCAACAGAGTTGGCTCAAAGCAGCGCAGTTTTTTAATTTATTTTTTACAGGCGCCAGGTGAGGCCCCAAGGCCTTGCTACACTAATGTGCATGAAGAACTCGTACTCACTTCAGCTCTGAATTACGTATTCAAAAGAGGATGAATTCCTGCATTTGATTGCATTCTTAATTGATTTCTGCATTCTTAATTGATGTAATTTGTGTTATTACAGGGGGATTCAGGACCACAAGGAATTCAAGGACCACCAGGACTAAAGGTAACTCTATTGTTAGTTGTGTGTGTGTGTGTGTGTGTGTGTGTGTGTGTGTGTGTGTGTGTGTGTGTGTGTGTGTGTGTGTGTGTGTGTGTGTGTGTGTGTGTGTGTGTGTGTGTGTGTGTGTGTGTGTGTGTGTGTGTGTGTGTGTGTGTGTGTGTGTGTGTGTTCTTTGCAGGTTGCCTGAGGTTTATGTGCATTTTTGCATGTTTTTTATCATGCACATGTTCTCTTTTGTCGATGTGAAAAACTTTTTATTTTTTTGTAATTTTCTCTGGTGCGGACGACAAAAACAATTAATTTCTGTAGAAAGCAGCAGAAGCAGTTTCTGTGACCGTTGCTCTTTGCCGCAGGCGGCGGCGTTATGGCGCCAAGTCGCTCACCCTCATCACCAATGCCGTTTAGTCTTTTAACCACCAAAATGTCAACTGCTTGAAAACATTTCTTATTTTATTTTTCATCACAGATTGAAAGCAGGGTGCTATTTCTGGGATCAGAAGGAATCGCTGAATGTGACTGAATGTTGTTTTCACCAAGCGAGGCCGAACAACTGCTGAGCTGACATTATCTGAGGGTGGTGAAGTAAACATTTATATATTTTGTTCTTCTCAGGGTCAAACCGGGGCTCAGGGAGAACCGGGGTTACCCGGGGACAGGGGTCCGGCAGGAGAAGGCAAAGTGGGACAACCGGTACGAGCGTCGCTGTCAACCAGTGTCACGGTATCTTCCTCCAGTGCATTTATTTATATATTCGGAAATGCGCAATGTTTCTTTTTCCTTTTTTTTGTTTTGTTGTAGGGGCCTTCAGGAAATAATGGAGACCCTGGACCTCCGGTAAGTATTTTCTAAAGATTCATATTGAATATGTTTGACATAAAAGGAGTTTCTCTAATATCTGTTCTTCTGGGTTGCAGGGCATTAGGGGTCTACCAGGAGTCGCCGGTCCTCAGGGCCCAGCAGGACATAATGTGAGCCCGACAATAAATGGATACATCATTATATACAGTTACATTACTATAATATTCATGCTTGTTTACATTTTTGTATACGCAGCGCTTTACGGCTCCATAATTAATTTTATTTTTGCTTTCGCATTAAATGCAGGGTTTACCAGGAAGGCCGGGAGACAAGGGATCACAGGGAGATCCTGTAAGTACACGAGTTGGGAGAGAACAACCAGTTTTATCTGAGGTGCTGGTTGGTGCTCAGACGTTAACTATTATATTTCACTTTGTCCTGTACTGTATGGAGAGAATAAACAGACGCAAATTATATTTTTAAGCAAAACTAAACTAAAAGATAATCATCGTCATTTGATGACTTTGAATCCTTTTTAACTCGCTGGTTAAATGCATTAGATAATACATATACTGTCAGGTGTGGACTGTAATTATTGCTATTTTCATTAACATTAATTTGCATTTGTCTACATTTCCTGGTTTTAAAATCTCTCCCAATTGGCTGTGTAATTAAATGACTTCCTCTTTATCCCCTCGTCCCTCAGGGAAAGGCAGCCGACCTCTCTGACCTCAATCTGAAGGTAAGGAGCCTTTCCATCCCTCTTCAGTGAGAAACGACTCCATGTGTGGAGGCTGAGAGCGACCGCTTCATCACGAACGTGTCTCTGCCGTCTCTCAGGACGTCTGCTCCGACTGCCCAGCCGGGCCACCCGGGCTGCCCGGTCTCCCGGGAGTCCCCGGGGACAAAGGACAGCTGGGACCTCCGGGGAAAAGCGGTCAAGACGGTTACCAAGTAGGACACACACATTCAGCCATGACCTCACCGAATGTTGTCCGTATCCCTCACTGCAACATTAACTTTAACTGTAAAATCATTTTCAATAATGCATCTTCAAAGAAAAACAAACTAATAGGATTCTCTGAATTGTTAGTATTTAACAGCTGGAAGCTTGTTTTATTTGAGACAAATTGGAACATATGAAGAAATATTCTTTTTATAGTTGTAACGATTAATGAATGTTCTGAAAACATCGAAAGATTCAGACGAATGCGATGATGTCATTCTCTAAGTGAGGCCCGGGGTGTCATCCCCAGCCTCAGTCGGTGTGACGGATGGAGAGGCTCTTCTCCGCGTCATTAGCCGGGCCTCCTCTAGGGGGGCCAGCGGTGAACGATTAGGACCCGGTACCGGACAGAGACTGATGCTCTGCCGTGTCATTACAGGGTCCACCGGGAACCGCCGGACCTCAAGGGCCCGCTGGAGCCGACGGAGCAAAGGCAAGTTTAAGCACTAACTGGCCCCTTATTGCTCCCGAAGGGCCAACTGCTAATTAGTTGCCTTTGTCAACATTTTTTTTTTTTCAACTTCACAAGGTTCAGATAATTGGGTGAATTTAAAACACCACTAAAAAAAAAAAAAGTTGTTTTTCACAACTTAATTACAAACAATTTTAATATTTTGAATATCTTTGAGATATAGTTTTTCATATGAAATGTGACGTTTCTTATGGTCTTTCTCACCACAGGGTCTTAAAGGAGACCGAGGACCCCAAGGGGGTCCAGGAGACAAAGGAGAAAAGGTATATTTGTCGTGATGACTCATGACTTATTTCCTCCATTTAAAAAAACAATTTTCAGAGCAATATTGTTTGGTATGAATCTCATAATTATATATATATATTCTTCTACATTTACAGGGTCCCTCAGGGCCCCCTGGTCATCCAGGTGCCGCTGGCTTAATGGGCACGCCCGTAAGTTATTATTTTGGGCTGTATGCACTAAAAATGGTCTAAATACTTAAGCTTTCTGTAAACAGGTCCCACGCTCATTCTTTCTATTTCCGTTGACCTCCACTGACACTGTCTCTTTCCTCTTCAGGGTAACGATGGACAGCCGGGCCCCACCGGCCCCCCGGGACCCCCTGGAGAAAAGGTCAGGCTGCACTCCATGTACTTTTCCCCTCAGAAAACGTATTACCCATACCCAGTGTCATTACTGTACCAAACCTCTTCCCTCTAGCATGTAGGTCGGCCGGCCCGTGTGGTAATAGCGGCCATTTATCAATTTTTTTTCCCCCCCTCCCCGGTGACATTGACCTGTTTGTGTTTGTTTGTTTTTTTTTAGGGCAAAGAGGGTCTCAAAGGAATCCAGGGACCACCGGGTCTTCCCGGCTTGATGGTAAGCAAAATGAATGGATGTGCATGGTAATGAATATGCACACAGATCCTGCAGTGGGGCGGAAATACTCTGTGATTTTGTTTCTGCAGGGTCAGCCTGGGAAAACGGGAAAAGATGGCCGACCAGGTGAACCAGGAGAGTCTGTAAGTAGATGAAGATGTAGAGCCGGAGCTACACAACGTCATGATGGTACAACATGGCCGGACAATGACGCTGTCACTGTTTCTGGTGTCATCTCAGGGCAAGCAAGGCGAGCCAGGACCTCTAGGAAACCCGGGGATCAGGGGACTCCAGGTAAGTAACGGCCAGTAAACAGATCTGATGAAGCAGGCGGAGCAAACGGCTGTGACTGATTCATGGCTGTTGTTTTTCCTATGCAGGGCTTCAAGGGCCACAGGGGAGAAGCTGGTGAACCGGGACCTAAGGTTAGCAGAACTTTTTGTTTTTCGTGCATTTGAACAATGTTGTAATTATTAATCTTTGCATTGTGCAAATAAATAAACTAAACTAATGCAATCTCCTCTACTAAGGTTTGACATATACACGTCATCGTGAAATGTATCACACAATGGGAATTATGCCAATTAATTTGATCAAATGACAGTATTATTAAGACACACATCCAATCAGAGTGGGATTCACTTGGCAGAACATCCTCTGCTCGTTTCCAGATTGGATTAAAAAACTGGCACCTTCACACAAGAACATAAAAGTACGGGAAGTAGAGTATAGATTATGAGTCTGCTCATAACTGGAACTATTAACTGCAGTTGGAGGAGCTCACAGTCAGCGTCCGGCATGCCGCACTGCGATTTTAAGATGTGCCCGACACTTTCTTTTGTTCTTCGAGAGAGAACCACTGCACCTGCTGCTTTTACCTCACTCTGCGCACACACACACACACACACACACTCTGCCTCGGCAGCGTGACCAATAGCACGGCTCATTACAGACACACTCTGACTGGCTGCAGCCTCTCGGACGTTAGACTCCTTATTAGAGGAGCCGTCGAGTGTTTCTATGGCCGTCCACCGCTCGTAGTTATTGTCATTAAATATCATGTCGCACAGAAATGATGGTCACTATTATTCAGGAAATTGAAAGTTGACGTCCACAATGAGAGGTACGGCTTCAGCAGTGCACCTCCGGACAGTGTGGAGGTGTCATGGGTCCTTATTATATTATTATATTATTAATAATGGGTCCTTATGAGTAACTCTGTTATTTATTGCCATTTGTAAATTAATTACAACTATAACAGAAACACTCTCAAATCTGCAGGCTCCAAAGAAAATAATCACAATATCACAAAAATGATAATCTAAGACATAAAATCGTGCAAAGTTAAAATATAGCGATAACGATACATGCATGTATGCATCCATACAGAGATTACTGTATGTAGAAGTAAATCGTGTTATAAATACCAGATTATGGAGTTTAAGGATATCGGATGAGGCCAAAATATAACCAAACGCATTGAGCTAAATAATTAAAATGTATCTTTAAAGGAAACATGAGCTTCATATTGTTACTGCTTATATGTTATTAATGAGAAACAGGAAGTGTAGAGGACATGGAAACATTGTAGCACACCTGTAAGGTCATGCGACCCGGCAGGTCATGTGACCCGTTCATGTACAGGAACATTTAGACAATTAGCTCTCCTTTTCTGAATTAACATCATCTTCCATTAGCTTGTTAATACTATAAGTATAACAGTTTATATGCTATGCATGCACAGTGTGTTGTATACACTGTTTCCACCTCTTGGCTGAATTAAGATTTTGAAGAACAAACCTGTCAAACTTGGTTTCTGAGCCAAGAGAATCTTCTCCTGAGCGATCAGGAAAACTTTACCTTTATTCATTAATTAATATTATTGTATTTTCTTCTGTGCCAAACAGGGAGAAGACGGAAAGCCTGGATCATCTGGGCGGGATGGCAAACCTGGGAAAGAGGTATGTTCCACGTTTGTTTTCCCCAAGGGCCTCGGTTTTGGTTTCACTTTCAAGTTTCTAATGTTCCTTCCACAACAACAGAATAATAAACATATTATTGAAAACCTCTGTATTCTAACCTTAACCCTAAAATACGTTTTCCTTCATACATACCTGAGCAGCTCTGTGCTGCATACACGTCAGAATTGTGAATTCCTGAAGGACAAATGCAATTTAGTATTTTCAATCTTTTGCACGCACACGCACACGCACACACACGCACACACACACACACACATACAAAAAGCTGCAGTAAAGTAACTAATTAGCTTTAAAACACCTTCCTTAGCTTCCACTCGTGCATTTTCAGTGTAAAAGTAATATACAGCACATGCAGAAGATATTTGTCTTCCCTATTAAAATCCTATGCTCCATTCTTCTCTATGCAGCATCCACCGTGAGAATAATCATTATTGCTGCCTGGAACCAGTCCTCCATTGATCGAGGGACTGCAGTCAAAACCCCTGAGATTTAAAAAAAAAAAAAAAAGCGTTTTTTTGGGACTGAATGCAAAGTTTCCAAAGAATATTTAATCACGTCTACACCGGAGCTTCGTCACCAGCAGCGTGCTCTTTAAACCATCGCAGCTTCATATCCTCTGTCACGGTTGTATCCCATTAATCTTCACCAAATGACAAACTGGAGCTCATTTCATGAACACGTTTTGAAGGCTGCAGCACTTTCATTCCCCCATTTGTCTCCAATCCGGATGTTCACACTTCACAGAAGGAATAAAAGAACTTTTTAACTCGTCCTCTGGCTGTGCAGCTCGGAGACGGATCGTTCTCCCAGCATGCCTCCTAAAGTTAGACTCTTTTCCTCACCTACATACTCCTTCCACGAAGAAGAAGAAAAAAAAAGGATGCTCTTCAGATGTACCTCCCTGCTACAGTGGAGGATGTTTTCCAATAAAGATTAAAGCGATCCTCAGCATGCCCTGGAGATGAGATACGGTGCTGTTCCCTCTTTTTCCAGCATAATAAAACACCTTTTTGTTCTGGCAGGGCTCTACGGGACCTCCAGGCGGAGAAGGGCTTAGTGGACCAAGAGGAGAGTCGGTGAGTCTTTTTTCAATCAGAAGACAGACGCATGCCGGTGTCGGGCGGAGAGAGACGGACATGAAGTGGCACTCAGGTCGTTCCTCTCGCTGTCATTACCCCATCACATTTCTCATCCTGTGTTTTTTCTTTCTTTTTCTCCTTTTGCATCGCAGGGCAAGCAAGGTGAACCGGGCCCATCAGGGAAAGCAGGTCTCCCTGGAACGCCAGTGAGTTACCCGTTCTGTACATTATCTCGGAAAAACAATGGGATGACTGACAAAGTGCAAACAAACAATAGTGGCACCGCAACACTTCACCACAACGCGTCAATGCAAACAGTTTAATCAAGAAGTGAACAGCATTTTCACTGCTAAGTGTGCAAGAGAGAGGCGGCTGTGACGTATTCCTAGAGATGATCTGTCAGATTGTGATGCCCTGAACCAGGTCGGGGGTGTGTCGTCCCCCCGGGGTCGACCCGGTCGACACCAGGAAACTGATTGCCGAGTAATATCGGAGCACAGAGAGCAGGTCGGAGTGGAGCATCTCCTGGATGTGAGCCACGTTTTATTAATGCTGCCGAGGTCAGGTGGGGATTGGGAGGGCGGTGTGCATAAGCTGGTGGAAAAAGTAGAACATGTATTTGAGGGGCTTTTACACCACGTTAAACACGTGCAAGTCAATTTATGGGAAAAATGAATGAAATCAAAGGGTAAATATGTCCAAATGAAGATGAATAAACTATACGAGTGGCATTGTTGGTATTATATAAGAGAAAGGCAATCTATATTTTGCTTTAGAAAAGAGAACTCTGCTTTCAATATTCATACCAGAGTTTAATTTGAATGATGCGTACATTTTAGCTTAAGTATCAAAAAATCAGTTGTTAAAGGGGAACTGAACATGTCACATGTGAACCAATCGGGGGGAAAGAAATAATATATTTGACTTATTAATCATTTGAATTGTATGTTTTTATGCAAATAAGCCTGTGAAGCTGACAATAACAAAGTAAAAGCATCACATTTACTCTGCTTTTGGAACAGTGGTAAAACAAAATAAAAGGTTTAGTCTGAAGCCTTGCTGTCACTTTTAGGTATTAGAAAAAAGAAAAATAAATCTGAATTGACAGGTCAGACTTTTAAGAAACTGAAATCGACCAAAAAAAAATTGCAATCGGTGCATTTCTAGTCTACGTTGAGAGGAGGGCAGTTTACCTTGACAGCGTCAATCAGGTGACTGGGTCCAGAGGAAGGAGCCTGTGAAGCTCTTCATCTGGATATGAATCCTCACAGATTCACAGCCTAAACCTGGTGGGTGGTCCAGGGTGGTCCAGGACTGTACACCTTTTGAAATGAACGAGTGCTCGAGTCCCCACAGTTCATAATAATCTACTTGTGAAATGGAAAAAGGTGAAAATGTAAGTTTAAAGCGCAGTCCCCGCCCTCATAAAGCTTTCTCAGCCCTTAATCTGGCTGAGCATGAAGATGAGGTTAATTAAAGTCAGCGAGGGCTCGGCGATTATTTGGCCCCGGAGGTGAAGAGGCAGGCAGAGGTCATCATAACAGATATATGTCACGGGTATAAAATGGAGATGGAGATGGTGAGTGAGGAGAATTCATAATGTGATGTGTTGCTGCACGTCCTTCTGGACGGAAATAGACGGAGCAGCTCAGAGACGGTCCGGAGGCTGCAGGAGGAAGCGTTGCTAACTCGAGGGCAGACGATACGCAGCCGGCTATCAGAGAGGAGTGGATGATATCAGTCAGCAGGGGGAGCCCATCACCAGAAATAGCCTGCAGGAGGGAGGGATGGAGGGAGGGAGGGAGCCAGATGCAGAAAAGGGTTGGGAGAGGAGGCACAGAGGGATTTCAGTGCCGGGTGAAGCTATTTAGAGGCAGGATCTGATATTTTCAGAAAAAAGGTTATCAGATGGACAATTTTACCACATGATGCAGCGAGAGGAGGAAAGAGGCGGAGGATGGTGGGTCTGTCCAAGAGGAATGAGAAAAGTGTAGATGGAAAAAAGAGAAAGTTAAACTCCCAATTCTGCACTTATTTTGAGCCAATTTTAAGGAAATGTTATTTGTAAAGCCCTTTATTACACATTGGCCTCGAAGGTATTTACAGTCTGTGCAGCTTAGGTCACCATCTGTCTCATAGGGTTGTATTTCACAACCTTTTTTCAGTTATGTGAAATATTTATTTTAGCTAAGGACCACCCTGACCAGTACAAAGATTTTTTTGGTTGAAAAAAGATGTAATACATTGAAAAAAAGATGCGTCTGATTTTAATATAGAATATACACAATTCAGTTTATGAACTATTTTTAAAGGATTGTTTAATGGATGCTCATTTTAAATATATTTAAACAATTTCAAACAATTATTTGAGAAGAAAAAACTCTCAACAAACCCTTTGACAGGGAAAAATGGATGAAACCTCAGGATTAGCAAGTGAGGAGGTGAGGAGGATCCCCTTTGCACAAAAATAGTCCAACGTAATAACAAAAAAGTACAATATTGGCAAATCTGATGACAAAATGATGTGTAGACCGTGAACATCTGGATCCAGGAGGACGTCAGCAGCCTTCAGGTGGCGCCATAGAGCAACAGCCTGAGGCTCACGACCTCCTCCATCCACATCCACCCGGACAGAGGGCGGAGCTTCCTGATTGGATGAGGTCACAGGAGATCAGATAGATAGGAAGTGGCGTGCTCATTCACCATTTTGGAAATCACCATCACCTCAAAGTCTGAAGGGAAACTGAAACCTTATTTTCCAGTTTAATAACGCTCAGTTCAAATCACTCGGCGGTTTCCGTAACCTGCTGTTCTGCGGGCCGACATGTCGCCTGTAAATATGGATATTAATCTCTTCAAGCTGGCATGTCTCACCGCAAGATTGGTTTATGAGGTTGTTGGTTTTATTTTTGATCCGGGGGCCACTGCTGCATGTTGATAAGAACTGCAGCTAAATATGAATCCTCGCTGAATCCTCAGTAATGAGGCTTTCAGAGTGCAGCATGCCATGTGTGTGCCATGTGATGAGCGGCGGCCATGTCTCTGCAGGGTCTTAGAGGAGACAAGGGAGAGGCCGGCAACCCAGGATTACCAGGCTTTAGTGGGCCTAAGGGCCCCGCGGTGAGTGCTGGATTTGTAGTATTTTTTATTCCAAGATTATTTGCAGCGGCTAAAATTGACCAGCTGTAATGTTGATTTTTTTAATCTTGATTTCCAGGGTCCACCTGGTCCAATCGGCCCAGAAGGTAAACAGGTAAGGACTTCATAGAACCAGCGAGGACAAAGTAGGATCAAATATATGTATTTCATGCTCATATCCTCTGGGTTTTTTGGTGTTTTTCTTTAGGGGATGCCTGGCAGAGTTGGTGATCGGGGCCTCAGAGGAGACAAGGCGAGTACCAGAGATGCAAATGATTCAATGTGAAGTGTCTTTATAATTTCATAATTAGCATATTCTGACTTTTTGGAGGAGATGCTTAATGCATACAACATATACGAGCCCTGTTTTCTCAAAATATCTGAATAAACCCATGCTAAATTCCAATTATCACACAAAGTATCTCAGAATGATGCAATCTAGACCATATCTAACAATTAAGAGTCATTATTTTAATTATAATCCAGTTCTTCATGTCTGAACATGTACAAATTGCTGTCATCTGATCCAGGGAGATTCAGGTATAAAGGGAGATAAAGGACAATCCGGAGATTCAGGTATGCCTGGAAACCCCGGACCCCCTGGCAGAAAGGGCCACACCGGGATGATGGGCATGTCTGGACCACCAGGAGAATTGGGAGGTCCGGGACCTCAAGGACCTTCAGGAAATCCCGGCATCCCGGGCCAGAGAGTGAGTCACACGCCTGAAAAGCGTATTGTTGAAATTGCGATATCAATAATTGAGTTAATGATTATAATATTCGATGTCTCAGGGAGAGTCGGTATCACTGGAGCAGATGAGGCGACTCATCCAGGAGGAGCTGGCCAAACAATTAGATGGTGAGGTTTGACATTTTAAGTAATATTAACCTTATTTGTGTTGCACATTTAATGCAACGATGCAGCCAAAAGGGCTTCATGAAACAGAGAAGAAAAGAAAGAAAGAAAAACTATTTGATCCCAATGCATGAAAACATTAAAGCGTCTTCACCTGCAGGTTTGAGCCGACATCCACCCGCCGCATAGTTTAGAAAAATGCATCAAAAAAAGTGCCTGAGCCGGAGTGAGGGGAGGTGGAGGTGTGAGTCTTTTTTTAGATGCATCTCATGTCATAGATGAATCCCAACCACTCGGCTCTCAGTCAGCATCGGCCTGCGAGCTGCAGGAAGCAGTCGATGTGTTTCTGAGCCCATGAAATACTGATTTTAATACATTTAATACAAAAAAAAAGGCATTAAGTGTGCAGGAGCTCTTTAACAATAACATTATTAAAGTTATCCCCCATTAGAAGCCACATACGAATAAATTACGATAAGTTTAAGATCCTAGTTCAGGGCCATAAAAACAGAAAGCAGCTTCGCCAGATTTATTGTTGGGTCATGAAATAAGAGGCAGTCGCTGTTATTTTTTATATTTATTGATCATAATAATCCCGGCTGCTGCGGCTTCTGAATTAATTGTGATTTTTCTTGAAAGAGCTTTCAAGGAGATCAGTGTGGTAATAATCTGGTGATAAAAGCATCCAATCAAAGAGCATTCAAAGAACTTGTGTGTGTGTGTGTGTGTGTGTGTGTGTGTGTGTGTGTGTGTGTGTGTGTGTGTGTGTGTGTGTGTGTGTGTGTGTGTGTGTGTGTGTGTGTGTGTGTGTGTGTGTGTGTGTGTGTGTGTGTGTGTGTGTGTGTGTGTGTGTGTGTGTGTGTGTGTGTGTGTGTGTGTGTGTGTGTGTGTGTGTGTGTGTGTGTGTGTGTGTGTGTGTGTGTGTGTGTGTGTGTGTGTGTGTGTGTGTCATCAGCATATCAGTGATATTTTACTTTATTGTGACTAATTATGTTGCCCAAAGGAACCACATATTGGGGAAAAACAACAGAACCAAAACACTTCCTTGAGGAACACCATATTCATCATAACATGTTTGTGACAATAAGTTGCCGAAGCTAACAAAACATTTAATTTCTGGCGAGTATGAGGGAATCAATCAAGTTGATTAAAATGCCACGATCAATAGCATCAGATCTAATACAAAGACGACATCCACTTTGTTTGAATCAATCAAACATTGGCCATTTACTACCTTTTTTAATGAAGCAGTTTCAGGGATTTATTTATTTTGCTTCACCCAACGGGTGGGTCCTACATTTCTAAAACTAGATATAATTCTGTCATTAATCTAAATTCCTGACCCTTAAAAAAACTAAAGTGAGATCAAATAACTTCCCTTTTGTGTTTCCAGCTAAGATGGCTTACCTCATGGCTCAGATCCAGCCGGCCCACGTGAAGAGTACCGCCGGCCGTCCAGGACCGCCGGGCCCATCCGGTAAGGACGGCAGTTCTGGACGACCGGGCCCCCCCGGAGAGCCCGGCATGCCCGGACAAAATGGCGGAGAAGGATCCCGGGGACCCGCGGGCCCTAAAGGTAGGACAGAGACGTTTAGCTGTGTCATGTGACCTGTTTGTGTTTTATTTTGTTAATTTCCTCTTTCCACACTGTCAATTAAATCACTTCCTGTATTGGCAGTGCAAATATAATCTACTTCATATAAAGGCTGACTAAGAAAGATCTACATCAGAACAAAGAGGACATTTCTGACATTTTAATCGAAAAATGAAAAATACCCTCTCGTATCTAATCCACGATATCTGACGTTTTGGGAAAGAAACTTAATTTGTCCAGAGAGTTGGATGTCTGAACACTAAATGTGCCAGACTTGGTCTCGGCCCGGCACAGTGGTTTCTTTCAATCTGTTGTGACTGTGAGGTTGCCAGACAACCAGCGGAGACTCCAGGAAGTGTCCGTGCCTGGCAAAGACAAGCCCTGGGACAAAAACCCCCACAACACCGAAACATATCGCTATTACACTGACATTTTTGTACAGATTAACCCAACAAACCCTCGTTTGTTTTGCATCAATCCCATTAAAAATGCACGGTATAAAAGCTGAGGAACATGTGTCATGATTGTCAAAGTACAGTAATGCTCATGTCTGAATTCCCAGGTGACAAGGGAACGAGAGGAGAAAAGGGAGAAATCGGTGTCGGAGAAAGAGGAGAGAAAGGACCCACCGGCCCGATAGGTAACAACCGGTCTCTTCCTTACTGTGTTCATCCCCCTCAGGCGGGTTTCACCTTATTTTGAAGCCTCACATTGTTCCTCTTCCCGCTGTATAGGTCCAGCTGGTCTGCCCGGATATGGTAAAGACGGAGGCCCGGGGCAGGCCGGAGCCCAGGGAGAGCCGGG
The DNA here is from genome assembly GCA_023566465.1 of Cottus gobio. Lineage (NCBI taxonomy): Eukaryota > Metazoa > Chordata > Actinopteri > Perciformes > Cottidae > Cottus > Cottus gobio. The sequence goes on from CM042231.1 coordinate 3,808,295, forward strand.
GAACCCCGGCCCCCACGGTCAAGCTGGACCTCCGGGTCCGACTGGCCAATGTGACCCCTCCCAGTGCGCCTACTACGCCAGCCTGGCTCAGAGACCCCACACCAAAAATGTCAAGGGGACCTAAGGAAGAAGGGACCTGCAGAGCTTGAAGTCCAGCTGTATTTATGAACTTGGTCTGAATCAAGAACTTTTCTTTTAACCTCAGTATGGAGGGCTGAAGCAACACGTGCTGCCGGTCAGATTCTTTGTTTTGTTCATTTTTGGGAAGGATGGGGATTTAAGCATTGAGGAACTTTTTCAGATTAAATATGGGGGTAAAGAGAGCAGCTTTCTTTTTTTTTTTTTTCACTTGCTTGCTTCCTGTAAAATATAAAGGGAAGTAACAAGCCCCTCCTCTTCAACCGCCCCATCTGTGGGGAAGATCTCGGCGTCGATGTTTCATCAGTAATTATCTCAAACGTCCAGCTCGGCGTTTTCTTGCAGGAATTTTCTTGTTTCTGCAACGCAGGCTTATTTTTTTTCTTCACACCATTTTGCATCATTTACCGTCCACAGCCCACACCGTCCCGTGCCGAGCAATAGATGTCAGTTACTGCTCACTAACTTGCTGGGGATCCTCCGCGAGATAATTACTCAGTCTGGGGAATTATCTGCATTATTGTAATTGATGGGAAGGGGGGAGGACAGACGGTGTGAGGCACAACCTCAAAAAACCAATAGTGATTTTGTGTAGCAGGAGAGGTAATGAGTAAGTGTGCAGAGTGATGAACGGCCACTTTTTGTGCACTTATTGCCCCCAAGCTGGTAGCAGTGTTCTTATATAGCCTTAATTGTTTCAGGTATTATTGGCACCCCAAAACAGACATACAAATAAAACCCCAACCCCTTAAACAAATTGGAATTTTGCTCAATTTCTAAACCTGTCTGATTTATTTAGACATAAACGAAACACGTATTTATTCTGGGAATAAACTGGAGGCAGACGATGTTACCTCTCTGTCACAACTCATAAATTAGAGCCATCCTTGGCAATGGTGGTTTCCAGCTTTTGGAGAGGTTTGCAGACTTTCTGTCCAAAAGTCTGTTTATGCGCCTGAAAGAAATGCAACACAGGTGTCTATCTTAATTGGAAATTAAATGATTTTGAATTGGCTGGAAAATCAAAGTCCCAAACTGCAATAACATGACTTAATTCATATATGCCGTGATTTGTGCTATGCTAACCCTCAGGATGATTATTTTTTTTTTTAAACTGAGTTTTAAAGATATAAGTTGAGACAGATTTGTACTTTTGTGCTTCATGAAGTGGCTCTGGTCTTTCTCTTTTCGGGGGGTATGCAAAGACTTGAGCAGTAAACAGCTTTGAGGTGGTTTTAATCGCAGCCTTTGTTCACCACTTTCTTTAAAGGTGTCACTTCCTTTCTGTTCGCCGAGGCCTTTTTCAAGTGGCAGCGTCCGGGCAGCTCGGCCAAGACGTCCCTTTTCTTATTCGTCCCCCTGAAGCTAAAATTGGAGCGTTGCTCCCCTGCATCCCGATGACCATCCAGGTCGGTGCAGTAACCATTTGGTTGGACCAATCACACCTCTCCCAAACCTCAGAGGTGCTGGTCATCTTGAACTTATTTAAAAACCTCCACAAAAAGGTATCACATGTGTCTTCCTTTCACAAACATGAAGAAATCGATGCACACGACCGCAAACGGGAAGTGGGGGAGCAACGTAAAAATCCATCAGTCATAATCATCATCTCCTGGTAAGGTTACCTGATGGAAGTTCATTCATAATAAAGGTAAAGGGGCTCTGACACAACTTTAGTTCTGAAGATGTTGGGATAAACAGACCGGAGTTTTTTAGTTTAGCAATGCTTTGTCGTTGTCATTGTCAGGCACACATCTTCTTACAAATAAAAAGTCGAATTCAGAAGCAATAAAATGCACCCTTGCTAAATTCAGTACAATCAGGGGTTTTGTTGCTACAGCCTCACTTTGTCTGGTACAACCATTTGTTTGTGTTGGGTAACATCTGCAAAAGGTTGAATTTAAAAAGTCCAATATACGTAATTCATCTATTCATATTCTATGTGAGCAGGTTCCGCTGGCTAGCTTAACGCCACCGCTGCACTGCGCTCATACCGCAGATACAGCTGGCGGCGTTGTAGCAACCAACCCCCGGTCGCACCTCAGGTAAACACATTGCTGTTGTTTTCACCGTTAGCGCTCTTAGCACCATTAGCGCTCTTAGCACCGTTAGCGCTCTTAGCACCGTTAGCGCTCCTAGCACCGTTAACGCTCTTAGCACCGTTAACGCTCTTAGCACCGTTAGAGCTCTTAGCACCGTTAGCGGTCTTAGCACCATTAGCGCTCTTAGCACCGTTAAAGCTCTTAGCACCGTTAGAGCTCTAAGCACCGTTAGCGCTCTAGGCTAGCAAGCTTTTTTTTCGTAGTATTGTTTTATTAACCAAACTACACTTACAGCAACTCTGAGATTTAACTCAACTAATTGCATTTTTCTCGCCTTCAGATCAGCTCTGCATTTGAGAAATCACCAAACTTTGGCAAATATTTTTCGTAGCTTCACCACGTTATGTCTCCCTTTCATCAAATTGGTAAAGAGCAAATAGAAATGCAATGAAGTTCCACTTTAGAGTAAGTTTATAATAAAATTTTGCCTCCAAATGTGAAATGAATAAATAATAAACCTGCTCTTTCAATGGTATACAATTCAATGCATCTATTTGCTGCTTCACTGTATTATTTAACAATTGAACCATATCAGTATTGCCCTTTCTTGGTTGTGATCCTTCATTATTCAAATAGCTGTTTTTGCTAATTCATTTTTAAATTTTTTATGTTATACTGCTAAATTATTCATGAATTGCTCCATTACAAATGCGTTTTTACCCATTAACTAAAATGTATTAACCCGTTTTCCCCATATTTCTTCTCTTCATGAATTGGTGCTAAGATATTTTTAATTAGTAGCATATTGTAAGTATTGCAAAGACACATGTACTGTATAATAAAGACTGGAAAGGATTCATTTTATAATACACGCTTTGCTTTGTTTTTTTTTTAAATAGGTTATAAGCTTGGCTCAGCACCCACACTGTATACATCAAAAGCTATCATGTGTAATATCCGTAAACCAAATATGTAAACCAATCTGTTGCTGAATCAGATTTTATGGCCCTTTCGTTGCAGCCTTTCACTTGTGCACACAACTTAAAATCCGCTGGCTCGAAGCCACGATGCGATCTATTAAATCAAAGGGATGTCCTTGGGATGGCCGCGATGCGAACTCTTCCCTCCAGCTTGGGATGCAAAGGTCATATTTGATCCGTGGCTGTATTTGTGCTGTGCAGACAGAGGTAGGGAGGATGTTGACCGTCCTCTGTAACCAGACAACAGTGATATGCCCTCCTGAGTGCTGATTATATCCATAACAACCCAAGGACCTTGTTTTTCAATATAAAAACCATTTTACTGCAGCGGGGCTGTGATTCACCACCCGACCAATCTAGGAAATGCTCTGTGTAGTAATTATGTTTTTTGTATATCTTTTGAAAATTGTAACGCTAAGAGCCTGCAGCCGCTGCAGGATAAATGTTATGCTCCAATTAAATGTGACGTGCAACACTTTCCAAAACGCATCACTTTATTCCATTGTTTTGAAAACAGGAACAAATCAATGTGACGAAATCAGACAAAACAAATGTGCGCGATCCCAGGTGAAAAAAAAGAAAAGGCCCCACATTGTTGGAGATGTCACATCAGGTCTGCACCGTCTGGTGAATTGTCGACGTTAATTTTTTACATTTCTGGAAGTTTTGTCTCGGAAAACGTAATTCCTCTTTTCCCCAAATGATGTTTGTAACTGGCTCATGACTGCAGAGGAGAATCGGCGGCTCAAAAATGGCCTCCGTTATGCTGTAGGCGTGACATGCGTTGAAAAGGAGAATGAAAAAAGTACATGCATAAGGGGAAATCAGAGAGATGTACTTTTATATTAATTTACTTTTTTGGTTTCTGACGATAAGGGTTCAGCAGTTGTAACCACTCAGGTGTGTGTGTGGCGCGACTCGGGGAGTCGTCGGCTGGAAGAAGTTGCTTTGGCATCAGTGGCGGCCATCTTGAAATGTTAGATAAGCTCTCACTAAAAAAATCACATACAATGTCGAATGTCTATACAGTATTCTACAGGTGTGCCTTGTCTCGGTTTTCCCTTGTGCGCCTCTTAGATCCGCGGTTCCCCAAAGATCACGGCGTCCAGACTTGTGAGGAGCTCTGAAACCTGCAGGATCTGGAATGTGTGTTGAGGAGCTCTGGCGGCTCATTCGTTTTTGTAGCTGGCGGACTTCTTCCCGCTGACCATGTAGAAAGGCGGAAGTCTGCCTGTACAGGTGGAGGGATCACAGAGGCCGGGGGACCCCGAGGGCCCCCGTGGGCCGGCTGCTCCCGGGACACCGGGGGCTCCCGTCTCGCCCCGTGGGCCGTTTTTGCCATCCATGCCGATGCCGGCAGCACCTGGTGCACCTGAGGAGGCGGGACAGAAGTATGTGTAAAATGAACTGAGCAAAGAAATGAGGATAAACATAAACGTATAACCTCGGGGATATTTTTGACTGAAAGGTTTAAGTCGGTTGGTGCTGTCATTTGATTGGTGATAAGTCTGTTTGAATGGGTACTATAATAGTGCTATATAAAGTGCTCAAAATATTATAATAATAATAATATATATTGTGTAAGCCAACCTGGAAGTTAACATAACTTTGTGAATTGTTATGACATTTTTATGACTTTATGATATATACTCCCGCATTTGTTTGACGTATTTACTGCATACATGACTTTTACTTTTTAAATAACTTTTTTATGACATACTATACAATTTTTTTTTTTTTACAACATTCCATAGTTTGTCATTTTGATGACAATCCAAATACACACTAATGGTATTTTTTATGATATATTTATATCATACGCACGGTATTTATAGGGAATACTATGTTATTTCTATTGCATACTTTAGTATGACTTTTTATGACCTACTATACTATTATAATTTTTTATGACATTACATTACATTACATTTCATTTAGCTGACGCTTTTATCCAAAGCGACTTACATGATATACAGTGTACAGTAGACCGTAGACACAGCAACGGTGAGCAATGAGGGTTAAGTGTCTTGCTCAAGGACACAACGACACGGACTGCCGGAGCCGGGGATCGAACCACCAACCTTCTGATTGAAAGACCGACTTGCTAACCACTGAGCCACAGTCGCCAGAGCCACAGCAGCCACATTCATGGCAAACTTCCATATCTTACAATATTTTTGACAATTCTATAGTATCATTTTTTGGTTCATATTTTGTTAATATTATTTCTGTATGGGATACTATGCTATGACGTAATTTATGACATTATTTTTTTACATCTAGATATAATAAAATATGACATTTTACAAAACTTTATATATTTTTTCCGCCAAATTACATCGTGTCTCTATTTATTTGTCACACTACACTATACAATAATTTATATTTCCTCACACAAACAGTGAGGATAATTTAAATTTCACTTACAGCTGCTAATAAAGAGGAACAACCTTAGCAGTGCTGTCATCATTATGACCAAAGCGTCGCCTTACCTGGTGCACCTGGAGCGCCCGAGCTTCCTTTGATTCCCACTCCGTCCTCTCCCTTGTCTCCCTTGTCTCCCTTGACCCCGGCATCACCTGCAGAGGACACACACAGACATTAACGCTTATGAACTGGAGATGAAACCCGCTTTCACACTTCTGGGAATGTAATTTGGGAACTTAATGAGCCCTCTCTAACTCAGCCTCGTTCAGTGAATCGTTGAATGTACAACGTTACGCGAGGCTGAATCCCTTCTATGCGTTACTTATTTCAATGTGTTTAATTTTCTCTAAAGGCTTTACTTAATTTCCTGCCACTACTTCCACTGTATGAGCTCTGGATGCCCTCCAGGAAAATCAAGGCATGAAGCAGCTACCGCACATATTATTTGCAAACCAATTAAGGCTTTTTCTGAAGCAGCAGCTTTGGATATCTCAGCCTCAGTTTTAGTTCAGAGACTGGATTCATGAAGCTCACTGACCTTTTTTGCCTGGTGCGCCTGGAAGTCCATAAAAGCCGGGATGGCCTTTGACTCCGTTCAACCCCGGAGCGCCGGCTGGTCCTGCAGCTCCGGCCGGTCCGGCGGGACCAGGAAGTCCCACCGGTCCGGGAGTACCAGGGGAACCGATGGCTGCCGGCTTCTTCAGAAACTCTTTCATGAACTCTGCCAATTGTTCTGCAAGGACAAAGAACAAATCAGCTTAAAACAGGAAGTGGCCGTGATTCAGTGTTTCGTGGGTTAATTACAAGTGCAGATGAGGTCAAATCAACGTGAACAAACTGAACCTTCAACAACGGCTGAGCACATTTCCCGAAGCTGCTCGTCGTTCACTTTTGGGCCCTGTGAATTAATTAACAAAAAAAGCAAGTTATGAATGAAAGTCACAATGTTGGAACTTGTTTTTTTCTTCATTTCACTGTGATGAACCCCAGCAGACCCAGTTTTGAGTCCGATGGGGTTCAGCCTCTGGGATTGAGCATATAAAGAAATATATAAGAAAACGTATTAATAATACTTAACGTCACTCAATCAAAGCCATATTTTGCACAGATACTCCTACAATATCGAGCTATTTTATATATAAATAAAAAGTGTTTGTTGATATAAATAAGATAATAAAAATTGACTTTTAATTGTATTTCTTCGAAAAATACATTTATTTAAATATTTCTTTCTGTGTACTATCATAAACCAATATACCACTAACACATATATGGCCTTATTATCTATCTTCACAAGGGTTTTATGTATATTATACCTTTTTAAATTGTTCAAATAAACCTTGTGAATGAGGAGATAATCAGGATTTAGTATTTGAGATGCAAACAATTCGCAATTTTGGCTGAAATATGGCTGTAGGGCAGCAGACATTTGGGTATAGCACCTTTCTAGTCTTCGGACCACTCAAAGCGCTTAATAGTTTCTTAATTTCTCTTAATAATTCACCTGTTCACACACTGTTCCACCTGCCCATCAGGACTAAACTAATTCGCCATGGACTGGAGGAGCTAGCATGCTAACGTTAGCTAATTAGCACAAATGACATCTGAAGCCGATGGAATTATCATTAGTTTTGATGGCATTTGGCCAAGTAACGTAGGTAATGTGTGTGTATATGCTGTACATATGATGGCAACACTTACAGGTAGACCTCTGGGGCCTGAAGATCCAGGAATGCCTGGTTCACCGTCCAGCCCTCGAGCTCCCATCGGACCGGCCAGACCCTCGTGGCCCGTCTGGCCTGGTCTGCCCTCATCTCCTGTAGCTCCTCGTAGGCCCTTCTCACCACGCTTCAGGTAAAACAAAATGAATATAATGATTACCATCCCATTCTGAAAATGTTTTATATGTGTGGCAGTTAGGGTTAGTTCAGATTATATTAATAACAGTGGTGGGATCATCAATGTCCTTTGATCCGAAGGGAAAAGCTTGGAAACAAGGTAATACCTCTCCTTTGAGTCCAGTAACACCAGGTGGGCCCTGAAAACACAAAGATTAGTCCACTTCTTTCAAATCCACTCACAGATTGTAGTATTTTCAACAGACATGAGAAATAAAACAACATTTAGCTTCACATACCTGGTCTCCCTTGACCCCCGAGTCTCCCATTAAACCGGTGTCCCCCTGTACGCAGAAGTAAGAAGGCAAGTATGTTACTCTTGGACCAGTGAACTGGTTCTGAACTGGCCAATAATATAACCACTGAGATTATAATAGTTCTTACCAGACTTCCTTTTGGTCCCATTGGTCCCATAGGTCCCTACACAACACATGAGGAATTTAATTTCTAAAGATTTTTTATATTCTTTTATTATTTTGGATGCAACGTTGGTAAAAGTAGATTTGTCTAACCTGATCACCTTTGTGTCCAGTATGACCCTTCAGTCCAGTGGCACCAGTATAACCTTTATCTCCTTTTTCACCCTGGAAATGCAAAATGTTATATATATACGTGTATCCAATACAGTTTTGTATGATGTTTTTGTTTCTATGAATAATCGTCATCATTAGCATTAACTGCTCTGTTAATGGGGGTTTCTTATGGTTTAGTAATCAAAGTATCAGTTTATGGAACTTTATATCAATAATCAATAAGTCTCACGTGGATGCCCTGAGGACCAGCAGCCCCCACAGGGCCTTGTTTTCCTGTTTCTCCCTGGAAATTGAATAAAGATAGAGTTAACACAACATCAACTTAGTAATATTAATGTACCTGAAACGTCAAGAAAGTACAACTAAAAACCTTTAAACACCAAAAAATCTATACATTTTATTTTAGAAATCATAAAATGGCCCAAACTCAATGAAAAAAAATAAACGTAAACTCACGGTGGCTCCTTTTTCTCCTTGTTTCCCATCCTCTCCATCATTTCCAGGCTCACCCTGTATGAAAACAGACAATTTAGCAGATAATCAAAGTAACAGATATTCAGGCGGCTTGATGGGAAAACCTCACCGTCTTTCCAGGAAGTCCGACTGGCCCGATGGCTCCCTCATCGCCAGCATCACCCTGCATCCAAAACATCGATTGTGTCAGCCTTTAAATTTGGATTTCTACTAGTTCGGTCTGGTTGAGTACATCTCATTAAAAAAGCGATGATTCCCAATTACCTTTGGACCAGTGGGTCCAACGACTCCCTGCTTTCCCGGGAGCCCCTGGGAACAACAAGCAGGAGATCATTTGTTATTGAGGAATGTATTGACAACTAACGGGTCAATGAAGAAGCATAAAACATATATTAAACGTCTTCTAATCACTTTTAAACCACCATGAGAAATGTTTCTGAGCTCCATTGTGCCCGACTTGGCAAAATATTTCACACTTTAGTATATTACATTGAAAAAAATCCATAAAGGTTTATTGTACTATATGTCCAAATAGTTATATTATAGTAATCTCCCAATTAAATGAATGAAAATGAAGTTGAACTTACTGGAATACCCACGATACCCCTGACACCAACAGTTCCAGCAACACCCGCCTCTCCCTGTTGAGTAGAGGATTATGCATACAAAGATTATAAAGAATAAAAAAACACGACATTAAATGCTGGAACAAAAAGAAGAGAGAAGTCACCTTCGCTCCATCAGATCCAGGAAGTCCATGTAAGCCATCTTTACCAGATGCTCCCTGTAATGTCACAAACACAGTTATAACCCATACAAAAAATAAAATAATCAATCAATAATTTCCTCCAATCCTATCAGCGTACTCACAGCATCTCCTTTTTCCCCTGTAGCACCTTTCTCTCCTTGAGGTCCCATAGCTCCCTAATTTAATGGAAACAGTCTTTAAAATAATGCTTTTGCACAATAATCCAGACGTCGCAGTGCAGAACTCACCTCGTCACCCTTGGGTCCTTCCAGACCTGGACGTCCACGGACTCCCTCCACACCCTGAGACGAGATACACCATCTGAGTTAGTTTTCAACTACATCCTGAGACCAGAGGACGTAAAGCGGATCAAACCAAGAGGGCTTACAGGAGATCCAGGGGGGCCGGTCGGTCCGGGGACACCGTTGAAACCAGGAGGACCCTGGGAACAGAGAGGAGGAGGCACATGTCAGCACCACATGCCAGTAAATATGATATTTATATGTTATTAGCATGTCAAGGGAGCAACACATGTGGGGAAACTTTGTTGTAACTTACTCTGTCTCCCTTTTCTCCCAGAGTTCCAGGGAATCCAATCGGCCCTCTTTGGCCCTGAAATGACAAAACAGCAATTTATATATATATATAAATAAAAATGTATATACACCTCTCATATTTTTATTATATATATTCTTTAATTACTTTTAATTTAATTTTGTTTAATTCTTATTAAATCATTACTATTTATTACTAATTATTTTTTTTTAATTATTATTCTTAATAATTTTATATATACACCTTTCATATTTTTATTATATATTTTTCTTTAGAAATTTAATTTAATTTAGTTTAATTATTATTAAATTATTATTATTTATTACTAATTATTATTATTATTATTTTTTATATTTATAAAAATATATATACACCTCTCATTGAATAACATACAGCTCATTAATAACACATTATGTCTGATGAATGAGTTCCCTCACATCATCTCCCATGCGTCCTGTTGGCCCCTGAGGACCTGGCTCTCCACCTTCTCCCTGGAGGTAAAGAAAAAATTCATCAAATTGCGAGAACAGAGGTAATCATATTACGCTGTTTACGACCTGTAATCAAATCACGCATGTGCAAGCTGTTCTCTGTCTCTTTCCACACATGGAAATGGGAATCCACTCAGGAGTTTTTGTTGAACAGATATGTTTCAGTACCTTTTCTCCAGACGCTCCGTCTTTTCCGGGTTCCCCGGGCAAACCTGCATGTCCCTGAAGGCATCAATAACTCATGTTAACAAGTCTGTATAACTCGATCTTCTTACTGTCAAAGCTTGAGGTTCCTGCATATTCATTCTTGATTTAAAGGTTGAACTGTGTCCCAGAGTGTCCTTTCCTGGTGAAGCTGATTTATCAATTGGGAAAATAAATTTTTTCAAAGCAAAATTTGGGTTTTCTACTCAATTTCCCTCACTGTTTTGAAATGCATGCTAAAGTTAGCGTGCTAAAATCTCCAAACGACAACGTTAACATGATGAAGTTCAACCATGGAAACTATTTCAGCTTTGCAGGTATTTGGTCGTGAACTTTATATACTTATATACAATACTTTGTATGGGACAAAGTGAGATGTTTGACTAATAATCTGTTCAGTAAAAGGTTTTGAGATGAACAACGTTATTACAATTAATATGCAGGGAACCATGAATGTGAGCACAAGCATTCACGACAATCCATATATTGTATATTTCAGAGCGATTTTTTATTTTTTATTTCAATGTGTTGTCAAATGCAATGAAATACAGAATCAGAAATAACTTTGTTGTTACTAAGATATTAAATTCACATGATTTTTATTGCTTTTTGTCGATACGTTTTGCTGTTTTTTTATTATCATTTTTTTAAAAGAAGTGTTGTCTGTAACTACTTTCACCAGAATGAGAGAGGGACTGAGATCAAATGTGACTTCATACTACAGTTTAAGCTTCATGGGGTGTGTGCAAATGAAAAATGAACATTATAACTAAATATTTGCTATATATTTGAGTCAAAATATGTATGTTTTTTTTGGTTTGCAGTGTAAGGTGGGTTGGAAGGGCCTGATCGGACTCCTGTGAATCCCTCAGAGGGAACAGTTCCCCACATCGTCTCACTCACCACTAATGAAACTAAATCTAAAGTGTAATGGTGTTACCTTCATGCCCGGCAGCCCGGCCATCCCCTGGCGGCCGGCGGGGCAGGCGGCAGGACACTGGGAACGAGAGGAAACAGACTCAAGCATCACAGCTGCAGCCTCGTCTCTTCAATGCCTCCATTTGATTACAACCGCCAACAACCCAACCACATGCCATGCATCCAGGAAACCAAAAACACTCACAGGTTCCCCACTTCCCTCAACGCTGGCACCAGGCGGCCCCTAAAACACAGCAGAGTGACATCGAAAAACAACGGCGGTTTAGATGTCCTCACAAATCCACCAGCAGGAAAAAACCCAGAGAGGAAACGTGAAGAGATTTCACTCGAGAAGAAATGTATGGAGACGACAGATTAGTATGTTGTTGGTCAATATAGAGTAGCTGAGAATAAATGAATAGGCATGCAGATACTGATGGTTTATTTTTGTCAACCTTGGCGTGAGCCAATCAGCTGCCTTGTTTTAGACTTGACCACGCCTACAATGTTCTGGTTTTGGCGTGAAAAGTGTCCAATTCAGTTCATATTCAGCATCAGTATCTGCATATGTGCCCTCAGGTATTAATTATCTCAAATGTATTAATTAAAAATGAAATCAGACAAACACAAAAAAGGAGATTCAATACACATTGTAATATGTGTATTGTGTAAAATGTATTAAAAAGGATACGCTTGTAGTTAGTAATAGGGGGTTAGTTCTGGTCCTTACCGCAGGTCCTGGTGGACCAGGAAGACCAGGAGACCCCGAGGTGCCGGGTACCCCTCTGGGTCCAGGTTGACCCTGCAAGTACAGGAAATATTGTCATAACTTTTGATGTCAAACAAACTTTAATATATATTATATATTATATTATATTCCTACAGTGGAATAATACACAACGTAAAAATACCCCATTATAAGTAAGTGGTATCACTAGAAGTATTATCAGTTAAAAGTACATTAAGTATTCACAGAAAAAGTACATTTCCCATGTTACAGATATTACATAATGACATTATGTTATTATATGTGAATACTGTTGCAGAAATGTGGAAGCAGCATTTTACTGATGTTAGTTGCTGCAGTTATTTTTAATTGCTTCGCACATTTCTGTATTTTAGTACCACCAGTTAAATCTTTAATGATGTATTATATTGCATTTGCAAATCATTTCTTTATGTAAAATATGAATGGAAGTAGAAACTATAACTTTAAATGATGTACAGTGGAGCAAAGAGTACAATATTTCACTCTGAAATATAGTGTAGAAGTCTAAAGTATAGCATTACATGGAAATACTTACAATAACTTTACCCAAATACCTGAATAAATGTACTTGGTTACATTCCACAATGTAGTATTTTCACATTGTTTTACATCAAAATGTACTCAAACTTTTAATATGTGTGTTTCTGACCTCCGGCCCGATGTTTCCTTCATCTCCTGGGATTCCTGGTTTCCCTGCGGGTCCCTGAAGAGACACGGAGGTTAATACGGCAGCATATATATATATATATATATATATATATATATATATATAATACATGATTAATTATTATTATTAAATGAGCTGGTGAGCCATGTTTGTGCATTTCAACTATGTTTCTCGATAAAACAGAAGATGTGGCCAACACATACAGCGGGTCCTTCACTTGCGGGGCCCTGAGAGACGACATGAGATGTGTGTTAGCATCAGAGTCTCATAATGTTATGTTACATTTCATTACATTTCATTATTTCAATGCTTTAATGAGACTTACAGCAGGACCTGGGGGTCCAGGGAAGCCAGGAAGTCCCTGCAGTCAGGAGGTAAACAAGTCTGTTAACTTACTGTATGACATAATATACATTTTTATTAAAATGTTATGACATACTACGACATAATTAATTATATAATTATAACTTATTGTGTTAGGGTTATGACTTTTACGTGATACCATGACTTTTTATGACATTTTAATGATGTACTGTATGTCTTTTTTATAATTCTTTTATGAAATACTGTGACTTTTTATGACATCCTTAATCATTACTTATGTAATGACATTAATAAAATTTACTTTACAACATGAAGGCATAAATGGCATTTATAATCTTACTTTTCTTCTGCCATTTTATAGTATGATTTTATTATGACCTTTTTATAATATCTACATTATTACATTTTATTACATTTAATGATATGACTTTTAAAAATAAATTATGCCATTTTGTAATATATAGTGTATTTTGGGACATACTATATATTATTTTATACTATAATATGGTATTTTTTGTGACATTCTTTACTTTATTGTGATGATTTCTTAAGTTGTTTTTTTTATAGCCGTGTCTGTAAATAATAATACAAAATAATACAATGTGTTTAACAGAGTGATTTCGGTGTGAATGGTTACTCACTCTCTCCCCTACAGGCCCTCTGGGACCCATTGGACCAGAAGAACCCTGCAGACAATAAACACACCGTCACACACAGACGGTACTGGCAGATATTAGAAAGAGTGTGTGTGTGTGTGTGTGTGTGTGTGTGTGTGTGTGTGTGTGTGTGTGTCAGTGGATGATTTTTCCTACACTCGATCCTTGAAGGCCGGGCAGGCCTCTCTGTCCAGGAAGACCGATCTCGCCCTGCTCTCCTTTGCTGCCCTGGGAACCAGACACAACCAGAATAAAACAGCTTCATCTTCTTCCTGCAACTGCAATGTTGCTGAGAGCACTGGATGCAGCGACAGTCAACATGTAATCATTAAAAGGTAGATGGAAGTGAGTTGGAAGGGGAAAAGCAACAGATATGGCTCGTGTAAATGTGTTGCCTCTATTTAACACTTAAGTCCAATCAGGAACAATTGTTAAAATGCGTCAGGTCTGTTATGCATCCGTGCAAATGCATCATGTGGCGTTATTTATGTTATCTGTAAGTCAACTGACTTTTAAAATGGATAAAATTCAACAGTACAGCAGTGCTTCCCATAAATACAGACAACATAACCCTCAATAAGTGCATAGTTTACTAGTTTTTTAACTAGTTTTGCAGCTTGAGATACAATAGCATCAATAGTCAATTTTGAATTATATTCTAATTCCAACTGCAGAATCAATACATCAATATAGTGCATAGCATGTTCTTATGTAACATATTAATGCATGTATATTCCATAGGGATAACAGCACAAGACTCATTTTGTTCATACCAAGGAGAAAATTCAAAATACGGGAATAATCGGGAAATGCGTCAACCTCTACGAACTACGAGCGACACAATCTGTTAGTGTATATAAATGTTAAACTTAAAACACTTTAACAATAATATCAATGGTATATTAACCCTTTTAATAATTCAAAACAGTAACATTGACTCTAAATGACCTGATTTTGACTATTATTATTATATGTTATAAATAAGAACGTCCTTTTATAATAAGACATGTGTCTCCTTTGTGTGACTGGTCCTTTGTGCCCATGTGTGTAATGTGTTCCTAATAGGTGTGCAATGCCCAGTGGGAAGAAGGAAGAAGATTAAGTAATGGATGAAGTAAAGCAAATGAAAGGGCTTTGGTTCTGCGGTGGCTTATAAGCCCCTGCAGCATTTTCACTGTGGTTTAAAAACCTGTTGATTTGTTGAATTTACCTTGATTACCAAATGTCAGAAAGTCAAATGCCACTGAATGCGACGTACATTCAACCTCTTTAACGAACACAGAAGTAAAGTGAAGCGTATCCTCTGAGGGAGCACACAAAAAGATGGAGAATAGATGTTTTGACACATTTCATACTTACAGGAACTCCTGGACTGCCAGTAGAACCTGGAAGCCCCTGCAGAGGGAATAAAACAACATAGTTAAACACAAACAAAGAGAAATATTTGCTTTGTGTTCCTAGAAATTATTCAGACAATGAAAGGACTCCAAGAGGAAACACTTACATCTCTTCCATCTCGGCCGTTTTCTCCGGCGGGCCCTCGGGGGCCCTCTGTGCCCGGGACTCCTGGGGGGCCTTGGACTGATTTGTCAGGCTGAGAGTAGAGACAACCAGTCAGCAAAAAAACACTATGAATATAGCTTTTAATGAAACTCATGAATAAAACAAATTAGGAAACTTACACCTTCAGGGACTGGGCTCGTCAAATCATTTTTCCACAATAGTAAAATATGTTACATTACATCAAATGCCTTTTTATATATTCTGCTTTTACATCTATACAACGGAAATATTTAACAAACACTTGTGCTAAGCAGGTTGATTTTATGTGTCTTTTTACAGCCTGCAGACCCGTTTCTAAATGTAGTATTTCAGATACATGGTATATGTATATACAAATATGTGTGCTCTAAAAAAAAAAAGAAACCAAGCAAAACAACCACCATAAATTAGGCTGTGAACAAAGCAATGAGGCAATTAGGCAATCGAAGCACTGAAGTAGATTATTGGCTTAAAAAAAACGTCAGAGCAAAAAGGAAGTAGAGTAGGTAGATAGATAAATACCTCAGCATTGGCATACATCTGAAGAAGCAAGAGAAATCAGATAAAAGGGAGAGTTAGTGAAAGTAGTCACACCACCATCACCAAAAGTGTCAGCAGAAGCCTGTTCATGTTCTTAGGAGTGAGTATATCATGCTGTCATTTGAATAAACTGCCCATAGTACCAACGCTCCCCATGTACAAGAACCACCTCACAGCTCGATGCAGGAAGGTTAGCCTGAAATTGAAACAGTGCACCAGGCCAGGAAATATTTCTGTCGACAGTGCAAAAGGTACATTTGCATTTTGTATGTACCGTATAAATACGCTCCAGCTTATTTGCATTCACCTTCTACCAAATGAGATGTGAGACAGCAGAGTGGCATTTTCATTACAGGCTACAAGTATTTCTCTGAGGCCGAACTTTCATTAGTCGTGCTGAAGCCGCGTGGAAATACAGCGCGTTGGGAATGTGGAACGATATCAAGTGAATTTGGATGTCATAACTCATTACGTTGAATCTGAGATTTTGGCTGGTGGTGAACATCCAAATTGTGTTTATCTTTGGGGCACTAGGATATTACTGAGTTAAGTTGTTACGTAAATGCAGCAGAATCAGGTTTTATCAGGAAATTACTTTACAGAGGCTAGATTGTGTACAATAGGCTCATGGATGTGCAAAGTCTTTGCAACTTAAAAACGTTTCAACCGGACAAATGCATTTAAGCTAACGTCTACAATTGGCATATTGGCTGTTGCATATAAACGTCCAGCGGTCAAACACATGGGAAAGAAGGTAAAACTTGATTTGCTTTGTTTGAACGTACCTAGAGAATACAAATTCCCACTTTTTAACTTTTATGTTGAAGCTAAAACTAACTTATGAAGCCTATTTCTCATGTTACTAGCTTAAAAGGTGCATGCTAACATAAGCTGTCTTCGTTAGCTAGTTAATCTAGCTTCATCCTAGCAAAATGGGAAAAATAGGATACAAATCCTCAGTTTCTTTTAGAGTTCACGATGTTTGGAGTTGCCAGGTTGCTCCACCCTTGTTCCTCTGCAACATGGGTGGAGAAAACCACTTTTAATGGTCTTAACCAGCAGGTGTTATACTGCATTCCTGGCAGCTGATAATCAAGTAGCAGCAGGTAGTGTGCGTCTATTTGGAAAGTTATTTCAGGCAGGGCAACATGTGTAATCTGTTAATAGGCCTAACACAATTTATGTACCCATTACAACACATTTAATTAATTTCATCCCAATTTTCGTGGAAGCAAAGTCAGTGAAATTTTTCAGAGGTAACCATGTTGTTATTGGGCCTCATGTTGTTTCCATGTTGCAAGCGGCCAACTAACATTAAGACAATTGGCACATGCTGCATTCTTTGCTGACTTTAGATGAAATGGTAACCACAATAAGCTTGCACTATGCACACAATGCAGGTTGGGTTTCTGATCTCACATTTTTAATTCGATCAGACTTCCTCTTGGTTATTAAAATTGGCCAAGAAGCCAAGCGTTTACGGTTTGGCTCCATGCACCGCAATGAGATCATGTCGGCCTTCCCCTTTAACGGCTCTGCCTCCCAGAAATGTTTGAAGGTCAACAACTTTAATCTGCTGTTGTCCAACTTGCAAATTGTTTTGGATGAACTGCAAACCTCTGGGTGTACGAAAGAAAACCGCTTGGCAGTGTGTTTGACACTTCCGCAACTCCATCTCAGCATTTCTGCCCTTGTTTTCTTGTTTTCTCTCGGCATGCATGGATTCGCCATCCGCCAGAATAAAAACCACAAACCACAGCAGACGCCGAGCAGATCCCAGTCCTTGTTACTGTACCTCGGTGGCAGGCAGCTCGTTGCAGCTCTCTCTCTGGGCCCTCTTCGGGTCGCAGTGGATCAACATCCACTGGAGTTCAAACTGAAAAGAGATGTCACCGTTTACTGCGAATGCAATACTCTGCATTTGTTTTCAGACCCTGACAATAGCATGTTGAACTGCTTCTTCATGGTGCAATTGTTTCTTTGTAGTTTTGAATCAATTCCCTCCACGGTCTGTTGAGCTGGATGTTCCATCAAGGCTATTTTGTGCAGGGATTAGGTTTTTCTTTTTTTTTTTCTACTGGAACCCAGCTGAGCAGCTTTGCTGTGACAGCAGCACTTAAGAATTATAGCAGAGCTCGGCAAACATATAAACCTGAATGTGTTTGTTCACAGGGAGCACCGACAGCGCCTGTAAGTTGAGTCAGTGAGCATGATTAAATGCAGCAGGCAATATTCATCCTCACTTACCACTACGGAGGCCTCGGGGTCAGCATCCAGCCTGCCAATAAGAGTGTCTCCCTCCGTGTTGATGGGGCCTTTTCCCTTGATGGGTCTCTGATCCACAGGCTGGCAGTCCACGTACAGAGTGACCTGGTCGCGCTCCACGCCGATCATCACCTTGTGCCATTTGGTGTTGAAGAGCACCGAGAGGCCCGGGAAGGTGACGGTCTGCAGGTTTCCGTCCGCGCCCATCAGGAAGTACTCCAGAGCCTGCTGGTCCCCGTTGAGCCTCAGGCCGGCTTGTTTGTAGCCGTCCTCGTCCACTATTTGCCAGACGTTCCACACCTTGCTCACTGTGTTCTTGATCATACGGAAGGTCACCATGACGGAGTACTCGTCAGGGAAGCCGCGAGGAAAGTTCAGCCTCCGAGAGAAATTGAGCAAATGGGTTCAAATTAGCTAAAAGGTATCATGGTACGACTTGGCTTTTATCGAGTGACACTCAAAGGAAAAGCTCAATGGGCATCTATCATCCAGCTGGGTGATAGATGCTCAAAATACCTTTTATATGGGTGTCAATCCATGATCACAAAATAAACACCACTCAGCTAAAGCTATCATCGAATCAAGCACAAGACGTGGATGGAAATAACTTGAAAGCCTCGCCATCCCCGTCTTTGATTGTCTGATACAAATATATTAAAGCTACGTGCTTCAAAGAAATACGGCGTGCTATTATATTAAATATGAGATACGGTGAAAGAGGCTGCCTCAGTGCATAAATCACTACTGGTTAGCATCCGCAGTCTGATGCTTTCTGTGCTTTTAACAAGCCAGATTCTCAGTAGGTGGTGCCTTCATAGACGGACGCTGCAACCGGACTTTTACCATCTTGTAAACGATCAAGGTGCAGTAATAAAAAAACAAGAGTTTCCTGTTAGCCAATAAAACAAATGAAGACCACTCTGTGGCGTTGCCTGAGGTGAGAAAGTCTAAAGTTTGTGCTTCTTTTGTCCTGCGAATAAAAAGAGGGGAGGGAGTGCAGCATGCTGGCAGGGACAGACTTCAAAGCGCCGTCTGTGCCACGGGACTTGTGGGGGAAATAAACATGTATTTACATTCAGTGCGACAGGCCCGATGTGGCGTAGGTGCAGGGTGCCAGCGAGTTACATAACAGCTCAAGGAAAGCTGGCCCTGCAGGGAAAGATTAGCCAGACTAAAAAACAGACTGCGGCAGGCCCACTGGGGAAAAAGGAGACGTCTGTATGGAAAAGTGGTGAAGCCATTAACCTGCAAACTCGAAATCCAGTTTTGTAAAATAATGTCTGGAACACTGTGCCCTTCACTTGCCAAATAAAGTGCAAAAAGGTCTCTATTTAGATGCTGCAGTTGCAACACAGTGCTGCATTATAGATAGGGCAAAGTGGGAAGCTGCCCTAGGACCAAGGACCTCAGAAGGAAACTCCCCGGTTCACGAAGGTTACAGGATTAATTGAATAGTAGGGAACTCTACCAATTGTACACAGAATTACTCCCTTTGTGTCTCTGGGAAGCTTTTTCAATGTTTGAAAGAAATAACCCTGGTGATGTCATCTCTACAGATTTTTCAATTTTGACAGTCTGCGTTACAAACCAGTGGTTTTGTTAAAAAAAAAAAAAAGACCTGGGCTATTACCTGGCATGGGGGGTCTATTGAAAGATGCTATTTAGATGCATTATGGGAAAAGTTGGGTCCAGCATTTAAAAAACTTGACTAAAAGCTGCTGCTTTGACCAAATATGTCTTTTGCAATAAAGTTCCCAAACTATATGGAAGTGCAAACCAAATTAGCTGCACCCCCTTTCTATTATAACACATAATAATGTCAATGGTATACTAGTTCTTGTTTTTTAAGCTTGATTGAGACTCAGGATAGCATATCTCAGCCGCCGTTGGTGGGCGTCTCAAGAGGGCCCACATCTGATTTTTTGCCCCAGGGTCCCCAAAGCGGGGTAATCCGGCCATGTTGGTTGTTTCAACTAACCTTTAATTAAAAACTTGGGGGAAATCTTAACAGGAAGTCTGTGCCCTTTGTTCAGTCGAAAAAATGTAAAGGACTATGTACATGAGAAGATAAATCACTCCCAAAAGGCATGGTGATATACACCTCTTCACTGTACATTTCCTGTAGATACAAAGGGCTTCGAGTAGGGTTCAAAACATGCTTTTCCCAATGCCTCCCATCACTCATACACATAAAAAAAAAATGCCTCTCCTCTGCCTTTTTGTCTGCCAAATAGGTTCAGACATGTTTTTTCTCTACCAATTACATGCTGCTTGCAATTCGGTAACATCTGTGGAGGACCTGTAATAATGCAACACCTGCATCAAGAGGACCACTGCTGCTTCTCAGCATGTGTGTGTGCGTTTTTATCCGTTTTCCTTTTAAACCGTCTTTACTGTACTTACATGGTTGGAATTTGGAAGTTGGCCTCCTTGTCGAGGCGGTAGGCCACCTGCAGGGTCGTGGAGCCGTCCACCTTCCTCACGCCTCTCAGAGGGATCACATCCAGCTGGAACTGGGTGATCAGATCAAAACCTAGAGGACAGAATATGTGTTGGGAATACTTTGACTTCCTTCTGTTCTTAATACAGTCAGTTGTTCAAGGTAAAAGCAACAATATTATTGTGCCTAGCATTGTACACGCCACTATTAGCATTTTGAATTTATGAGTACTGGCATTACTATGTAGATCCCATAATGAAACAACAATAAATGCTTTTATTTTTGTAAATAATACATTTTCAAGTTATCCATCTTTTCTGGGATCAAATCATATTTATAAAAAAACCTGAATGGGCGGAGTCAAGAAATCAAAATCGTAGCATATCTAAGAATTAAAAAATATTATTCATATCCACGTTTTTTTTTTTTTAAATCTATCTCATTACCATTACATTATATTTAGCTGAGGCTTTTATCCAAAGTGACTTACATGCTATACAGTAGACACAGCAACGGTGAGCAAGTAGGGTTAAGTGTCTTGCTCAAGGACACAACGACATGGACTAGCGGAGCCGGGGATCGAACCACCGACCCTCTGATTGAAAGACAGACCTGCTAACCACTGACCCACGGTCGCCCTTGATAACGTAGCAATAAATCGGTCAACTGACTCTGAGAACAAGGCTAACAGCCGACAGTAACCAAGCATTCCTGACGCCAAACGTATCATTATTTTTGGTAATGTGTCATAAAGCCGACGATGAGGAACCCCGACGGTAATGAACGTGAAATAATGAACCTTTCTCCAACAACGTGTTACTCCTTCAGACCGCAGAGCAGCGTGAGCGCACATGTGTTTGGAGCAACAACCCCAACCCGTGCCGAGCAATTACAATCTTGCTGAGTTCGGATTGTTCCAGCTCCGATTCTGTAAAGCTCAAGCGGAACATTTTATTTGCCTCGTTTAAAACCTGGTTTGGAGGCATCGGGCGGCCCACCCTGTTCAACTAATTAAAACTCACCGCCGTCCTTTGGATGCTCTGTTTTGTTTCTCAGGGATTTTCTCAGCTTTGTGGTTTTTTTTTTTTTTATGACCTGAACTTGTATTTACCTGGAAGGTCGTCTTGTCCACTTCTGATCGGTGGGCAGACGGTGTCGCCATCCAATCGGTTGAGGTCCAGCTCTGATTGGACGAAAAAAGAAAGAAAAAACAACAATCACCTCGTTGTCCTTGTAATCCGGCTCCAAGCTGAATTTAATGAATGCAATACATTACCGGCCCGTTTAATTCAGTTGGCTTTGCCCTGAGACAAACACAAGTGAAAAGCAAAGTCTTTGACGTCAGAGGGGATTAACATCATAATGCACCGGGATGCATTATTAATGCGAGTCAGTTTACACTGACAGTATTTCACACATTCACATAAACCGACTGAGTGTTTGGGATTTACAATGCAGACAACCTCTGTGAACCAGATACGTCCCCAGAGATGGACACGTAATGTTGATGAATATGGCAGCGAGTGTTGCCTGACTGTAGCCATATGTCATCAGACATATTTGAAAAAGGTCAATGTGTCAGGTCACTTTTCTTATTGTTTATGTGTATGATTTATCAAGATGGAAGTCTCCTTTGCTGGGAACTGAAACCTGCAATCCATCAAACTGCCATTTCATTTGAGCTTTTATCATGAAATCTATACTTTTTGGGGGGGGGTTAATCTACAAAACAGACCATTGGCCTGGTTTCTCATTGTCAGTAATACACTGTTGTTAATATAAATGAGTGAATTAAGAAAAGTTCATCCTCTTTCAGTTTCAATAAAACACCCAAAGGCATGTTTTTAAACAAACACAGTGAAAAATAAATTCCTTGGATGTGTCAGAAGAGGGGGCTATCCCAGAGTCACTGGGAGGAGGAAGGGGGGCGAGGGGGGGTGGGGGGTCTCAAAAACCCTCCATGAAACGAGGACGGTGACAGCCGGGGGGGGCCTCTACCTGAGTCAGCTCATTTGCAGAGCTCAGAGTGAACGCAACACATCTGGAAGCCGTTCCCAGATCCCACATAAACTGCTGAGAAATGAGATAGAGTGGTGAGACGGTATTTATAATCCCATCTTTACGGCCACTAAACACTCATCTGACTGCATGTGGGCCTCAAGTTGTTAAAGTTACTGCCTGCCGCAGCATTACGCTCAGAAAGCAAGTCATTAGTGCAATGAGCGGGGGATGAACCACAATTAAGATGTCACATGCAGTTGCATGCATGTGTGTGTGTGTGTGTGTGTGTGTGTGTGTGTGTGTGTGTGTGTGTGTGTGTGTGTGTGTGTGTGTGCACCGTAGTAGTGAGCACTACTGTACCTGGCACTCAACGTTAGATTTGCAGAGAATTTAATCTGATTTAATCCAACGCAGCAGTGTGCGCCTGCTATTTCTGGCCTTAGCGTTGTGATTTCTGATAAAGAGACGTCGCCCTCTTGGTCTGTGTGTGCGGGACAAACGGTTACAGGGGTGGCAACGGCGGTGCAATGCATTGTGGGTGACTTACGTCCGAATGCAGGAGCGAGGAGGAGGGACAGCAGAGCCACGAGGACGGGAGAGCCGGCCGACATGGACGGAGGCTGCTTTCTGTTCGGGAATGATGGAGGAAATCAGTATTCAGTCAGCCGTCTGGCTCTCTTTAACAGTTCCTTTGTGCCTGAATCGATAAAACACTTCACATGCAGCACTTTGCTGGTGTCCTCTGAGCGCTTCCTGAGCACATGAATAGAAAGTAAAAGTTTACACAGCTTCAGCAAATTGTGTTTGGCTTTCCAGGGAAGGTAAGACCGTAATGGGATGAGACAGTAAATACACTTTGGAGCTGCATCGCTGAGCTAATCTGGGCCTCTCATACGCTTAAAATATGAAAGCTGCTATGTTGTATTATAACAATGGATGAAGTAACTTATGTTGCATATAGCGACAGGCAATCATCACCCAACTGTCGAGTTGAGATAGATTTAAAAAAGGAAAGAAATTGAATTCTTAGATACGCTACGATTGTGATGTCTTGACTCCGCCCATTCCGGTCTAACTCAACCAATCAGATCATTTCACCATTAAACACCAGAGAAGGTGGATGACAGATGACAGGATACGGGGATGTGACACAGACGTCTCCCAGCGGTGCAAAACGCTGTCACCAGCACCGCCACACTCTCCCCTAAAGCGATCACAACACGCACAACAATGTGTGTCCACAGTTGTGACAGCTTTCCACATCAATCCTGAATCCATCATCAACATGACGGATGGTGATATGACGACTCTTTTCCAAAAAAGCAAAAAAAAGGTTGTAGCTCATCAATCCGAGAAACGAATTAGGTCGGGTGGCGGCACCGAGGGCGTAACCCATCTCCGGTGTGTGAACTTGCAAATGTGTGTGTGTGTTTGCTTTAGGAGTGTGTGTGTGTGTGTGTGTGTGTGTGTGTGTGTGAGAGAGAGAGTGCACTGTCAGAGAAGTGACTAATGGCCAAAGCAACCAAGGTCCGGGCTCTAACATCCTGCCCTTCGCGTTAAAGGAGCGTCTTCAGAGTCCCGGCGGGATCGGGCCGTCGGCCTTTCACGCGGATCCATCTGCAGTCTAGACAGGTGCAGCTGCACGTCGCTGATGAAATGTGACAAGAAGGGAAGCTTTCAATGTTTCACCCTTCAGATCCGTCAACCCGGAGTTATTTAGGAAGAGTTTGACGTTTTTTGGGGGAAACACACTTTTCTTTTGATGAAAGTTAGATGAGAAGATTGATCGGCCTCAAATGTTGAATATGAAGACGTAGCCGGGGGATCGTTAGCTTAGCGGAGCAGAAAAACCACAGATTGATGTTTTTCTCTCTCAAGCTAAAGGGTAATTCATGAGTTTTAAAAGGCACTGATTGGCATGTTTCTTTACTTAGCATTTAGCTAGCTTTTTCCTTTACGCTAAGCTAAACTAAGCTAACCATACCATCTCCTGGAACCGGGTCCAGATGGTCTAGACTGCTTTGTAGTCTTAATTATGCTCTTAGATCATTTGACCAGTGGAAGAGATAAAACATGGCTCATTATTTGTTGTTTGCTAACTTGGGCGGCAAGTGTTGAGAAAGCAAAAGACTTTCAGATAGAAACCTTCAGGTAATGTACAGAAGTGAGGACATCGTTAGTCACTTTGGATTGGATGCTATCCTGATGAGTCAGCAGTGCTTTAAGGAGCTCCAGCCTCTGACAGCTAAGTGGTTTGACTTTGTTGTTTTTTTAAGTTTGAAAAAAGTTATAATTGACCCAGAATTCATGGGAAATTAGTCCTTTTTTTGTGTCATTGCCAAAATCACTGTTTATTGAAGTGAAAGCACTTTCCCCTCACGGATCATGATGTATAGTCACACACTTGGAAAGGAAAGACTAAATGGTATCATAATTAACAAAAGCATTTCTTGTTCCTTTGGTAAGCAATTAAAAGGCGAATATAGCGACAACCTCGCAAAAACAATTGCTTCTTGAAATGTGTTGCTCTGCAGGCAGAGATCCTTTTTCACTCTAAGTAATGACATGAAAACCACTTGAAGAATGAAGGATTTAGAGATTCAACAGGCTTTAGGCTGCATACATTTTAAATACGCCACCATACGAACACGAAACGCTGTCAAACATGCACCAAAATGACATATCCTGTAATTATAAATGTGTGTTCTGCATCCTGCCGGATCAAATAGGTTGTGTTTAAGAGTTTCGGTTTCACACAGTTGTGGTTCATGTGCTGCCAGAGTTGAAAAGTGAAAGAAATCCCCAAATATATTCCGGTAAAAATCAGTCAAAGTCAATTAGGTAATGACATGCCATCTTCTTCAATACCTGACATTCATCAACATCTGATGGGCCCTTCCCTTCGCTGCTAGCCATGCTGCGATGTTCCTTCGGTGCCAGCACTCCTGGCGGGATTTCTGCACTCTCATTTGTCTTAATTACCTCAAAATGTACCGCCGTCGAGACTAAAGCAATCGGCTGTACAATTAAGTTATGTTGCAGAAAATGTGCAGACTAAGACTTTGGGCAATAGATGTGTGGAAAAATGTCCTCCTGGATGAGGATGCTGTCGGCGTTAATGACATGCAAATTTCCCTGGCAACTGAATTGAATCACTGAAGGGCGAAAGACGCTTTTACTTTGTGGAAACGTTACACAGTCGAGGTTCATATGCTGCATGTGTTTGTGTGTCGGCCAGTTCAAAAGGCAAATTACCATATTTTGTAATAGATGCTGAACTACACTTCAACTGAGAAAAAAAGTGGCATCTAAATGATCAATGTGAAATAGACTTTTAGTGAACACCCAGTCTGAGATGTGTCTTAAATTCGAGCTCAAAGACATACATTCAACAGGTGATATTTACCTCTTCAAACCAGAGCGGGCCATGTTTCACTCCCTTCCTTGGCGGGAGACGGTCGGGCTCAGCAACGAGGAGCAACGGCGGTGAGATGCAGGAGCAGAAGGAGCCTCGGACATGAAATCCCAGAAGTCGGTCCTACCTGCGCATGTTAAGGACTGACGGAGAGAACTTGGCACAGGGGAAGCTCAAGCATTTTCTGAGGACACATAAACATGTCTTCAATGGGCTCCCATTGGCCAGGAGCTCTTCAGGAGGTGGTGACTACATTTTATTACCAACACTTAAAAAAAAATGCCGAAGCCCCCCCAACCCTCCTCCCTGCTTCTTTTTCTTTACGGTGCCTCCTAATGACACGTATGCCTGTGTTGTGTCGATTCCCTTAATAATTACCGTCAGGATCGGGAAGAAGCAGCCAGCGAGTGATGAAATTCACATTTCATAATCGTGTGTGCTCATCAGTGCAGGTGAAAAAAAATAAATAAATTCCTGTTAGCCTTTAGTGTTGACATGAGGAAAGCCTTGTTATTAACAGGAGGGCCTCAGGCAGACATGCTGGTTGTATCCTGCATGTTATGTAATTGATTCTGTGGTCGTTTGATCTGTGATTTTCGCTGCTAGAAGATCTGAGAGTCCGACGGGAGCTGCGACGGGTCTGGTTTCTTTTGCAGGAATATCACATTAACCCAAATCGGGAAAATACGCCGTGGCATTCGTCATCGCTGCGGCTTTATTTAACTTTGACATTTCTTACAGGTACGACTGTCTCATCCCAAAAAGATCCCTCAGCTCTGATGTACACGCTACCTTTTGGATGTGGCAGGAACCAATTTGCCTGTGGGTACTGAGCTTTCTGAAGCAAATGCCATTTTGTGTTTTAAAAGCATGAACGCGCTACAGATTTTTTTGCAACACCTGCTTTGAAGGAAAGGCAATCGTAATCTGAAAAAAATAAATAGATAACCACTGCTGTCCAAGAGCATAAAGACCACTCTGGCTAACTTTTATGAGGGTGCATGCCACAGCGTAAAACTTCAGGCTTTATTCCTAAAACTGTTTTCCTGTGTGCATATCTTGAGTTATTGGTTTATTGACCCTGGCAGTTTGGATCAATAACATCACAGTCACCTGATACTCTGCAATTTACTACAACCAATAATAAAAAAAGGCCAAGTGCAAAACATTTATTACAGCATCACATTGCATGAATTGATTGTTTTCAGCTCCACCACGATGCCTGTCCTGGAGAGCTGTAAGGGAAACATGATCCGGTCACTGGGCCTCCTCACAGAGATCATGTGTCCAGTCCGGATAATTGAGAGCTCATGCTCTCAATGGAGAGAGCAGGCACAGGCGGTGGAGGCGGAGAGAGATGCGATTATTCATCCACGCGGCAGGCCCCATGACTATCACACTGGTAACCTGGAGTCGCATACGGCCCTCCAGTCAGCAGACCCGAAGCTCGACTCTGTTGTGGAAAAAACAAGAGCGTCACGGTCACAAAGCCACAATATCAAGCTGCGGTCCGTGTGGATGTGTGGACGCGACACCTTTGCACCTGGTAAAAGCTTTGCAGTGTCCAGCGCCCTTAGCTCTTTCTGCTAGCTTTTAGAGCTCTGACCTGGAGAAACAGCTGGAAGCTAGCTAGGGAGATATTACATTACATTACATTTAGCTGAGGCTTTTATCCGAAGCGACTTACATGCTAGACGTAGACGTAGACACAGCAACAGTGAGCAATGCGGGTTAAGCGTCTTGCTCAAGGACACAACAAAATGGACGGGGATTGAACCACCGATCCTCTGATTGAAAGACAGACCTGCTAACCACTGATCCACAGTCGCTCAGACAATTTCAGAGGTGATACGGAAATGTGCTAGCGTCCTTAGCTCTTTCTGCTAGCTTTTAGAGCTCTGACCTGGAGAAACAGCTGTAAGCTAGCTAGCGAGGCAATAAGGTGTAGCAAAGCATACGGTTCATTTAGTAGTTTTTGGAAGTTGAAGATACTCACTTGGGCTGCAGCTCATTGATGAATTTGGTTGTGAGCCATCAATCAGAAGACTTACAAGCATGCTTCTCTTTCAGGTTAGCTTGCTTAACCTTTGCTGAACAGTGGCCACAAGTAACTTTCTAGATTGCTTAACTTAGCTTACATTAGCCATCATAAGCTCCTGGTCAAGCCAGATCAGACCAGTATGTATTGCATTAAGAGGTCATATATTAACATCAAATGTGAGCTTTCATTTGTAAAAGTTTATCCTCACTAAGATGGAGTCACATTTAGCAACACACAGAAGCATGTATTTATTATAAGATCTGGATACTGAACCCCCAAGTTGCTGCTCACTCGTCCTGCTCATACAGCCTCATTTGGTGTTATGATGATGACGATGATGATGGTGGAGTTCGCTGTTGAAATTTTTTTAGCACTCTGGTCACTTTAACTCATTCTGGTGCAATATTTTGTAATATTTTTGTAATTTGTATATTCAATATTCTACTGTACATTCAATTTCTTCTTTACTGTTTATTTTATTATGTTTATTACTGTTTATTTATATTACTTGATTTTTTTATCTTTACGTACTGAGCAATGCTGCTGTAATCCTATAATTTCCCCACTGCGGGACTAATAAAGGATTATCTTATCTTATTTCGCTCCAAATTATTTCATAGGTGTTGAATCGGGTTGACCTTTAGTGCCTGTGAGGAAAGTGTATGATTCATTCAGATTTCAAACCGTTCAGCGGCCTGCATGGAAGCATCTGCATTCATTTTCTTCAGGTTTTTCTGATTTGTCGCCTGGGTGTATACCTTCGTATTTCATAATTAATAAAAATAACTGAATTGAGGCTGAGGTTGGTGTGTCTGAGCATCCCCTCTTTACGTTACATCAACGAAAGACACTTTTCTGCACTATAATAGAGTATAACCACATCCCTGTT
Organism: Cottus gobio; assembly: GCA_023566465.1. Taxonomy (NCBI): domain Eukaryota; kingdom Metazoa; phylum Chordata; class Actinopteri; order Perciformes; family Cottidae; genus Cottus; species Cottus gobio. The sequence continues at coordinate 3,837,252 of CM042231.1, forward strand.
ATCCTATGTGGTCTTCCTTTATTAAACCAGTTATAATATATTGGGTTGTGTACAAATGAGAGTCCTTGCTGTGTAACCTCTCTGAAATTCCCAAACTATGGTAATCTGGGTTTTGGCAACGGTTGGAGAAAAAAAAAAAAAGAAAAAAATCGATAGCGCTCTTAATCAAGAGTGCTTGGAGCTTACGGCAGCGCGCCAGGAGAGAAAAGCAGCAATTGACTTTCTTTTTTTTTTTTTTTTTTTTTTTTTTTAAAGAGGAAGGTGAAGCTGGGAACAGAAGAGGGAAACCGCATCCTGCATGAGTTCACATGGGCATCATACACACGACACCGATAGAGAAAAGTAATTTCTTATCGCACACAGTGACCAACACCAACAGCTTATGTGCAGCAGACATTTTTAATTAATTTGCAGTTACATAATCCTCCCCTCCCCCTTATCTGACAAGTGAGGAGTTGTTTAACCAGGACAGATGGCATTTTACACGCAGTACCTGACTGTCAGGAACAAACGTGAGTGGACGTCTATCCTTTCTCAGAACAACGAATCAGATACAGTGCGCACCAGTTTCACTCCTTAGATCCTTGAAATGGAAAAAACGAAAATGCATTATTTAAGTATTTATGTTAGTCTTGTTTTTTTTTTTTTTACAGTTTCCACAAGCTCCTAAACACAGTGTAAAGTGTTCAAAATGCTCTGTAGCTGTACAGTTGGCACCTATTCAAGAGCTTTTTTGTGAACATTTGCCTTTAAATGTCTGAAAGAAAATGCATGTTTGATTTGATCCATTATTACCATAACAAATATTGTCACTATGAGCAACGCAACACCAGATTGCAGTGCACTTTGGGTAAAGTCCCTTTAGACTCCTGTGCAAAGTGTACAACTTCTATACGATACATGCCCCACATGTGCACCGTGGTGAATTGATTAAACACTACCATTTAGGAATATGCAACAAATAAAACAGGTTGTAGGATCATGATCTCAGTCTTAAACCTAGATTTGAGGTGGACACCGTTTTAGAGTTAAGATAAGTTAAGTTTCTGGCAGCTAACTCCCCCAAAACACAGACAACCTCAACTGGTCAATGCAACAGCTAAAGAAAATTTCAAGGGCCATTTGCTCCCCTACCCCTCCTCACTTTACACTCCTGGTCTGATTTTGCATGCTGGCTGGTGTGATCCATCACATGATGGTTTTAAATTTGTACAAACCAGTTGACACGCAGACGTCTGGAGCATTTATGGGCCCAGTTCAAGGCCACTTCGGATTCAAAGTTTCACTGGTCGGCCATTAGTTAATGTTGATTTTTACATTTAGTGTAACTTGCAACATCAAACTTTTCAGATGGACAATGCCATAAGAATATTATATCAGCTACCACACTTTGAAGCTGGGAGCTTGGTTACTGTTTCTTTAAACCAGAGATCAGGATGAAAAACAGATAATAAAAAGTGGTCACAGTTATTTAGTGGCTTTATTTATAATGATAGTCAGAAAAAAAGAAAAAAAACCCTGCCTATCAACCATGGTCTCCAAGTCACATGACACCCACGTGCTTTTTTTCCCCTTATTAAATTAATGTCTCGTTTCTCAGCATGTTAATTCCTGACAGCACGGTTCACTTCAGCTTTTAGGGGCAGGCTGTGACGTCAGCTCGCCCGCTGGACGCATACTAGTGCAGTAGCAGGACACACACGCGCATGCACGCGCACACACACCGACCGCCTGCTGACTATTAATATTCCACCCTGTGCATTGTCTGCAAGGCGCGGACCGGGAGGATAAACACACAGAGATTTCGCGACAGACGCTGCCGCACTTTCCCAAATTGAAATCCCCGTCAGACGGGAGAGAGAGAGAGAAAGAGAAAGAGAAAGGGAGAGAGGGAGGGAGTGAGCGAGACTGCAGAACATACAGGCTCTGGATGAATAACCATGGCAACAGCAGCAGCAGCAGAAGCGGCGATATAAACATTGCAAGCCGCGCATCCCTCCGCAAACAGCGGATCACTCAGTGAAGGCTGGACCCGAACCCTCTGCGGATATTAAGCTCCATCACTGCTAAGGTGAGGCTGTTTTGTCTCCATGTGACACCCTCCTTCTGCTGCTGTAGTGGGGTGGCTGTTGTCTGGATGTGTGTGGAGCACGAGAGGAAATGCATTGCAGGAGGAGAGAAAGCTGCTGGTTGAGGAGGGGATTATTGTTTTATTTTTTTATATATATACTTTATACTTCTATGATGGCAGCTGAGGGTCTTTGTCGGACACAGTGAAGGCTGTGTCCTTGAGTAAATAGAAATAACATTGCACATTGATCAGCTCACAGAGCAACAAAAAAGGACAAATCTAAATAGCCTTTCAAAATAAAAGGTGTTGAGAAAAGAAGATATTTATTCAGAATGATCTAAATGAATGTGATATTATTGGAGCTCGCAAACGTGTGCTTTTTGCATGCGTTCGTCCACGCTGCTCCACAGGACAGAGCGTGCCGTTCACCGTCAGTAATTCACAGATTCTGTAGTCTGAACTGGTCCCGCACGCCGTCTGAAACCACCAAAGCGAGGCTCCCACTCCAACGTGAAACAATGCTTCTTGTCCCAGCAGGCTGCGGAAAACAGGCGGAGTAGAAGTAAACAATGTCGGGTTGCACAGATCAGAGTTAATGAGGTTGTTGGTGCTGTAATGACGCCTGACTTCAGGCCCGATGTAAACATCCCCACCATGGACAAGAGCTGTGTCGTTTCAATGCAGTTCACATGTCTGTCACACACACACACACACACACACACACAGTGGCCAGCACTTGGTTATCACACAAACACTTGAATGGTAGTGAATAGTAGAAATAGAGTCTGCTTATGGTCTTGAGTGCATATCGAGTTCTCCAGCAGCTCCCCAAACGCTACAAAGGACTTCTGAGGTAGTGGATGTGGGATTTTCCAGTTGCTTACTTTACCTGCACCCCCCAGCAGAACAGCTCTTTGATCAGGACAGAATCTCATTTGGAGGTAGCAAGAATGCCGGTCACATCCTCTCAAAGTCATACTCTGACTCGTTTAACTTGATCATTTCACTCAGGCTTCTTTTTTTTTGTCTGGCCTTTGCAGGGATTTGGCTCTTTGTCCCTTTTTGACAACAAAGAGCCTCATACAGCATCGCGGAGGGTTTAAGCAAATGCTAGATTATTCTCACATGATTGCTGGCTCAGTTATTTCCTGTAGGGCACTCCACATATCCAGTGTGCAGATTGCTTTTCATAGAAATCAGACGGAGATATATATGTGTATTTAAGCATTGTTGCAGTAACTTTGATTTGACATATGTTAATAGCCTCAAAATACTTCAAAACCTGGACAGAAACTCACAACACTTGTATGAATAATTTGTATTTCCTTGCCTGAAAAGGAGACCTGTGCTGTAACCTACTGGCTCTGTGTCACATGTCCCTTTATTTGGCGAGAGCCCGAGTTTCGGCCATTGTGCTCTGCAGGGAGACTTCGAGGTTAATGAATGAAATAATGCCCGGGGATTAATTTCCGGTCCTTTGAGCTGTGCACACATACAGCAGCTCCCGGTCCAGGCACACAGCGACACTGTGCTACAGTCACGCCTACGCCGCCTGCACAAATTATGCTCATGCACTGTGAAAGTGTTGCTTCTTCATCCTCCCCAAATTGAGATTGGAGACGTCCGTCAGCGTTCCCAACCGAGCCGGCGGCTGGCAGGGGAGCACAGGGGCAGCCAGGACTTTTTCTTTTTCTAAAAAAGGTTGAGGAATTACTGCAAACGCCAGCCCCTCCAAAATAAGCCATGTACATGTGTGTGGCGTGCATTAAATAATCAGGCGGCAGATGGCTGTTTTGTAATGATTAGTGTTTAATGATTTGCTGCAGGGAGAAATTTAGAACGAGATAGTTTGGGAAAAATGCACAAGCAGCAACTTCTGAGAATTGGCTCGGCTACAGGTTGCCTGAGTGGGAGACGGCAACTGAGCACAACATGCATTTTAAACTGGGATTTATGAAACAATAGAAACGGTGAACGGCCTCAAGAAATCCCTGGTTAGGTAAACCATTGGTGTTGGAGGAAAATGACTGTTATGAATCAATTGCTTCATTAAAAGTATGTTAATGGCACATGTTTGTCATGTTTCTATTCAACCAGATTGCTCAGCAGTCTTTCATGCAAACTGCAGCCTGAGACATTGAGTCACGGCTAAAATATCCAAAACAGGCCAGTTACAGCTATTTTTTAAACATATTAGACTATAAAAGGTGATTTAGAAGATTAATATAGCATCAAATATGCTATGCAAAGAGAGTGGAGTAACGTCTATCTGAGCAGAGAGTGAAGTGAGTGTTTTATAATCAGAGCTTCTCCCTGCTTTGTCGACATTGCCGCGCCGGCCGTGCACGCTTTTAAAGCTTGTTATCGCACGTGAGAGTGCCCCACTTCCTGTAGCCCACAATCGCTCATATGGCGGCTGTGAGCATTGACAGCGTTGTCCCTCAGTCAAACACCGTTAGCGTCGTCATTACTTTAGCGGTTCTCTGTACTGATGGCGCCGTTAGCATTGTTAGCTGCCGGCTCAACCTTCGCCATTTTGAGAGGCAACAAACGGACCAATTCTGGTAGTCAGCACCTTTAAAGTTCATCCAAAGTCCCTAAGATTTCAGATTTCTTTAACGTGGCATCTACATGTGCAGTATAATACTACATAGTATACATATAATACTACAGGTACCAGAACTCTGAGGGGCATCAAATACCCATTGCTACATTGTCAGATATAAATACGAGCAACAGATGCATGTGTTGACGGTGAAGCCAAACAAACAGGTTTAGGCAAGTGTGGGCATGTTTCAACCCGAGGGAATGGCCTCGAGCATTGTCACCACTCCATAGAAAGGAGCACATTGAAATATTCCTTATAACATAGTGTCAAAAATATGTTTGGATTTAATGAAAATTCAAAAGTCTGACAATCTTTTAGGATTCATAGATACTCAACTCTATTTTCTGTAATATGTATTAAAAAAGGTGCAAGATGCAGCATGGATAAGGCTGCCGATTATCTAGAATAGATAGTGTTTTCTCTGTCAAAGAATTTATCTCACTCATAAGTGTTTAAGTTGCCCAAATATAAAAAAAACAAACACATTTGGGATTAATTAAATTAAATATTACTGTACATTTTACAAGGCAATAATAAGCTGAGGGGATGAGTGCTACAGAGAAATATATACATTTTTAGTTTTGGCCTCTGTGGGATTTATTGACATTAAGAACATCGTAACCCACGTTGCCCTTTAATAAAAGACATTGTCTTTTGCTGCAGTTGACGAGTTTCATCACGATCATCACTGTCGTCAATGGAAACAGTGAATCCTACGTAGATGTCTGACAGCTGTACGCCTTTGAAGCTGTCAGCGTGGGCGTTTTGATCTGCGCCTCGCTGATTTGATTAACTTATTGATGTACACTGCCCGTGAGCTGCATCCTTATAATGTAGATTCTTTTTGGTGGGAACGGAAGTATATTAAGGCCCAATGGACTGTAAGCCTCCATTTAATCAAATACAGCGTTCGTTCTGCTCCTCGCTGCCTGACACATCACTGGAGGAGCTAGCAGCTCTTTTAAGTTTTTTTAACCTCTGAGGCAGCAGATAACTAGAAGTTTGGCTCACAACTCAGTGAATTAAGGCTGCTTTAAATCAACATTGGAGTAGTCACAAGATGTGCATGTGTCTCAGTCTCACATCAAATCACTTGAAATTGGCTCGCGGCCACACACACACACACACGCACGTCAATGTGACATGACATCCATAGTCAGCAAGAAGAGGCAAAATTTCTTGACTCTCTTCAGGCCTTTTGTAGCGGCGGCCGGCTAACGAAGGTTGCGGTGTTTCTCAGGACTGCGTCACTGCGCTGATCATTTTGTTTTTGTTCATGTTTCACCTTTTTATTCTCCTCTACGCTGCTGGGTTTGGAAGGCAGATATTTGTTGAAGATTTACTTGGCTTTATTTCTCTACACTTGGCAAGACTATCAGCGTGAGCAAGGTGGAGGAGCGTTTCTCTGCCAACGCAGAGGACACCTTTGACGCACAAATTAAATGCTGGTGTTGGGAAGACACACTGGAATACAAGTCTATGCTCATAGGACGTGGCAAATAAAGCTCAAACTGAAAATGTACAAACACCTTTGTCAAAGTTAACCCAAGCCTCCACTTGACAGTTTCAGAGCAAAATAAATAGTTGTAGTTGCACATTTGAGACAAACAATTGATCCTTCCTCCTACTTGGAATTTAAAGATGGCGAGCGGGAACCAGCTACGCCACCAGGGGAATTACACCCCAGGAAAATATAAGCTTAAGAACCTCAATATGTTTAGAGAATTAATAAAGCAAACTAATTTATTACAGATAGGCACCAGACGTGTTTTGTAAAATGAACCAAAGGTTTAATTTAAGGAAACAAAAATGAGCAAATTGGGATGAAAGAATATTAGAAAATAGTATAGACAGTATATACTAAAGTATAGAAAATGCCTGAAAACAGTTGGTTTAAATATCAAACACAACAAGGAGCCAAACAATAGCATAACAGAGGTAGAAATGCAGCAGGTGAACCACCTCTGATATAGGTATTAACAAGTGGAGTCACTCATCATGGAGAGGACAACAATGGAGAGTTAAAACAATGTCCAGCCAACATGTCAGACCAAAGTTAGTTAAAAAAGGTTGGCATGCTCACTGATCATATTAAATACATACCTGCACCAACACCACCAGCCATGAGACAGAAGACGGGGGTCAAGAAAACAATGAGGCGATGCCAACAGGTGCATTTAATAATCTGCCCTGATTAGGGAATTTGTTGGGGGAGGAGCCAGCCTTAGGGCTGCATTCACAAACACTACACCTTATGTTGAACAAGATGTGCATGAATTTCACACTTTCAGAAAAGGTTCGTTGACTTTGAATGATCCCGTACCGAAGTGTTTTTATTTTTTCAGAATTTAGCCCAAGAAAAATCTGTAAACACGTCACAATTTCTCAATAATTAATCAAACACTTTGGGACACAAACACCAGACTCTGCTCTTTAAACATTTAACGTTGAAGTTGTAAGCGAAGCAGACAAACGGTTATTTAGTCTTATGAGCACGGCGAAGACAAATCACTAACTTTACATTGCAATACAAGAACAATGCTGCTTCTTTATTCCTGTCTGCTAAATAATAATGCGCCTCCAAAAATGCTGACTTTTTGCCAGTAGGACATGTGGCTTTAGCCTCAGTTTGTTTAGCACGTCATATGTAGCCATTAAAAACAATATACACTTCTTTTACAGGGTTCTCCTTTTAAATTGAGTCAGCTGAACACATTAAAAGGTCACCTGGAGGGTTTTAGACAAATGAATGGAGCTCGTCTGCCTTTAGCTAGCTAGCTAGCAAACATAATTTAACTAGCTAGCAAGCGAATGTATTTTTAGCTAGCTAGCTAGCAAATGTATTTTTAGCTAGCTAAATGCCACAGTTGGAATGGTGGTAGGCCGACTCGCATGGCATCTGCAAACTGGAGTTAACTGTACTTTTGCATTTGACTTGCAGCATATTAACGTCTCAGAAAACCCCTGTGTCTGAGCTCTGGTGAAATAAAATCAGCTTGTCTCGATAAATCTTCCCAGTGGACTGAAACACTAACATGCTTATAAAGCCCGCTAAGCTCAGGACTGGTCGCAGTGCAGAAGGGAAGTTGCACTTCAAAAAGGTGTTTCACAGCGATGACACTTGTGTGTGCACCATCCTGACTCTCAACACTTACAGGACCTCAACACGGCCCACATGGTGAGGATTGTGTTTCAAAGAGGGGTTATCGGAGACACTTCACTGTAAAACCGTGTCAGTGTTTCATCTTCTTTTGTTTGGCGGCGGCTCGGTTTCTTACTGCGTCTCAGCTTCCACTGAACGCTGCAGAGTTCACGACTTTGTTTTGGACGTGCGGGGAATTCACTGAGCTTTAATCGCTGCTAATGGGAAACATCGCTCACTCGGGTGTTAATGGAGCTCCAGCGAGCCTGGGATGTGTTGATCAGGTTATTTTAGATGAATGCGTTTGCTCTGATGTATTATATATGCTGCAGGATAATATATACATTCCACCAAATACAGGTAAACCTCTGTGGTAGCTAACCTTAAGAAACAAACCCAAACACCCCATTATTCCCAGTTAAATATGTGACTTAGATCTACTAGAGAGTGTTGGGGTGCTACAGATATATAGTTGCCTGCAGTTGTCTCAATGAGCTAAATAATTGAATTTGTATGAAAGCTTACATGACTTAGGTCATTTCAGTCATTGTTAAATACAATGAAACTGAGCTGAAGTCCTAATCTTAAGGTTAATAACTGCATGTGTGCATTTTTTTTAGCAGTTTAGTTCATTTCCATGTGCTTAGATGAAGGTACTTGTATATCAGGAGTTTCCTTCAACAAGATCAAGGGCTTCAGTGCTGTGTGATCACATAAAAAGGTTTTCGATAAAACCCAACTAAAGGCAGACGACGAATAAATATTCCAGCAACAGGCAGAAGACATTGCATTTGACAAATCACTCTTTTTTATGTGCAAATGGGAACCTGCACCACAGATTGTTTGTGCGTGAACCACAGAGCACTCTGGTACACATTAGGTCCTTGAATACAGGCATTAAAAACACAATTGACAAATAGTTTAAATCAACAAAGCAGATTACATGTCATCACCAGCTTTGCGGGTATTTGATATCTGATATAGGGAAATATATTGAAGCAGCATAACTGTTCAGTGGATAGTTATAATCATAATTATACAGGTAATGATAGCAATGCACCTGAGGGCTGACATTGACCGTAATCGCAGCTGACCTCAAATCCGCTCAGACCATCCCTTATTAGGATGGATGCAACAAAAGAGAGCAGCTGCACCTGCATTTACTCCGTAATAATGACAGGGCGATGTTTGTTTCCTCATTTAACGGTCATGGTGATCATATTGAAAAGGCGTGTTGAGAGCGTAGAGTCCGTTCTCCACACTGGACTGAATGAGTCACCTCGGCCAACGGAAAGGAACACTGTGATCTAGAGATGTCGTCCATTTCTGCCTCATGCTTATTGTGTTTCTTCTCTTTTGACAGGTGATGAGTGGGACTACATCATGTCTGAAGTACAGGGAACACTGGAGTTTTCTGTAGAGTTGCACAAGTTTCACAATGTGGATCTCTTTCAAAGAGGGTAAGCTATTTATTTTTATTTTTTTTGCAGATATTACAATTCCAGAGGGATGATATTTGTTTATATTATTGGCTTCACAACTGCCAACTCGGCAAACTCACAGAGCATATGCTGAATGCTGACTGAGGACACATTTCAATTTTTCTTTTTTTTAATTCTTTTAACTTTTTGTACATCAAAAATTATCAAAATGATCAAAAAAGATTAAAAATAATTCAGAACTTCAATTTGCAATGTAAGTAGTTCAATGGTTTCAGTGACTTTTGCTCCCTTCATCACTGGAATTCATTACAATATTTTTTTTAATTAAATTGAGCAGTTCACGAGCATGACAATATATCCCTCCAGATAAATTTTGGTTATTGATGGCATAATTGCGCCGACTAGGCTGACTGCTTTGGCTTAATATAAAATACACCACCCCTCCAACCGATTAAAACATTGTTTATCTGCACACACTGCAATGACAAGATATTAAAAAAGATGGATGAATACTAATGAGAATATGCCACGTCTTAAAATGATGAAGGTACAATACAATTTATTGAGTAAATTTAAAGTATACTCAGTAAATTTGTCTCACTCAACTGAAAAAAAAGAAAAATTGTCCAACTTCTATCCGAGCTGGATGTTGTCAAGCATGTCTGAGAAATACCCATAATCCCCTGCAAATGTATGTCAGGACATCAGGGGGTTTAATGAGATGTCGGTTTACAAATCAGCATGGGTTGGATGTGCTTGGCATTAACATTCAGACAACAGATTACCCATAAAGGTCAAAACACAGTATATTTGGTTGACATCGAGTTGGGACAAAAATCTGCCTTTTTTGGCATCTACTTGTAGAATACATTTTGCATTAACAAAACCAACTGTAGTTTCTATAAAGCACTAGACACTTAGCTAACCTGAACTAAAAATACATTTATTTGCAGATGTTTTTCCCCCCTAGCTGTAATAATAAAAAAATGGCAATTTGTCTAAAATCAGATCTCGGTGAGCCAGGTCGTTGTTCGGTCAGCCGTTGGTTTGTTATTCCACATGATTAAATGAGGCAGCAGCTTGATTAAACCATGATAGAGAAATGGAAAAAAAAAGGTAATAACAATTGTAAATCAATTTCTTTAAGCTCTATTTAATTAAATATTAATAGGAATAGTAGACGGCACCTAGAAATACAGAGGTAGCCGACATTTAATCTCTATAAACTATAGAATAAAATCCTTTTTTTAAAACAAATGACTAAAAGGAACACAGTTGTGTGTTTTCTTCACATGACCTGAGCATTAGTGCAGCATCTGCATTTTCCTCATAATGCATGCTCTAATAATTTTTTGGGGTAAAATAAATGGAGGCATTACAACTGCTGCCATCTGTGTTTGTGGGCCAGTGCTCACCTGAGGATGGAAACACAATAAACAAACAAATAAATATAACGCGCTCTGCCAATCAGCACGAGAATAATAATTGTAGATAAAATACGTAAAAATTTAAATCTTTGCTTTTCCAGTTGAGTTTTTCCATAATCATTTTTTACATTAAAAAAAGGGCAATGTTTATCCTGCCACAGGAAGATTAAAACCTCTCATCGGATGCCAGCTTTATCAAAATGATTCTCCCTCTCCAAAAGGGATGGGCTGAAGCTTAATCATGTTAATCCCTCCGGCTGAGTGCACTAATATGTTTGTTTGTACCCGTTGCCATACCATACCAATAAGTACGCAGACAAATATGTAGCATGTCTTCATATTTATATACATTTATGTCAATGCATGTATGCCAAAAATACCATGCATGTCCCACTGCTCCCTTCCCATCTTACAGAATATACGTTTGAGGCTATTCCTACCCACAATCCTCAAGAGGGTCAAAGGTTAAAGGTGCAATATTATCACAAAGTAGTTTGTCCCGGTAGAATACTGCATGGGAGAGTATTTACTTTGCAAGGGCAGCTTCAGTGGAAGTAAAAAGGAAAAAGCTTGGGCTTTGTTCCAGACTTGATCCGATGGGAGGTCCCAACACAGTCTTACAGCTTGTAAAGCCCTCTGAGGGCAAATTTGTGATTTTGGGCTTTACGAAATGAATTGAATTTGAAAAAAAACGAGTTGTGGACACTAAAAAGAATTGGGTTTCCAAATGTAAAGACGAATGAGGCTACGAAATTACCAAAATCAATACGAACCCCTGTACCAGACTGGGGGGCCATGCAGCTGCACTGATTGCACTGAGAGAAGTGATTAAATCTGGATTTTTATCTAAAAGAAGCCGATGACACATTTAGTTTTCACCAATGGAGTCTTTGATTTTTTCAGATATTCAAATTACGAAAACCAGCTGCATTTTGTTCAGCTTTATAACTTTATATAACGTTTGATTGTCCTCCCGCATTAATTAATATATATATATATATATATATCTTTTAAAGTAAATAATACTGTAGTTTATTGAATATTCGGTCTATAAAGGCTACAGAACCTCCACAGTAAGAGGTAGTGGATTAGTTTCTGACCAGTTACAGCCCACTGAGTTGACCTATTTCATTCCATAAACACCCCTTATTTATTTATCCACCTCCAAAACCTTTTTGTTTTGGAGTGTAGGCTGTGATGTCGGCGTTCCCAGCCGAGACTCCGGCCCCTCAGATTGCCTTCGTGTCCCCGGAGAGCCGAGATGTGCTTTTTACACAAAGCTGCTTTGACTTAAACTGTCAAAGTGACCTTTTCCAACGGCGTGTTTTCTTCCATCGCTGCCGGGTCTGGAATGTCGTGTAAATAATCCTGATGCGAGCCAGTGAGGACGTTCTCTGGGACTCACTTTTGAAGCTGAAAAAACCTCGTTTTACAGGATCAATACATTTGTTGTCTTATCTTCAAACGTTTGCTCGTACCGTAGTATTTTAACACCAGTTATAAGTAAATAGAGGTACACGATTATGTCTTTTCCATTATTAATAACCATTTAGCCCGTAACCCTTTAATATTTCAGCAACATTTGTACAATTCATGGCTGATTTTCTTTTACATGACGTCGTTAAATTCTGAAGAGTATTTCTGAAGCTTGAAAGCTGCACGTTTTAATTGAACAGAGCGTCCTGTATTCCATCTAGAGATGAAACATCTGTAACTTTGAGTCAGCAAATAGATGACATTGAGACATAAGTCCCCCGCTTTTGAAACAGAATTCCCTTTTTCACATGTTTAACAACAAGAAAAGCACACCTGAATAAGTTGAAATGTGTAATATTTGAAGAAATACTTCAAATATAGTGAAAACATTTTTCCGAGGCAATCCTCTGACCCTGAGAAGGTTTTCACTGGAGCTCCAGCCCTCTGGCTGTCAGCTGTAGTCATCAGTGAAAGATGTCCACCCACAGCAGGTGACTCATCGTGAACATGAAATGTAAAATATCTGTGAAATGGCATTGCATGTAAATGCCCTGGACTCCCAGTTTGCTGCTCACATTGTTTATTCTCCATGTGGTCGTCTGCATGTACATTTATTTATTCAGTGTTAAGCTGTTGTGTTTGTGCCCTCTCCTGCAGGTTCTACCAGGTGCGCGCCGGCCTGAAGGTCTCACCTCGAGTGCCCCACAGGTTGATAGTGACAGCGCAAGACAATGCAGGTATCACACACACTGACACGTCACATGTGGAACACACACATTACACCGTCCTTGTTCTTGTCTGCAGATATGATCATAATTCAGGAGATACAGTTTTCAGTAATCAAATATTGCAGTTGATTTGTGTCTCTTAGTGGGTTTCTTTTGGTCATTTTGCATCTTTTTGTGGTTGTTTTGCATCTTTTTACAGTCTTGTGATTGACAAAGTAGTTGCTTTGCATCTTGTAGGTGATTTTAAACAACTTTTTATGGTTGTATAGCGTCTTTTTGCAGATGTTTTGAGTCACATAGGAGTTGTTTTGCGTCTCTTTGTGGCCGTGTTGCATCTTTTTGTGGTTGTTTAGTGTCTTTTGCAGTCTTGAGATTGACAAAGTAGTTGCTTTGCATCTTGTTGGTGATTTTGCATCTTTTTGTGGTTGTTTAGTGTCTTTTTGCAGCCGTTTTGAGTCACCTAGGAGTTGTTTTGTGTCTCTTTGTGGCTGTGTAGCATCCTGTTGTGGTTGTTTAGCTGCTTTTGCAGTCTTGTGAATCTTTTTTAAGTGTTAAATGTCACTTAAAACCTGAACATCCAGGGCCCATCTGACATCTGACCAGATAAGATTTAAAGGTGTTTTTTTTCAAATGTAATTATTGGCATACAGTTTTGACCCATTGGCTTGATTTAATGAAGCTGAGCGTGAGAAAATCTCTCTCGACACAGGAACTCTTTTCATGACCACAGTAAACGTCTGAATTACACACATGGTGTTCACGCTCGTCTTTGAAGTGTACGTGCGAACGGTTATTTTTAACACTGTGTTCGGTGGTAAAGTACATGGGAGCATCATTTTAAAGTATGTGGAATATCAACCTTCTCAGGATTGTAGTAATCTCACAGACTCCTGCCTTCATGTCTCGGCTCAGGTTTTTTTTCTTCCTAATTATGAGATAGAAAGTCATAAGTATGAGATAAAAGGTCGAAATTATAATATTTATTTTTCCACATAATTAAAGTTCAGGTTTTAAAACCAGTGTTATTTCTTGATACAATATACCGTGGTCTTTCCTTTTTTTTCGTGTCTGCTCTTCTCAAGAAGTTTCGTAAAACATTTTTTGAATTTCTCCACTAAAGTAGGAAGTTTTTCCTTTGGTCTTACAAAGAGGGAATTAAGACTTAAGGAAATGGGCTTAAAGCTGTGCGTTTTGCAGCTTAACATAAAACACAATAGAAGGCTAATCTTAAAATACTGTTCTTCAAAGAAATTAACAACATATAATTATACATACATATTTGTGGCCAGACTATTTACATATAACTAATTCTCCTTTGCAAATCCTCTCTTAATTAAAATACTGTAGATAACCAGCGACAAAACATGCAAGATGAACTCAAGCAACCTCAACAGCACTTCACTTCATGCGTTTATTCCTAAATACAATTACTTGCAGAGGGTTTCCGTCATAAAAGCTTCCTCACATGTTGCGTCCTCCTTTGTATTCACAGGACGTGACGCAGTCCTTCTGAACATTGCCAAGCGTTAAAATCTGGATCTCTGGCATTGCAGAAAGCCGTTTCACTGGCAATACTGATTCTCAGTAATAACGGCTATTTTTAGCTTGTCATGACTCGAGCGCTGTGTGTGTGTGTGTGTGTGTGTGTGTGTGTGTATGATTTATCTGTGCTTGTGGGGACCTATTCCTAACCGTGGGCCCTACTATTCTTGTAAGGACATTTTGGATCGTGAGGATATTTAGGGCCCGGATATGATCTCCGGTCCAGTTCCAGGTTATATTAAGGCCGAGCTTTTGGTTTTAGGCGTGCAGATCCAATGATTAAGGTGGAAGGAGATGATGCGTCAGTTTAAATGTTCTCACAGCAGAGCCAACGTGGGGTCTGTGTGTTTGTGTGTGGCGGCAAGGACATGGCGATGTGTCTCAGTCTGAGATGTGACAGTGATTCATGTAATTTCAAGTCCAGGAAAACAGTGCCAGGAATTTCCATTTCCTCGTTAGTTAATTAATGGATGGGGAGAAATCCGAAATAGACGAAATAGGAATAGATTGCAATGGAATTTATAAAAATAGAAGTTCAGTCGCTCTGCTCTCAGTCGCCTATTTTTAGGGTAATATATCCTGAAGGTGCAGATTAACATGATGTCGTGTGAGGAATAGAAGGGAGAATATCGTCCAGCTGGAGGAGGAGGTTTTCTTACGGTGCATTGCATCAATACAATAACTAACGTGCTTCATAATATACTCTATTTATTCCAATTATTTTACCAATTGTTTTGAATCGTCCAGCCACAGGTGAAGGAAACGGACCTTGAATAAGTCTGCAACACAAGCAAATAAGCATGTTATCTTATTTAAACACTACTTTAAATCAATATTTAATAAGGAGATTTACCTTCCACTACATTTATATGTACAATATTTATTATTATATTTCTCTTGCGGATGTTATAATCCTATGTTCCGCTGTTTGTCATCTCTATAAACAAGGTCATTTATACCAAAACCACTCCAAAGAAACCAATTTCTATCCTATATTTTCATAAGCAATAGTATATTTGGCCGATAGGTAACAGTGCAGCAGTGTCCATTACAGTGAGCATAATTTCTTTATGGTAATTGGAAGGCTGCCCTCCCCTCTGCAGCTCCTTGCACAAGGTCATGTACTAAGTACACCTCACAGGCTGAGCATCAATGCAGCAGCCGGCTCTCCAGCCAGCGAGAGGAAACGCATTCATCACCCACAGATGCAGCAAATGCTAATAATTCACTGTGTTCTCTGTAAAAGTGTATGCTTGACATTTCAATTGTCTGTGGCCTCTCTGACAGATGCATTGTGTGTGAAGGACACACTCATCTGAAGCATTTAATGACTGTGATTCATGCACAAAAACACGGCGAGTGTGAACAGGGATACCCGGATTGACCCGGAGACTGAGGACTGAGACTGAGATACTTCCTCCTATAAGTACCACGAAGAGCGACGCTGCGTTGGGAGTTTTGTGTTTTCATAGGTTTGCAGGAGGGGGAGTGACAAGCAGACACACACTCGTACACACAGCAGATGTAGAGCACCAGAGGCTGTCGGCTTATTATTTTCTCACTGTGGCTAAAGCTTAAGGGCATTTCAGGAGGTTTTTAATATGTGGGATGTGATAACTCCCCAAAACCTGCAAGAACTGCAGTCAGTGTGTGGGTTTGATGTATTTTTTTGGGGGTCGAACTCACTGTACACATCAATGGGATTATTAAAATGTATTCTAAATGCATTGATATCCAATGAGAACAAGATAAGCGTGGGAAGAATATTAAGCATTCCAAATATGTTCATGACGCTAATACACGATATGATGCTGCATACAATGTGTAGACCACACACAGTGAATTTTATGTTAATCAGATGAGGTTGACTTCCTGTAGCTAAAAGGCAAACAATACCCTAAAATTGCAAAGTAAAGTTAAAGTATCGGACTTCTGGATGAGGTTGAAGCCTTGAGTTCGGCATTGTGGCCATTGGCCGCTGCCATCTTTGTTTTTTGGTACCATAGTACATAGTACCCGAACATGGAAAAGAGCATTTTTAGGTGACTGAAATGTAGACTTTATACCATCATTTACTAACTGTACATTATATTGTATTGAAGAAGACTTGAAACTAGCAACTGAAACCATAAACCTGTGTTTATAATGTTGGTAATAGATCAAGTCGGGTCATTTCTCTACAATCTGAGTGCTTTTTGCCCTCTGCTGACTGAGAGAGACCTACCTACCTACCTACCTACCTACCTATCTATATATCTATCCATCCATCCATCCATACCCAACATACCTCTAAACTATGGCTTCTGTATCGGACAGACTGCATTATACAGTAAAAGGTGCTGCTTTCCCATAATGCAACATCACTGCTATCAATGTCGAAGCCGAGATCTCAGCCCCGCAGCTCTCTTGTCGAGGTCTTATCACTTGTGCTCCCTTGGCACACGATGTAACGTTTAATCAATCCCGTAAAACAAACTGCCATTCAAAGGGAAGTACAGTATGTGTGAGTGTGTGAAAGTAGCCAGGCCTTCACATTGATTTAGTCCCTTTGGCCCCACTGAGGGGGGGCCACCCCACACAGGGGCACCTGGGGGGGCAATCACCAGTCCCTTCTCCGGTCAATTATTTATGTTAATTCCTGCGCAGTTCACTGTCTCTAATCTGGACGTGTGTGTCTGCAGACAGTGGGGTGGGAAACCCCCCCCCCACACACACACACACACCAAAAGAGGACATGTGAAAAACAATAATATCAAAGTCGCATTCTTCACACCCAGAGGGCTTATGCGCCGTCTCTGTCACCCGCTCACCGTGTCACACATCCATCATCCTGGCTGGAGGCCGCTTCATGCTGCAAGTAGCTGCAGCGCTATCTGGAGGAGGCCTGCAGAGAGAGGGAGTGTGAAGGAGACTGGAAGAGAGCACAACCTCAGCGGGGAGGGGGTTCAAAGACGTGTTGCTGCTCGCAGCCGGACAGCAGGAGAGCCAGGCTGCATTATGGGAGATGTCGACAACTGTAATGCACATCTGTGGTCCCCTGCTTCCTGTCTGTCAGGCGGACGCTGGCTGAAGCGGATATGAGTCGGGTATCCACCACCTCACCTACTCCCCAGATAGAAAGACAATAAGTGTTCTTATCAAAAATGTCACCTAACTATTCCTTAATAAAACAGAGCAAACATTTCTTTAATTGGGTACATTTGCATACCCAAACTAAAAAAAAGAGTATATCTGCAACCACAATGTCTATTTTAATAATATTTGTATCAAACACTTGTGAGATATTGTTTAGATGTGTTAATACCACTGTATATGTTATATGTAGTACAGAAGATGGCTCAATGCACAAATTAAAAGCAAAATACTAGGGTGCCCTTCTTGACCAGGCACAATCATATGTGTAGAATATATGAGATTTATTGTTGTTCAATGTGTAGAACGATGACTATGCATGTTTGATTAGAACCAATATTGAGTATGCAACCATTGATAACTTGTTATATGTATATTTTGGTGTCCAGATGGCTCAGTAACTGTTCTTGACTACAGGATTATATTCTGTTCAATTGGAGAAAAATAA
Source organism: Cottus gobio (assembly GCA_023566465.1). Taxonomy (NCBI): domain Eukaryota; kingdom Metazoa; phylum Chordata; class Actinopteri; order Perciformes; family Cottidae; genus Cottus; species Cottus gobio. The sequence continues at coordinate 3,855,268 of CM042231.1, forward strand.
TAAAAATTGGACAAATTAAAAGCTAGATGCTAATTTGAGAGTGTAGCTATGACTGAAATACTCAAACATATATTCACGAATGCAAAAGCACATGTTTCCAGGTCTGAATATACACGCTCAGATCCTTCACCAATCCCAGTAAACATTTGCAAAATGTCAGGTCACACAGTCGCAAAGACTCATTATGCGATTTTCTAATCTGGGTACATATTCACAAATCTGAGCACACACTGCATTCATCAGGGGAACGAAAGGCCCACATTTATATTGTTTGTTTTATATAAGTATTTTTCTTATTATCTATTTATATATTTATTTTTCATGCCGGTGAAATCATATGATCCCCTACAGTGTTGCATATTACATCATGAGAATGAGTGAAACCTAAATAGATAAAGGAAATAGAGGAATACGTTAGGGATAAAAGATGATTTCATCAGTAAAAAAAACAGAAAATCATGTTTATTTTGTTTAAAAAGCTCGGTGAATATGTGATATTGTTGCAGCAACAAACTGATGGGTGTTAATTGTGCGTGATGTGTGTCCCCCGTCAGCAGAATGCAGCTTCAGCTCCGCGGGGGTTCACGACGACAGCGTGTTCAGCCGGATATTTCAGATCCTTTACAGGAACGAGGAGATTACGGTGAACGACTGTATGATCTTCAAAGTCCATCTGCTGTTAGACGGAGAAAGGGTGAGTCATGCTGTTGACATTTTCTGTACACACACACACACACACATTACACAAACACACTTCCTGTGGAGAAAGAAAATGGGGAATGGCATTTGGCTGCTTGCTATTCATCAGTAGCCTGGCTGTAAAACACATGACAGATAATTACAGTAAGAACAGCTGTATGATAGTTGAATTAAATGCCCGGTAATGAATGGGCTTTTATCATCTGCTGTCACCTCTTACACAAGTTTATGGTCCCCACTCAGACCATCTGACAGAAACAACAAGATGTAAGCAAGTTGGTTTAAGCAGAAATCTAACAAAACTAATTAATACAGTTATATAATCATGGTGAATAACACTTTTTGTTCAATAGTCTTCTATTGTTACCAGCATGCTAGATATCTTTGCTCAGTATTTAGCAGAACCAGATAGACATACACGTATCTATTTCAAACAATGCAGCTGTTGACTAAAGCGGCTTAATAGCGCATATATATGTGTATATTTTGCTTAAATTCTCGTAGGTTTTCTCTCAGTTTACACTAACTACAGTGATCATGTTCACCTGAAGACCGAGGTTTCCTTGGCACGGTTTTATTTTTATTTCAGGATTACCAGAAACGTGTTTTAAATATAGGCACAAGCTAATTGATGATCAGTTGGTGAGCCCTTCACACCAGTGAAGCCCACCAGCCTTAAAAAAAAAACACTTGAAGGGAAGAAATCTTCCTTTCTTTGGTGTATCCACTTGCAGTTGTGTTTTTTTTTTTTTAAACCAGAGAAATGAGTGGTTTTGGGAAAATGGGGAAAGGATGGACTTTCATTTTCACTCCTTTAAAGCAAAATAGTGCTTCAGGCCCCAAGAGAGCCCCGACGACCAATAATACATCATATTAATCATATAATTCTACAGCTCTGTCTCTGAAGCTACAAAGTTGAGATAAAGTTAATCTTCCTTTTTTCCCAGTCGCAGAAACATCATGAGGAATATTGAGTTCAACTAATGTGCTTTAATTGACAGACAAATGTAAATTGCCTCCGCCCCAGACTGCGCCCATGTTTCCGTCGAAATGATCGGGCGTGTAAACCCGCCAGACAGTTATTGATGTACTGTCCTTTACGGTTTCACCATGGGCGTGACCCCGAATAGCCGCTCCGCCGTTTTTTTTTGTTGTCGTCGGGAGCCACCGGAGCTCAAATTGATCAGCTGTGACAGGCCGGAGGCCGGCATGTTGGGGAGTTAAGATGGCCCCCCGGCTCCGAGCTAATCATCCATGTGATAGCCGTAGCTCACACCATGACATTAGCTCAGCCGCTCCCCGGATATTCTGTCTCGCATGACTGCCCGATTTCTAATTTTAGAAGATTTCATTAAACGTAGACATTCGCGTGGAGGTGTGGAGGCGGAGGAGAGTTTTTTTTGAGGCATATCAGATTTCAGCCGTAAGCTCACCCGGAGGCTCCCGACTCATTAACCTTCCGGAGGTTATCTGCCGCTCACAGCCTCAGATAGCGAGGACCGAAAATAGCCCCCGTGTCCTCCTGTGCACACCGCATGTACGCCTGATTAATCAGAGCATCGATAAAGGGACGAGACTGGAAAGATTTGTATGTTTGCGGAACAGTGTGCATGTGACACTGTTAAAAAAAAAAGAAAAAAATGCAATGCATGCTGGTATTATAATTAGCAACACTGCCCTTTAATCTTCAGAAGACTCCATTCACGGCACCGTTCTTTGTAGTTTGCTCATACCTTTTGCTTTTCCACTTTGTTTTTCAAATTCAAATAAGGTGCCCTGTATTTCCATAAACTATGGTATTCTATGGCTCTTTGAACATGAGAGGGATTCATCTCTGTTCAACTTACATCAGGTTGCAGATCACACAGAGGACATAAAGCGTAAGGACTAAATCAGCATTGCAAACGAGGCCGTTCAAAGCCAAACAGCAGTATTCATCTTCACTATACTGTATAGTGTAAATGTGCATCATATTGGGTTATGTGTCTTCTTTATTTACTTGTGTTTGACACACATATGACTGAGGAAAAACCTGAGTAAATGAGTTTAGAAACAAACAAGTGGAGATGCTTCTGTGCAGGTTGCAAAGGCCCACTGACGTGTTTGGTGTATATTCTCAATGTCCACCCCTCACGAACGAATCCAATCCCCACGTCGGCTTCTCGCCTCTTTAATGAGTGCATTCTGTCGCATGCAATATGTCCTCCAGTGAAGACAAAAAGAAAACATATTAAGACTTAAAATCTAGCAGGATTCAACCTGCTCACGACCTGCATTCAAGCTAAAACAAGACGCACCTTTATATCGGTGCGTATCTCTTTTTTAAGTATGTTTCCATGTGGTATTTTCATGATTTTCATAATGTCCATGCATTAACAACCTGTTATGTGCCAATGGGTTGCAGGTGGAGGAAGCCTTGAGTGAGGTGGACTTTCAGCTGAAGCTGGACCTTCATTTCACCGACAATGAGCAGCAGTAGGTTTTTGAGGAATTTGGAAAAGTGTGTTTGTGTGTGTGTTTAAGAGGAAGACAACACTAGACTTTCCCCTTGTGCAGCTTTTTTATGCACGACTGAGAATGCAAACTAGGCACGAATAAGGGCTATTATGCCTTTTGGCTCATAGCCATCTCTTTAAGCACCTGATCACAACTTCTGTGCTGGCAAAACACAATTACTGGGATTTGTTTCGTCGGCTCGGGACAAATAGGAGAAATAAGTTTGCTTTAGCATGTGGCAAAAGGCACTATTTTTGGGAGAAACTGCCTATTTATTGGCCTGCAGCTGCACATTAGTGATAAGTACTGTCGAGTGTTTGTGTTTAAACTGTTAAGTCAGCGTTTTTGTCATATTTGTGTGAGTATAGTACTTGTCACAGTACAGAGGACAGGGGTTATGGAGCTCCTTGTGTAATAGCATTAACACTCGCTGCTCCTTTTGAGTCTGTTTTACTATTGAATGTCTACGAGGTCTCCATTAAAATTCCAGTCAACATTCAGACTCTTTCTTTCAGGCTATTTATTTTATAGCTGCAGGGACAATATAGGCTACAGGTCCTTAATAATGTTAGATGATTGGTGAGCAGCATTCCTCGTTCTCATACATCGTTTAAAGAGTCTGGCAAAAGGCAAAAGACTCTCTGGACTCAGATTAAAAACACATTAGCATTCACTTTTAGTATATGCAATAAAATCTGCATCAGCATTGTAGCATTGCAATACAGAGTAACTGATTTGTATTTTGTCGTATCTAAAGACTAAAGCACTAAAGACGTGGAAATTACCAAAACTCTGCAGAATACCCTTTTAAATGGTATGCAAAAAATATTTGTAATTTGTGTATGAGTGTAACATTTGTCTTTCTTTTCCCATTTCCCAGGCTGGCAGAGATAGCGACCGTCCCGTTGATCAGCAGTCGGACGCTAAGCCTCCACTTCCACCCGCGGAGAGGCCTCCACCACCACGTCCCTGTCATGTTTGACTACTTCCACCTGTCCGTCATTTCTGTCTCCATACATGCTTCACTGGTTGCCTTACATCAGCCGCTAATCAGGTAGAGTTCACTCAAAAGTTTGCATTTAACAGTCCTTGAATTCACTCAAAGCAGAAAGACCATCAGACCATCATGTCTTCCAAAGTCACTGTTGCTATGCCGGTCAAGCTTTCCAATCTGACACGGCACATTTTCATTTTGGAACGACAACAGTGGCTTAAAATGTTGTGTTATCTTTAAAACATTGGGTCCTCGATTTCAGAAAGATGGAGACAAAAGCTTTTCTAGACGACTTGCAGATTGTATTAACTGTTGTTAGCTAGCTAATGTAGTTAGCTGTATATGTAGCTAATGTAGTTAGCTAGCTAATGACGCTAGCATTAGCTCCACGATTTAAAAAAAACAACAACTCTCAATATTTAATGTTTCCATTTGACGTATTTCCATTTGAACTTGTATTGCTTGTGTAACATTGTTGGACTTGTAAAGAGCAGGAAAGAGTTAGCCGCCAATGTTAGCCTAAACTTTGATAGCAACCCAGACTGTCTCCCGCACTGTGGAGAAATATAACATTATGTTTTAATTAAACGTAAACTGAAGCAGTTGCAAAAAAAAAGTAACCTTGTTAGTTAATGACGAGCATGTTAGCCCTGAAACTAATGCTCGGTTAGGTAGTAAGCTCGTTACCGGGACATACAAACAAAATACAGCAGCTAGCATTAGCTAGCGACCAGATTAATGCTGTGAAACCCATTCCTTACACTTCTGCAAATTGCACCTCTATCCATAATATCAACAGAAAAACCCAAGTGAATGAACCGCTGTAACATATATTCCCTCTCCCCCTCTGGCATTCACAATTAAAAGTGTATCTGTTAGCCGGATAGATTTCCTAACACTTATCTGATGAATTCAGCCGCCAATAACATGAACTCAGTTTTTAAGCCATCCATTACATAGATTACTGCAGCACCTGATTGATTGGAGCAGTCGCAGCCCCCCGTCTACACACACACACACACACTCATGGTTTGTCCCTGTATGTGTCCTGCCTGTTCTCTCTGCAGCTTTGCTCGTACAGGGAAGGGCTCTTGGCTGGGGAAGGGCTCGCCGGAGAGCCCGAGCGACCCGTTCGCCATGTCGGTGGAGAACCTTGTGTTCGGCGCTGGCTACTGCAAGCCTGTCATCTCTGAGGTATGTTAACCTTTAGCGGTTCAGCTGCTCTCCAATAGAAAGTCACAGGCAGCCAAAGCCAGTTTTGTCTCACAAAGCTGAAAACAGCCCGATAATGAGCCAGTCTCTGTTCTGCTGGTTGTTCCCTCTTTTTTTGTGTGTGTGTGAGCATGGAGCTAAATGCCAAGCGATGACGTAAACCTGATCTCGGTTTTCGGGACAGAGGCCGAGATGGATTTAGTTGTGATCTGCTTTGGCGTGTCACCCAGAAGCAACAGGATTCAGCCCCAGAGCCGAGCAGGGAGTCATTCTGGTCTGGATCACTGATCCTGGACCTGCCTGTCCCTCAAAATCCATCATTTGTTGGGGGCTCCGTGCAGTCTTAAGGCTGAAAGACCAGAGGCCAACACAGAGATTATTACTGGTCTTTTAATAATATCTGATTAACCCACCTGCCCAGGCATGCAGGCTCCAGGCTTAGCATCTGGAAGTGTTAGCAGCTCCCACTGGAAATGCCTTTGTGCCCTTTACAGTCCAGTTAAGCTCCACAATTGCATGATGACAGAAGTAACGATGGAATTACTGTTATCGGCATTATTAATCATGATTTTACAGTATGCGTCTAATTTTATAGGGACTACATTAATTTATGACCCTTGAAGGTCACACATACAGGCTTATTAAGCTACGCTAACCTTCATATGTGGCATACCGACGTGGTATCATATAATACTAACAACTTTGAGTAAAATCTTCTCCGTGTCAACGTACTATACTCAAAACCTTCTCATAATGTACATGTGTTATGGCCTCGGGACACAGCTGTGGTCTATGTGGAGAAAAATGTATTATATTTGGACTATTTTCTGGAACGCACGTCCTTTTTGCATTTCATTTTCTTGATGGAGTCATTATCTCTAGTTTTCTCTCCTGTTTGCCAATTATTCCAACTCGTGTACAGTTGTAAAACAGTCCGTTCCACTTTTTTTCCATCCTTTTACAACATGCATCTCTCAGGTCCCTGCGGACGACACAGTCTACACTGTAAACCCTAATGAGCCCCCCTCCCCCTGCCCAACACACCTCCTGGTTTTTACTCCCACCCCTAGCTGGGCACTTTAATAAGCTCTGCGTTTAGCCGGGCGGGGGGCTTCGTTTGATCACAGTAATGAGTTCTGCTCACAAGCGCCACGTACTTCATAGCTGCAGGTGAAATCCACACAGAACGCCGCCTCCTCCTTCACCTTTATTTATTTAGAGCATTTTACCTGCGGCGACGCTACGTTTTCAGCACTTTCCCTCTTAACACCGCAGCATTTCCCTTAAGTGTTGCGTTGTTATTTCTGAAAGAAAAACTAAATCACATGTTGTAGATGTGCATTGATAAATCTCTAAAGGAAGGACAAAGGACTTCTGTGGCAGGAAAAGGATATCTTAAGGCTGGCAGAATCAGTAACTTCTTTTAAGTCACTTCTTAAAACCCATTTTTTCAGATTTGCTTTTAAGTGATGTCGTCCTTTTATGTCTTTTTATGATCTTTTATGCAGTTCTTTTGTTCCCATGGTTTTGTTTGTATATTCTAGATATTTGTTTGTTTTCTACAGTTCTTTTTGGCTAATTGTTTTGTTTTATCCAATGCTTTTATGGTGTTTGTTTACCGCCATTTAAGCTTATCTGTGGAAGCACTTTGTAAACTTTGTTTTTAAAAGTGCTATATAAATAAAGTTATTATTAAATAAAGTTATTATTAAGGGGAAAATAATGCTTAGAAAAGAATCGTGGATGTTATTGGTGTAAATAAATCATGTTTCTGAAGATAAACACACGTAAATCATGTCAAATATATTTTGTTCTATCTGTGCGGACAGCAGAAAAACAAAAGCAGAAATTCTCCTGTCAGGTGACATACAACTCAAACACATCCGAGACATTTTCAGCGCGGAGAAACTATGATTTTGGATATAATTACTAGTTCATACTGAAAAATAGCTATTTTTCACGGCGCTCCTCGCTCGCAGGCTGATCCAGGCAGGCCTCTCTATAAAGGGTAAAAAGCATTATGAAAGTAAACATACAGATGTTCCTTCCTGGTTCTGCTGTACTGCGCCGCTGCAATTACAGAGTGCACCCAGGTATGATGATAGGGCCGGAGACTCCACTCGCTGGGGGCAAATAGCAGCACATCCCCAGTTACTCAAGCATCACACGCCTTTCAAAAGCTCGGAGCCACACTGGCGCTGCAGAAACATCCCAGCCATGTTGGAGCGGACCAGGCCAGGGGGCCGGAGGACGAGGGCGGCCATTGGTCACATGCAAGGCTCAATGTGATGGTGGCTGATAGCTGTTTGAGTGGCAGCCCATTAGAAGCCAATGGAAGATGCATTGGAGACGTTAGAGAGCATCAAGGCCGTGGGGATTTGCAGCTGTTTGAAGCGTTGTGAAATTCACTGATGTTAGGGAGCCATCTACTGGAAACACCGTCCTTATTACAGCTCATGTTCAGCCAGCTCTCAAAAAGCAGAGGGGACTATACAGGATTATCTTCCTTGTCTTTAAGCTGCTTGCTTTCCTTTAGCTTTGCACCTAACATGTTATATTCTGTACTTTTATATTCTGATTGGATTTCCAGTTTTTACACGTGTGTCAGGCTTTTCGTTTTTTTCTCTATCAAGCCAAACATTGGCGCCTTGAATTCTGTGTCAACTTCCTGGACTCTTTTAAAGGTCATAACGAGGAAGCGCTACATCCTCCCCAAGGCCACGTGCACGTATTGGTCTGCTTTTTACGGCTCGCGGCACGCTGTGTTTAGGGTCCATTTGTCTCCGACATCCCATTTGATCTTCCAGGTGATTATCTTATTTCGTTCCCATTCAGAAACACGCTCCTTTTACCACGAGGTCAGCGTGTAACCGTCGCAGCCGTATGCTTGAACTATAAATGTCAAGTACGTGTACACGTCTGTTATTAAGGCGCGACGCTCTCTGAGACTTTTCAGTGACCGCTGACCTACATAGCATCTGACATTTCCTCTGTCTCCGGCTCCGCAGGGGAGCTTTTATTTGCCCAGTGAAAACTGCCTGCAGAGAGCTCATACGTGGCACCGGCGGCTGTGTCGCCTCCTGCTGGTCGCACACCGGGGCCTGCACACCTACCACGCAGCGCTGAGGAAGGGAATCCCACAGCTGCAGCAGACCCCACTCGACTCAGGTGAGCATGGGCACAACTTTTTATTTCTAGCCTTTAAATTTAGAAGAAAAAAGGTCTAATGGGAATTAAAAATCCCATTACTCTTTGATCTTGATGTATATATGTGGTATCAAATGAAAAAATATTAATTTTTTTTTTATTGACACCTTTCAAAGTAGTATCACATCATATGAAATAATGCATTATTTACTTGAAGGTGGGTGGTGTAAGGTGGAGGAATGGACCGGCATGCTAACTAGATTTATTCTGGCCGGCAGCTAAAGGGGAAACATAAACCGCTGCTTTAGGTTTATGACTTCGGGTCGTGTGCAGACGTTTAATGAGAACCTTCCAGTACACAAAACACAGAAAAACACTGCAGACTTCTGCTGGCTTATCAAAACCTTGTATTCCTTGTCTGCTGCTCCCTGTGGCCAATCAGGGTTGATCTCCAGAATAAATGCCACTTTAACCCCAGGTGGCTTCAATCTCCCTTCATTTGGACTCAATTAGTCAAATGCACTTTGACAAAAGATATGGAAACAATAACCACAAAGACATTTTAAAGGGGAACTGCACTCTTTCTTCTTAAAGGGTCAGGCCAGTCAGGGAGTTAAAGTCCCCTTACAGAAAACCTGTGCAAGCAGAAAGACAAGTTGAGACTGACTCACAATATTATATGTTGGCAGTGGAGAAAATAGGCCCCATGACAAATTGTGGAGCGGATTTTAATAATTTCATATATTAGTGAGTAGTTAAATAGTGCATCATATTTTATAAATGCATCATATATTATTCAAAACTGTAATCTGAACTGTCAAATAAATAAGTAAAATAGTAAGAACCAGAAATAGGAAACACTCATTTTACTGTGCTTGAGTAAATGTACTTCATCACATTTAACAATACATTTTGATTAATTTCATCCATTATCACAATATTTTTGCCTTAAATCCCAAATTATATTTTATTATTTTATTTGTGTTTATTGTGAATATTTTAAAATTGGTCTGAAGTTATTTTTCGTTTCTTTCCACAGAGGCTCTGCCTGTAGACGAAACTCTGAATCAGCTCACAACAGAGTTACAGGTGAGTTTAGTCCACGTGTTAGAGAGCCACATTCCCATTGTCCAATGATGGAGCTGCTCTTATTATTGTCTTTTCACATTTTCATGATTTCTTTGTAATTGTGTTTCCTATTTTGATGTTGTTTATTTGTTGTCATTTCACATTTTGTGGTATAAAAAACAAAATGTTTCGCCAAAACAGTTAATTCTATGCACAGACTAAAGTAATGACTTAATCTAGATGTTTGGGACTAAGGGATTATGATTTTTTTTTTACTACACTGTAGGGAGTGGATTTCAGCTTAGACAACTTTATTAGTTCAAGTCGATGGATATTTTATTTTTATTTTATTTGGTGACTAACATTCTTGAGTCCTTAAAGGGATCATTGAGACATTAACCAATCACGACTTCTCTCTGAATATACTGAGGCATGCATGATACGACGGCCCAGCTGTTATAACCACAGAGAACAGCATGAGTTGGTTGATTGATGAGTTTTCTACAACGATCCAGAGATATGCAGGTCAGGCAGACACACATTGTCGGTGGATATGAATGTCAGCAGGAACACCGAGAATAGAAGTCTGTATTTAATGAAGACTGATCCAGTTTGATATTTCAGGCATCTATTCTTTTCTCCCCCCTCCAGCTACAGGAAGGCCATGAGAGGGTCGCGGAGCAGATCAGCAGGGACGTGGGCCAGCTCTGCTCCCAGCTGGCCGCTCTGTGGAGCCACTTCCTGGAGGCTGCGGTTCTCAACCCCCACATCCTCTCCTATCTGGCCCAGGAGCACCACACACTCAGGGTGAGAGTGGCAGTCCATCAGAAGGCATTACGCAACGCTCAAACGTTTCCTGTCTGTTCTCCGAGCCGCAGGCCTTATAGGCTCCATGTCGGATGTGCAACGATGACGATGCTGATATCTTCACATTGAGCTATTCAGATCCTGTGCACCCACACCAGGATACAAAAATACTACAGAACAATCAAGATGGTCTCATAACCGTTGACATTTTAGCTCTGTGAGCGGCTCATTAAGGCAGTTTTCTTAAAGGTTTTACAAGCTATTGAATGCAAGTCTCTCTTAACGCACTGAGATGATCTGAGAAGAGCAGAAATAAAAATCAAATCAGCTGTGATGAGGAGGAAACCTCCACGTTGGACCATGAAAAGGTTAGATTCATGAGTTTAACTGACCAAACTGTGGACAGGGAATTAGCAAGATAATAAGACGCCATACCAGACGGTAGCTTAAACCCAGCTGAGCGAGTTAATGTGATTTCCAGTGCAATTTTCCGTCCAATCACTGGGCTTCGCAGTGGAGCAGCTCTAAAGGCCCTCTTATGTGGCATTGTTTCATCCCAGTTGTCTGAAAATAATGAACATGTTTGCTTTGGTATTAGATTACCCCGAGGGTACACTGTCATGCCTTCACCCACCAGTGGAGTTTGGATTTCAATTAACACTTGTTCTGTAATTATTGTGGGGTGAAAATACACCAGAAATAGTGTTCCCGGTGATGTGCCTGTCACGGTGGCTGGCTTTCAAGGATGATGCACTTCTAATTGAAGCTTTTAGGATCAAGTTCGTGTGACAGACTGGAAGCAGTGATACGAATCTGTCTCTTTGTAAGCAGACCTTGGATGATTGAGTCATCGCGACTGACTGATGAAAACTGTTTTGTCTGTTTTTCTGGAAAACACCAGGTCAGGCGGTTCTCAGAGGCATACTTCTTCACCGAACACCCCAAAGAGATGTCGTTGACTTTTCAAGAGGAACTGTGAGTATCCGCCTTGTGTTCTATGAATGGAGAGAAGTGTGGCATTGATGTTGAGGATGTCATTCTGCTGATTCAGAATCAACAGACACGGCCAGATAGCTGCAGATGTGCGGAGCTCGGACTACCTGACCAAGATGCCTCCTTTACCTGTTGAGTGCCTGGACATCGACGGAGACTGGAACAGCCTGCCCATCATCTTCGAGGACAGATATGTGGAGTCTCCTCAAACAGGTAAAAAAAAGTGGCTGAAAATACATTGTCGTTTACATCCAACCACAAAAGGTTTACAATGCCCTTGTTTTTCCAGAGTGGACATCACATGTGCCGACCACAGATCCAGCCATCTCTCTTGTCAATGGGATTTTTGAAAGCCGCCAGGGAGCCAGATCACCAGCAATACAGCAGGATCCCTTGGACAGCGATGATTGCATGGACCTTCCCACATATGTCTCCCTCATGGCCGAGCAGAGCAAGACCAGCACCGACATTAGAAGTACCCAGAACCCCGTTGGTACCGAGGACATCGCCGAACCCTCTCGAGCGGCGACGGAGCACTTGAAGGGACCGGAGGAAAAACAAGGTGATGTGGATCCATATAGAGAGGAAGCGGTCCCTGTTCTCTCCTCAACCCACAATGAGCTCACTGACTCTCTTAACAGCAGCGATGAGTCTCCAGCTCATCATGCAGCCGAAGAAACAATCATATGTTCGGATGCCACAAATGACAGCAACGCAACCGAGAGCGAAAACAACGAAGAGGAGTCCGATATCGCGATGCCATTAAATCACTCCGTGGAAGATGAGATTGAGGATTTCCCTCTCATCATTGCCTATGCACATCCAGTTATACCTCCTTTCCCCAGTGATCCAAGAAAAGAGGCGACTCACCGCGGAGGCCTGGCCGGCTCCAAGATCATGAAGCGCTCATCCTCGGTCATTTCGGACTCTGGGATTGAGAGCGAGCCCAGCTCGGTGGCCTGGCCACTGGAGGCCGCGTTGCGAGGCCGACCCCCTCTAGACTTCTCCAGCGAACGGGAGATCCCACAGCAAATAGTGTGCCGCCACCCGGCCCACCGCAGCTCCCTGGAAGGCCTGCAGATGGAGAGCAACGGCAGCGCAGGCATACAGGCCTCCCTCACGTCTATCAGCTCCCTGCCATACGAGGACGACCAGCAGCAGAGGCGGCTCAGCAAACTGACAAAGTCCGTTTCGGCACCGCAGATAAGCAGCCCTGAAGACACTGACGGGGACCACGTGCTCCTCAACCAGGAAACAGACACTAAGAGTTTAGCGCAACACCAGGATTCCCTGAAGATCGACCTGGATTCGGAGCGATCGGAATCGTCTTCGTTAGACCCGACTCCGACGCCAAATCTCGGCCGTGTCCTCAATGAGGACATTGGCTCGGAAAGGTCGAACCCGCCACAGAACCTGTCAAAGACACAGGGAACCCAGCTGGCGTTAAGTGGTGTGTCTGAAGCGCTGCTTTTACAAGAGTCTGTGGAGAGCCCTCGTGTGAAGGAAAGCGCTGTTATTGGCAGCCAGCGGGAGAATATGAACCATCAAACACACATCAGTGGAGTAAGCGCCTCAGAGGAGGATGTGCATCTCGTTGAAACAGAAGCAGCGCCCTGCAGCTGGGGAAACAAGCCATGTGTGCATAAAAGTGCAGAAGCACGGGACAGAATGAACACTGCAGATGATTGCCAAAGTTTCCATCAGACTGAACTGTTTAGTGTCGAGGACCAGAAGTGTCTGGATCCCTCGCGATCACCTCCGGGGCTTCAACACACCAGCGACCTCCCCAGCAGCACCATCAGACAGAGGCCGAGCGATCTCACAGGGCTGATTGCCAATGATGTTGCATCGGCCGTTGACCTCAACGGGATGTTGGCCAGTGAGAAAGAGCCTCTGGACTGCCAGACGAAGACCTCCAAGATCCCCAACTCAGGGCTGGCCTTCGTGAATAAGAAGATGGTGGAGGTGGTGAACATGTCCGTGTCCTGTGCCCCGACCTGCCTTCCCTTTTCTTCAGCGCTACGAGACTCCCCGTCCATCAGCGGGATGTCTGCTCGCCAGGCGACCTCGCCGATCACCCATCAGCCTCTGGGCTCCTTCGGTATCATCTCCTCGTCGTCGCTCAACCCCTTGAACATGGACGAGGAGACGAATGAACGAATGCTAAAGTGAGTTTACGTTCCAGCTAATCTTTAGCGTTAGCTAAAAACCTCAATTCAAAATTGCATAGCATGCTATTTTCTGCTTCCCATACGAGCCTCTCTTGTAAATCCAATTTCCGGTGGTACCTTGGAAAAAAGTGAAGAAATGCATTGTGTCCCTTTTGTGTGTGCATGAACACGCACAATTACTTCTTTACAGTTACTTGCAAATATCAACATTGGTTGTTTTAGATCAACTGAGTTATTAGCTTAGCTTAGCTTTCAATCAAACAAGTCTCGTGGCCCGTCGACATAAAATTTGGATCATTTTGGACTATTTGGACTTTCCATAATACAAAAATCTGAAAAAAAGAGGCAAAAATCACTTTTTTATTTAGATAAATGACTTCAAAAAGGCCCGTAATGTAATGTAATGTACTCTCAGTTGAACATACATGTTGCGTTAGTTATTTGTGTTCAGGCAGGTGAGAATAAGGCCTTTCTGACTTTTGGTGCATCGGTAAATATATAAGTATCAGCAAATGCAGGCCACCTTCCAAGAAAAACTTTGTAGGATTGAGATCATAATCCACTACTTGGAAACAAGGCCAAAACACAAGGTTTTATGGGTACGTGGAGACGGCTGTTGACATCTGGTGTGGTAGCTGGCAGTTACTCATGCTTGGAAAGCCTCAGCATAACAAAATGAAGTGAGGGCAAATATGAAGCGAGGAAGTCAAGACGAGGTGAAATGCCTCCTGATGCATTAAATCACATCAAAGGGGTGCGGGCAAATCCATCACGATTATCTGAAAGTACAGGAGCTGGAATCGGATTTGTTTTGACTCCTCCGCGGTGGGAATGTGTAACCTGGCGAAGATGAAAGGGTAATAAAACTTAGAGGAGCTACTTGTAAGTAGCTGCGGGCCCTTTTTGTTTGAAAGTCCTAATTTGCTCGGAAATGGGCAACGTTAACGGATATTATACAAAAATGCAACGTCCATGATATTTTAGACCGAAGGCAGAACTTTGTAGGAGTGATACCTGTTTAGTGTTAAAGTAACTGCCCTGGAAAATCACATCTGAGATCAGCGTTTGCTTGTCTCTGCACATTACTGGAAAGGCTTCAATTTATTGTGTTTATTGCGTATTTATAGTGTTTCTTTGCACATTATTTAATTTTTTTGTCATTTCCTTTTTCTCCAGTTTCTACAAAGCCAAAGACGAGCTGCTGAAAGAGTTGAGCTTCCAGGCCGGCCTCTACAGCGACCTCCCTCTCCTGGCCTCAGATCTGCCCTACTTCCCCCCCGAGGAGGACGACGAGGAGTTCGACGACGGCATTCACCTCGTGGTGTGCGTCCACGGGCTTGATGGTGAGTCCTCACACGGCCGCCGGTTCTGGTTCACCGCTGTCCAATCCCACTGCGAGTAATAGCTCTTAAACGGACACGTACTGTACGTCCCGTTAACGTATTAGCATCGTAAATGCAATATAGCCTCTCGAGAGTGCATCCTACAAAATATCCCTACGCCTACGTCGTCTGTGAATACTAATTCCGGGTGTCACTCACATGACTAATGGGCCAAAAAGCGGTGAGTATAAATTTCCTCTCCGCTTCCCAGGAAACAGCGCAGACCTTCGGCTGGTGAAGACGTTCATTGAGCTGGGGCTGCCTGGATCCAGACTGGACTTCCTCATGTCTGAAAGGAACCAGGTACGTCTGTAGAACGGGAAGCAACTTGTTAAATTGTACAGTCACATTTTTTTTTTCTTTTTTTCGCCAAAGTGCTTTAAGGCACTTTGCAGAGCGCTGACCGCCGAGCTTTTTCCGTGCCGTTTCCCCCGCAGACCGACACGTTTGCAGATTTCGACACCATGACGGACAGGTTGCTGGATGAGATCATCCAGCACATCCAGCTGTACAATCTCACCATCGGCCGGATAAGGTCAGTCGCTCAACTTTAATGCAGCACATTACTGACAACCTTTTGATGGATTTTGATTGACCATTTGAGGCATTTGAGTTGGGAGCAGTGGGGCGATCGTCTGCTTGGACCAGTAGGTGGCAGCAGAGACTGCACATTGATGACTTGGAGTGTCTTTACTCATGTAAATCACAGTTTCAGGGTAATATATTGACTGTACGAGTCCAAAATGGATAAGTAGCGCAGAATGGATGAAAGGCTCTTATCATACAGTGCCAATAAGTTCCTGACTTCCCCATGATAGACTATACTCCCTTATGCAGCAGTGTGTTGCCTTGTTCCCATCAAATTAAGCTATTCATCTTCCCGCCTAATTGCCCTCGGTGTGGCAATTATTTTATTTTTTTTCAAGTTTCTCCACCAAGTTTGTTAACTTTCTTTTTTTTTGTGTATTTATTCTCCAGAGAGAAAGTATCAAAGACAAAAGCAATCGACTGCCACAACAGCATCTGGTTCCCTCCACATTACTTCTATATTTAGTTTGGTGGGAGATAGATGAGAAGGAGCTGAGATTTTGGGTAAAGCTGTAACAGTACAGTAATTAAACTAAGTGACAGACATATAGCTTCATGGATCTGCTGGGAGGACGATTCATTTATGTGGCGCGTCCTCTATGTCAGTATCATTAAGTTGTCATTGCCTCTGAGAATGTTTAAACAAGTTAATGAATTTTCTGTAATTACCAATGTTGTAGCGTAAATCTCCGAATAGCCTCAGCTGGAACTGGTTCCTTCGTACTGAATCGACTATAATAAGACATCGCTCGGTGTCGGAGGTCAGCAGTGTTGGAGGCATTTGTTTTTTTTTCCAGCCGCCCACTCGAGTTGCAAGTTTATCTCCCTGAAAAATGTTTGTCTTGGACCAACAGCTTCATCGGCCACTCTCTGGGGAACGTCATCATCCGCTCGGTGCTGACGAGGCCTCGCTTCCGCTGCTATTTGCCCAAACTGCACACTTTCCTCTCGCTGTCCGGTCCACACTTGGGAACGCTGTACAACAACAGCACGCTGGTCAGCACAGGTGAGGCCACCGCACACACAAACACACACAAAAAACCCCAGATGTGCCGTGTTTACAATGCGGTACAGCTGTGCGTTTTTTTGCTGTTTTGTGCTCCTCAGCAGCATCTTTTATCATCCACTATGCAGCGAGCTGAAAAAGCAGTCGTGTGTGTGTGTGTGTGTGTGTGTGTGTGTGCGCTCCCTAGGTCTGTGGTTAATGCAGAAGCTGAAGAAATCGGGATCCTTGCTGCAGCTCACCTTCAGGGACCACGTTGATCCGCGGAAAACCTTCCTATATCTCCTGAGTCAGAAACAAGGTACCGTCTGAAAGCTGACAGACGGCGTATCGACTGCCTCGCTTTGCAGGCCGTTGCTTGAAAGACAGTCTATTGAAATATTCGTGGTACTGTTGTCATCTTGTCTTTTTTTTTTTGTCAACTTTCTGTATGCGTCAGCTCGCTAACACTCAAACCCCTGCCAGCGAGCCGCGAGAGGCCTGTGAGAGGCCTCCCCACTGTTTGAGTGGAACAAAGCAGTCGTTTGTCACACAGGCTTGAAGAAGATAAGCCTGAAAACACTATTTTACCCCTCCGGAGCTGTGGCAGGCTGACAAAATGATCCAAACCCTGTCATTGGAAACCCACCAGCGCACTCTCTTAAAAGCACACTGACAGGAGACTTGAGAAAAAAAAACACAGTTTTATCACAACAAGCCTGTCGTAGTTTGTGATTGTACTTTGCGTTTTACGACCAATTCACTCTTCCCTCTCTCTCTCTTGCTCTCTAACACACGGACAAACACTGCACTCTCATTTACTCGCTTGTTTTGTGTTTCAGGGCTCCAGTTCTTCAAGAACGTGGTGTTGGTGGCGTCTCCACAGGACCGATATGTTCCTTTTCACTCTGCCCGAATAGAGATGTGCAAAACCGCTCTGAAAGACAGGACCACAGGTGAGAGGTGCATGTGTTCATGCAACTGGATTCTCTTCCCTTTTAATATTTACAATATCTTTTGATTGTGCAGAACAACAATGACATTTTTCTTTCTTATAATGTCTGAGAATATCGAGTACAAACACTTTATGGTTGTATCTGTGAACATCACTCTGGAACTGAATGGTATTAGTTAAAGTGACACTGTCATTTTTGAAAGAATAAATAAGATAAGATTCAAGTTAAATTCATAATTAATTAAACGCACCCTTGCACAATTGAATACGCTCATTGGTTTTGCCTCCTCAACCTAAGATGTATTCCTTTTTCCCCTGTTAAAGCTCTTCTGAGGCAAATTTGTGATTTTGAGATATGCAAATAAATGGAATTAAGTTGAATTGCTGCTACAAACCTTTTCGGCCCTGTATGACCAGTCATGGTGGCTAACGCTAGCTAATATTAGCATGCTTCAGATATATTTTGCTGTCGAGCTGACTTAGTATTCTGTCAATTGTAGGCTTAAAGTGCATCATGGCTCCTACACCTAAACACGTCTTCACTACAGCCATAAAGACGGTTGAATACCAACAAAACAAATTTTCCAAAGTTTAACTCGACCACTGCCTGCAGCTGGTTAGCTTAGCCTAGCTTGAAGATTAGCAGCAGGGGGGATTTGGATGCCGATGGGTAGCAGTAGGACTAACCGTACCTTTCCTACCTCTTGCTCTGAAGGGCCCGTTTACACTGAGATGATCAACAACCTTTTGCAGCCACTTGTGGAGGCGAAGGAGTGCCGGCTGATCCGCCAGAATGTGTTCCACGCGCTGCCCAACACGGCCAACACCTTGATTGGCCGCGCGGCCCACATCGCTGTCTTGGACTCTGAGCTTTTCCTGGAGAAGTTCTTCCTAGTGGCCGGGCTGAACTACTTCAAGTGAAGGTGCTCGTACCGCAGGCTTACAGGACAGAGCATTTCAGTGGCCGGTGGAGCTGATTTGGAGGATTCGAACCCTACTTTCACTTTGTACAGTATCTTAAATGTATATAATCCCCGGTATCCAAGTGGCAAGGCCTGTATATCCCCTTTGTTAGGATCGTTAGCAGCTGTTATAAAAAAAAGACCAGTGTATTGTGAGTCAGAAGGCTGGGTTTGACATGTAGCCATGCAAAACAAAACATCCGACATCCATCACAGGATTAATTGTAGATGTTTTTATGGCCTTATTAATAACCAGCATCAGCCAAAAGCTAACAGATGCTAATTGTTGTCAAAGGCGTTTAACTACTTTCCCTTTATAGTTGGTTTAAAGACTTCAGTAAAGGTGGTTGATTGAATTCTTCTTTAAGGGTTAAACTGGGCAGCATTTATCCCCTCGATTGTACATGAAGTATTTTGTTGTACAAATCTGTTCCTTTCTACGAAAATGAATATATTGTTTAAAATTATTTATTTTTTAGCTGCGTATGTATCTACAGTGTAAGTAGTGCATCTAAATGTGATCTGTTGTGTGTTGTTATCATCAAATCTATGAAAGTGTACTGTGGAGGCAGAAGTGTGACTCCACAATAAGCCCAATACTTCAGATATCTGCTTCCTCACACACGTCGAGCTGTACGTCAGTTTGATCGAACTCATCGATCCCGAAGTGAGCAATGCTGTGTCTTTGATGCCAAATGGCTCTGGTGTTAGCCGTCACTTCCTAAGGAATTGTTTGCACTAATTGATTGAAGGGTTGATTCAGAAAGTTCTAGAATTGAGCATTTGCTAAGTCCCGCCCCCCTTAGATACAGTTCCTGTTGAATTTACCAGGTTAGATTACGGCAGATTACAACTAAGAAATCTCTCTAGATATAGCTAGCTAGCTAGCTAATATTAGCTACACGAGTTGGTTGAACACACCTTTTCAGGTTGACACTAAATTACAGAAAACTGTAGGACAAGACTATCATTTCTCTTATATTATAACATATTCAATACATGTTTGTATTTTCAAGCAGTATTGTCACCTTGAGGTTAAAAACAAACAGGCTTACGTTGCTGCAAAGAGCTGCTAACACCGGCCTAAACTCTCATAGCATTCAGGGTTCAGACGAAAGCAGACGAAAGCAGGACTCTAGCTATAGCTAGCTAGCTAGCTAATGTTAGCTACACGAGTTGGTTGAACACACCTTTTCAGGCTGACACTCAATTACAGAAATATGTAGGTCCAGACTGTAATTTTCCTCTAACATAGTCAATACATGTTTGTATTTTCAAGCAGTATTGTCACCTTAAGGACAGTTACAATGACTATTCAGGGGCGGGGTTTGGCAAACAGCCAATTTTCTTGATAAACTATCTTACAGTATTGATGCAAATACCACTATAAGACATTTAAGTAACATCATTTCCCTTTTTGTTTTTAAATCATGTGACAGGGAGTCAGAAAATTACTTACTAATATAATTAACAGCAAATGTACCGCACATAATGTGAAGAAGAAAAAAAAAGCTAATTATCCACGACTATACGGGACAATATTACGGTGTAATGACCATCTCTTTCTTAATGAGCCTTTTAAAATTCAAGATTAAATTTGCCTACGCAAGGACAGATTTCACGAGGCTCTCATTATTTTTAAAAAATGTCTTAAACCAGGGTGTCATTGCCTTTGTTTCTCTTTAAAAACTGGATCCCTGTGCGTAACACAGACCCACTGCCAAGCTTCTCCCTCGCGCACTGTCATGTCCGATGAACCGACTTCAACGTGATGCGCGATGAAAGCTCCGTCGCAGCAGACGCCGTCTCGTGTCCCGTGCCATATCTTGATCATCTCATCAGCCATCAAACAAATGTATGATTATTTTTTTCTCCACAACATTTCCTGTCACACTCGAGTGTGACACGAGAGATGTGGTTTTGACCGTTTCCCTAATCACCGAGCTGTCCATCAAATGATGTTTACATTCAGACATTTAGAAAACTGTCATCGTGCAGCCGCAGACTCTCGTATCCGGTGACGGTAGTGCATCCGCTGCATATGTAGTTATGTATATACAGAGAGCTATATTTAACCTTTTTGCACTGGTTTGATGGCAAGTGCACTTTATTGACAATCTTGACTCAACCTCCACTAGCTTTAAAAAGTCTAAACATCAACGTTTCATGCGTTTTCCTGCTTCTTTAGCTCTGAAGGTCGCATCCTGTCCGTCTCAGCCATGCAAGCATTGTAGCGTCTTCAAAGAGTACAAAAGATGACTTCTCAAAGTGCTCTTTCTTTCTGTTTTTTTCTGCTTTGTTGTGTTCCCGGGGCCGCCGCTGCACGGTAAGCATCGTGTCACCAGGATTGACTCTAATCAAATTGGCTCCTTCAGGACGCAGAGATTGCTCTCAAAAAGCCACTAAGCAAAGCTGCGTAAGCGATCCGCGCGAGCCGCCATGCATCATGCATCATCCCCCGCCTCCCCCCAGAAGACGGACGCTCACTGTATATGGATGAGGCTCGGGCTTGTTTGCGTTTAGGGCCTCGCGTGTTTACCCAAAGGGGTCAGCCGGGAATCGATGAAGGGGGAAAGAAAAGAAAGAAAAAAAGTGTTTGTGGTATTGAGATTGGTCCCTTCAAGGGCAAATAGCAGTTTGAAATTGTTTCGCGAGATGGATGGCCGTGTGCAGAAGGTTTCACTCGAAAGGCAGGGTATTAGATCAAAAGGAATTGTGTCTATATTTAGCTGAATGCCACTCTGTTCAGAAAAAATGCGTTTTTTTATTTTATTTTGTATGACAAAATGTGTGTCGGAGAGTGTTAACTGTGCGTTTATGCTGCTGTCGAGACTGAGTGAATCCAGAGGTGATTCATAAATCCAATAGATCTCTGCAAGTGCTGTCAACCTTCAAAACTAGCTGACTTGAACCTTTTTCGTATTTGATTACCCTTTACCGAGAGTCCTGTTCATGTTTAGTGTGTGTGTGTGTGTGTGTGTGTGTGTGTGTGTGTGTGTGTGTGTGTGTGTGTGTGTGTGTGTGAAAGGAGACGTGCGATCATTGTCTGCTCGTTGCTTGAACATCTTTCATGTGTTTGAATGTCAGAAGCGTTTACTTCACTGTGAGGATCGTGTGTTTCTCTCATCCTGCACTTCCTTTGCTGAATGTACAACATGTAAAGTACAGTAAATACTACATCCGTGCCAATACTACTCATATTTTTCTATGTTGCTGACTATGTGTGTATGTATTCCTTAGTAGCTTGTGTTCCATGTAAAAATATAAATACAAATATATATATATAGCTTAGTATTATTGTAAACTGATATGATGTTACAATAAAAATGTTCCTTTTGCATAATTATCTTATTCACTCTTTGTGTTGGTTCAGCCAGATTTTTTAATAAAAGGTTATAATATTGGTCAGTATTCAATATCGGTATCAATTATGACATTTCCCTCTCTCATATCACAATGTGAGGTTTTTCCATTATAACCATCAAATATTTATTGTTACACTTTTTAAAAATGAGACATTTTATCGAGAAACTAAGAAACTCTGTTGAGACTTGATATATATATATATATATATATATATATATATATATATAATGATGTTATCGCAAATATCACATATCAATATTTGTTTGGGAAAGCCAAAAAATTAAAAATATTATAACTAAAGAAACATTACATTATTGACACATGAGTTAAGAATTGCATATAAAATATATTTATAAATGTATGATAAATAGATGTAAACATATAGTTTTTATGAAATAAGCTTTATGTACATACGCCTGACATTCATTAAATTAGATGCTTTAATTTACATGATTAAACTGTTATTTCTACATTTGAGCCTCTCAGGTCACAACTTTGCTGACGGGGATATTGATTATTGTCATAAACCATAAGGATGTTGGTGCATTCACTTCCATTTATTTCCACACTTGGTTTCAATACATTTGTATTTGATTGAGCCGCCCTACTGGATTGAGTTAGCAAGCACCATCCACCAGTGAGGCAGCGAGGAGATAAGATGCTAATCAATGGGATGTGTTGCCAGAAATCTCAGGTTGTGAAAGAAAAACTGAATTATCCTTTTTTGGACAAATCAATTCTAAATATACAGTTTTTTTAAGTATGGAAAACATTAAAGATGTTTTTTTTCCTTTTGTGTATATTAAACAATGACTAACAATGTACTAGTATGTCTCTAAATACCAACTTCCCCAGACTGTCTGTGGCTCAATGGTTCTAAATGAAGACGTACATCTGTATAAACAAATTTATACTTTCATTAAAAAGGTTCAGTGAGTTCCTCATATAGCCGAGATGTAGTTTTTAGTAAATGTTACTCAAACATTAGAAATAATGCGCTATTGGGAACTATTTTCAGTTGTGGAGTAATACACATCTAGTGCTCTTGTGAGTGTGTCCTGCAGCTGGACGGTCACTGAGAAATGAGATATATCAGCTTTTGGAAAACACAATATTTGTTAGCATTAAATAATGTTTATTTCTTATAATATTAGAAACATATTGCCAGAACAAAATGATGGATAATACACTACTGCGAAAATAAAAAAGCATAATATAAAACGACAGTTTCATGTTCTGTTCCAATATCTTTTAGTGTATCGTATTAATCAATGCACCGAACACTGTATGCAATAACTCACATTTTATCAGCTCCATCTCACAACAAACTGGTACATTACATTACATTACATTTCATTTAGCTGACGCTTTTATCCAAAGCGACTTACAATAAGTGCATTCTACGGTTACATACAAGAATCAGAACAACAAGAATCAAGAAGGTACAATTTCGACAAAAAGTTCAACTACAAAGTGCTATCAGTAAGAGCCATTTCAGTGCTACTAAAGTGCTACTTCCTTTATTCAAGGTATAGTCGGAAAAGATGTGTTTTTAGTTTGCGACGGAAGATGTAGAGACTTTCTGCTGTTCTGATGTCAATGGGGAGCTCATTCCACCATCGAGGAGCCAGGACAGAGAACAGTCGAGACTTTGTTGAGTGTTTAGCTCGCAGTGACGGAGCTACAAGCCGATTGGCAGAAGCCGAGCGGAGCGCACGAGTTGGGGTGTAAGGTTTTACCATGTCCTGGATGTAGACTGGACCAGATCTGTTCGTAGCACGGTACGCCAGTACCAATGTTTTGAAGCGGATGCGGGCGGCCACCGGTAACCAGTGAAGGTCGCGGAGGAGCGGAGTAGTGTGGGTGAATTTCGGGAGGTTAAAGACCAGTCGAGCTGCTGCATTCTGGATGAGCTGCAACGGTCGGATGGCACCAGCAGGTAGACCCGCCAGGAGGGAGTTGCAGTAGTCTAGACGCGAGATGACCAGAGCCTGGACGAGAACCTGTGCTGCCTTCTGGGTGAGAAGTGGACGTATTCTCCTGATGTTGTGCAGCATGAATCTACAGGAACGAGTTGTTGCGGTAATGTTGGCAGTCAGGGAGAGTTGACTGTCAAGGGTCACACCGAGGTTCCTGGCAGTCGGGGTCGGGGCCAAGACTGAGTTGTTGAAAGTAATCGTCAGGTTGTGAGTGGGGGAGACTTTTCCTGGAAGGAAAAGTAATTCCGTCTTGTCAGGGTTAATTTTCAGGTGGTGTGCGGACATCCATTGTGAAATGTCAGTCAGACAAGCAGAGATTCGTGCTGCTATCTGTGTTTCCGATTGTGGAAACGAGAGGATCAGTTGGGTGTCATCAGCATAGCTATGGTAGGAAAAGCCATGCGAGCGAATGACGGAGCCAAGAGAGTTGGTGTACAGGGAGAAGAGGAGAGGACCGAGGACTGAGCCTTGAGGGACCCCAGTAGTGAGAGGACAAGGTTCAGACACAGATCCTCTCCAGGTTACCCGGTAGGTCCGATCACTGAGGTAGGATGAGAGGAGGGAGAGCGCAGTGCCTGAGATACCCAGGTCCTGGAGGGAGGAGATGAGGATCTGGTGGTTCACTGTGTCAAAGGCAGCAGAAAGGTCCAGAAGGATAAGGACAGAGGAGAGAGAGGCTTCTCTCGCAGTGTGAAGCTGCTCTGAGACAGCAAGGAGGGCAGTCTCTGTTGAGTGGCCTGCCTTGAATCCAGACTGGTGAGGGTCCAGAAGGTTGTTCTGGTGGAGGAAGGAGGAGACTTGGTTGAAGATAGCTCGCTCCAGGGTTTTGGAAAGAAAGGGAAGGAGAGAGACAGGTCTGTAGTTGTTGACTTCTGACGGGTCGAGAGTGGGTTTCTTCAGGAGAGGGTTAACTCTTGCCTCCTTCAGAGAGTTAGGGAAACAACCAGTTGAGAGGGAGGTGTTAATTAGATGGGTGAGAAAGGGAAGAAGGTCAGGAGCAATAGACTGGAGGATGTGAGATGGGATGGGGTCAAGGGGGCAGGTGGTTGGGCGGGCAGAGGATACCAAGGTAAGAACTTGGTTGGGGGACAGAGGGGTGAAAGAGGAAAGTGAAGGGGAGGCGGATAATGTTAATGGAGATGTAGTTATGGGCAGGGGATCAGTGAATGAGGAGCGTATGTCATCTATCTTTTTAGTAAAGTAGTCGACAAAGTGGTTCGGTAGAAGGGTGGAGGGAGGAGGAGGAGAGGGGGGGTCAAGGAGGTTGGAAAAAATGGAGAAGAGTTTTTTGGGGTTAGAGAAAGAAGATTCAATTCTGGATTGGTAGAACAGGCTTTTGGCTGCAGAGATAGAGGCAGAGAAGGAGGCGAGAAGAGAGTGATAGGCGTGCAGGTCGTCTGCGTGTTTGGATTTTCGCCATTTTCTTTCCGATGCTCGCAAAGTGGCTCTCTGGGCACGGACCGGGTCTGACAACCACGGAGCCGGAGAGGAATTGCGAACCTTACGTGTCGTAAGAGGACAGAGAGAATCAAGAGAGGAGGACAGAGTAGAGAGGAGAGTGTCTGTGGCACAGTTAGGATGCATGAGTGAGAAAGAGTCAGTTGAAGGAAGGGATGTCAGAACAGACGAGGCCAGAGAGGTACCAAATGTTTCCCAAAAAAAGACCGACAGATTCACGATGCTACCTGCAGCCCGACGTAGCGGCCCCGCCCATGCCCGCTGGCCCCTCCCCCCACCGGCGGCGTCCCCGGGTGGTGCTTTGGTGCCGTGTGCAGGTGCTTCCTGCTGTTTCCCGCCTCACTGAGCCGCGGGGTCCGCTGAGGCAGATTTGTCACAGCCTTTAACTTCCGCCTGTGTATATTCTATTAACGAGCCCTGTTGTGGGACGACAATGACTCACCGGCTTGTGTTGTCCGCTGCCGATGACACGCGCTGTAAACGAATCATGGCGCCGACCCCCCTCCCTCCGCCCCCTCCCCCGGCGATGCCCCATTTCAACTGCATCAATTCATGCCTTCCAGGTTCGGGATACCCCCCCAAGGCTATAAATCCAGGCCACAACAATCCATATTCAATTTGATTTCAGGGTTTTTCTTTCTCATTCCGACGTCCATTTGTCACCGCGTGTTGAACTCGTGATCCAACAGAGGCTAGTTGGACCCTCCCCTCCCCCCCTTCTCCCCCCCCCCCCCCCCTCCCCCTTTCTCTTTCCTCCCTGAAATCAATAGAGCTCATTTTTCCACCCCTACCCTAAAGACATCACTCCGTCGGGCGAAAAAACGGATGAGGGGGCCGCGCTCGCACATAGTAATGCATTTCATTTGCTGCAAGTTAACGGCAATTGCTCGGTCACATCCACTTATCGTCAGGCGAAATGAAACCACAGCAAATGAAAGCGGCGCTCTTGTTTACAGCTCGGCGTCCTCCACCCCTCCGAGGCCGATCTTCCTCCTGCACGTGTCCACGCTCCTCGGCGCCCATAAAGTGGAGGGGGAAAATTATTTTGTCATTAAATCCATCAATCTGGGTTGATTGAAGCGGTGTTCATTCCATTGTTTGCCTTTTTGGAAAAGGGGGGGACCATTAGTCCCGGAGTGATACTTTGGGCAGGCGTCGTCAATAAGCAGAGCTGACGGTGGGAGTAATTATTGCTCCGTGGAGCGGTCGGGTGCTGGGAGGTAATGCGATCTCACGCGGCCTCATTATCTCCCACGCCGCTGATTTCACACCTAAAAATCAAGGAAAGATAAAGCGACACGGATACAGCAAGAATACAGAAAGACGTGGTTTCAAACGGTAATGAAAGTCCTTTCATTACCCGTTTGAAACCCGGTCTTTCTGTCTTGATGAGCTGAGGATGCTACAAAGATAAACAAACCGGCTCAGATCTGCCTGCAGCATCGTGTTTGTGCAGTTTGTTCAGGTTTTTCTTCTTCTGTGAAACGTTGTTCTGACTGAGATCAATGGCCGCCGAGCACAAAGTAGGCTTCAAGCTTTCAGAAAGCAAGTGCAGTTCATTATTACCACCAGCAGACAGTGAAGACTCTTTTTTTTTTCATGTAAGATACTCCTTAACACAAAGGGACCATAATGGGGTGGCAGGGCTGTAAATCCATATTCACTGTTTGGGCTTTCTCATTATCTGTATTCTGTCTTGTCATCTGAATATGACAAGACATTTCAGACTGAAAACTTTAACCTGTCGTTAACCAGCAATCAACAATTTTTTCATGTACCATTATTCCAACTGTTTCACAAGAAAAACAAGATATTATTGATGTTATTTGATGAATTAATTGGATTAATGATGGTATTAGATGGACAATCACATAATCAGCAAACTCAGGATTATGCAAACTCATGAACGTCTGCACCAAATTTCTTCGATCCAATAGTTGTCGCAATATTACCCTCACATGTGGACCTCACACCAGAATCAGTAGGATTCATTGTTCAGTGGAAAACCATGTCGTGGTTATTGGTACATTTTAGTCTGGACCACCAAAGTGGGGGATTGGTGGATTGGGCGTTCATTGGTGGAAACACTCGAGGATGGTTGGAAAGAACTGGTCCAAACCAGCTCAGCACAGGCCGAGAATCACTGACATTTAGTCCTTCTGGGTCATCCATCCATCCATCCATTGATCCATCCGTCAAATTAAATCTAAATAAACAGTAGATCCTACATTGCCCGTGATACATATCGATGATGTCATCATGTGGTATCTTCCCCGATTGGTTAAGTTTTTCTTTTCTTTGTTCCTGAGCCGATGTGAGGTCCCGGGACAGGGATGTCAAATGTGTACAGATTGTAAAGCCCTCCTCATTTTGGGTTAAACAAAATAAAGTGAATTAAAGTTAAAGTTTGTAAAAGCATGTTTCCTCTCAGACATGTTACACCTGGCTGTGTACATGCTGTGTACTCGGAATAAAACTACTTCTACTTTACTTAACAAATCACACCAGCTGTTTTGAACCAGATGTCCCGCTGCTCGCATCGGTTTGAAACAGTAAACACCTCGCTTTCCTCCAGCCTGCTTTAGAGCGGACCTACATCTGCTTTAAAAACTAAATAAAATCACTTATTATTACTGTTGGGTTGAGATCTTCTCAGAGAAAAGTCCACGTCTCTTCCAAACTTAGTTTGTATTCTCCAACCGGACATTTATCCAAGAGAAGTCATGTCTTCTATCAATCATTTGGGGAAGTTTGTCCCTTTTTGATGCAAGAATCAATCAAACTAGTCCTTTTAAATGAGCAATACATGGTGGCATCCTCCATTCCTAAGGTCATATACAGTATACAGCCATATTAGGACATAGATATTGTGATTATTTCTTATTTTGCATGGCTTTTTTCACATATGAGGAGTCCCTCCAGCAGATGGGGCTACTACTCTCTGTTTTCACCTGTTATGTGGCTCAGGCAGCAATGAAGCCATTTTGTCATTTAGCCACCTGTAATGTAAGTTTGCCAGTAATATGTGACAAACAGTCACACAATGCCCCATAAATTGCGACCGAGTGTGTAATTGCAATGTGTTTCGGTGGATTCCTGCACTTGTCGAGCTGATCCGGGCGCTTCAGAGGAACGTGGGCGTCGGGGTGCTGAAAGCAGGCTCGCGGCATCTCCATCGGCTGCCAGGAGGCTGATGTGAGCCCAGAGGTCAGACACATGTCTAATGAGCAGAGCAGAGTGAGACACCCGGGGCAGTGAAGAGCTATAGGTAACGATATATATATCGATCCACGAAGCATTTAACATTTACTGTAGCATCCTGGTGTCAAGAAGCCTCTTTATCGCTCCAGTAAGTAGCTGCAGAACAAGGAAAAACCTCTGATGAACCCCAAAAAATGAGAAAATTAGGCCGCGGAAGAAAAGAAAAAACTCGAATCCATTCATCTCAGAAGCCAGTGAGAGTCTGTGAAGTGAACTTTTTGCTTTCCCCTTTCCTCAAGGTGACCAAACCCTTTTCTGGTGCGGGGTAATAACAAGCCGACTTCCCAAAAAGTGATTCAGACAATACCCGGCAATTTGGAGGCATCGCTGGTGAGCACACTTCACCGGCCTCATCCATATAATTTCTCTGTTGGGGTGTGCGGTAACTGTAGGTCAGTGAATGCTGAAACTGGATCTATGTGTGGGGGATGACAGGCTGTCAAGACAGAGAGACGCTAAGAGGCCGAGAGAGAGAGAGAGAGGGGGGGGGGGGGGAGGATGAGGAGGATGCTGTGTTGAACGATGCAGTTTCAGAGAAACGCTTCAGCATTTTGGGAAATGTGCTTATTTGCCTCATCGCCAGAAGATCGAGTTCATTGTTTAACAAGTGTTACCAAGAGCTCTGCACATGAGGCGTATTTAAGAATGAGAATTAGTATCATAACGTTGGTTTATTAACAGTGTTACGGCTGTCACCGTTGTCTGTGTGTTTTCCTCTCTGGTGAAGGCAGGTCTACCTGTGGAAGGAAGACCCGCCCACTTCCTGGTTCCTGTGGAGCTCTGGTTGGCCCACTCTGGACCAGCCCAACCAATGGCTCGCCGCCACTTCAGCCTTCCTGCTCTTAAGGAGAGTTCAGCAGTGGCTCGGGGCAGCTCGTCACAGCCAGTTGACTTGTGTGCCTCTCGCGTGTGTATAGTGTGTGCACTTAGTGAAGAATGGTGTTAGCCTTTCCCGTATTTGTGTGTCGTGGTTAAAACCGATTACGTAGTTATAGCCCGGTTTGTGACCGGCTACTAGCTGTACTTCTAGTTCCGGAATAGTGTTTGGTTTCTGTGTTTCACCAGCATGTGGCTGGGCAAAACGGAGGAGTGAGGGCAAGAGTCAAACCCTGATTAGCAACACGTAGCATTGTTCTGTTAGTTTTCATAGGTGTAGTGGGTGCTGTGCTCTTTGTGTTTCCTTTGTGAGAACCTGTTTTAGTTAAATGTATGGGCGGGCGTAGTCCTCCTTTTGGGGATCTCCTTTATTTAACGTTGGGTTTGTTATTTTCACAGCACCCTCAGCCACCCTCCTTTTGTTCGTTTTTTTGCCTACTCCTGTTCGCCAATAAATGTTCCCTTTTACCTACAACCAGGCTCTGTCCATATGTTTATGGCCCCCACGCCCCTAGACCAACCCGGGGGTCGTAACAACAGTTAATATCATCCAGTATTTGCATGACCCATGATGAAGGGCACATGACATCATACAGTGGCTGGATAGTGCAAATAAATAGTAAGAAACTACATTTCATGTTTAAAAGAAGTGAAAAAAGTATGCCGACCAACACCTCTGAAGCTCAATAAGATATGAATATTTAGATATGAATATAAACAGAAGTAACCATTTCTTGACTAACAACAGCTGGATGCATTGACCGTACCAAAATTATGGTAACTATGGTTTTGCAGGTTTGAATTTTAGAATTTAAACACAAGGAAAACTATGGAAGCCCATTTCCAATAGTAAAAGAAGAAAATTATGAGATAGAAAGTCGAAATTATGAGATAGAAAGTCAAAATTATGCGATACAAAGTCAAAATTATGAGATAGAAAGTCAAAATTATGAGATAGAAAGTCAAAATTATGAGATACAAAGTCGAAATTATGAGATAGAAAGTCGAAATTGTGAGATAGAAAGTCAGAATTATGAGATAGAAAGGCAAAATTATGAGATAGAAAGTAAAAATGATGATATAGAAAGTGTGCATGCGTTTCAGTGACGCTGTTTTAAAAAAAAAAATTATAATGACTTTCCATCTCATAATTGTATTATTTTACTGGTGGAAATGGGCTTCCATAAAAAAAAAAAACATTTTCTCTCATTCTCTCCTCATAATTGTGGCCCAGTATATGTTCTTCGCCCTTTAATGATGTTAATGTGTATTTTTCATTTCACAGGGAGCCTGGCTGGCTTCCCCCCTGCAGCCAGTCTTTATTCTCACTCTGTGGGAGAATGCAAATAGTCATATTAATGTTTTACATTGCTTAAAGAAGCATGTGATATATTATCTCATTTGGTTTCCATTTCAGTTTTGCTTCACATGCTTTTTTTCATGCGTTACCTTCATCCCCCTCATTTCATGTAACGTGTCGATTGCATACTGTCAATGTCATCATCACATGACCTTGAGGTTTGCCCTTCACAGCTCGCTGCATTGTTAACGATGTTGTTTCTTAGACAGTGGCCACCGTGTTGTGTTCAAAGCCTGAGGGACACACAACAAGCCACAGTTTGTTTGGATTCATTAATTATAACAAAAAGTAAAGAATAAGATATATGGTATATATTTGGTCTTGTAAAATAATAATACATCATTGGAAAGAGAAAAATATGCACGCAGATCAGAGTTTTTTTTAGCTCTAGCTGAGGATGTGGAAATGAATTATCTGAGAAGCATTCAGGATGGTGGAGATTCAGCATCTTCCCCAAAACTGCTGGATGGGAAAGATAAAGGCAGATCTGGCACGGGGGTTTAAAAAACAGAAAAAAAGAAATATGAACTAATCTCCCTGTAATCCCAAGAGATCCCAGCATGCAAAGAAATGGTAATCCCATGTAATGATAGATGATCCTTGCAAAGGTCCACTCTCATGCAAAAGAAAGGCGATGACAGAAAGGTGAACGAGAGAATGTACTAGGCAGGAAAACACATCCATAGGGGCTTTGAGAGTGGACTCTCAAGTAAGTCATCATGACTTTCGTCCTTCAACAAAATGTGCTGCATCGGCAAAATCCCCAAACATGCTGAGCGAGAGATATCGTGTCTTGATATGTTCTGAATCCATTTCATTTTTAACGACAGATTAACCTTGATCCTGCATATCTCGGGATTATCCACTCTGTGACAAGTGCATATGGTGTGCTTTTCTGAAATGCATCCAAATCCAACTTCCCAGCCCCCTTCCCCCATCAGGATCTGCCTCCCGATCTGGAGCAACGCTCGTAGGACTCTCGGGAATCAACCACACGTCTTCAGATGTCAGGAGGGCGCTGTGATCCTCCCGTGAACATCACACAAGTCCTCCGAGGCAGAATCAGATTATTCCTCTCGTCCGACATTTGTCCTCCAGATGCTTTCCTGTTAACTCGTGTTCCTCGCTGGAGTCTCAACCTTTTTCTTGTGAGGAAGCAGAAGACGTGTGAACTCCTTAACTTGACGAAACATTCTCGCTCTCAACCCGCGGTACCGATGCTTGGTGAGCGGCCCATGCTCACAACTACGACGCTCTAGGTTTCCTTAAAGCGTCAACCTTTGATCGGCTCAATCTCCAAATTTAACATGCATAAGCTTTTCAAAATAAAATTCCAAGGTAGGTTTACTTAGTTTTTAGGTTTACTTGGTTAGACAACAAAAGGTACTTAGTTGGGTTTAGGAAAAGATCTGAATTTGGGTTAAAATTAGTACATTTGTCACGTGAAAGTATGCTTGTTCCATAACTAACGTATGACGCAAGAGTTTGGGTTGATGGAAGTTACCTGGCTAGGGTTAGGGGGTGGAAAGACTGAAAATTAGATTTAAAGTTGATAAATTGATAACCACTTGATCATATAAGCTAGACATGTATATATCTGACCTTTTAGGAGAGCTACAAGGGAAGTGATGGAAAAGATAAAACAGAAAAAATCATCATGAAAAAAAACTTTGGCTAGTTTATATTCTTTCTATCTAATACATCCAGTGTAACAAAGCTTTGAGGGATAAGACCGATCTAATGTTGATGAGTACAGCTAATTCTCTGTTCTATTATACAGCAGTTCTTGCTCACTGCTGTATAATAGAGTTTGTTTTTTGCTGAGGTTTTGATTCGTTACTGCCTGTGATTTCAGAAAAAGCTTTACTTAACACCAGACAAAAGCCAGAGACAAGGGCTGAGGTTTTGAGAGATTAATACAGAATAAAATGCCAAACTAAAAATACTGTGAACAGAAGCAAAAATAAAATAAATTAACTTCAATGAGGTATTTCCTCCTCTACATCCAGAAAGCAATGTAAAAAATGAGTGAAAAGGTGAGATGCAGGGTGAGATGCAGCGTTCCCTTTGTGATTAAGGCAGATTACATGTGAGTATCCATACATGAAATAACTCTGCAGCCTTAATTCACCCTGTCTTAATTTTCCCTAAACGCTTTTGTCCAGCTCCTTCTGTGATGGGGGAGGGAGGGTTGAGATGGATGGAGGGACAGATGGGGGAGGATGGGCGTCACAGCTGAATGGGTTCCTGTAGATGTGCTGGGGTAGTCGTTTCTGCAGGACGTCGACTAAGAGAAGACACGGAACACAAATTTGCTCATCTTTGCCAAAGCTCTCCTCCCATACCCCGTGGATATTTAGCTGTAGGTTTTGCAGGTAAATAATTAAGCGTCAAAGTCTCACTCAAAGTTAATTGGCAGATTAGTAGACGAAGGTCATCCTCAGAAGGTTTGAATTGCCTTACAGTTTCATTAAGAGCAAGAGAAGCATCTAGGATCCATCAATTGTAGCCTCCCCTGCTAATGCAGTTAATTGGCAATTTGATTAAATTTCAGAATTTAATTGAGAAGTTGGCTATTCATCCTTTTCATTTTACAGAGATACAGTTTGCTCACCGCAGACTGTGGCGGAGAAGTCTATTAATGAAAAGTACTGTGATTCTGAGCAAATTTCTAAAGCCACTGAGCCGTTTATTCGCCGGCAGATGTGGATTCTCAGAAAAGATAGTCGAGACACAAGATCTGACCGGGGATCACTTTTAAATGTCCACTTCGGTGGCCAGATGATGTCGATCCGGACCAGAACCGTTTGCATGATTGGCAGAAAGAATCCAGATAGAGAAATGCTGATTTTTAAACATTAAAACCTCCGTGTTCCTCAAGAGAGACATCCAGCAAGACGGAGAGATCGGCCGCTTTATGAATTTTAAAGGAGGTGCATGCGGAGCAAAGTGACCCGCTGGAATTGCTGGTGGAGCCGGAGCCCACAGTACGTGCTCTTGGGTTGGATGTGGACAACGGCCTGTTGCGACCACTCTGTTTCATTAGCATGTCTAACCTGCAGCGATGTAGAGAAGCAGAAATACAGTGAAAGGCCTGTGAGGCAAATTAATGAGGAGCGGGTGATGAAAGGGTTACAGGGAATTCACCAAACACAGGATGCCCAACAAAGAACAGTCAGGAGTCGGTTTTAATTGAAAGGAGGCCTTGTCTCATTTGAGTAGAAGCGGCGCCGGCGGCTTTGATGCCGGGGCGTCTAACTGTTAGCATTACGTTTTAATGGCGACCAGGTAGGACAAAGAGTGAATAACAGAAATAAATGAGGACAGTTTGTTCGGGAAAGTCGACTTTGTGCAAGATTTGAACCGGGAGGAGATCAATGGTGATGCATTTTTCATTATCTTACAGCGGGAGGATGTAAGAAACGTGTACCACTGCAGAGCTGGACTTCAGTGCAGATGCAGGCTGGTACCTGTTGATGCTCACTCAATATAGTTGTGGTAACACTTTTTAACTACTGTCTGCACAAGTATTTAACTAGAGGACGGGAGAGTCTGTTAGAATTTTTAGAATATAGTTTAGAAATTCCAGTGAACAGGATACTAATGTGGCGACATCAATCAATTCCAATGGCGTTGCTGTGATGTGGTTGACTTTGACCAGCAACTTCACATAGTTGACCAATTATCAAGCCGTACAAGGCTTAGTGGCTTTGTCTCTCCGGCTACAGCAGTTCACCAACTAGCCCTGCGAGTAGCCACTACGACACTAGGCTCATGACGCCACCTATTTTGCATGGATCGGGGCACCGTCAACTACAAGGTTATCAGCGTTTCCTATGGATATATATTCTCTGAGGGAGAGCAAACGATTTTACCCATTTTGGAACGCCGCAGGTGTGCGGCGGGTCTTCTAACGTAACCTAGGTCTAGGTGTAGGTCTTCAAATGTAACGTCGGTCTAGGTGTAGGTCTTTTACATTACATTTCATTTAGCTGACGCTTTTATCCAAAGCGACTTACAATAAGTGCATTCTACGGTTACAAACAAGAATCAGAACAACAAGAATCAAGAAGGTACAATTTCATCAAAAGGTCTTCTAACGTAACGTAGGTCTAGGTGTAGGTCTTCTAACATAACGTAGGTCTAGGTGTAGGTCTTCTAACGTAACGTAGGTCTAGGTGTAGGTCTTCTAACGTAACGTAGGTCTAGGTGTAGGTCTTCTAACGTAACGTAGGTCTAGGTGTAGGTCTTCTAACGTAACGTAGGTCTAGGTGTAGGTCTTCAAACGTAACGTCGGTCTAGGTGTAGGTCTTTTACATTACATTACATTACATTTCATTTAGCTGACGCTTTTATCCAAAGCGACTTACAATAAGTGCATTCTACGGTTACAAACAAGAATCAGAACAACAAGAATCAAGAAGGTACAATTTCATCAAAAGGTCTTCTAACGTAACGTAGGTCTAGGTGTAGGTCTTCTAACGTAACGTAGGTCTAGGTGTAGGTCTTCTAACGTAACGTAGGTCTAGGTGTAGGTCTTCTAACGTAACGTAGGTCTAGGTGTAGGTCTTCTAACGTAACGTAGGTCTAGGTGTAGGTCTTCTAACGTAACGTAGGTCTAGGTGTTGGTCTTCTAATGTAACGTAGGTCTAGGTGTAGGTCTTCTAACGTAACGTAGGTCTAGGTGTAGGTCTTCTAACGTAACGTAGGTCTAGGTGTAGGTCTTCAAACGTTGTTTCTAACGTCCGCTGTTGTCGCTGCATAATAACGACGCTGATTTGATTTAATTATAAAATCAGATTGCATGCAATTGAATCTAACTGAGAGAGCTGGATATTACTGCTCATTCATTCCAGTGGCCACTCGTGGTACTGCCGTGAATAAATCCCCTGTGGTTTAAAAAGCACAAAACAACTCAAAATTCAAACAAGACCAATTATTACTATTTTTGTAATAATAAAGGTTGAATATTTGTTAAACCTTTCCAGTGTCCAAAAACATATTTTCTTATGTGCTTGACGTCCTTCTACTGTAAAGTCTTTGGGCCAATTGTTATTTCACATGAGCAGTGAACACTGAGGTTATAACCCAGAAGCTAGAAAATGATCAGTATCTGCATATTTAATGCTTTACGCTTACATATTTGTCTCAGTTATACTGTAGGTAAAGATGAAGTATTTGCATAGATACTGTACCTCATATATAATGACCTATTATACTATCATTTCTGATTTTATAACTGTTACGGATTTTGCTAACTTTTAAGAATACAGTTGGGAAAGCGTGATGATCATCATTATATTTGAACATAAAAGACTCGAACAGTGTGAAGCTTGCGGCCACACAGTCGGGAGTCCTCTGAGAGTAATACTGTGGCGGCATAATTCAGATTCACTGAGGCTGCAATGCGATCTACTGTGGAGAACAAAATCAATCCGGTGTGGGCGTACTGTCTCTCTCCCACTGTGGAATATTGCACATTGGTGAAGTGATCAGAAATATGACTTTTTTCCCTCGTTTTTCAATTTTTTTTAGACACACGCACCCACACACACATTCGCACACACACACACACACACACACACACACTAACTGTCAGGGGAGAAGAGTGATTCAGCAAGCTCCAAAATGTACACAGTTCACTATTCAAACAGCACCTGTTCAGTAATGATAGATCAACACTGTGAGGAGAATGAGAGATCATATTGAAGTGGATGTTTACATGAGTGATAACTTCAGCCGTATGGATTAGATTATTGGACCTTGTGCACTTCGGCAGTTCATCTGGGCGCCGCAGTTGCTGAAGTTTCACATAGTTCTCCAAATTAATTCATAAAAACCTGCAGGAAAGACATGAAAGCTTCTTCAAATCCCATTAAATCTACCACATTGCTCCTTTTAAAAAAACGAAAATAACGGTAAATAAACAGAACATAAAACAGAAATCCTTTGAAAACATGGCAAACTACACCATGCTGGAAGACTTTGCAAAAACAGAAACTGAGTTGTGGCATATTAATAGCTTTTTGGGTTTGGCAGGTAAATAAAAAGCACCTTTTGCTTTTAATTTATCAATGGTTGCTTTTTTATTACATTATATTGTAGATCATTTATTTTCAAAATTGTATGTTTATCTCACGGCATTATTAACCTTAATGAAATAATCTTGTTCCGTCCCAATGTGTAAAACAAGGCAAAGGCATCACGATTAGGAAATAATGTAGGAACCATTTCAAGGCCATTTATTATCATATCATAACTTATTGGTGCATATTTTCAAACAAATTGTCAATATCAGTCTCCTCATTATCATTTACCAAAAATCTGATTAGTCACAGATGGTCTGCAGGAGTGTGGGGTAGAGCTAGGAGATAATATACACAAAGCCTATAATCAACTTGTTGTATTGTTCTGCATACTTTGCCAACAACCTCTGCATGACAAAGGATGTTTTCATTATACTAATAAACCTAAATGTTTAAACCTAAAGTTCCATTTATCAAACCATTAGCCAAAGACAAAATTGTCCAATTCAGTCGCTCAAATAAATATGTTCCCATGTGTCATTGCTTTAAGATTACACACACTTCATTCCTGCCCAAACTCACAGAAATAATATGTCATTAAAAATAAAATTCTATAAAATGTAATTAAGTGAAATTGTTCAACAAGAGGACTCTTTCTGGTTCATTCATCTCCAAAGTCAATGGGAAGCCGCGCATTAGCCAACAGGCAGAGCGGCATTACACAAGTGAACTATTCCGTAGATCGCTGTACTTGATTTGATTTGCTTTGTTTCAACAGGTAAAGACTACGGCTGTGATGCTTGAGCTGGAAACAAAAACCCTATTAGGTCATGATAAATGATTGTCTATCTGTAGGAAAAAAGAAGTAAAACCTCGTTCCATCTTCCTCCCATGTGCCTCCTAATTACGTTCCTTGGCCCCGGTGAATTTAAAGAGGTAAATAATGATATGATTTTTTTATTTTTATTACGATTCATCAACTTTGCCTTTTGCTGCCGTTGGAGTCGGAAAGTGCCCCGAGTCATCATCTCTCATTAAGTAATGAATAGTGATTGGTATGAAATTACTTCAGCCCTCTCTGCTGCCTGTCCATTAGTCCGTTAATCAACAATATGTGACTGCCAGGCTGCACAAAATCCTCTTGCAAACAAATCGCCCTCGCCCTCCATCCATCCCTTCCTCTAAAATACAATTCCTAATTTGCATAATGAGGGCCAAAGGAGGGCAATGTTTGCTCATAATCAAAATGCATTTATTCAGAGGAAGCTATCCTGTTGCACTCGTTTAATTCACACCTGCTCGTTCCCGTAATCAAAGCCAGGGTTCAGGTGGAAGTACGGGCCTTGTAATATGTTCTCATGAGGCCCGGCGTCTGTGGACTGACAAGAGGAAGATGTTTTTGATTCAAGAAGCTTGGAAAAGTACAACAGAATCAGGAGTGCTAACCCTGGCCAGTACGTTTGCTACAATATGCATCAAACCAGAAATCATTCTCAAACCAGGGTTAACAATTATTTGTTACCTAAATAATTGTTAAACTATCTTTTATGAAGCACTGGGTATGTTCATCTTGGATTGATATGATCTTAGGCTATGAATTGTTTTGTGAGTTATCTTATCTGATATTGTGGAAACACCCGCTTTTCCATCCCCACCAATCCAAACATGTTAAAGATTGTTTTGTTTTTAACTACAAAGGTATAATACAAATCAAAAGTCCTAGTATGTCAAAAATGTAAAAAAAATGTAAAAAAAGTATGAAAAAAGTCATAGTATGTCAAAAAAGTAAAAAAAAAATGTATTTGTCAAAAAAAGTACGAAAAAAGTCATAGTATGTCAAAAAAGTCATAGTATGTCAAAAAAGTCATAGTATGTCAAAAAAGTCATAGTATGTCAAAAAAGTCATAGTATGTCAAAAAAGTAAAAAATATTAATTTGTTAAAAAAAGTATGAAAAAAGTCATAGAATGTTAAAAAGTCATAGTATGTGAAAAAAGTCACAGTATGTCAAAAAAGTCATAGTATGTCAAAAAAGTAAAAAATAATAATTTGTCAAAAAAAGTATGAAAAAGTCAAAGTATGTCAAAAAAGTAAAACAAAAAATAATTTGTCAAAAAGTATGAAAAAAGTCATAGTATGTCCAAAAAGTCATAGTATGTCAAAAAAGTAAAACAAAAAATAATTTGTCAAAAAAGTATGAAAAAAGTCATAGTATGTCAAAAAAGTCATAGTATGTCAAAAAAGTAAAAAATATTAATTTGTTAAAAAAAGTATGAAAAAAGTCATAGAATGTTAAAAAGTCATAGTATGTGAAAAAGTCACAGTATGTCAAAAAAGTCATAGTATGTCAAAAAAGTAAAAAATAATAATTTGTCAAAAAAGTATGAAAAAGTCAAAGTATGTCAAAAAAGTAAAACAAAAAATAATTTGTCAAAAAAGTATGAAAAAAGTCATAGTATGTCAAAAAAGTAAAAAATATTAATTTGTTAAAAAAGTATGAAAAAAGTCATAGAATGTTAAAAAGTCATAGTATGTGAAAGAAGTCACAGTATGTCAAAAAAGTCATAGTATGTCAAAAAAGTAAAAAATAATAATTTGTCAAAAAAAGTATGAAAAAGTCATAGAATGTTAAAAAGTCAGAGTATGTCAAAAAAGTCATAGTATGTCAAAAAAGTAAAAAAATAATAATTTGTCAAAAAAGTATGGAAAAAGTCATAGTATGTCAAAAAAGTAAAAACCAAATAATTTCTCAAAAGAGTATGGAAAAAGTCATAGTATGTCAAAAAAGTCATAGTATGTCCAAAAAGTCAAAGTATGTCCAAAAAGTCATAGTATGTCAAAAAAGTCATAGTATGTCAAAAAAGTAAAACAAAAAATAATTTGCACTCCAGCTGATGCATGCTAGATTTTAGAGGCCATCTGTAGGCACACAGCTATCAAGCCAGTTTACCAGCAATGGAGCCAATAGCAGTGGCATATTTCTGCAAAAGGAAAAAAGTAGCTCATCTTTTTTAAGAAATACCATGTTGATGGGTTGTCCTCAAAAATAAACTCCTGCTGCATTTCCCTGTGCAAGGTGGGTTGATGTCCCCATGGCCAGAGCTTCTTTTGTAGTGTGACAGCACACTTGTGACCACAGTGCTGCTCCTTAGTGGCTGTCTCACCAACAAAAACAGGCCATCCTCGTAATACTGAAATAACTTCATGGCTTTTGAATCCCCGTCCAACTTTCCATTCAAAAGCCAGCCGATGAGCGACTCACACATCTGGTTGAAACTTCAGAAAAAAAACCTTTGCTAACCATTTTACTAATGCTAAATACTAGAACATGGGTCCATATGGAGTGGCAGGAGACTTACTGGTGCACCCGTCGACCTGATCCTGCAGTGTGTACACTAACGCACACACACACACACACACACACAGAGAATATGCTGTTTGATATAGTTCATAGTGTGTGCAGTGTTTGACTGCTGGACTGGTTAGGTCTTTGTGGAGGAAATTGATTCATCAAATTCCAAGAGTCTCTCTCTGCAAACTCTGTTATCTCCACCAGAAGATTATTGTATGTATTCGCTCCAGTGTGCGCATGCATGAGTGAGGGCACATACCACAGCCTCATATTTATCTTTTGGCGGCATTGATTCCTACTTTTTGACAATGTATTGATTGTTTTATAATAATCTTAACCGGCAAGTGGTTTAGTTTGGACTCTTGTTTCTGTTTAGCATTAGCATCACATCTTGTTCGTCTTAATTTCAAAAGACAATTGCATGAATGTCTTTGTATAAACGCTAACTGAGCGCTGACCACAGCCGAGTGCATCTTTTCATGTCGGTAGGATGAAAGCTATTAGCTGTTGGCAGCCGGCGGGAGTCCTCTGGTGTGTTTGTGCTAACAGAGCTAACCGCTAA
The DNA here is from genome assembly GCA_023566465.1 of Cottus gobio. Taxonomy (NCBI): domain Eukaryota; kingdom Metazoa; phylum Chordata; class Actinopteri; order Perciformes; family Cottidae; genus Cottus; species Cottus gobio. The sequence continues at coordinate 3,895,963 of CM042231.1, forward strand.
CAGAGCTAAGCGCTAACGGGCGGTTTCTGTTCGGAGGAAGCGTCAGGGGCCGTTTTTTGTTGTTGCTGCATCTAAAAACCAGCAGAAAACGCCGGCCATGTCGTGTTCATCCATTTATTCAAGGTGCTGCTAAAAGGGAACCCAAACCTGCATTCTGCGGTAGCAATTATGAAATCATGCTAATTTAGCAATTAGCCGGAATAAAGTCATAAACAAAGATAAATGGTTGTGACGTTGTTGGAATTAAAAGGTGAAGCAAGTCAAATAGTCTGTGGGACAATTCCTAAAGTTCTGGGTCACATTCAATTTATGAACCTCTCCATATATTTACTGTAAACTGGTATTTACGGAAGAGAGTAAATGTATACACTTGTATTCATAGTCAAACATTACAGCATTGGTCGTTGCAGACACACCTGGTGGAAATATGCACTCTACTGAGTGCATTTTTATGATTCACCTTCATTTTTATATGCAGGTATGAAATTTGGGCACCTGCATAAATGCTTCCATTTCTGCAATGTGTTTTTTTTATTGATTTCCAATCTCAATACAGTTGTATTATACTTTGTTACATATATGGTAGGTGGAGTAAGTCTGGGTCAGTCCCGGTCAAATGTCCACGTCCATTCTTTTATCTGCCACTGCACACCACAGACCCCAGGTGCTAATCCTGATTAGCATCTCGCTGTGGCGTTTCTGCACTGCAGCTCCCAGAGGTCACCTGTCAATCAAGCAGTGTGTTTGGTTTACTGTGATGTCTCTGTGATTTGCTGTTTGACTTTGTGTCGGCAGCAGCACTCTTTTTCTTTTTCACTGTGCAGCCACAGTAGCCTCTGCTTACCGGCTTTTACTGTTTTATTGTTATTTCATGCCCACCTGTGTATTTTCCAATGGGAAAAGCTAGCCATAATGCAGCAAAAGCATTCGTGACATTGGTCCATGTTTCATGTCAACCGCCACCAGGGAGTACAGACACATTCACTTATATGAAAATGTCACATGCTATTACTTAAACTCATTCCACGTTGACATGTCAAATGGGGGGAAAATGGTTCCAGTTAACCTGCAGCTCTCGTTCATTATGAGCTCGCCTCAAATATGACATGTGAAACATGTAAATGTGAATATGCTTTGACCTAACAAGGATGCCTTGTTAACCAGCATCATTCCATATGATGAAATGAGAAAAAGCACCCTTATCCATCTCTGTCAGAAAAAAAAGAACAAGCAGCCTAATAGAAGTGATAAGGTCAACACCAAATGTCAAACTTGTTTACCGTCCAGCGGCAGACAGATTGGCCAGTATTCCTCACGAACACAGCGGGTTCCCATCACAGAAGCATTCCCTCATCTCCCGAACTCGGGTTTAATTGCGTGTAAATAAAAATGAGAGAAACAAGATGCAAAGAAAAGTCTTTCCCCGCTAAACACTTCTGTATTTTGGGGACAGCAAAGGTCATCTTTTCGTGACCGGCAACTGGATCGGGAGCGTATACGAAGCAGGGATTTTCCCTGTGATCGTTCGAGGCACGTGAGAGCAGCAGTGTGTATGAGTGGAGAAAAATCGAGAAGAGGCTATTGATTTTTGGTCCACCAAAAAAAGAAAAAAGGGGGGAGGGTTAACTATGAGCAGCTAAGTGAGATGGATTCTCCTCTCCTGTGAGGCAACATACAGTATATCAGGTGAGAAGATTCCTAGATGGTATTCACTGTCCTCATGATTGTTCCATAACACATCTTGAAGGATTGAGATTCATGGCGCGCTGATTCCCTCAGTCCCTGTGTGAGTCCGGTGCTTCATTACATGTATAATTGGAGGCGGGTGTTTAAAAAGAGTGCCGGGACGATTTATTATGCACTACAAGGCCCAAACTGTTGGAGATCAATAGAACAAGACTTAGGAGTGGGCTAGAGGTGCGATGTGTCATCATTTTAATGAAATATAGATTTGGGCCTATTAAACAGCTTGCTGGTGCGGGTAGGATCGCTCACTTTTTCACCACTAAACAAAGTCATCCATTTAAACTGTTGAGAGAAATCGATAGGGGGCTGTGACCAATATGTATGTGTCAAATGTGGGTACAGTTACACGGAGAAGTAGCTAATAAATCAAAGCAAAGGGTAGGGCATCTTTTACAGTCATGGCATCAGTATGAACCTCTGCGGCGCTCAGCAGAGTCTTTCATCACGCAGCCTGTGCAGGTGCACCAGGACAAGATTGTCTTGTTTACTCTGTTTTCCCCTTTCAGTGCGGCCGCCATGCGGGACGCCGCCGATAACGACAACAATATTCTACTTTTGGATCACAGCTCAGGCTGAAGAGGTCACAGGAATTTATACACATTTTGACCAATTTCCTTGACTTTTCCAGGACTTTAAACCACATTTCCGTGACCAAACATTTAGTGAAATCTGGGTGTGTCCATGAAAAAGTGATAAAATGTAGTATTTAAACTAACAATGAGGATTCCAAAGCATACAGTATTCCTTAAAGGACACAAATGAATGAGAGATAATAGTTTGATTAAAAGAATAAACATTTATAGATATACTCAGCGTATGCCTGCTTATATTTTGAGTCTTTCTTTTAAAAGCATATTAATTATTTCAAACTCAGCGTAAATGAACCACATGAACACATGAATATAACACATTTACATGACTTTTACTAAACGTTTGGGGATTTTATTTTTTTAAATAAATACCAAATTCCATGACTTTTCCAGGTTTTCCATGACCGTATGAACCCTGAGGTCAGTATGAATAACAGCTTTATTGTGAGGCTGAAGAACACAAGACCATTGTTATATATTGATCAATATATATATATATATATATTGATAAATATATTGATATTGTTGATAAAACATATTTTCCTCTGTAGAATTACAATATAGAGATGCAACATTAGATAAATAAAAAGTTAGGTACATACAATATGATGCCAGCTATTAGCTCGTCTACATGTATAGTGATTGATTTTGATATTACTGTGATTAACTGATCAGAAATCAGAAAAAACTACATATACTTGTATACTTGTGATACTTAATACTTAATAAGTCCTAAATAAGTTTGCTTTCTCCTGCAGTATAAACACACACACACACACACACACACACGACATGGTTCGGCTCCTGTAAACGTCACATTTTAAATAAACGGTAAAGTGCTGTCTTTTCGCTGTGCTGCACTCTAAACCCTGGCTGAAAATCACACAATTGACGATTGCTTTGGAGAGAGAATGACTCATCGGCAACATTGTGGCTTTTTTTGTGTGTGTTTTGGAGGCAACACAAAGATTATAGGAAGGATATAATGCAAGGGAAGACTGTGGCAGCAGTAACTCAGTGTATCACCATCATGTCAAGTCCCAAAAATAGATAAATATCACTTCCTTTCATGGTGTAAAAATGAGAAGCAAGCGTCTTCCTGTCCTGTGAATAACAAGGGGACCAAACAGCCCATGTCCCATTTCACTTAACAACATAATATATGTGTCAATATTATAGCGTCTATATATAGCAGCGGTTCAGCCGAGTCAAGCCCAACCTTTTCATCACGGGCTTTTAAGCAAAAGAGTCCGACAGAAATTGTAACAAAAACAAGAGAGAGAGAGAAAACAAAACAAATTTGTGAGGTATCTACAATTAGAAGACGGATGAATGGCACAGCGGGACTCAGCGCCGCGCTTTTATAGATCGCCGAGCATCGCACTCGGCGAGCAAGTCCGATTTGATAATAACAATAATCATCACGGCTGTCGATCGTGCAAGCGTTGTGAGCACGCTCGATGCTTCGCAGTGTTTATTAATTTCAGACGAGGGGGACACGTTCTAATTCAACCCTACGTGACGCGTTTTGTTTTGAGCGTCCGCGCCGCTGCAAGTGGACGGGAAGATCAGGAGGACCCCCCCCCCGAAAGCCGGGCTAATGGCCACTTTTAAGGAAAAGCCTAAGTGACCCTCAAAAGTGTGGGTGACGTTTAAGTGGAAATAAATGCTTCCATAAAAGCCAGCGAGGATGTTTTGAAACATATCACCGGGAAACGTATATTTTTCTTTGTCACTGCTGTCAAATAGATATGAGACCAGGACCCCCCCCCCCCCCTCATACTTTGTTCCAAGGCTTTCACGCAACCGCCTAACCTTTGACTTGGAGATATCAATCTGGAGCTCGGACTGGATCTCTTTTTCCATTTTGCATTTAATTGACAACCATCTGGGGAATTCTTGGAAAATTGCCTCGCACTGAATAAGTGATGAAGAGATGAGTCCATACTGTCAGTTGTAATAATGTGGCTGATTTACATGCGTTGGCACCATTGCAGTGCATAATTACAGGGGCGTGGGGGCGGGGGAGGGGCGCCGTGTCTCTGATCTGTATCATGTAACGCAACTGAGCTTTGAGTCTCCTCGTAAGCGATGTACCTCATTTTGGGTGGTCCGCCATCGTCGTGGCATCTCTTCATCAAACAGGGCCGCTGCCGACGCAGCTTGAAGTGTCGCGCGATGAGCGCCGTGAAAAGCAGAGGAGCCTCTCCTCACATTCGTGGTAATAGAGGTATTGATTAGAGATGTTTTTATTCATGCAGTAATTCCCCTTTCTAGTGGGTAATTACCGCCGCACACGTTCGAACATATAAAGGCTTTTATTCTTCTAATGGTACCTGCTAATACATGCATATGTATATATGTTAGCACAGCAATACCATATATTAAAATATACTATATAGTTGCATATATTAACATGCTAACAGTAGGAATTTCTAACTATGTTTAGCATATAATTTGAAGCACAGCGGGGGCCTAAGTGCAGCTGGGGCTGAAGAAGCACGTCGAGTAATGACAAACTAAAGAAGGGGGATGATTCAAATCACAGTCTTTCCTCTAGAGCCTATACCTTTGAATTAAATCAAAAGTGTCGATGATATAAAATAAGCAGTTTTCTGGGGGGATGCTAACGTGAGTATTTAAGTCTCTTCTTGCACCACGTTTTAAAGGGAACAAGATGTGATGCACATGTTAACCTGCTACTGTTAGCATGCACCGCTATGATTAGCATGTCCACAGATCAGTGTCAAAATACAGGTTGGATTAATACAAGTGGAGAACTCTGAGGTCTGACATCCCTCTTGTCCTGCCCCGCTATCAGTAAATGGATATTTTAGGCACTTTTCATCCTCCCAACGACTTTATTTGCTGGAGCGTGATTAGCATTGGAGACTCGCGGGGCTGCTAGCATGACTGAGGAGTTTCGGTCCTGTTTAAGCCCGGTGCGCTACTTTCCCTCATGGTCCAATTAGACGGCCTGTAATGGCCGCATTAGCAACCTGTTTTCCCGGCTAACTTGGTTCAGCAAGAAAATCACCTCCCGTATAAACTACTCATCAACGGTGAGCGATGAAGCCGGAGGCAGCAGCCTTTGGAAATGTTCAATTCATTTCATTGTTGACATATAATAAAGAGATTTTGAAGCCATAATTGTAATGATACTAACGACAATGAGTGTCAAAACATGTGCGTGGAACAATTTTCCTTTTCACTCGTTAAAACACAAATGACAAGATTCAGTTGAGGGGAAAAAATATCTCAAATAATAACATTTAATCCGCCTTAGGAGGAGTCTGGCAGTATAAAACAGGCAGTAAGGAGTTGCTTGAGCATCCAGAACAGTGCAAACACAACAGCATACAGTCTGCAGGAGGAGAATGTGAGATTATCTGTGGACAGACGCTGACCGGCACGCTCACTCACGGACATATGTGAGCGATCTCCTGGCGAGATGATGCAAAAAATTCAAGCTTATTCTGAGCTTTCATCCACATGTCATGGTCTTCCTCGGCAGACAATTTAACTTCTGAACTGTTTGTATTTTGAGCTTCTACAACGATTTATATCTGCGTTTCAAACGAGTAGTTAGTGTTAAATCAAAAGAAACACATTTAATGCAATTTGAATTGCTTCACACTTTTTAAATTGATGCAGTTGACTCTCCAACCTCGAATCAATAAGCATCTATTGTTTTGCCCCCCTTTCAAATTCATTGGAGTTGTACATTGAGGGGTTTTGTGTCGTTTCTCACTTTGTAGCACAGACACACTCTAATGCCGGAGAACAGAGGGGGAGGGGCTCCAGAGATGGAGCTAGGTGCTAGAATAATGCCTCGTGGAGTGTTGATAACCTTTCAGCTTATTATCCCAATTAGAGTACACAGCTGGAGGAGAAAATGAATTCAACACCGGGCCATTTTGTTTGTTTATTTACCGATGTGTGCGAATTGGAATGAGGTAAACAGAGCTCGGTGATCAAGGCTTCTGGTCGGGGGGGGGGGGGGGGACGACGTGGTAACGGCCATCGATTTAACCAGATGCACAACGCGACCATTTAATCTCCGCGTCAAAAAAAAAAAAGGTCTAATAAGCGCTATCCCATCGTACGTTAAGCCAATCACGGGCACATTTGTTTAATTACATATAACGAAGAGCGTCAGGAGTATCTGGTGAAAGACGTGCCACGACATTAAGCACCGAAGACAGATGAACGGCGGCACAGCCAAAAAGGCCAACAGCACTAACGACGAATTAGCAAAAGGAAGGACGGGGAGTCGGCAATCAGGCAGCAGATGGAATTTCTCCTTCTGAGATCACACAGTTTGGCACATTTTAAACAGAAAGACGAGCGCGAGTCAAAAGGGAAATGGTGCTTTTCCTTCGATTCTCCGCGTGGCATAATGTGGGTTTCCTCTGAACTGGTGTAATTCCCCTCCCAGGGGGACAAGGTTGTTCCACATGAGCTGGTTCCCTAATAACCAACCCAAGCCTCCCAGTGAAAAATCCATTAAGGTCAAGTCATGCATAGTTGATTGAACATCTCGTCTGGTGGTCTTGCTAAGGAGAGCCATGAGCCTAAGAATACCGCATTAATCAGCGGGCAAAATGTTTTTATGGTTATGGAGGCGCAGATGTTCTTTAGGGGACTTTTTGGCACATTCGTGTCATTAGCGCACACGTCTGATTTAAGCAGCATATTTTTATGTTGATGCACGTAAACAAAAATCGAAGGGACTTTTTTTTTTTTAAATTGCAGCCCCCAAAACAGTCCAGAGGGAGCTCCCCATGGTTGCAAACCCCCCCTGGGGAGAAGATCCTGCAGCTCTCGCCGCTAAATATTACTCCACTTCCTCCCCGAAAACACAGTGACGGCGGCAACCCGCTGCTGGTGCGAACGCAAAGAGGTGCTTCAAGAGCACCCTGATCTCTCCTCCACCTCCTTCTATTCACAGCCAGCCTGTGTTCTCCCTGCTCCATTAGTTCAGACACCGCATCCATCCCGCCGAGCCTCGCACGGGGGAGGCAGAACCAAGGACGTCACTGTCTGATGCCATGTGTGTGTGTGTGTGTGTGTGTGTGTGTGTGTGGGTGTGTTTTCTATTGTGGTGGCAGTGGAGGTGGAGTGTAGCGGCTACGAAATGATGCAGTCAAGCATGAAATCACCTCTCTTCAGCTTTAAAGGGCTTACATGGATTTTTAATGATGAGCCCATATCTTTTATATGCCAAATATACTCAATGACTCCATTCTTTTTAATGCATATTTAAGAGTACGGAAGAGGACGGCGCTGTAATAAGATTAATGTGATATGCAGAGATGCAGGTGTCTTAACGCTGGACCCTCTGCACGCCTCACGCTGTGGTTTCTGTGGGTTAAGCCGTCGGGCAGATGAGAGGACGAAGGAAATACGGAACAAATCCTTAATTTAATCCTAACGACACACTCTTTTTAAACTGCTATGTCTCATGTAGAAGTAGTATATTATCAGGTAATATATTGTTTATAATACACTATATTGTTGGTGTGAATAGCTGTGTGACAATAGCTTGTTTTGGTTTGTTGGAGGAAATACTGTCCCAGAAATATGATATATATATGTCACTGATATAATGATAATAAAATAGCGTAATCTTGCAAGTACAAACACATATACATATATAAATAAATATATATATATATACATACATTCATATGTATATAGACATATATATACGTATATTGTACATATTCATGCATATATGTGTATATATACACACACACACACACACACACACACACACACACACAACTATATATATATATATATAGGTATACATATCTTTGGATTGTGATTCATTTAAAACTTGTTTTAATCATTTTAAACTCTATAACCTCAAAGTATTTGTGCATCATCCCTCAAAAACAAGATATGAAGAGGATATGTTTGCTCTCAATATTAATATGTAACATATGTGAATCTTTCTCCTTTCAAAAGAAAGTAAGGTCCGTCCACCTCCTGCAAAGTCAACTTCTTCTCGTGGAGAGCTTAAGTCATTGCGTCTGTGTGTTTTCTGCCCACATGTTGTATATTTAGAAGTGAGGCCTGTTCAGAGCATCAGGTTTACTGAGTTATCTGCTGAGCATTGCTGAGTAAAACGTATAGATTCTATACGGAAATAATGTCATTATTAAGCTTCATAGTTCTTGCCGAATTTCAATGATTTATCACATTCAGTTTATATGTGTTATAGCAATGAGCCTAGCAAAGTGAATCATTGTGTTTTGTTGAGACTTCCTCACTGTCTTATGTTGCAAATGCATTGTTATTACACCAGATATTGACTATAACAAGCATACAATTTTAACAAATCAAGGATAAAATGTAGATTATACCACAAGGAGAGGGTACTTCACATGTTTGACCTTGTTTGACCCATTTTATCTTCATTATATATGTTCATAATGCCCGGATATGAGTGTAAAGTTGACGTATCTTTAAATATCACTCATCACACATATAATATATATGCAAATAACAATTTTGTGAGTGTTTCACAATAACACGTTCATTTAACAGTTAATGCACGTGGGGCTACACCCCTGTTTTCACAGTTTACGTAAAGCAACGTACGTGTAAGATTCCGTGTTATCTTGCATATCATACGGATTGGTTGAATCACGAGGAAAATATGAAGTTAAACAAGGTGTTCGTCAAAGCACGGCGCAGAGGTGAGATTGAACTTGCATCAAATTTCTCAAGGAGCGCAGTAGCAGCTCCCATCTGCTGAGCACAATGAAAAAACTCTGGCCAAGTCTGCGGCTGCACCGCCGGAGGGGAAAGCCAATCAAATTAATCACTTACTCTTCAACCCTTCTGGGAATCCCGTGTGCCGGAACAGAGAAAACTGTATTTATAATGGGGCACGACCCACCGATAAGTACCACGGGTGAAGTGTATGATTAAATTAATGGGAGTCGGCCACATTTTGCTCATGGGGGGGGGCGCAAGAGGCCCAAAATACATTTTTGCCAAAAAAAAATCACCACCCTGGCCATTATCTGGAAATTAAAAGTAAAAAAAAAAAAAAAAAATGGGCTGCTATTCAAAAGTCAACTCGCTTGAGGAGTTTCACTTCAGGATCTAAATGTGTCAAGAAGAGAAAGAGGGCAGCGGCCATCAATGCCCCATTTCCCGTCCGCGGCGGCCATGCTGGAAACGTGTTCGCCCGAGAAACGCCGGCTGCATAATTCCAGATTCACTTACGAATCAATTTGCATGACATTTCTGCACCAAAAGGCACTTTTTTTTTGTCGTTGCTGGTGTGCGTGCCTGTTGCGCTCTCCTGAAGAGGGAAGGCTTGTTGTCTGCAAAAAAAAAAAAAAAAAAAGCTTCAGCATATGTGAAAAACACTTTACCGGGAGTCTCTACACACCCGAGGGCTCGCTCGCCGGCATACGAGCATGTTGGCGCTGTCACTGGAAACACTCGCTCTCTCTCCGGTGTTCGGGTTACGAGTCGATCCAGAGAGATGTGTATGCAAATGTGACCTTCAGTTAAGTTGCCCATCTCGCTGCAATTTAGGACAGTTTGTTCAATTTTCATTTAAGTAACTCAATAATTGCTCCACTTCCTGGACCGAGAATAGGAGAATGGGACAAGCTCACGTTTAAGTGAAAGTTTAAAAAGAGGGACATTAGGAAAGAATATAAATATATATTTTTTGCTTGGTATATTTAATAAAAGTATTTCACATTACATCTGAGGCTTTTATCCAAAGCGACTTACATGCTATACAGTAGACACAGCAACGGTGAGCAATGAGCGTTAAGTGTCTTGCTCAAGGACACATCGACATGGACTAGTGGAGCCGGGGATCGAACCACCGACCCTCTGATTGAAAGACAGACCTGCTAACCACTGAGACACAGATGCCCCATGCTGACCATGTAAATAATAATGTTGACGGGCAAAGGCTTTTACAAATGTGCCAGAATGTGCATGACTGCATGTACAATTAAAGACTATGTACAGTGACTGTGTGATGCTGGGGTGGCGACTGTGGGTCGGTGGTTCGATCCCCGACTCCGCTAGTCCATGTCGATGTGTCCTTGAGCAAGACTCTTAACCCTAATTGCTCACCGTTGCTGTGTCTACTGTATAGCATGTAAGTTGCTTTGGATAAAAGCCTCAGCTAACGGAAATGTAATAATAATAATTTTGATATGCTACTGTTTCAATGTAAATATTCATTCATCCATTCATCCTCATTTATTGCACTGCGTTAACTGTTAAATGTGTATTGTTAAATGTTAAATGTATGCACCTTCCCGCCAGGACAAATTCCTTGTATGTGTAAACATACATGGCAATAAATGGTTCTGATTCTGATTCTGATTGGTTGCATATATTGATTCGACATAATTTTGGCTTACGCTGTTTGTTGGAGGTGTAACGTGCTTAGAGTTTGGCTGCATTGGATAAGAAGAAGTCAGCCATGTTGGGCTCAATGTGTCGGTTGAATAAAGCATTCAGTCAGTTAAGGGACTTTAAAGGACTTATTGTGTGCCATGTTGAGACAAGTATGAATCACCAGCCACCAGATAATAATCAAGATAACACCGGTCAGGAGCTTTGGTTGGTGGAGCTTCTAGCTCTTATACACTCTGGATGCTCGCACAATGACATCACTTATTGATGGCAAGAAGACATTCTCCTGCACTTCCTTTGTTGCTTCTGCTTCTCCGTGTCCTTTGTGTAACACTGTCAAGTGCCCTGAGTGCTGGGATTTAGGTATAACTGCTGTTTCCTTTCAGCTGATTGTTGTTCAGCTAGCTCATCGGGGAAAACCCGGAGAACGGCCTCGCTTCATCTGGGATTCTGCATGCACACAGTGTTTCTCAGGGCTAGCCGCGGCTATTTGAAGACTTCCTCCAGGCAAAGTGGAAGACGTCAGCCGGACAGCCATCAGCTCAAACTCTTCTTGTTCGTCCCTCTGAGAGCCGAAGTTCTGCTTCGCAGTGAAGAGAAGATTGTCGAGAGGTTTTACCTTTCTTGTAAACAATAGTCTGATTTATGAAGCCAGCATGCTAAGGTCATGTTCAATGGCTTGTTATGGATTGCTACCAAAGAGAATAAAATAGGAGTCCCACAGGGCTCTGTTCTTGGCCCATTTCTCGTCAGTTTATATATTCATGACTTACCAGAATCATGTCTTGCAGCATATGTATCCGGTAGCTGTTCTGTCAGCCAACTGTCAGCAGTTTCGATCAATAGCAGCATGGTTTGAAAACTCCTGTTACCTTTCTTCCAGTACCCAGCCCTCCAGAGGAGCTGCTAAAAGTTAAATTTAAAGGTTAACGGACAAAGCATTGGACAGGTTTCAGAAGTAAAAACAAGTCGGCTTTCAGATTTCCACCTACAGTTTGGTAAATATGTTAAAATAGGGCGCACGGTTGAAAAAGAAACTGAATACATGCATGCATTCAATGTAATTTACACATTTAATGTATTGTAGAACCTCTTGATCACACACAAAACAATCAAAAACAGCTTTTAAAGAGAAACCAGAAGTCATTGTTTCTGTCTTGTGTTTTTCTGTGTCATTTATTGTTGAGATGTCTGTATTGTGGATCTCTGCCCAACATTAAATGAATAAACATTGGACCATTCTGTGAAATCCCATGTCCAATATGGACATACTTATTTGCTACACTGGGCTGTTCTGTGCAAACACACTGCTCCAGTGGGTTTAGGCCGATTTTCATCTTCCTAACGCAGCCTAACCCCACCAATATTTGTTTTGAAAACTTCAGAAGTTATGCTAATGCCAGAGGGCCTTCTCGTGAATCTGCAAAAGGGATGCCCTGAATGATGAAAAGAAGAGGAGGAGGAGAAAACAGCACCTGACATCTGTGGTGCTACTGTGCAACACGCATGGGTGTGAAAATACATTAAAGCCTTATTCAAATGATGTGTGCCTATGCAAATGATGACATTGGGCTCACTGTAATGTGTATCTGCGTTATTGGAAACCCATTCTATAGGCTCCTCCACTCCTACTGCTTGTTCTCTAACAAGCTCTGCTCTACATTTTGGGCACTGTAGCGTGCCGATCGCTGCTTTTTGTTTCACCATGCATTTATGCAATTACATCTTTAATTTTTGCTGTTGTGTTTTATTAGCACAGAACCCTCTGAGACCTTTGCTGTGTTGCTTTGTGACAGAACACATGTGACACTGTCACAGCTAATTATTCACACCAGTCTGTCTCCAGTAAGCTTATCCTTTATTGAACTGGAATTACAGTTTAATTAACAGTGCATTATATGGCTGGTACTATGTATTCAAGTCATGCCTACATCATCCCATTCAGGATTATGTATTTCTTCATATAAATATATATATAAACTGGGCGCATGAATTTGCCTTGATCTTCGAAATCTACTGTGAATCCCTCCGGTCCTGCAAGTCTAAGAATACAGGCTTTGTTTAGCCTGTGAGCAGAGAGCTGAATCTCCTTCATTGCATATCTCTCAAGATTATCAGCCCCTATGGCAATGCAGAGGGACCTAGATAGTGTTGCCGTGTTGAGTAATACTGCCTAACAGATGTTGCTGTCAACAATTTTCACTGGGACTATTTCTTTTTTTCCAGCAGGAAAATAGTTCCAATAAAACCTGTACAGAGGGGATTTTTTTTTTTTACAGAGGAGCCGGGGCATTATTTCGAGAAAGAAATGTGGTTTTCCAAATGTTATTTTTCACTACTCTGAGCACCAGCAACAGAATCACATCTGCCTTCATTGTATCGGTTTGTCAATATGTCACTAATATCTCAAAACTTGGCCAAATAAAACCCCAAAATGACCTGCATGGCTGAATATGGTTCGACTGAACCTAAAATTATTTTTGGATGCGTTTGCAGACTTAGTGGAAGAGGGGTTGAGTGAGCAATGTACACACATGCGGCGCTACTTTTCTATGTGAAAATAACACCTCAAATGTTATCCTGTTATTGCACGTTAGCTGCTTTGTTTCAGTCGCTGCATATCTCTGTGAGTCGTGGCGAGTCAGGAGTGAGACACGTTCTCTGAAACATTGTCAGGAGTATTGTTAGACAGCAGAGTGGGACTCATGAGGCATGTTTTACTTTTGGGGAAACGTTGCTGCTGTTATATCTTGAACAAGTAGAGGATGAGTACCTTGGTGTTTGATGTACATCCTCTAAATGTAGTATTACCTCCACTTTTCCGATAAAGTCTGATTCTGATTATATTATAATCAGACCTGTGGGTGAAGTTACACTCTCAGAGTTTTATCTGCTGTTAAATAACATGGTATTTCCATGTAAATTACACCATTATACAGTATGTCTTACAGGGAAAATATGAAGTGATGACTTTTGAATAATCTTGCTTCAGAAAGGTGACTATTTGCATAAAATTGAGGCTTATAACTGGTTTATGGTTTAAAACCAGTGAATAGCTGCAATGTAAATGAATGAGGGTCAAACTTTTCACTTTGTCAAGCGCTGATAATGCCAGTAAAGACTCTGCACTGGACAGGATTATTGGTTTATGAGGCCGCCCTTACAAGAAAAAAAACGTTTATTCAGCAAATTCTGACTAAACCTAACAATAGCTTTGTAAGATCAGAAAAACTTCACTTGCTTTCTGCAGTTTGAGCAGTGATTCTATTATCTACTTCCTGGTTGGTGAGCTTCATCATGTGACCACTCTCATATCCTTATAAAGGTGTAGTTGTCCATAATTAGGTATTTATATTTAATATGGTTAAGGCTCATCACTTTTGGCTTTTTACAGAGATTGGACCAAATAGCCAGATATGACTGTTTGTCTCCATTCATCTTGTTGTCCACTACTAATTCAGGTACCATATTTAGTGTAGTTTAATATCGTTATATATAAAATACATGAGGCAGCCTTTCTGCTTGAGTGTTAAAAAGTGCAAAAAGAAAATCGGGAAGGGAAAAATGTAAGAGCATGCTGAAATATGGTATTTATTCCATAATCTCTAAGCACTGACTCCACATTATTTGACAGCTGAGAGTTTGTGGGCAGGCAGACAGATTGTCATCCTGAGACAATTTGTCACGCCGGGCCTGGCGGGTCTCCATTCGGCTGCAGACACTCCGGCCCGATGCGAGCGCCGCTGACGGGATTGTCAGAGCTATTTGTCACGGCTCTGTTTGGGGATCAGATTGGTAGAAACCTCGGCGGCCTCTTCTTCTCCGGCCCACGATGACTGGCACTAGTTAAACCTCGGGGCACTTAATCAAATTATCTGCTCTCTGTACAGATGTTTGTTTTTCTTCCTTTCCAATTTCCATGACATATGAAGACAGAGGTTCATATGCACACAGCGATCTGACCAAATCAGACTTTCATGGTTGCCGTGCACATTGAGAGCAAACATTAGCCTGATTAAAATACACTTTGAAAGCTTGCATGAAGACTTAAACGGTGGGTTTGGACTTCACACAGACTGCTGTCTGAAAGCCATCAACTAAATGCTAATAATTACATTAACCTTTAAAAACCAGGCCTTTTCTCCAAAAATGAAAAGTGGTCGTACCCTATAATAGAACAGGTATAGCTCCTCAACCACAAGGACTATTTGAATAATTAAAAGTAATATAATACAGTAACCCTTGTGAGATTATGTATATATGGTTAAATAAAACATATAAAAAAACTTTTTTCCCCCACTGAATACAAAATACATCATATGTTCCCATAAAAGGTTGGAATTGAGTCAAAAACATTCTTTTAATCGTACGGTCAAAATGAGACGGCCCTTTTATCCACTCAAAAAGAGTCAAGTAACACATTTTGAAAAAAAAAAAAATCTGCTCCCACAATTAATGCCCGTATTCTTTTCCTGGACCTCGAATGCATCTCAAACCACAACATTCGGCTGAAGCAAAAGTCGGCGCTCGTAAAGCCGATTGGGATATCGTTTACAGCAAAAAGTAAATCATATTTCAGTTTTTGGATGGGGATAATTTGGTGGTATAGGCGTATTCGGAAGGTCATAAAATATCTAGAAAGATGCGCTAATCGTGTGTAGCATCAAGCAAATGGTACAATTCTTTTTTTTTTTTTAACTTGGGGAGCTCCCTCAGAGTCATTTTGGAGACATGTTGTTCATTATTATGGTTTATGGTCCTGCTTATTGTCGAATTATGTTAAAAACATGTATGAGTACATAGGCAGTAACTGCCAGTGAAATTCATTATACAGACAGTTAGCAGAATTAAGCTTTTTTCTATTTTGCTTTTTGGATTTTCAACCATACCGGTGGCGACAAGCGTCACTTAGCTGGTCTGCATCGTTAAGATGGATTACTATTTGATATGGACATTCATTTCTTTCAAACTGTAATATCTTACTTTTCCTCTCGCGCCACTATAATAATTCAAACGTATACAGCGCTTTTTTAGATACTCAAAGACGCTTTATCTTAATATCACATCAAAATGTCCTCAGCATTATTTTTTTTTTGCTGAAAACAAATGAGACAGAACCGAAAACAGTGAAAACTAAATGATGAGCCCAAAGACACAAACATGTGCTGATGAGCTGCAGATTATTCTCTGTGAGGTTGTTACAAGCATCCACTTTCTCATTAAAGGGTTTATATTTAACATGCTGAACCTTAATGTAGAAAAACAACAGTTTTTAATGTAAAGACTTAGCAGAGTAATGTCACTCATCACTTGTTTCGCTGACATCGTGAATATGCATGTGAGCCCCTCGGGTTATCTATATTTATTTTTTTACAATCAACACTTGAAATGATGCAGGCAGTTGCACATGACACGGTATTGATTCACACGGTAGTACAACATGTGAATCATACCTCTTTATTTAAGATTTTTTTAAATAGACTAACGTGCCTAAAGTGTCTTTTTGTTTTCAGAATGTGATTTATTCTCTTATAAGTTATTGTGTATATGGGAAATGGTCAAATAAAAAAATAAATAGAAGTCAACCAAAATATTTTGAAGTTAAAAAGTGTAATCTTAACAAAATGAACAAAAGAAAATGCAAATTGAGAAAAACAAAAAATCTCATTTATGTCGGCTCAGCCTCGTTGCAGAACAAACCTCCGGATCCCCCTCAGTTAGCTCGGTTAGCATCGTTAGCTGTGAGATGCTAGCTCCCATTGACATGTTGAGAGCTGTTGAGAGGCAATGAAAATGTGCCAAAATCTCAGATCTTGCACCGTTAAACATTTAACCCATTGTGGATGTAATAGTATTGATGACCTTCACAAACAGTATACGTTGGATTTTTGGGTCACATTCAAATATTTGCAGTGCTTTTCATTTCACGCAAATAGTTTTAGTGGAGATACAGCGTCTCATACATTCGGAGAGAGCTCCTGAGGATTTGAGGAAGTTAGTGAACAAAGAAAATGTAATATTGATTTAATTCTTCTCATCACTCGTGTACAACTCAATAGGGATTTGTTGCCTCCCGGTTCCTCCCACTCCCACTGTGATCCAGACAGTCAGGTAAATGGATCGAGCAGCTTGTTGGCTTAGGATCTTTTATGTCTGATTTCATGGTCCAATTTTTTATTTTTTTTTGCATTAGCAGGAGAAGCCCTGTCAGTATTTCTGTACATATTATACATTCATCTTTGAAGTATGCTCCCCTTCGCTGCATTCATGGTCTCAATCAAGCTGAGAGCCTCATGCCTGGCTCACTGTTATACAACCATTTGCATCTGGCCTGAACCACTTTATGCAATATGACACATTCTCTGAAATAACAATGTGCGTGAAAGGAAGTATGTATTATATCAAACTAGCAGTGATTGCCATCAAATGCACAGTGTGAGACTGGAAAACCAATGGCAACCATCTTCAGCACAGTGCAGCCTGTTTCCTCCTCTCCTTCTCCCGCCCTCCATTTCATTCTCGCTCTTTATCTCTCTTCCTTTGACTCACTTCAGAAAATGAGCTGTTTTAAATTAACTGTGTTGGACTCCTCGGGGAAATCAATAGACAAAGAGGCCGCAGTTGTATAACTTCAGGGATTGTATGACTTCACTGTTACGAAGATTTCTTTTTTTTTTTTGATTGAACAGAGGAAAGTGACATTGCTTGTATGGGATTTGAAACCTGTTCTCATGCGGGTGCTTGTTCAGGACCCTCAGCGTCACTTTCTAACGCAGGTGTGAATTTATACCACTTTGTTAGGTTTGGATACAAAATATGAATAATAAAAAAAATGTACAAATTTGCCTCGGAGGGCTTTACAATCTGCACACATACGACCTCACAAAAACAGAAAAACCTTACAGTTTGGGTTACAAATACTAGGTTTGTAATGTGAAAATGTAACTTTTTGAACACAAAGACAAACAACACTTTGTTGCTTTCACACAGGACAGGAACAGCTGTCTGCAGGGTGAGAGTCCTGTGTTTGTTCGACCCGTCGGCCTCGTTAACTCATTAACTCTCTGCGTCTAATAATGACCTGAGTAGTTTACATGTTAGTAACTTGAAAGCCAGGTGCGTCTCATACACACACACACACACACACACACACAGTGTTGTTCTAGGTATCAGGGTCATGTGATGTGGTGTCTGCACAAACCCACAACACCGTTGTCGCTCCATCACAAATGGATGAACTGCTGCATTTTACATGACGCAGGACTCTGCTGCTCGACATGCAGGGAGAGGATGTATGAAGACAATATGATGCCGCTCACTTAAGATTTGATTTGTGGAGGACCTTTTATCTAAATGACCACACTGCTTATGTTTTGGACCATTTACTTTGCGGCTTTTCATGTTACAAAGTCTAATGGCTTTGAAAAATATGCTCCATAATAGTGTAATGTACAGTATTTGAGCAGTGGAGTGAGCCGGCTTCAAAAGACAAATGTATGATCCATTTACCTTGTGTGGCATATTTCTTTAAATCTTTAGGAAAGAGAAATGTGTTTACAACGTTAAATATGTTTAATAATGAACTTCGACCTTAAATGGGTTTTCATGCTGGAGTTGCTGGGAGGTGGTCGGCCAGCATCCCTCGTGTGAAATACAATGGAAAGATGGCTTTGGTTAAATATTAAAACATCTAAATATGTCCAGTCTTATGTCACTACTTCAGTCCTTAATATATATATCTGATCAGTCTAGTTATTATGTCTCGATAACGTTGATCTGAAATATTGTCACAGAAGTTATTACTGTACTTTTTCTTGAAATAGAGAAAGTTAGCTTTTAATCAAACTTCATACACTTCATAAGCATATTTCCATATATGCTTTCATGTGTTTTACGAGTCATAACGGACACAATTCAGAGACAAATTAAGCATGTTTATCAATGTCCTGCAATATATAGTAAATACACAATTACATGCATGTGATAGTGGACAAACTGTTCATTTCTAACATTTCACATTGTGTGTTACGAGAGTCCTAAAGGAGGCTTGAGGAGTTGTGGCTCCACACAGAGATCAAAGGCTGGATTCAGAGCCTTCTTGCAGGCTGATTATGCAGCAGCACCGTTGCAGGAAGACAAATGGAGGAGTTAATGATGTCACTCCCTCCGAGAAGTAAATTTATGATGTCACTTCGTGATGGATTCCCTTTGTTGGACCTGGTTCAGGTGATTTGTGATTGTTATAAGTGCCAGGGAGGAGACCGAGAGGCTGCCAAGCTTTCCAGAATCCCATCGTGGCCTCGCTTTCCCCTTCACATCTGATCTCAGAGCTCAGCTGTCCTGAGATGAGAAGCCATTTGAAGCTTCTCGTCGTATTACTAATTAATATTCAGTACGGCGCCGCGAACGAGCAACGCAAGCAAGACTCGTATGGCATCCGAGCGATATTCCCCTCAAAAGGTGACACGACGTTAGCTTGATTATGTCAGCTGGAAGCTACTACAACACTTCCCGGTACTCGGAGTGCAAAGACATCAGCGGCCATCGGCCCAGGAGCTCATCAAGCTTTACAAAACCGACTGTCGACCCACGGCACGCGGGTTCAAAGCCGCGCTCGGCGTGACCGGGGCGTCGGCTGAATACGTGCCTGCCTACTTAGTGTCAGATGAAAATTAATAGACACAGATGTAGTCCACAGCTTAGGATAATCACGTGGCCCTCGGGGGCAGCGGGGAAAGAAAACCTGCAGTCTAAATATCTCATTAATTCAAATTCGGGGAGGTCACGGCGAGGTTTCGCCTCCGCGACGCTGACATTTTAATCAGAAGTCCGCCCGAGTCTCCATTAATAGAATAATGGAGACTGTGATAGCGGCCATTGTGTGGAAATACCTTTGCACTGTCGGGAGTGAGGCCTCCGCTGGTCCTGTTTTCTCATGGGCCACCTGTGAGGTATTCCAGCATCGACCGGATGATATTAGTCTCTGCCTGTCCAACGCCTCCCTCGGATGTGAGAACGACTTAGGTTTAATTTATTGCCCGAGGACCCGCTAAACGACACGCTCATGCATTTGATCTGCAAAGGAGGCGTGTAGCTCGGGCAGGTAGTGTGTGATTCAATAATCCAGATTCTTTATGGGGATCCCTTTTATTGTGATCTCTCTCTTCCTCTCTGTGTGCATAACTACAGGATTCAGCATCACACTTTCAGAGTGCCAGTCATTGTTAACAGCACTCGAGCCCGTCGGTACGATGTGTTGCAGCACAGAGTATGAGAGGAATGTGGAACAACATTATTAGTTGGTGGCATCTTTAATTCATGATTCATTTCACAGTTTCAAAACTAATTAGCAGCGACTGCTTAATGATTGCGGCAACCTTTACTGGCGGGAACGCGTTCAAGAGCTGCAACTGTACTGAAAGTATGACTGAAGAACGGGAACGAATGAAGCAATCCCCCCCCCCCACCACACACACACACACACACACACACACGTGTCACATCTATGATCTGCAAAATGTCTCAATACCTTAATACACAATTAAGTTTCATGCAAAGCTTGAAAATCAATGAGAATCCGAGGAAATCCGGCTTCGTGGAGCGTGAACTCCGGTGGTTTCCTCAGTGTGTGTGTGTGTGCGTGTGTGTGCGCTGTGTGTTTTTAATAAACTACTTTAAACACACTCATGCTGACTTTGTGAATTGAACCTAAGGTGCATAAAGGGGGAAATGTGTCTCGCGTACATCCAAATAGAGTCGGCGCAGATAAGACCACGATTAGAATAAAATTCATTCCGGGTATCGAGGGTGGATTATCCCAGCGGGATCCCCGGAGGCAGACGTTCCCATTGCCCCCCCCCCCCCCCCCCACTCAAGCTCTGCTCAATCAACATTCGACCCTCTCAATGAACCCAAAATGTTTCCCTCATCCAGCCGACTGCTGGCTGGTTTTATAATTTACCGATGAGGCTTCATCTTATTTGTTTGCCAAATGCCTCGTGTCATTTCATTGGTTCTACCTCAGTTATCTACAAATATAACGCTTTGTTTTAAGATGCTTCCAGTGTAATTATTCAGGGAAATAATTCAAATGTTCATTATGGTGACTTCAAGTGTGTAAATTGGCTTTGTATTCACTGCACATTTTATTTATTTAACCTTTAGAGTGATAATCATTTAAAAGACACAATAACTTTATTCTGGTGGCCTTTATACTTTAAGTGTCTGGCAGCCAAATCCACTGAGCTGACAAAATATATAAACAAGAAGAATTAATGTCGCTGATGCATACAAACGCCAATGAGTATAACAATACAGTACACTGTTTAAAAGTACGCTTTTATTTTCTTTTAAAGCTTCCTGTCTGGCTGTAGTCTGACTGTCAACAGACAGGTGAGACAGGTGAGACAGGTGAGCCATGATTGGAGGATGTCTGGTTTCAGCATTTAATCATATTTAATCTACAAAAAGAAGTATTTTCTTAATTCAAAACTCCAAAGAGAAAACACTATTTGAACGACACAATTCTGACATCATGTATCCGAAGCGTTTACATTTGTCTTGTAGCTCTTTGAACCATCTGGCAGGCGGAGATGGTTGATGTGGCCGGTCGGTTGACAGAATAATCTCGTCACAGATTTACAATCCATCCTATCACGTTATCTCCAGTGAACTGCTCGCTCTCCGACGTCAGGGACCAACTTTGAAGCCAACACGGACGAGAAGTTCTTAAAAATGCTCAAAATCTTTCTTTTTTTTGAAGATCTGCAATTCCATGACAGCACCATCTGCTAATGAAGATTATGGGACATGACAGAAAGCTCCAGAACAGCTCAATACGGGCCTTGTGGTGAGAGTATTCTGTCAGCATTAATAAATTGGTTCATGAAATATATAAGCATCTATTCAATTCTGCTTTCTGCACGAGCGTGGACACATTGAGGCTAGATTATCACTCCAACGAAACCACATGAGAGTCTTAAACTTTACATATTGTCACTTCTTGTAGAAAGACAGCGCAACATTCAGATGAGGGAGAGATATAGATTTATTGGTTGATTTAATTAGTATTAGAGACAGTTTAACCTTAATAAGACCTCAACAGAAGGGAAGCCAGTAGTCAAGTTACTGTGAGCAACATGATTCCCCTCTGGAGGTATAACAAAATCTATATATATCTATATATATATATTCTTTCCATTGACTGCCTCCTCCACACAACATCAGACGTATACAGTATTTTAAGCTCTTCAAAGCAGATTATAATGTGGCGCAGGGCAGCAAAATGTGTCTGGAATATAACTCATTAAAAGCTCAGCTGCAGGCGAAAAGCAGAGCACGTTCATAAATCAATGTATTGGCGGAGGTTATCGATTGAATTTTAAAAAGGTGAACAGAAATAGAGATGAGAGATGATACGGCTTCTATTCATAGAGAGGAGCTCTATGGTAGCTTGTCATGTTGAAAAATAAGGAACATAATAGGTGCTTAACTGAGAAATTTCCCTTCTAAAAGTTGTAAATTATTCACATTATTATATGAAATGTAATTTAACAAGACTGGGAATCTGAATCTGTACCAGCAGCCCCTAAAGGCTGCAGTGTTGGTGATGTATAGACAACACAAAGATGTGAGACAGACGTAAATATTGATTAATATGCTATTCTAAGCAGAACAAAACATGCAAAAAGCTTAAGAATGAAAGATTGAGAACTGTCGTTGGAAACGTGAGGCTGAGAAACCTTCGCAAACTTCATCCAGCTGTTGGCACTGTCTGCAGAGTAGCAAAGGAATCTTTGCATCCAACCATGTGTGTTCCTCAATATCTCTCACTGGTGGTCGCCCAGCAGTCGCCCAACGTTAGCCCAACGTTACTCCAACGTTAGCCCAATGTTAGCCCAACGTTAGCCCAATGTTAGCCCAACGTTAGCCCAATGTTAGCCCAACGTTAGCCCAATGTTAGCCCAACGCTAGCCCAATGTTAGCCCAACACTAGCCCAACACTAGCCCAACTTTAGCCCAACGCTAGCCCAACATTAGCCCAACGCTAGCCCAACATTAGCCCATTGCTAGCCCAACGCTAGCCCAACGTTAGCCCAACGCTAGCCCAACACTAGCCCATGTTAGCCCAACGTTACCCCAACGCTAGCCCAACGTTAGCCCAACGTTGCTATTTTAACTACGACGTTAGGACTCAATACACAATAGACTAATGTGTACCTCTAACCCTACTACTACGTTGTACTACCTACATTCAGGAACTATTTCTCTCTGCAGAGTTTTCCAGAGACCTTCATTCTCACAAAGGATTGAAATGATCCCACTCTCTGTTTGCTGTGTTTCTTCTGATGGGGGTCCTAGATGCACCATAATAAATAGAGTTTATCCCCTTGGGAGCCAATTTCATGGCAATCTGCCTTTTTTATTTTTTGGGAAATATCTTGTGCACAAATACAACTTGGCCGGATGCCGAGGGAAAAGTTTACAGGGTCACAGTTTGACACGGGAACACCATAGTACATCCTCTGGGGACCATGATTATTCACAGCATATTTAATGGGAACACATCCATTAGTTTTTTGTTTTTTTTAATACGGTGCCTCATCATGGACCAAATGTCAGCAGGAAACATAATTATTATTTCCAAATTCATTCTTTCTGCTCAATAGTCCTCAGACGCACCAACCAATAGCATGATTTCCCTTTTGCTTGGCATTTGGTGATTCAGCATGAAGCTGTTTGGCTCTTATTTACCTCTTAGCCCAAGGCAAAACAACCACAAAGAAACTGTAACACAAAACCCATGCGACTGCACCTTTTACTCTACCTTTTGTAGTATGCATTGATCACTGAAGTGGGGACCCGGTGTGTCGGAACGGTGGGGGAATGGCTCGCTCCCAAGCAGGGCACATATTTTGATATTGATTGCGCCCTATCGTCGCTTTTCGAGGAGATTAGCTAAATTACCCTGCCATAATTGGGACTCGCACTTAAGTAGAACTCCACTGTGAGGGAAGATTTAAAATTCCATTAGTGCCAATGACAGCTCGGCAGTGGGTTTAAGACGGGTCTCGTCTGATCAGCGTCCAAAATGTTCAAGGTAATTGATGATGAAAAAATTAGCCTGCCACTGCAGGGTGATTGATACCGGTGACTTTCTAATTAGAGAGCGAGCCCCTCGCACTTCGCACCACTCATTGTGAGAAAATCTTTACCCTTTTTCCTCTCGATTCAAAGAATAAATGCCAGCGGATCATGATTTTCATTTACAGTGAACGTATGTGGTCTAATCACATGATGGCCCCTGCGTCATCAAAACACTTAGTTTCTTGCCTTCCCGCCTCCTCTCGTCACTATTATGACATCTAGTTTGAAATAACTGTTGTAAGAAATGCAGGTAATTGGCTTTCCAGCTGAATGTACTTACAGCTTATCGGACAAGTACAACATATAAATGAATAGGCGTGAATAAATACGACTCAAATTCATTAAATGGAGATTTGAAAAGATTTAGACTTTTCTTTTACCTCAATGTTTGGTGAAATATAATTGAAAATACTTCATAGAGCACAATAGTGGTACCAAACGGGTTCTTCCTAAAGGGGCTGATGTTTTACCCAGAAGCCTTAGCTTCTAAAGAACCCTTGTTTTTTCAAGGGTTCTTTGTAAGACAAAAAGATTCCATTAACAAACCCTTTTCATGAGTTCTTTATGGGTTCTCCTTGAGTTCTTTATGGGTTCTTCATGAGTTCTTTATGGGTTCTTCATGAGTTCTTTATGGGTTCTCCTTGAGTTCTTTATGGGTTCTTCATGAGTTCTTTATGGGTTCTCCTTGAGTTCTTTATGGGTTCTTCATGAGTTCTTTATGGGTTCTTCATGAGCTCTTTATGGGTTCTTCGTGAGTTCTTTATGGGTTCTTCATGAGTTCTTCATGAACAGTGGATAGCGTGGGTGTTAATGTAAACGTCTACAATCAAACCCACATCCCTAAATAAAGGGATCGTTGCCCATGTGCCTGTAGTGGAGTTGTTTGGCGGGTAGTTGCTGGTATGATAAAGATCACTTTGATTAGCTAATTTAAGTGTGACTCTAAGTGTAAGACTTTCTAAGTGAAACCACGCTGAGGTATCGCATTTCCCTGATGAGTTTGATAAAAATAGCCATGTCATTATTTGTCCAGCACAATCTCTTCCCAGCGCAATTTCTTTCTGAACATTTATTAATTTCCTTTTATTACAAGGCTCCACACGGTGAAAATGTCCTCACCTCATAAATTGAATCGTCCCAGGTATTGTCCGCTAGAACAAAACATTCTTGTTATTCCATTAACCCTAAAGTACAATAAAGAAAGTTTTAAGGAAAGAGTTTGTACTCCAGATACATGTTGTGACAGCCACAACATGTCCGTCCTCCATCTCCACCATCTCAAGGAAACACTGAGCTTTATTTCACACTTCACTTGTCATATTCTATACAGCCCCACAGAAATTATATGCAAATGTTCCCGTGGTCTGTGGAAAGTGGAGCGGCGAGGGGGGGGAAGCATATGTGAGCAGAACCGCCATCCACTCGCCGCATTAGTTGTCTTTTAAAGGGCAAATTATTTTTCCGACATAGCTGGTAATGAAAAATCTTCAGCTAAGTGAATACGAGTTCTCGGAAAGGAAAATACCAGCAGGGCACCAAGGTGAGGTGAAAAACAAAGAAGTGTAACCATGGAAATAACGGAAAAAAGTATTAAAAACCTTAGTGAAATAAGGTCTGTAGGGAATTAATATGATAAATAATTAATAAACCATTCGTCCCCGGCTGCCCTGCTGAACTCAGCCTCACCCCAGAGTCGCTATATGCCCCGTTTTAAGATCAACCTTTGCACAACCATAACCACTTTTGCATCAATAAAATATTGAAAGTAAGAGCAGATGATGTGGTTAGATATTTACAGGTGAGGTGTCGGACACGGTGTGACACTAAGATCAGGTCAGGGAGTGCTGATGAGGGCCGGAGGCTGCCTGGTTTCAGAGGAAGATTTTTGTACATAAATTGCCGACATAAATGCCACTTAATGCCACTTAATGCCACTTCATGCCACCTCATGCCATATGCGGCGTCGTTTAGTGGCTGTCCTTTGATGCCAGTTGATATTGTGCTGGTTAACAGTGCTTCTCTTATGCTCTGAGACACTTGCCACTGGACTGATCTGATCCTGTTCATGCCCTTGGCATCCAGACACCGGGAAATGAGAGTGAATTGAATCAGCGGGTGAGTGACAGAGGCATTATGGGTCCAGAGTTGGTCGTCAGCAGCCAGACTCCCAACAGAAGGAAAGGAAGGCGGGAAAGAGGATGAATCACAGGGGCACGGCCGCCCTTTCTTATTAAGGTTTATGGGATGTAAATGAACGCTCGTACATTGTTGGAAAATGGACATTTAATGGCTCTGAAACGTAAAAGCATTCACATTTTATTCACACAATTTGCAACTTAGCTATAGTTCCTCCACATATTGAATAAATTCATCCATAAATCCATTTAGAAATCATCTTCAGAACCAAAACAGTGCTAACACTAGGCAGCTCACTCCAAAATAATCTAGATTGATAAATATCAAATCAGGTGAGAAAATATGAGAGAAAATATGTATTTCAGATTTTGAGGTGAACTGTCCCTTTAAGGAGGATTCATGCTATGTAGCCTTTTAAGCTATTCTGACTTGTGTTTTTCTATCTGGACCATAATCCTGAACACTCTACATATTATTTTTTGTCGAGCAACGCATTTTTAAAAATATTATATTAGATCGTATTTTATTAATTTTATTAAATATGATTTGCTTGGAGCCTGAGAACAAAAATGGCATGACTGGCCCACTATAGTTGTTGTGCATATGATAAATACAAACTTTTTTTAAAGATGGGTTCCACATGCAAATCCTGTTTGATCATTTTAATAACATATCATATATTACACTATTTTGTATATTTTGTCAACAAATACACATCAAAGGCAGTAAATGTTATTTATTTTATATCCGTTTGCAGATATTTCTATATATTTTGCTGTTACACCCCTCATTGTATCAGTCAGATGTGTTGCAATATAACAGTATTAACAATAAAAATATATCTAAAAAAAGAAGCATTAATATAATGTTAATAATACACATATAATAATATTTGTAATAGTGTAAATAATCCACTCTTCTCTCTCCACCTCTATATACTCGTATTTGTATGTAATTAATTCACCAAAAAGGATAGAAAATCACAGTAAACCTGGTTAAAGAAGACGTTGACAGATATAATTAGACTTCTCAAAGATTTTCCTTGAGATACGACAGATTGCCTCGAATCAGAAGCGAACGCTCGGCTGGCAAAGGGAAGGCAGCCGCCGCCCGGGCTGCAACGTAAAGGTTAGCTATAAATTCACTTCTCCCCGAGGACACGACTGCCAAGGTCGCTCAGCGCCGCGGCCGCAGAGTTTCTCACCTCTGAAGCAAACGAGCGGCGTGTCATCTTACATCTGGATGTGACGGCCGCTGTTTTCTCAACAGCCGAGTCCGGCGGCCCGAATCCACAAACTGAGGAGAGCAGCTTTAGAGGATGGTGTTCAGGGATGCTTGGGCTCTGCTGAGTTTGGATTTTAATAAGAAAGAATGAGTCTCGCTTTTCTCAGTAGTAACACACACACACACACACACACACACACACACACACACACACACACACACACACCTACAAACTACTGTTCAAGCTCCTAATACTACCAAAACAAAACATTTGTAATGGCCGGTAAGGAATGGTTGTATTACGTATGGAGTGACTGTGGCTCAGTGGTTAGCAGGTCTGTCTTTCAATCAGAGGATCGGTGGTTCGATCCCCCGGCCTTGAGCAAGACACTTAACCCTACGGTCTACTGTATAGCATGTAAGTCGCTTTGGATAAAAGTGCCAGCTAAATGTATTGTATTGCAGGTCTTTACTTTATTTGTTCAAACTGTGACTTTAAAGGATTTAACAATAACTTTGCCGATGTTTTTTTTATTTTACGCATTTCGACATTTCACTTTATTTTACATTCCCACCTCACCTCGGTATCTGAAGGGAAGAAGATCAGAAGATATTTCTTACTCATGACTCTCACATGCCTGCATTATTATCTCAAGTTATCAAATACACAACCTAACACATATATATCTGTATGAATCTATTAAATATTTAAAGGTGCAATCACTGTAATGCATGTATCCACAAAGTGTCCATAAAACTGTGTATTTGAAGTCGTTGAAAGAAGCTAACTTGTGATGATGTCACACCGTAATACAGATGTGTTTCCCAACAGTTGTGGTCTCTGGTCTCCACATTCAGGCACCTGAACCACACATTACATAATCACAGCTCAGTATTCGAGCAGCATCTGAAGTTTATGTACAACTTAAGAGGAATATTAGCGGTGACAAACTATAAGTTGCACTCTTTACAGTCCTGATTTAGACTCATCTTGTTTGTGTTGGTGTACCTGTAAATAAGCCGGCTGTGCGTCTGTCGGTGGCCTCTGCCAGCGACTAAGCCTGCACAGTAATCTTGTTACAGCCGCAGTGAGCAAAGCTGGAGTGGAGGTACTTGTACAATATTGAGTTTTGGCTGCAGAACATGATCTTCTCAGAAGTTTCTGCAGCCGCATAGTTGTAGACGGGGAAAAGAATATCACAACAAACTTAAATAAATAGATTTTCCAGGCATGAATATGAATGTATTTCTGCTTTAAGTTTAATTTGTAGCTATGAGACGAACTGGACCTGTACACTACCCAATACATAATTAAGCTTATATGGAATACCATTTGGTTACTTGAATATTATATGCAAGCAAAATGAAGGATATGCTTATTGAAGCTGTGTTGATCAATATAATTATATTAACAATAACACATTGTGTCATAGTGAGTGTTTTAGCGTCTTTCAGCTAATTGTTGTGACTTTACTGGCTTTACTATTTTGGTTCACGCACTCTCCTAGCGTTATTTTATTTCTTTCTTTCAGCATAAAAGCTCTAAAATATATATATTTTAAATTATTTTTACTTATTTACTTGTTTTTATTTTTGGTCTTTCTTTGTCAGATTCATGTTTAATTACTTGTATTCTTTCTTATTTTCAAGGGATTTATTTCTCATTAGCTGTAAAAAATACCCTAATAAAATAGTAGTATCAAAAGTATAAAAAAAAGCTGTATAATAATCCTACAGTACACCAAACTAGCATTGACCTAAAACTCATTATAACTGACTTGATCTTTGTAATTTGCGTCACATCACTCAATATATATTTCATTCTGGATCTGGTGAAGATGTCTTATTCATATGCATAACACAACAATAATAAAAACAACATGTTGATCATCACCACCTGAATAGCCACTCAGGTTTCCTGACTGCTGGAACATATTTTGCCTTCTTCACCACGTCCCCGTTCCCGGAGCTGCTATTTGTCAGTGTGGTTGACGTTATTGTTGTGTGTGACATTATCTTGTTGCGTGCCACTAAGCCCTCTTAAGTTGATTTGTCAACACATTGTAATGTGCCAAATATAAAAAGCATGAAGCCTGCGATGACATGTGTGACAATAATAGACGGCCGAGGGGGACATTAAGTCGCCCGTCTATTAATTGCACCGACTGTCGTCTGCAGGCTGACATGCTGAACGAGTGCTGCACAGCCTGCCAGCCACAACAGAGGGAATAAAGTGCATCAGATTGGAGGGGAATACGGCATAATCTAGCATTCAGTGTAATACCTAAAGCAGTGACACCTCCCATGCACCACATGATGCATTATGCAGAGTATTGCATCACATGGAGGGGAGGAGGAGGGGGGGATCTCTAAATGCTTTCATTAGCTTTTGACAGAAACAAAACTACAGAAGTCACACAGGAGGCCTCTGAATGTGACGCACTTATGAGACATTCAAACATAATTGATCAGATTGTCTGCGGGCTGTATTAATAGAAAGTGACAGTTGTAAAGATTAGAGGTCTCGCCGGGCGACGCGAAGGGTTGTGGAAGTCAAGCAGCTGATTTAATACGGCAGGCCGCCGCCCACGCCCGGCCCCGGAGTCGGACGCCGTCCAGGCCCTCGGAGGGTCCTAATGAGCTAACGGAGGTGTAGGTGAATCGCCACCTGTACCCCCGTCAAACGAGATGACTTCAACCTCAGAGTGAGCGAGCGCCGACGTCGTTTGTCTTCCCCTTCGTTTTTTTCCCCCCGAGACGACCCGGATTACACGGGCCGTATTCATCATCGCTGACAATCGCAAAGGGACGCCGGCCCTCCTGTGACGCCGAGAGGTGCTTTGACAAAGTCGGCCCGGTCCGAGCGCTCCGCTTCAGCCTCGCCTGGACTGCCAGCGATTCACAATCCTCCATTAACAACCCCCGACAAACAGAGAGGTGACACATATCATTGTTGCCCACAAAAAGCCCAATAAAGCTGTAATGACATCATCAGTTAGCAGTTTAGCATCCTGTCAGACTTCCTGTCAGACTTCCTGTCTCCTGGCTGTGGTCCACATTTGATTTATAAAAATCAAATATCAGCACATGTTTTATTTGCACCTTTACCTCCATTACGAGGTGCACGCGCGGCCAGATGCAAACACGCCGCGACAGCTAGCAGCGCCGCTGAGCGCCGCTAGCTGCCGCTAGCTGCCGGTGGAAGAGGGAGACCTTTGATGACTAATTAGCGCAGGCAGCTGTCATAGCAGCACGGGCAGAGATTTAAAAAGTTTTTCATACTACGGTTATATTTATGCTTTCACAGCTCGCTTTGTTCTCTCGGGGATTATTGGGTTGCCGCTGGAGAGGAGGCGAGGCAGCGAGGGGAACATCAGATTTCCTCTTGCCCGCGCTGGATGTGACCACATTAATTATAGATCTTGGGAATCAGCGGTTGCTTTCATTCGGCATATTTTTAGAATATGAGAGGCTGATTTATTTCTTTAATCAAGACGACAGGTGTCAGATCGGTTCAGGGGAGGAAAGAAAATACTGAAAGCTGCTTAAAGTTGTCAAGGCGGTGACATTTTTTGTCGAGCACGCTGAGGTGTGAGGCGTTTATTTGTGAATTCTTGCCGGAGGCTAAAGGTGCAGGTGAAGACCTCACGGTACATATTTTATTAAGGGTTTAGAGATATATATTTAACCATATGGTGTAAAAACCTCTCCACCAGTCATGACCAGGGCTGGACAGTTTAAAGTACTGCTGAAATATAATTAAGTAGAAGATATATGTATATATATATATAAACGTGCTACTTCTTTAAATGCAAATGTGCTCTGCAGTGAAAGTGAGAGGAATAAATGCAGCACAAATTCCCAGCACAGAATTCCCTCCCATCAAAGCGAGATGGAAATTGTCCCACAGAGGAAAAAGCTCAGGAACATTCTCTCCTACCTGTTTTATTTTTTCATTAACTGGGTATCCTTAATGTCTTTTAATTATTAAATCATGAATATCCAGCTGTGGTGGAGCGACGATCTGAATAAAGTGAACTCGTCTTCATGTGTAATCCTGCAGAGAGAGTCCACCGCAGTGAAATAAAAGTCTTTAAATTAAATATTTGTATTAAAAATGGTACTCAGTCCTCCCTTGCATATTCTTTTATTTCATATATATAAAATGTGTTTAAAACTTGATAGTAACTACATGCTATTTAGCATTAGTTAACACTTAATTCATCATTTATAAAGCATTGTTCCACATTAGTATGCACAGTTATAAATGCTTTATTCCTGATTAATAATTGGTTTGTAATATATATATTACTTAATTTACAAATGGGGAATCCATCATTTATAAAGTATGAAAACCCAATTATGAAACGCATAATAGTCAAGCTCATCAATCAAGAATAAAACATTTATAACTGTGTTTATGAATTGCATACTAATGAGTGTTAATGTTGGAACAATGCTTTATAAATGATGAATTAAGTGTTTATTCATACATAACTAATGCTAAATAGCGTGCAGTTATTTTAAAGTGTTACCAACGTTCCTTATGTAAATATTTGTCCAACTATTTCCTCCATTATAAAATATGAAGTGATGTGTTGTCCACCAGTCTGCACAGCTGTCACAACACCCTTCATCTCGAAATGCCCATCACAAGTATCAATGATGTCTGAAGCCTTTTCCTTCTGAATATCATTCCATAATTTCCACTTGTTGCATTTGTGATTCATGCATTTTAAAAAGCACAAAAACTACTTTGCACGTCAGCTGTTAGTCATCAGCAGCATCACCTCCTCAGCCTGGAGGCTCGTTTCGGGTGATCGGCAGACACATGCACGACTTTACAAATCTACTAGTCCGTATTTAGAAATGTAAAGACAGTGAGGACTCTCACACGGCGGCAGCACATTGTGCTCGCCGTTTGTTTTCTCCTCAGAGTTGCAGCATCTTAAAGCACTTATGAGTGATTTTAGAGCACTTGTGACTGTCTGAGTGCTCTGAAGTGCCTCTAAGTGCTTCTGAGTACTTTTTCTATGGCGGAGCGCGAGGCCATTTTCCCCCTTTGTGGGGCCAACTTCCAGTGGGTTAAATACAGCATAGGTCTCAGAGAGGTGGCCCTGGAACCAAACACAGAGCCCCAATATGGGAAGGACCCGTAAGAAGAAGCCCGCAATGAAAAGTTTAATTGCAATTCAAAATAAAATATCAATGCTGTGAGTATATTATAAAAGTTGTTTGAATAAACTATTTATAGCCTTATGATGGCCCTCCAATGATGAAAGGGCCCCATGATGGCCCTCTCCTTATGAAAGGGCCCCATGATGGCCCTCCCCTTATGAAAGGGCCCCATGATGGCCCTCTCCTTATGAAAGGGCCCCATGATGGCCCTCTCCTTATGAAAGGGCCCCATGATGGCCCTCCCCTTATGAAAGGGCCCCATGATGGCCCTCTCCTTATGAAAGGGCCCCATGATGGCCCTCCCCTTATGAAAGGGCCCCATGATGGCCCTCCCCTTATGAAAGGGCCCCATGATGGCCCTCTCCTTATGAAAGGGCCCCATGATGGCCCTCCCCTTATGAAAGGGCCCCATGATGGCCCTCCCCTGCTGAAAGGGGCCTTAAACATGGTTTACCGCAGTTGACCCCAGTAGACGTGAACCAAAATATGTTGCATTGTGGGTAATGTAGGCAGAATAAAGACGTTTGGTTTTTCATTATTTTAAACTGTCCATCTTGGCTTGGTGTTAAATCATTGGAGTGCTCCTGA
The DNA here is from genome assembly GCA_023566465.1 of Cottus gobio. Taxonomy (NCBI): domain Eukaryota; kingdom Metazoa; phylum Chordata; class Actinopteri; order Perciformes; family Cottidae; genus Cottus; species Cottus gobio. Next base: position 3,928,977 of record CM042231.1, read on the forward strand.
AGAGGTCTTGGGGGCCCATTAAGACTAACTATGCAAGTCTAGTTTTAACATTAATATAAACACAGTTATGAATGTTCCACTTGTGTAGATGTAGATCAAAGTCTTGTCAGGGTAAAAAAATGAATGTGATGGTGGACACCTGCGGCAAAACGGCTTTCAATTCTCCAGCTAACTTACAGAGGGAATTCATTTTTTGCGTTGTCTTTTTTCAATTACACATTTCAGCGGACATTTTAATCAATCCGTATATTTAACTGCATTTCCATGCGGACTTCTGGGAAATGACTCCGTATGCAAAGCCCGGCAACCCACAGTCATCCCAGAGAAGAGAAGTCAGTCTCTAAAGTAAAATCTCTATGTACCTTCTCATTAGACCAACAAGTATCAAGTGTGTTTACTCTCACACGCCGGCTGCCAGCGATCCCCGTCTATTCATAGCGTATCCATTAGACGGAGCTGTGTGACTAATGGATGAGCGAGCGCCTCACCTGTCTGTGGATGCGTTTTATGAGGCAGTGCTGAGGGACTCTCCCATTCTCACATGGCGCTTCAGAAGCGATGAGGCCATTAGGACTTGGCAGAGAACATGATACGTCCTAACTCTTAATTTGTTTGGTCCAGGGGATTAAATTAACTCATCTAAGAGCTCATTTGCAAAGGAGAAGAATAAGTCCGACTCCTCTCTTTCTCTCTCTCGCTATATCTCTGGGGTTTTCTGGCGTCACCTTGGGTGGAATTTCCTCTAAATGTGGTGCAAAATGATCAATACCCTGAGTAGTGTAAAATGGCAGGTGACATCCTCTGAAGGGGAGATGTGATAATGGATCCCACACCACGTCTGATACCAGCAGCATGTCGGCGGCCTCTTCCTCCAATCTCTCCTGCGGTCTGCCGGAGGTGTATCATATCAGCTGATTGTTTTCAATGTGACTTTGATTGATATCAGATCCACGCTGTTGTCTAGTTTACAGACCGGGAGCCGGCTCCGGTTCACCACATCACCTTTTGCTGCAAACTCTACTTTGATACATGCGATGGCACCGCGATACCCTCGGATCCCGGGACGTGTCGGGTTCTGTTGATCAAAAAGTGGGGAGTGAACGGGATCGCTCGGCTCCGGCGGATCAATACCGCCCTCGGCAGCGTACGGCAGATCAAGCGTGAGCTTCAATCTCCGTTATTCTTCTTTCATGTTTTTTATTTGACTACAAAACGTCTGTGAGGCTTGATTTGCTTCAACAGCGTTAAAGGTAACAGCTGTGAGTGGAGGCCATTTTGTACGAGGGGACAGTTAATGGCCCTTCACCGCTGAATGGAGAGAAGTTACCGTGCGAGGTGCCTTTTTAAGGAAAACCCTTAAAAAGTAATTTTGCAACCCAGTGTCGGAGGTGTTTTCCGACAGCGAGCGCTTCAGTCGGTGTTCGCCGCCCGTAGATGTTGATGCTGTGTGCCGTTAATGGGAGGCAGCATGGAGCAGGCTACCAGCTATTTCTGTGCAGAGACACCTTTTACCGGCCCCGGCGTCCCCGGAGATTGTGTTCAGCGCCCGTCGCATGAATCGGCGAGGCCCCCGTGAAGCGAGGCGCCGTGCAGAGAGTCTCAAGCTGAAGTTTCTGTTATTTGCCTCGTTGTTTAGTCCGACTCTCAGCATTCCCCTCACCTTACACTACCTGGCTCTTTTGGAAGGGCATTGCCGCTGCTTCCTGGTGTGTTGGGGCCGCCCAACATGATTGTGATTGGTTGAAAACGAATGTGATTGTTGTTTTTTAACCCCATGCTATGGAAGCCCATATCCGCCAGCAAAAGAAAAAGAAAAAAACACAAAAAATTAATAATAATAATAACCCTTTTTTATTATTACTTTTTCTGTTAGAAACAAAACTTTTTTTTGTTTTGTTTTTTTGTATTACTTTTTCCGCCAGAAGTTTTATTTATTTTTTAAGTGATTTTTATTTATTTTGTTGCTGGTGGAAATGGGCTTCCATACCTCTCTGCATTGATAATTGAAAAGTTGAATTGCAATTCAAAAAAGTTGTTTGAATAAATAGATTGACAACTATGTATAGCCTTATGATGACCCTCCCCTGATGAAAGGGTCCCTGGTTTACCGCAGTTCACCCCAGTAGACGTGAACCAAAATAAGTTGCATTGTGGGTAACACCCAACATGATTGTGATTGGTTGAAAACGAGCCAAAAAGGTAATCGTTGTTTTTTAACTCCTTTTCTGGAACGGTAATTTCATCCCGACTCCCGTTTTTGATTACGTTCAGAAAAAACAACAGTTACGGTTCACGAAAAAAAGGAACATTTAAATCAGTTGGCTTGATTTCTTTTTTTTTTTAAATGCAACACACATGCAGTAATCAGTTATCCATTTTAACCGAAGCTGACGGTGGAGGAGCAGGGCTCTCTCCGTCATAGTGGCAGTGGGTCGACACATCACTCAGGATACCTGCGTATTTGGTGCTGCTCAGAACATTTTACATATTGACACACTTTTAAAATGTTCAAATTTCGTATAACCCCAAAGGTGGGATGACACTCTCACAGTTGTTTGGTGTAGTTAAGTCTGGCCTACATTTGGATCGTGTCCCGCAGTAAATGTAAACCAGTCTGTAGTTCAATTATAAGCCCAAATAGTCTGGAAGTGGATCGTGCTCATGGGCTGCTTCTCGACCAAGACGGCGCACAAGTTGCCTCTCAAGCCTTAATCTGCACACACATACACACACACACACACACACACACACACATAGATGGAAACACAGTAAAGTGTCTTCTGTTCAAGGACACTTTTCCCAACGTGACCTACAAAAGCTTGCACGATATCTTACGGAAAGTTTCTCATCGTTTTTCATCCCAGTAACACGGGTAGATTCCCCATTACAGGCAGGCGGCCTTTTTAAAATAAACTTCCGATCTCACAAGAAACTCAGTTCGGTTCAGGGAACGAAACTATTTAGTTTTAGGCTATGCCCAATTAGGGGCTGGAATGTAGGAGCTATTTATTGAATTATAAGTTATTTTTTATTCACAAGTATTTGGATATTAGGATTGTTTTTTGGTTTGATTATTTGTAGTCTTGTTATTATTATTATTATTATTATTGGTTAATTAATTGGGTTTTCACATGGTTTACTTAAAGGTGTAGCCAGGTATAGGACCAGGGTGCACCCTGGGTAGGCGTATGATTTTTTACCAGCGACAGCAGCAACATGGGGGGTTTCTTTCTTCTTTCGTTTGTTTACTTGTTTTGTGTTCAAGTTCAAGTTCAAGTTCAATAAACATCAGTAAAATTGGACTCCCACATGACCCTGCATTCTTTTTAGCTGCGTCATTTTCATGCCTACGGTGCATCAGTGGCTTTTTCATTTTGGTTTATTTTCTTTGATTTATGTTCATTTGCTTTAATTCACAAAGACGAGTGGCCACTACACAAGATTACGTGGATAAAGTACGAAAAAAAAAGAATGTACATCTACACATAATGGCATATTTTTTGTAGGTATTTCTACAGATGCTAGATGAGATGAGCTCGCTCGTGGACATGTGGACCGGAGGAGCATCAAACCTCCGAGCCAACGAGGTGGACGAGCCGCTCCAGCTCCTGCATCGTGTCCTGTTTTGTGGGTTAACCAGCACGTGGAGTTTCCTGAGCATCCAACGGTTAGCTTAGCATCGGTAACGGCTCCAGCGTCCTAGAAGTCCCGACCTCGGCTGCTCCGTTCATGCATCTCTCAACTCTGAAAGTTTTACTGGAATTAGAACCTGCAATAAAGTTGCTCACTTTATTGCTCTTTAGTGGAAACAAGTGATCACGCCACCGTGTGACGCCAACACCAAACTGAGTCACGGGTCTTTGTGGTGCACACATATCACATTGGATGACTTGGTACTGCCCATTTCACCTGCTCACTTAGACGAAAACATGCTGATACCTATCAACTCAGCTGTTTCCATGGAAACATCAGTACTCTGTTTCCAAACTGGAAGCAGCTGAAGATGACTGCAGATTGACATCAGGTTGCTGTTCTCTAAATGCAGACAGAGGGATGCATCCTGCAGGGAAGGACCGCTTTACAGTGTCAAGACAATGACAGCACTGATCAAGGGCCAATGCACTGAAGAGGAAGAAGAAGCCCATTGACGATGAAGAGGTTATTCATGTTTACAGGTTATGATCACGCCACAAAGCTCCATAATTAAGAACCATGCAGCTCAAATAGACTTACATGCTATACAGTAGACCGTAGACACAGCAACGGTGAGCAATTAGGGTTAAGTGTCTTGCTCAAGGGCACATCGACATGGACTAGCGGCGCCGGGGAATGTAAAATAAATTGAAATGTCGAAATACGTTTAAAAAAAACAAACATCCCCAAAGTTATTGAAAAATCCTTTAAAGTCACAGCTTGAACAAATAAAGTAAAAAGCTGCAATACATTACATTACATTACATTACATTTAGCTGGCGCTTCTATCCAAAGCGACTTACATGCTATACAGTAGACCGTAGGGTTAAGTGTCTTGCTCAAGGCCGGGGGATCGAACCACCGATCCTCTGATTGAAAGACGGACATGCTAGCCACTGATCCACAGTCGCCCCTGGTGAACAAGTTTGGTAAACAAGCTGGTGCAGGAAGTACAACCTCTGCTGGGCCTTTTTTTTCCCGGATGGCGTTGATATTGGAGGTCCTGGAGATGGTGGTTCTCAGAAACCTGAAGGACTCCACCGCAGACTTGGGGGGCTCTTCCTGCAGACTCTGAAGCCACCAAAACCAATGAGGCAACCACAACAATGCTGTGCATTAGCATTTTTTTTTGTGCAAAAAAAACATTGCACTGTGTGCAAAAGTGCCGATGATTACGCAAGCATACGACTCACAGGTTAAACGTGCATTTCTGCAACACTGCCGCCCGCTGATGTATTCACCGTCTCGGCAGCTGAACCCCGTGTCCCCCACATTGCATCAGTCTTTCTGTGGGGAAGCATGCACACAAGTGGCGCATTCGCCTAATGCTATTCAGCTATCTAGAGGCAATCGCAAAATGAGCAATGCTGACCAATGCTGACCAAGCCAATATATTATTACCAACCCAATTTGGGCTTCTTTTCATAAACATGTAGAAATAGCCGTTCTTTTTTTTGCCGGGGGAGAATGTAAAGGAATGAAGCGACTCAGGTATTAGGCTGCATAGATATCGCAGCATGTTTAAATGAACAACCATGGTCAACAAAAAACATGCTGTGATTCCTATCAATGGGAAATGCAGGCAATTTGTGTAGAGGGAGCCGCTTTTTTTTATTTTTTTTTTTTTTTTTTGTCAGCTCCATTTGCTAGATTTCCATACCCCCTCCCTCCCCCGCTGTTCCCACAGCCCCCGCTCGCACCGGCCGGCAGGAAATGGGCATTCAATGCTTTCTAGATGACTTCCTGAAAGAAATGAATCTCTCACGGAAAATGAGAACAATGAATAATGAAACGCTGGATGGGATGTGCCTGACCCGTGCTATTCATACAACCAGAGAGCCATGTATGAAATTGAAGGTTGTGATCACAGGGCTGGAGAAGGAGGGGAAAACAAATAGGCTTTTTCTTGGTGCTCATATAATCATTTGATTCGGGCCGTGCGGACCAGGCCGCTTCCGTCAGGATAAATCTCGCATTTTGCAAACTGTGAGATAGATTATATATTTTTCCTGCACTCGTGACATCCTGTATTTCTTCCAGGAACAGTGAAATTTTCAATCACAGGCGTTTTACAACTCGGCCCGCGTAGAATTGAAAAATGGATATAAAACTTTACCAAGCCTGGAGAATATATGCTTGGAGTGTTACCCAACCCAAAGGTCCGCGGGGAGGAATAATACAGTCAGAAGTGAGCGGACTACTTCCGCCGCGCGCATCCACTTTATGACGGGAAAAGTGTCTTAACAACATCACAACCCCGCCGAGAAAATAATCCACCAATGACAGCGAATATACAGCCGCATAGTGCCGGAAGAATGCCAGGGCCCGGAGGTATTCAGGCCTTTGACAGCCTTCCTCTCTGCCTCACATTAGCCTCAGCAGGATGGCCGCAAAAAAAAAAAAAAACCGAAGTTGCTTGCGCCGTTTTAAATAAAGAGTCCGACTGCAGCCCTCCAGCTACTGCTGCAATCCTGACATGAAGGAGTCAGCTTGAGCACTTACAAATCTTTCTAATCCCTTTCAACATAGAGCAGCATTTGCCAGACCCCTGCTCCAGGGTCTTAGAGCGAGAGAGAGAGAGAGAGAGTGTGTGTGTGTGTGTGTGTGTGTGTGTGTGTGCATAGGTCTGTCAGTTAGGGTAAGTTAGGACGTGCGAAGGACTTTTGAGAGTCACTGGGAGAGACGAAGCACAGCGGCTGCTCAGTATGAAGCTCCACGCTGATGCCGTGGAGCTATCATTTACCCCGTGGATGTCTGGGTGGGTTACCGCCTGTGTGCTACCAAAGGCTGTGAGCTGCAAGATCAAGTAATTACTGAACACTGTCAAGGCTCCTGAGTGTGTGTGTGTGTGTGTGTGTCACGTCTCACGTTTGCATTGCGCTGTTCATTTGGCTGTGTATAATCACATTGAGCGTAGTGGCAGGGGTGCCTACCCGACGCCCGGCGCCGACTGCAGCGTTCCGGGTCACCGAGCGCTGTTTACGAATCATTGATTTTGTTGTACGACAGCGAAAAGACACACGGCTTCGGCTTCGGCTCATCACGGGCGTTCCCAGCGAGGCACCGACAAACAGAGGGGGGCGAGAGGGGGGGGGGGCACCGTGAAGTGTCAATGCAGCCCAATTATGTATTTGTAATAAGCCAGTGTTGCCAGGACAATCACGGGATGCCCCCCTCCTCCTCCTCCTCCTCCTCCTCCTCCTCCTCCTCCCGGGACCGTCGTCGCTTCGCTAATTCCACCGGAGTCGCCAATCCCGATCTAATTCACCGCGTCATCTTCATCTTCACAATGTTGGAACGGGTAATGAGATGATTGATCGGAGAGCACCGGCGCTCTGACAGACTACTGACGTGGACACAGCTGGCTGCCTGTCAGAGGAGATGGCTGAATGATATATGAGGATCCTCGCTCAAAACAAAGCCCCGAAAGAAAAAGAAGAAAGAACGCCCACATCTGCAAGGTGATACTGTATCTGCATTCATTATCCGAAGCACATCCGGTGACCTTTGAGCCCGGCGACTGTTGGTCTCATCCGCACGTTTGTTTTTGCTCGTCTGAAAGTTAGAGCGTAGGAAATGCCGCAAGCATACACCCCAAAATAATCCAAAATTATTAATAATTTGGTGCACTTTCAGCGTGCAGTTACGTACCACAGTGGTTCTCAACCTCCTGTGAAATATTTTCTGTACCCGCTAACCAGTGCAAAATAATATTTGGTTGTAATACAGAGCGCTGTGCCATCAGTGATTGATTTATATGCAATTATCTTCATGAACTTACACTTATATCTGATTGAATAATTAATAAAAAACAATTTTAAAGAATTTGTGAATGGATGCTATTTTTAATATATATATATATATATATATATATATATATATATAATTTTATTTTTATTTTTTTTAAATATCACGTACCCGAGAGCATCAGTGATAAAAAACACAGAAGATCTTAATTTCATTTTGCCGGAGAATGAACCGCCTCGACATGGAATCATCATCTATTCTCCTCCCTTATCCCGACGACTGCGGTGACTACATTGCAGCCGGGCGAAATATTGAAATGCAAGAATACTCCCACACATGCAACCTCATTGCTCATTTTAAGTGGAGACACAGTCATTAGAGGGAGAACACACACAATAGAGCCATACACTCCATTAAAGGTTAGCACTGCAGATAGCTGGATGGGACTGAAAGAGAGTGTGTTATAATTAAAGTCATGTAAATATAATATGCACGCGTTGCAATGTAGTGTAGCGTAACCAAACACTGCACATATTGTGTAAAATGTTTATCGGGAGGGGAAAAAATAATCTAAAGTTCATCACACACTCGTATGATGTGATTGATGCCCAGGAAAAGTGGTATTGATTGATTTAAGTCTCTTTATCATGTTTATTGATTGGGCTGCAGTGCGCTGTGGATTACAGCCACACGTCCATACTCTCGCTTTCAGTGAGGAGAAAAGTGAAAGAAAAAAAAAAAGTGCCACTTCAGGTAATGAAATATGAGGATCTATTGAATTGGAAAAATAAATGCTTTGGAAAAATATCGCACGGCAAAGCTAAATTGACGGGCTTGTGGAATGGTCATTATTTATGGAGGGGGGGGGGGGGGTGGGAATGACATGGCTCATCCCGTTCAGCATCTTTCATGCAACCAGATACAATACAGTGGGCGAGACACAAAAGACTGGGTCGGGGGGGGAAAGTGAATGTGGCAATATGCGTAAAGAAAGCGGGATCAATAAGCAATCTGGGGAGCGGAGAGGGTCAGGGTGAGCACGGGGAGGTTATCATACGCTGCACCTCGACTCGGATAATGGAGGACTCCCGTGTGTCGGGGCGGCTTTACGGCGCACACACTGCACCTTTGGGTGATGCTATTCAAAGTGGAAAGTTTTTTTCTTTTTTTTTCTTGGCTGGCACAAGAGTAACCGCGCAGAGGTTCATTACACCTGTAGCAGATTACCTTTCATGGGCTACGACACACACAACTTGGTGCACTGTGTGTGTGTGTGTGTGTGTGTGTTACTTTCCAACAGAGCCTAGCCAGCTGTTTCTTTCCTTCTCATTTCCAGTCTTGATGCTAAGCTAGGCTAAGAGACTCCCCTTCTCTTGCTTTCCAGTTATTACACAGACATGAGAGTTTTATTAATCTCCTCTTTTAACTCCCCGCAAGAAATTGGATATATCAAAATATAATCCTTCAACTCATATTCACAGCTGCAGTATGGAGTGATTTTTTTTTTAGCGAGGTGTGTAAATATGGACAATGCAGGTAGTGTGGCTCAGAAATACAAATTAGAGAATGCATAATCTAATTAAATATATATCAAATATTATATATTATATATATACTCATTGAGCAAAACAACATTTAATGAATTGAATACTATCTGGTTTGCTTTGGTATGTTTGTCATGTACAGATATGCAGTGGTGACTGCTGGGTAAAATGCATGTTGATGTTGTCTGTATTTGATCACGGGACATGACGATGTGATATGTCTGATGAATCTGTCTCTGATGAATCTGTCTGATGAATCTGTCTGATGAATCTGTCAAATCTGAGCCAACAGTCGCACCTTTCAAGCAAACCAGCGTCAGAAGGAAAAGACGAGAGACGAACAGAGCGAAGCAGCTCTGCATTAAACTCCTTCTGCTTCTTTTTTTCAAAGGCTCCAGCGTGTGAGCTTCATAGCTAACTAGCTAACCCGTCATAACAACATGCACTGGGTTCACATGATCAAACTCTTTCTGCACTTCACTGGGCTGCTGGTGCGACTAAGAAAGTCTCCGGCACACGAACATGCAACAGATTGCATTACAGCAGCTAATGGCGGCGCAATGCTAGCAGCTAATGGCGGCGCATCGCTATCAGCTAATGGCGGCGCATCACTAACAGCAAATGACAGCGCATCGCTAGCCGCTAATGGCGGCGCATCGCTAGCTGCTTGCTAATGAACTGCGCTAACTTGGGCTAACTTCTGTATGGAGACTGCAGCTGTGACCTAACTATAGTTCAACATGTTGTCATTTACAGACACTCTTTGTCAAGGTGTCTCTCCTCTTTTTGTCTAGTTGTGTACACATCTCTACATAGTGGATGTCAGCTGTTGTGAGGCTGGGAGGATTGTAATATTCTGCAAAGTAAGCGTTTCTAATTAATGCATTTCTGACACTTGTTTCTGTGAGTGACAACACAGCCTTCATTAAGCCGCAGTGTGTACTGTATTGTGCGCCCAATTAAACAGCAGAAAAACAAACAACAAAAACCTATACGCAGTTGTAAATTCATTATACCCATAAAATATGAAAAGAACATTTCTTGCAAAGAAATTAGTCAAATATGAAATGACCTAGATCTGAATGGTCCGTTCCCTATTGAAGCGGGCCGGTTGAAAACATTCACACATTTGCAAATAAATGCAAAGCTTGAATTAGTCATGCAGATGATGACCCACATTAGTCTCTCACAGTGTGGTCTGGGTGTTAGAAACTGGGTTTGGGAATACGACCCATTATGAGACTGTTCCTCTTGGGCGGATCAATGAGGAAGAGCAGCTTGTGCTTTATTTACCTGAGTGTTGTTTATCATGAACGCATGCACACAGCTTGTCATCGTGCCTACACGGCGTGGACAATTTAAAGATGGGTGTTTGTCAAGCATTGTTTATTCCTAAAAGGTATGTAAATTGCAATAATTTTGGGGCTTCTCCAAACCACATAATAACTAAAAAATATACCGGTTTGTGTTTGAAACATACATTACATACAACATTGTTTCTCACAGAGAATATATTTAACAGATGGACCACGATGTCACAGCAATGCTGCAATTTTTTTATTTTTTTTTTGCATTTGAGGAAAGAGAAATATTGTGGAAATGACGAACACACTATAATTAAATTAGGTTATGGTGAGGCAACTTTTACGGTGAGAAATATGAAGAATCTCCTCGTCAGATGGCCGTTCTCACCAGAAAACCAAACCTTTTTGCTTCTGGACTCCTCCGGAGCTTTCCTTCACACATAAATGCTCACTTGCACACAAGACGGAGCATTTAATGATCAAAGAGGCTGTTTTAGCGTTCATGCTTTTAAGGGATAAGCCCTATTGAGTTAATGTTCACTGGACTAGAAAAGATTGGCTGAAAGTTTCCATTCAAAATCGTTGATGAGACGCCTTCTTGTATCCCTAAATCATACTTTACCCCCTTGTTTTATTTACCTGAACCCCAAAAATATGAACAAGGAGCTCCAGCTTGGCAGTCGGGTTGAACAAGGATCTCAGACCGGCTCAGAAACTCTGCAGGAGCGACATGATGAACATGAACTCAGATATAATTCAAGTCTAAAATTCACTTTCTTCAAAAAGCTCGCTCCACCAGTATAATATGGAGATATATTTATATATAGCAATAACTAAAACGATGATAATTATCTATTATTTAAAAGCACCTGTCACAGAGATAGCTGATGAATACTATGAGACACACAGCCTGAAGGATGTCTTTATTCATACGATAAAGCTTCTGATATTGTACTGTAAAAAAAGAAATTAAAATCCCTAAAGACCAGAACAAACAATACATATTGTGTGTGTGTGTGTGTGTGTAGAGCCCCGTTGTTAAAAATCAAACTAAAAACACACCTCATTGCACTTAGTGACTCACCAAACAAAGACGCTTCAGTTCTGGAAATACGACTGAAAGTAACCCGACAAACACAGTTCACTCCTGTTTTTGAGTGCCGACCACCTGTTTTCATGAATTACAGAGACATGCATGGATAAACCGATTACTTCATCATCAAAACACGTATTTGTCCAACGCAGAACACAATAGAAAATACTTTTTTTTACATTCATTCGGATATGCAGTTGACCTAAAAAAAAAAAAAAGAAGATTTGTAGCAGGTGTTAAGCAGCTTTAAGGAATGTAACACAGCAGCCATAATAACTCACTTAGTTAATTGAAACTGGTAAAAGATCAATAAAGCTCCTGGTCCCTGTCCCTTTAATTCTCCAGTATTAATTAAAGATACTCACTTTGAAGAGCTTTTTTTTCCCTCCTCTCTTCTGTATCTAGTTAATTAGAAACTTTAAAGCGGTAGAAAAAGGGGCTCTAAACTAGATGAGCGAAACAACAGTAGATCAAATTAAGCCACGGGATCTTAATCAGATTCCGACAGTGAAATGACTACAAATTCACAACTGAAGCCGTCGGTTTGATCCCCGCGAGGTTGCGGCTTTAGCGGCTTTTGGGCCGGTTTTCACAATCAGAATTTAAATGACATGTTCGGGGTCCGGGACAAAGCGGCGCTGCCCTCAAATCGCTCCGCGGCGGCCTGCGGCGCGAGGGGGCACGAGGCAAATGGCTTTCATTGCATCATAACCTTGACCGCGGCGGCTGCTCTGCTTTGAGCTTTTGGCCGTCGATGTGCTCGAAGGCCACTTTGTGCCTGTATCACCCCTCCATGTCGCCCTGCCATCGCCAGCCCCGGTGGCAAAAAATAATAAAATGAAATGTCAAATCAAAGAGAGGACGGGGGAATGGTTTTTTTACCACAGGGCTTGGAATTTTTTATTTTTTTAATTTTTTTAAGTCAAATGGAAAAAGTCTATTTACTGCCACTATGCTGTGTGTTGGGTGGATATACTGCAAATTGAGTCAATGAAATATGGAAGGAGCTAAATGGCCACACAGCTACTGAGCGAGAGGCTCATCCCGGGACAGTGTAGAGTTGTAATAGTTTATTTTAACTTAATATGGAATATTAATTAAGATTATGAAGATGTGTATTGTAGCTTAGTAGAAAGACACTGTGGGTTTTTTGTTACTGTGAGATGGTATAAGTGTGAATGGAATAAATTAAAGATGGAGGGCATGGACAAATGGTGGGAACTATATTCTGTTCATCATCAACTTTTATTAAATACTTTTTAATTATAACTAATTGAATCCTGGACTTCTCTTCACACGCTCGCCCGAGGTTTCTAAACTTAACAACAGGAAGTGTGATGGTAAGAGCTATGAGAGGAAGTGCAATGAGAATAATGAACTTAAACATTTTGACACGAGAGCATTACTATACGGTAATAAATCACTCTTCTGGCATTCATTCTTAATTTTTACAATCTGTGGACTGGCAACACAATGACACAGGACATGATAAAACACAACTCGTTTAGCATAACATATCCTTCCTCAGCAATTAAAAAAACACTTCAATATGTATTTATTTGTCATGAATATTCAAGACGTCAACCTATTCTTGAAACTGCTGCGAAGGATCACAGGGAGCTGGAGCCTCTCCCAGCATGCACTGGGTGAGATGCAAAGTGCAACCTGGAGAAGTCGCTAGTCCATCACAGGGTAACACGCATATGGAGAGAAAAACATGATCACGCTAATGAACCACTGTGCCAAAGTCATAAATATATATATATTCTCATTTTATTGTATTGCAATATTAATGGGATAATAACTTATTGATTGACGTTCATTCCCAATATCCACTTGGATGCATCTGTGAGGTTTTTGACCACTATTAGTCGTGCGAAGCAAAGTTTTTATCAGTGATATAATATATTTGCGATCTGCACCGAGCACTGCTTGGTTTTCTGTAACAGGTCTCAGATTTATTTTTTGGGGGTCGTTTCTACCTGAAAATAACAGAAAATCCCTCAACAACACAATTAAGTGTCCAGAGTTTGTGAAACCCAATAATTCCAGATTTATGGGTGAGACCATTCTTGAAACCAGCCAATTATGTGGAAGGAATTCGCTCTGCCTCCGGCCACTGGACAAAGTAATCATTGAGTCCGTGTTATTGATGAACAGCCTGCCCCGCCCTCAACTATAGTCATTTTGTGCAATCAAGAAACAAAACACTAAACACCAGCTTTAAGAAAGGTCTTGAATAAAATGCACCTCATGAGGTAAGTGTGTATTCCAGCTGCACAGACCTTGTATCCTGTGTGCGGTGAGGCGGATTGTGATACATGTTGGTGCTCATGCGGCGATATTATCAACACTCCATGGATCAAGCAGTTATGGCAGCCTCTCCAGAGTCCAGATGCTGCAGGGGGGGACCTCCGTTGACCTCCCTGTAGACCTGGGATCAGTATACTGTGGGCCTGCAATGATCATCCTAGGGCCCTTTTAGATGAGGTGTGCATAATGGGGAGGTTTCTCTCACTGAAGGATGAATCAATGTGGCATGAAGAAGAGAATTTCCACCCCATTTCCCCCCCTGATTACCCCACCACATACAGCTCCTTAATAGCCTGTTGTGTGTCATAAATCTCTTTTTACCACCACAGTACCACAGATGTATTACAGTGTATGCCTTCCATATTAAACCAAAAGGTGTCACTGGGATCTGGTGCCGGTAGCGTGTTGAGACTGTAAGGATTCTGGCCCCGTGTTTCATTTTGTCGGCTTTGGTCGGGGGATATCTTAGCCGGCAACACAGAGCCACGGTGTGCAGCCGGCCTGCTTATCTTCAAACAGCTCTCCGGCTTATAATAAAGCTGTCCCTGCATGGGATGATGAGAGGGATGCTGCTCCTCTCACCTGGCAGGTGGGACTGCAGTGGACGGTCAGGCCCACGGGCGCTACAGAAAGCACAAACTGGGACTGCGGGTTCACACCAAAAGATAGTTATTATTAGAGTACAATACAATAGACAGTAATTGACTTAATTTGCATTTATACCAACATCATGTTGCAAATATGTTCTAAACATAGTATTGACATATTAGCATTGTACAATATCATTGTTAGCGTTTTAGCTAACTGTTGCCTATTTACGCAACGGATTTGGAGCATCGTTAGCATTTTTACAGCATACTTATAGTCCATGCACTTCATCTTATTTTTATATTCTATGTTCAATTGTAAATATTCATTCATTTATTCATTCCCATTTATTGCACTCTGTTTATTGTTAAATGTTAAATCTTATGCACCATCAACCAGGACAAATTCCTTGAATGTGAAAACAAACATGGCAATAAATGGTTCTGATTCTGATTTATTTTGAATTACTATAAGTTCAGTATTCAATCTTCTTATATCTCTAGTTTTGGTATCCACCAGCTTCACTATGTTCATCAGTTGGTTACCAGCTGTGTGTGTGTGTGTGTTTACTGGGCAGGTAGCATATGGTGGGTTTATCTGAGTTTTTTTTTTTACTGAAAACAAAGCATTGGTATCGGATGTCCTGGGAATGAGAACCAAACCCTCAACCGCACATGGCAATATAACGATAACACTGGAAATGGAAATAGTGGAGAAAAATAAATCACCTTCCTCTCCCTCCCACTCTGACTCGCTTCCCTCAGAAAATGACTACAACTAGGACAACCACCTCCCATCTCCCCCAATGAATATTTTAGGACCCCACAGCTGGCAAAATATAGAAACACCCTTGATACTTGGAGCAATCAGGGGAGGCCTCAAACCAAACCACACACATGAGAAGATCTAGGTTCCTTATTCACTACCACTGGAAGGGGTACCATGTTGTTGTTAAAATGTTTCTAATTTCATATTTTCTTAGTGAAATGTAGTTATAGCAGATATATACATAACCCTTCTGAATTGAGCTTTTGAGCTTCTGAGTGCCATTAGATTAAAACCTCTGATATCATGTTTTCCTAAACTGGGCTTGCAGACCATCTACTGGTTTTTCACTGACTATGGATAAGTACCATAACCTTTTTAACCCCGGTTAAGCCCCAGATTAAAATAATTCTGAATGGTTTTGCCCATACTAAATACAGAATATCTCCTCAACCACAAGGGCTATTTGAATAATTTATAAAGGTATAATATACAGAAAAAACCTTGTGAGACTAGTTAAGAGGTTCATATAGCAGTATATGTGTTGCTGGTTAATTGGTTGATGATAGAACACAGGAAAAAATAAATAATAATACTAATTTCCGGAAGAAAAAAAACTTCCAGGATGTATTTTCTCTTTTTAATAATGCATATTATTGCTTTCTTTCTACTATAAACTAGCACTATGTGTTACCAGTATCTCTGCAAAGTCTGACTTTGATTGAGTGAAGTTAAATATTTTTTGTGAATCATTTAGTGCACATTTCGTGAACCGTAGGTTTAGGTCCTCTGAAAGCAAAAATGCCCTAACTTTCTTCCTGGACCTTGAACGCCTCTCGTTCCACAACAGAGGGGCTCTGCTCAAGCAGATGCACCAATACATACCAAGCAAGACCACGTGGAATATCGTTTCATCCTTAAGTAAGTCATATTTAGGTTTTTTGGCTGGATTGTGGTTGATATCCTGCTGAGGCTTTGTCTGACAGTGGATTTGGCGCAATTGGCGTATTCCGTAGGTCGTAAGCTTTCCAGAAAGGTGTGGCATCAAGGTAGGGATATGAAAATTGATATTTTCAAACTTGGGGAGCTTTCTCGAGTCACTTCCGAGTCCTCTCGAGTCATATTTATGGTTTTCGTTAATATGTATGGTTGAATTGTACAATACACTTCAAATAATCCACACTATCACTTTAACTGTTCTTATAGCAACCACTATTACAGCTCTGTGCCATCTGAAAGTAATGCCAGCAAAATTTATAAATCACTCACAACTGACAAAAAAAATCATAACACGAACACAATGTGAGGCAAAATTAACGAAACAACTCAAAATGGCAATTCTATGTAAATATCCAGCTTCTCAGCATCAACTTTTAAGCGAACAACCACCTTTCATGAGATTCCTCGTCTCGCTTGCATCACAGCTCGCTGTGTAATTCCTTGACAAATAGTGCAAAGACGCTGAGCAGGTACAAGCCTTTTCCTACCTGAGAAGCTCAAAACGTCCCAGCAATGGTTTGCATTAAAAAAAAAAAAAAAAACATCTCATGTTCACAGCAATCTCGTTCCTACTTCTGCACAGTTCTGTGCCGTTTGAAACATTTGGGGTTTCAAGCGCCTTCATTATTGTTGAATAATCTGTATTTGCACAGTGGACCATGATTAGCTTGCATTCACACATCATGCCTGTCACACATCATGCATGTCACCGGCTCTGATTTCAGGAGTGTGTGGACAAGCAGAGGGGTGTATGTGTGTGTGCAACATATTTAATGAATGTCAAACATCCAAGAAGACTTTAAAAAAAAAAACTTTGAAGCGGGGGTCTTTGAAGCAAAGTCAAAGCTTGGGATAAAACAGAATATTTATCAATTAAAACACTTTGCAGGTATAAAATAAATCACAGCAGGAGGCGATCGATCTTGCCTGTGAAGATATTCTACATCAGACATGTGGGGAGTGTGGTTTAGTAAGCTTATGTAACTCATACCTTACCTGATGGGGTCCGGAGGGATGAGAAACAGAGTCTGCTTCAACCTTCAATTAAATGTGAATGGGCATTGATACAACAGTCGGGGTGCCTCTGTGTAGCAGTGGAGGTGCAAATGGATATATTCACACTGTTCAGGTGTTTGCAGAACAAACTCTTAAGTCGAGCAATTACTGATGAAAGCTGGCTGTCCCGGTATTCTCGTATGTCTTCTTGTTTCATTGGGAAAGGTAAAAAAAAAACTGCTACTCCGACTGCACACAGAACTCCAGCTGCATTATTAGGCGATGGGATTTTTTGATTTTTTTTCTTCTTATGCTGTCAGAGCTACATATGCAAATGTGACAGAAATGTACCAACTGGTCATGAAGAGCAGTGGGAGAGCGCTGCGCATTAGTCATCCCCTGCAGAATGAACCGCGCTGACAGAACCACTAATTAATGGTTTAAAAAAAGATCCAAGAGTGATTTCCATCCCGCTCTCCTCCACCTAATCAGTTTATAATAGCGTTTTTGTCCTCCGGGGCGATAATGTCTCCTCTCAGATGTCTGCTTGCTCTGTCATTAAGCCCTTGCAGGAGTTGAAGTGGATTAGGTGTGTTGTAAGGACCATAAATATGACCCAAAAAAAAGGAGACGGTGTATAATCACTTGAGTGACCCTTGACTGTGTCTGACACTTATTTTTAATACATGCTTTTTCCTCTCCAGCCAAATTACACCAACAATCTGTAATTAATGTGTAACTTTAGCTGGCTCACATGTTTTCATTTGTAGCCAATTATGCTCACCTTTGTCAACTGCCAGCGATATTATTTTGTTACAGCGTTGGTTACTCGGAAAGGAGACAGTGAGCATAATAGTTATAATGTACCTGCAGCATGGTGAGGACCTTTTTCTGCTTTCTCTTCATGGTCGGTGTTGTTTCTAGTTTCCTGTTTTATTTTGTAGGCCTTGTTTCCTCTGTTTCCCTGCACTTCCTGCCCCTGTGATTGCCTGATTGTTTCCAAACACCTGCACCTTCCCTGTGTATCTTAACCCTGTTTGTCCTGTGGGTGTGCCCGTTGTTTGTACCGCTGCTTTGGATCAAATTTTTTAGAAACCTTGCCTTGTTTTTTTATTAATAAATGTACTTTACATCGTTGTCAGCATTTGGGTCCTCACTCTGAAGCCTCCCCTTGACAGGTATCCTACAGAGCCAAAGGGGAGACATAAACACACCTGTACCAGCAAAGAAGAGCGCTTACATGATTGAACACGATCGCACACCAATCGCACAATTAATGCAGATATCCAGATGAATGTTAATAATCAGCGCAATATTTTAAGCGTGTGTGTTGCGTCGCTTCTGTTCTGCGAAATGTCTGCTAAATAACTGCTTTGCTTGGCAGAATAATGATTATTTTGTTATCAGTTAATGATTTCATTTTTTTTGTTTGCCGTGTGTTTATTTTATGAAACCGTTTTATGAAAGCAATAAGCGGCTCGAGGCCGTGATCTAACTCCGAACGGGCCAATCGTAGGCCGAGAGGGCCGTAAACGCCATTGTTTCCTAATCTCACCTGAACCTGAGACGCTACGCTTAGAAGTGGCAACTTCAAGGACATTAAAGTTAAATTTGGCAATGAACCTAATCCGGTGTTTTGCAGAGTCGTCCTTTGCAGACGTCGCTGTCTGGCTTTGGGAAACCAGTCGTCACAAATTCAGTAAATCAGAGGCAACGTTTTGGATTGTAATAAAATCAGAGTTTATAAATCTATTCAACACAATCCCCAGATATGGCATAAACCAGTGAGGAAGTACATCTCCGACCAATCACAAGAGTTGCTTTCTCGCCGACTAGAAATTATTTTATTTCCAAATTTGACATAATATGGTTTGTGAAAAGTGTGTTGTATAAACATAAACATATTCTGTCCCCGTGGACTTTTTTTTATTTTATCCGGTTTCTTTTGCAGGAAGAAATAAATTGTTTCACAGCTGAAATGTTGAGTTGATAAAATCCCACAGAATAAAAAACATTGTTTAATCCTTGATTTATACTGGACAAATAAATAAATAAACCTTTTTTTTTTTTTTTACTTTAAAGACTTTGCCCATAGGTCAGAGA
This sequence comes from Cottus gobio, assembly GCA_023566465.1. NCBI lineage: Eukaryota > Metazoa > Chordata > Actinopteri > Perciformes > Cottidae > Cottus > Cottus gobio. The sequence continues at coordinate 3,948,122 of CM042231.1, forward strand.
AATGAAATCCACAATTGGTTTATTAAATGGGAAATATGTAAATTTCAGCAACTTTATAGCAGAGAAGGACGTCTTTTAAGGGCATAATTTGTTTTCTTTTTTTCACAAGATATTGGCAAACAAAGCCTTCTATAAATGTCACTTTGAGATATTTGTTTCAGACAGACTGTGTGAGAATTGCATATACAGTAGATGCAATTACAGTCTGTGCATATCGACCACCGGCTTGATAATTCCAGTGTCAAAACCGTTATATTCTCCCCACATGAAGAGAAATGATTGAGAAAGCATCTGTTGCCGGGGTGACTCTGAGTTCATACCTTTACTATGGAAATGAAGTCACTGCGACGCTTGATATTTGTTCTCCAAGCCTCATTTTAAAAAAAAAAAGGTGTCTGAGCAATAACTTGTTTATCACAATAGCAATTCAATTGTGTGTTTGTCATAGACCGCTGCACTGACATTGTTTATTTAAATAAAGTAAAATGCATCACACACACACATACACACACACACACACACACACACACACACGCGAGGGTGCAATAATCATGCTCCATAAGTTAAAGGCTTGGCCATGAAAGTCCGCATTGCAATTAATTAATTTGAGTCAAACATCTATTTCAGTTTCACGTTTTTATTGATTGCTGCTTTCGGTGGATCCATGAGGTTCACAAAGACAAATGTTTCCCACTTAATGTCCGACTGTCCTGGACAACAACAGATTTTTCTTTTTGAAAGGTGAACGGGATTATGATGTATGTTGTCACCGGCCTGTATTGATCCAGCACGTGCTTCATCTGTGAACCCAATAATCAATACAGTGAGAAGCATGCGGAGAAATTGACACCTGACTGTATCGTTTTCTTTCTTTTCTTATTTAGTGACATTTTACTTTAATACCATGGCATTTATAAACAGTATATAAACAATTCATAAATGGTTCATAAGACACCGTAATGAAGTCATAAGAAGGTACATTTTATTATGAAACATGTATTTGTTTAGTTAAATTGGTCCACACCATTAACCAGTGTTAATGAATGATGGATAACAGTATTACATAGCTGCAATTATACTTATTGATATAGTGTATTTTTTACACATGAACAAATCCATACAATTTAGAGCTGTTTGTCATTCACAGACAAGTTTAAAACTTTATAAATATGCTCAAAAAAATAGAAGAAAAAAAAGTCCACTTACTAAATTCTGTTTGGGGCTTTCAGCCATATACTATGGGCTTCATTGGCTTATGGAGTTTGCTAAAAAATCTGTCATAGATGCTTTAAAGAGTCACAGGTTTTGACAAATACTTATAGCAATAGCATAACTAACGTATATACTAAAGTAACAGACGTCTTTGATCTACTTTTAGCGCATCAGGTCAAAGAGGCTGAAAACAAAACTCTTCTCTTGGTTCATCGAGCACTCTCCAGATACGATGACGAGACGCTGTGAAGGCCTCACGTCTTCCTCGAGGCTGGAGTGATGTCAGCAGAACTTCTACCTGAGATCCGTTCGGACCATGAAGGAGCACCGAGTGCATCCAAACCAAAAGGCCTCGCATCAGAACTGCCAGTCAAAGAAAAACCCCAGTCAGACATTTTCCTCATTCTCTTCTATTACTCCAAATCGTTCACGGTAGACGTTGATCAATCAGCCAGCTGGATGCAAACAAGAACACATTTCAGCTCAGCTGGCCTTGCATGCCTTCACCAGTGCAGACACTGAAAGGAAAAGGAAACCAATCAAGGTAGTTCATCCAGGTGTTAGCAGTGGTGGGGAGCTCTGTGGAGCTTGATGAGCTTGTTTCCTTCTTTGGGCCTCGAGTCAAGCCAAAGTGATGAGGTAAGGTCGATTCACGTTGCTTAAGCCTCGAGCTCCGACCAGGTCTCTCCATTGATCTTTCAACCTTTCCACCTTGTGGGTTCAGGCAACTCCCGAGTATGCTTCTGGAAAAAAGGGCTCATAAAGAAACCGCCTCCCCTCTTCGTGGTCGGAGGTTTTGATGTTATCCCCAAAGCCGTCGTGGATGTCTCGGCTGAAGGGGGGGCGGATGAGGACGACCTCCTTGATGATAGTTGATGGGCGGTGTACCGGATCAGAGTTATGGTTTGGGGACTCCCATAAAGATTTGGCCCACAGCTCTAAAATTTTACAGAGATGCGGTGGTCGTAAAGTAAAAGGTACGTGGGGATTTTCCAAGTTGTAACATAGATCACGGCCTTGTTAACGCTCCTCAACTGAAGATGGGAACAACGACAAAATGTTTCATGTATTTTGAAATAGAACGTCAGAAAAACATCAGAATCTTATTTTGATACTTTCTCCTTTGTGCCAGATTTGATATTTATGTAACTATTATTTGCAATTGTACCCTAATATGGGCGTTTACATAACTTTGCCAGAAAACATGTTCGTTTTGGGCCCTTTAAGCCCAAATGACCTTGAGTTGGGAATGCCCGTTTTAAACTTGAAACTATACGGACAAAATATAGCAGGAAACGTCCCGAGGGCCGTCGAATCCAATCAACTGGGAAGAATAAATAAAAAGCAAAAACCATCAGTCCAATAAAAACTGACGTGGCTGCCCAGGAATTTTAGAAAAGCACACTTTATAACAAAACACCAAATGAATTGTGAATAAAATGGGAAAAAAAATATATTCCAGAACCGATATTGTAGCAAAATTAAGCCAATAAGCGCTGCATACGTCATACATACATCAGCTGCTCTTTGAGCGTCTGAGGGCTCCTGTCAGGGTTCATGCAGACCGCCGTCACAGCCGAGTCCTCCTCCAGGCCCCTGCGTGCCGAGCAGCCACCAGGCGACCTCTGACCCCTGGCTAGTCGCAGGGTTTTGATCCCGCCGCCAGCCGGCGGCAGCACAGCTGTAGCAGCAGAGGGAGGCGTCCTCGGGCCCCAATTAGACTCCCGAGTCCCAGCCGGCCCCACCGAGGCAGCCCCGGCCCCGGGGGATCCGGGGCCTGACGCTGATGCGGCTGTACAGCTGCTGAAGGGGAGGGCAGCGGGAGGTGCTACCTTTGAGGCGATGCCAATAAGTGGTTTGAAAATGTCCGCGCACCCCTGTCAAACTTTCTTCATTTCGCGGTGCCATGGCAACCCACTCGGGCTGGTGGCGTGGTTGGCGGTAAGACAAAAAAAAGGAGGGGTTCACATTTGTTCGCTTTGTGTTGTTCTTACTTACAACACACAAACACGCAATTCACATTCCTGTGACCACGGCTGCTCCTGTGAGACGATGTCGCCAAAAAATGGAAGTGACGTTTATTGTTTAATGCACCACGAATGCCCCCAGATGGGGGGGTCTGAGACTGATTATACTAATATACCACTAACACATATATGTTCTTATTATCTATCTTCACAAGGGTTTTCTGTATATTATAGCTTTTCAAAATTTTCAAATAGACCTTGTGAATGAGGAGATAATCAGGATTTAATATGAGAAAAAAACATTGGCGCGCATGAGGATAAAGCCCCAAAACAAACATTTAAACCGGATGAAGAAGGCAAAATTCATCTTCTAAGAATGAAATCAACATTTTTACCTGTCATTTAAAAAAGAAAAATTACAATTGTGGCTCAATTCCTACATGTGAAAAGCAAAATTATTATTATTATTAATCAGTAACATGGATAACATGCTAAATAAAAATGTGTGGAAAAGAAATGTGTGGGATATCTTCAGATTGCGGTGCATAATTCTTCGTAGGTATTGCTATGCATGCTGGGTAGGCACAATGGCCGGACTGATGCATTCAGGGGCTGAAGTTGCAAATAACTTGTATATGTTTCTACAAACAACAAAAAACTATATGACCTTGAGGGCTTTTCCAGCCTCCTCCAGAGCTGTAGCTACATCCAGCGGCTAACCAGATTAGCATGGCAGCCGGACCACCGCTGACCTCCTGCCAAAGCCGTCTGGGTTTGAACTCTCAAACTTTAAAAATCAAACTAACTGTCCACTCTGAATGTACATCGACATGTTGAAATTACATAACATAAAAACACTTGGCTGACAGCAGCATCTCAATTTATGCTAATGAGCATCTCCCATGTTGGTGCGAGGGAGTGAGAATCCGTCCTGTCAATTAGCCAACGTGAAAGTCGCCCGGTGGGGACAGCTTGTAGCCCCGCCGCTCAGCGACCAAATATAGTCCCGCTAATGCCGCCTCTCCATCAGCCGCTCTGCTTGTTTAATGCACGTCAAATCCTTTAAACGGAGTCTGAGCCGTGCATTTGTGAGGAAAACAGTTGGTTCAGAGCGAAAATGTGTTTTTTCTTTTATTCAAGGAGGCAGGCACCAGAGGTTTCTGATCAATACAAAGTGACTTGTTTGGCCGGCAGCGGAGGTTCTCTCACCCGCCGGCATCTGAAACCGCTCGGTGAGGCTCGGACGCCGCTGAAAGCAGGCCCCCAAAAAAAATAAAAGATTTCATCTCCGAAGGTTAAAAAGTGAGGACGACACACTGACAAAGCGGCATTGTTATTGCGCCGTTTATCATGTTTCCTCGACACCGGGCGTTTGTGTTGCGTCCCTGCTCTAATTACCCAGCATGCTGCTCCACATTGTGTAAAACAGGACGTGTAAACGGGGTGGAGAGGTCTCTGCCAAACACCTGGTGAGGTTGGTGGGATTCCTCCCGCTGACAGACCTTTACAATTGATGACTTAATGTGCCTCTAATTTGTGCCCCATTTCCCTGGGTTTTGACAGGAGCGGGGGGGTTGAACGTGAACCGCTCTGAAGCCTTCGAACGTACATCACGAGCACGTGAAGAAGACAAAGCTTTTATTAGGGATTGAGAGTGTGGTTATGGTTCGGCCATATCATATTCCACCAGACCGGCTGAAGCCATTCAGCCTGGATGCAAAGCATCTCTGGAGGGGCTCTCGGCGGGTTCAACCCTTGCCAATCATTCCAGCGCTTTGTTCTTTTGCAATTTTGCTCTTTTTGTCATATTTAATTACATTTGAGAGAAGCCGATTGTTTCTCTGGCATTAAAATAATTGCATTTTGCTGAGAAATCCAAGTTATGTGTTTTGGAGTGGGCCACAAGACACAAAAGATCCTCCACAGTTGGGCCGATCATGGAGGGAAAGATGGATGAAAGGAGCATGCGAACAGGGAATCTCTGTTTTGGTGGTGAAGGTCATGTGTTCACTGATTTAACACAGAAAATAGCCTTCCTATTTAATATACAGTTTTTCTCCACAGGCTTTCATCTTTTTGTGAGATATTTTCTACATCATAGGCGTTTGAAACACAAGACACATTGCCTTTATCCATCTTTAATCTAAATAGTAATAGGAATGAAAATAATCTTGATTCTTAAGCTTAGTATTTCTTTAAAATCCATATCTTAATCCGTTTAACTTTGCCCAGATGACAGCTTTGAAGGTTTATGTGTCAAAAAGCTTTCCACAAAGCATCAGACCCCCGGCTCCGTCCCGGATTCCTCCGGCTTGCTCGTTCCAACACATACAATTGGAGTTCATGGGTTTTAAAATGTACTCTTCAGTCTCATCATTCTTTATATATAGAACAAGTAAGCGCACAATGGCAACACAAATGAGTAATTTGGGAACATTTGGGAAGTGTAAAAATGATTTGCTTTCTTTGTTTGATAAGATGGATCGATATCTAATGTCGGCCTGTTAGATATGATGCTACGCAGAGTTAGCTTAGCTAACTTCACGGAAGTCTCTGGGCCAAAAGAAAACAGTAGAATGATAGATAACCACTAAGTGTCATATTTATGTGTTGTATGGATTAAATAAATGAGATATCACATTATTTTCTGAGCTTTAAAAAGGCTTGAAAGTGTATTTTGTAACTTTTTGACAGAGCCAAGCGAGCTGTTTCCCCGTTTCCAGTCTTGATGCTAAACTAAGCTAAGCTAAGCCAACCTGCTGGCTCCCAGTCCAGACAAGGAGGGAGAACAAATATGAGGTGGAGACAATTTAAATGGTTTTCACCAAACTAAATCATGAGATGTCAGTTGAGTGTCAGGATGAGTGAGAACAACAAGCTATGAAGGTGTGGAGAGCTCAAAGAAAAGCCAAAAGCAACCTCTCACCCTCATTTCCCGTTATCTCTCTATTATGAGGGTGGGAAACATTGTCTCCTCATACTTTATTCAAATGATTTCATTTATTGTGCATTAAAGTTACCATTAAAGTTCCAAACATGACTAAACGCGTCCATCGGTGAGGAGATTCTTAAAGCTTGTCATCGCTTGGATTCCAAGCAAAAGTCAAATTAAATCATGCAATTTCACGAGAAAGTATTTCGGCTCAGACTCCAGCTGGGCCTTCAGCCTGCAGCCAGACGCTCTGGAGGGAGGAGGCGGCGCTGAGCGCTCCTCGGGCCGGGAGCAGAGTTCGCCTCGCTCGATCCCAACTGGGAGCCGACGCCGCGCCGGTGGAGGCCCGGGAAGCGTTGCTGGGCCCGCCGGAGGGAAGGCAGGCAACGGGGGAACCAGGACCAGGGCCGAGAGGGGCCGACTGCCAGACCCTGCTGCAGTAAAATGAGAGGCTTTGAGGGACTCTGGGGCTCCGAGACACTACCACGCTCATCCACAGGGGGCGCCAGAATCAACACAAAGTGACAATTCCTTGTAGGAGCTTTAAAGTGGCCATCTTGAAGATTTTATGACTATACATGGCCGAAGAAGGTAACACACTGCTGAATGAGCCCACTGATGAAAGTATTGCAATATTTATATATTTGCAGTATTACAAACTGGGTGTCTGGTGGCATTCCTAGAAAATAAAAGGTTGTTCCTCGTTAACATGAATCATGTCAATGCACTCCAGACTGCTGAACTCTGAGCAAAATGTCATTGTTTGCACTCATAACATGCTAAATGAAGCAGGAATGAAATCTTAAAGATTGCCACTTTAAAGATAACATACGAGACGTGTATCGCAGTGCTCTTCGGGTGTCTCGGTGTGTTTAACCTTTATCTGACAGCAATCAGTCCTGACCTGTTGAGGCCGTTACAGCTGTCATGACCTTTATGTACAAGCAGCTCATTCACACATGAGACCAACATGTAAATGACACCACGTTTACGGAACGAGGCGCAGGTCTTTATTGGATGATTGACAGGAGGCGGGACTTCTGACATAACCACAAGGAAGTGTTGGGTATGGCATGAAAGGGTTTTTATTTTGGAAGAAAATCTAAAATAACTCAGAGGGAAGCAATCAGAGAGAAGCAGGAAGGGAAAGTAAGACGATCCCCTTCGTCCCGTCTCCCGCGGCGCTCTCGAGTCACAGCATGAGCTTCTTCGAGAGTTTAAAACGGGGGAGACTCACACTCACGTCGTGAAGCCGGTTTTCAAAATGCTTCTCATTCGCGGTGATGGATTACCACCGACTGCATTTGAAGTCTCCAGTTGCTTTGTGTGCTTTCGGAGTAAATAAAAAGTTAAAGACGAGGAAAACAAAGTGAAATTAGGAGAGCGCCGTCCTTTCCAAAAGACAGCAAAAGCACAACGTGCCCTTGAGTATCGTTAGAAGAAGGCGTTTGAGGAGCCCAGTTTTGTTCCCTGTAAAGAATTGCTCGCGTGAAGACAAAAATAAAATGCTAATTTCTCTCGCTTTTGTACGAGCGTGACCCCTCTGGAGCTCCAGGGGAGGATTTCTCGTCGAAAGGCCCCCCGAGAGATGTGATATTTTCCCCCCGAGTGATTTAGTAAACGGGGCCGGTTGTGGAACAGTGCGGGGCGGCGATTGGGGGGGAGGCCTCGCTATCGTTGTCCCGGGGGGGGGGGGGGATGTGTGCGCACACAGCTATGTGACAAATTAACATCAGGAGGTGCCTCTTGTTTCTAGAAGCGAGGAGGGAAGCTTCCTTACAGCTAATTTATGGCCCCTCGGCACTCCCACAGACGGCAGCCACCCTGACCATTCAGACAGCGCTCACATTAAATGGGAGCCATTTCATTAAATGTAAAACCAAATTGCCTCATTGCATTTGCCCTAAATGTGACCCGCCATAACACGCAATGATCTCTCGGGATGAGCAGCCACGCGACATCTCTCCGTCTGCAGGGGGTTTACGACTGTGAAGGTAAAGGAAACATAAAGCAGGGGAAGTGTGATCACTTTTAATTGACAGATAATAAGACATCATTCTTCGCGGTTTTGATGGTTTACACGTAATTGAAAATTTTACTATACTATATGCGCTTCATTAAATGCATCCCATGAGGTAGAGCTTCTGAATGTATTTCTCTCCTAAAGGTGACCTATCGGTGCCGTACCTGAACGCATCCTTCATGGAAAAGCAATTGTCTTTGTATGTATGTGGGTGAGGGCCAGTGGGGGATCGCATATTGAATCATATAGTATTTCGAAGCACTGTTCCTGATGCTTCAATGCAGGTGTGCTATGTGATTCTCCCGTGATCTAGATTCAAGGTAAGCTCTTTCTTCTTCTTTGTTTACTTGCATTCAACCTAGCTTGATGTGCACGTGAAGATGCAAAGATCTCCGTGCAGTAATTTGCCTGTGGTCGAATACTCAGGATTACGTTTCTGCTGCTGTGACACTGTGGTAGTGGGCGTGGCCTGTGCTCAGCTGCAGGGGCATGGTCTGGGGGAGTGGTTCAGGGGAACAGCACTAGTACAGCTGTAACCTGTTGCTAACTATCCTTCAGTAGCACGTAGCACGAGAGTTCATGGGCTCATGGACCAAATCAACCTCATCAGGCTGACCTCAAGCAACGAAGAGAATAAATGTATAATTTAATAAAAAAGTTATGAGCATTGCAAAACAAGACACGCCCCTAAGAGGTTCATTGGTCGTTATCTCCTAAATGCAATGAGATATCAGAACTTTTTTTAACTCAGTTATGATGATACAGCTTCAATCATGCACAGCAAGTTTGAATCGGACCAAGCGTGTCAGAGAAAACCACAAAAAGGGTGTTTTTCACATAATTCAAAATGGCGGAAAATCTAAGTAGGCGGAGCTTAGGGGTCTGAGAGTTTTTTGGGTGAATTTGTGTGTCAATCGGACAATCTGGGCGAGGGGGCGTCGTCGGGCCAACTTCTAGGGGGCGCTAGAGAGCCATTTTCTTTAATACAAAATTGACGCCTATGTCAGATTGCTATGTTCACCAAGCCTGACAGGCGTGCCAAATTTGGTGAGTTTTCGTGTATGACAATTACCCCAAAAAGCCGTCCAATGTACAAAAGAAATAAGAATCAGAATAATAATACCCCTTTGAATAACAATAGGGTCCTTGCGGCCTGACTACATCAGTCGCTCGGACCCTAATGAGAGAAAATAAAAATGTGTGGATGAAAGTGAGCAGAAAGCAGAGGGAACACAATCCTCCACGGCACTGTGAAAAAAAAAAGAAGAAAAGGCACACAGATGGGCAATCCCAGAGGTCAAGAGGTCCATCTCTGTATCTTTATTCTGAGGGCACGGAGACAGCGCAGCGCTGACATCTTGATCATCCCATCCAACACTGATGTAACGCGAAGGCTGAGTCGTGTTCACCCGGCTGCCCGGGTGATTGCCCCCGAAACCCGAGACGAAATCAAACAATCAGAGATGACTGGCCGCAGACGGAGATGAAAGCCGGTCCTTCTTTTGGTACCGCTCTGTGATGACGTCGCCTCTATAATGGTTTTGTGAGCTGCAGTCAACGGTTTTACATGTAAGACAACAAATGATGATTTAGCTGTTTTATCCAAAGTGACCTACATGCTATACAGTAGACACAGCAACGGTGAGCAATTAGGGTTAAGTGTCTTGCTCAAGGACACAACAACATGGATTACCGGAGCCGGGGATCGAACCACCGATCCTCTGATTGAAAGACAGACCTGCTAACCACTGAGCCACAGTCGCCCATAAGAACCTTTATTTAAGTCCTTAATTAGGGTTTTTTATTAAAATCCTGACCGCACCATATTTATTCATTACACTTTATTATTTATCGTCACAACCTTCCTTTTTATTAATCTTCTCCAAAAAAAATATTTTATATGGCTTACATGATTTATGAATACCCTTGATATGCATTAGTTATCTAAATGTGCTAAACATTAGTTTGACAGCTAAAGGTATCTATGCTCTTTACAATATGCCTCTGTTCTATATCCATATGCAACACATTCACATATTCTTGCCTCAGGAGACTTTTGTCCTGGAAACGTGGGGGTGATCTGGGCTTCAGTACTTTGCTCGAGGACCCTTCAAGACGTGGACAGGAGGAACCGGGGGTGGAACCACCAACTGACGGATGCATGACCGGTTCTCCATCTTGTAATCGACTCCTCGGCTCGCTATTTAATGATGAGCTTCAGAAGCTGCATGAGTTTGCCGATAACGGTGGGAGCTGCAGTCCAGGAGTTCAACAATGCATTTCGCTATTTAGTACATTAGAGTTGTACTCTGTCATTACGCTTTGATGCTGTTGCACCTCAGGAAGAACACTCTGCATCAGCACAGGACAAACAGTCTATCATTTATTAGTTAAATTACATTAAAGTCATAATAAAGTGAATACACTACAATTAAAGCATTGTGAAGTGTAGACAGACTTTTCCCTCGAGAGTAAGAGGCAGCACATTGATTCCTCCCCTCATTATTTACCATTTTCCTTTGCAGAGTTCAGGTGCTAGAAAAAGGACACTTTAAATGCCCAACACGCTCAGCTTAACGGGAATCCAATGTCATTGAGAAGGTCAATGTCCAATGAGTGTTAAAGTAAACAGTATAGGTGATGGGCTTTAAACTTTCCTCATCGCGATGTCTCTGCAATGCCGCCTCCCCCTGCCAGTCTATTCATATCGCGCTCGCAAACACGATTGCGTAACGTCCGCGTTATTTCATTCTGAGCACTCTTTCCGCTCATATTGCTTATATCTCCCCACGCGTGTACAGAGGAAGCATAAACAATTGTTTTAATCTCTCGGCCCTGCAGCGCTGAGGGATGGACTCACCTTCTATGGGCCTCGAGGACCGCACAGTCCCTTTTAAAGATCCTGGCTTCTCCTTTTTCTTTCTGCGCTGATGAATAAATCCAAATTAGATATCAGTGTCAGGTGCACTTGAGCCAGCGAGGCTGAAACAGGCCCTTCACGATCTGAGGCTCGACCCTATCCCGACTGGCTGTTTACCGGTTTAAAAAAACCCAGCAACAGCTTTTTTTTGTTTTTGTTTATTCCCGTGTATGTATTGATGGGTAAGGGGGGCATGAACAGACGGACTTTAATCTCAAATTTCACAGAGCTAAGAAGCGACTTCAAAGTGGATCAGCCTGAAGGATGGAAGCGGAGGGAGAGGAGGAAAAAAACTAAACTAAAAGAATAAAGAAAAGCAGCATTCACATGAGGAGAGAGATGTATCCAAGGCAGCAGCAGCGGCGGAGGGGAACATACAATATTTAAAAGGTTTGAGACGGAGACAGCCTTCGCAACACAAACTTATTTGATCTGCAACTATTATTTCAAGGGCGCACCAAGGTAAACAATATTCCTGCAGCGGGGGTTTTTAAGTTGCAAAAACAAGCCGACCTGCCAATAGCTTTTCCCCCCTTCTGAGTTAAATTTAGTTCAGACTTCATTACAGGGTGTCAAACCTCAACAGTCGGCACATGGAAATTGCCTTCATGATTTGTTTCCCGACATGACACACTGCGGCGATGATACACACCGACTTTGAAGGGTTGGTATCAAAGGGAGATGAGCTTCACGTTGTAGTCACAACACGTTTTTGACAAAAGAAATCTTTATTAGTAATAAGTAGTACAACATATTAACTTATGGAATCGGTGATAACTGCATAACAGCACTTGTTAAATAATACAGACACTTTGAAGTAGTATATGCACAATTTATACACAGCGCAGGGTTGACAGATACTGACTTTGCACACACACACGTATTAAATAATAATTTTATTTTCAGTCTTTTTCCTGTTTGATATCTGATTCTCAGATTGTGTTTCCCTTTTGTTTTATTTCACTTGTGCTGTTTGTATATTCTTGTACCTTTACATTACATTTAGCTGAGGCTTAGGGTTAAGTGTCTTGCTCAAGGACACATTGACATGGACTAGCACAGCTGGGAATCGAACCACCGATTGAAAGACAGACCTGCTAACCACTGATCCACAGTCACCCATGTACCTTTGCTTTAATTTAATTACTTCTTTTTTTCACAAGAAGAAATCACAAGAATAAGCATGAGCATTACAATGATTATGTATATTAAAAGTGTTATTATTGTAACATTAATATTGCCGTCGCTCAACACAGTGGTTGTTACATTATTGCCACCGTGAAGCGATTGATCCTTCACAGTCTGAGCTCACTTCCAGAGGAGATGAAGGAGCACCTCCACATTGATCAGGGGGTTTTAATCTCAGAGAGATTAGGAGCCCTCCACTTAATTACAGAACAAAAGGCAGGAGACACTTGAGACCCTGAAGATGATGAAGAGGAGTACAGGTGGATGAGCACACTTCACACAATCAGAAAGCCATTATTAAAGAAAAGAAGGATTTCAAAGGAGAAAGAAAGAGATATAACTGACCAAAATATGTTGTACAGAGGGTATGTAATATTAAAAGTTGCTATTAGTAGTCGTCAACTATCTCTTCCTGTATTTGCTTTGAAGGGAATGATATTAAAACCACTTTTATGAGTTTATACCTCATGATCCCACTAATCTGACCGAAGGACATTAAGAAAAAAAACATCTGAAAGCAAAACCAATTTCACCAATTTCTAATTAAATTGAATGCCTTTTTTTTCCAACAAACAAAATTGTATACCATTAGAACATCATTACGGGTATTATAATCATATACAGTACAGATATATAGTAACTTTAAAGCATCTGAATACGTATTTATGTTATGGTCATGACTAAATAAGCTGAGAAATAAGGAAGAAGCTTTATAACAAAATCTGCACACCTCCAAGGCTCACTAAATAACACATTTTGTTTGTTTAATAAGTACAAAAAACAATGTGTAAAAATAACCACCCTCCAGGAAGTTACTCATCCAAGAAATGGTCCGGCACATAGTCTTCAGGAAATTGGCAAATTAAACAAAATACATATTGCATTCTGATTACTGAGCTTTTAGAGGTCGCTGGCAGGTGGACTTTGTTAGCGCTAGACAGGGCCAGGCTAGCTGTTTCCAGTCTTTATGCTAAGCTAACCGGCTGCTGGCTCCAGCTACATATTTACCATACAGACAAGAGTGTCGTAACAATCAAAGATACTCTATAATAAAAGATATGCATTACATGTTCCTGCAAATGGTTTGAAATGGTATACACTTCCTGTCTCCGGCCCAATAGACCCAATATTTGTCTTTGGTCACTCGGGAGTCTGAAAAAGGGGCGGGGCATATGTGAAACCACATTACCCTGTAGGAAACTATTCCTTTCAGGGTTTCCCACTCCAACGCTGAGCCAAACTGCCTTTTTCCAGGACCGTGTGAGCGTGGTCTGATCTGATTTGACTGACAGCGCTGGCAGAACCCACAAACAACCCCACAACTGTCATCACATTTAAATGCAAATGCAGCTCTGATTGGTGCACAAAAACAAATCACCTTCCGACAGAACCCTTCCCACATAAAATCAATGAGAAAAATAAAAGACAAATGCAGAAATCCTTTGAAAGAGACCATGTGTTCATGTAACGCCTCATCGTTCATAGTAAGAAGCCTTTTAAAAAAACACCTAGAAGTCCCAGGTCCCTACGTTTGGGAACCATCGATCCGTCTTCCACTGTTGGATTGGACACAACCAGTGACGGATCACGGCATCCTCCTTTGTATGCATTCCTAATCAAATAAGCTGCTCTTACTTTATTAACTCGGACAAGCTTACTCCAGATAAGCCTGTCGTGTAAAGCCACCTCAGAGGAGGAATCAGCCTCCCGGAGGTGATGAGAGTCAACTCCGGGAGCCCGAGACGCGAGCTTTAGGTCGCCGTGTTATTGTCTGAGGCTTGGCCCGGAGCTCCGGAGAGAATCACTTCCTCTAATGGAAAACTATTGTCAGCCGCTGAGGACATACAACCGTGTGGAATACGGATCAGCCTATCTGGACTTATGCACAGGACAGGATGAAGCTCTCTATCCGCTAGAAAGCTATTTTGGAATTGTAATATCCACTGAAGTCGATTCTGATTAAGCAATACATCTGGAAAAGACTGCGCTCCAGTGCCGGGCCGGGTGGTGTTTTCCAGTCCCGTGGTAATGCAAACGGAAAACCAACACACAAAAAAAACATAAAAGAAAGAAAAATAAAGCTTTATTTTCCATTGCACTGCCCCATATTTTAATTCTGGCAACGGGACTACACATCTGAAGCTGTCATAACAATGCAACAATAAGGCACTTGGTGAATTATTTATTCATTGGAGTGGATGGGATATAGGTTAATGAGCCTAACAATACGGGATTAGGAGTGTCTTTGCTATAAATATGTCATTCCCTTAGCATACTGCATTATTTATTTACTATTCCTCCCCAGTGGGCATTGTCTAATGTAAATGGTGGACACATCCCCTCAAAGGCAGCCTAAATCAAGAGAGACACAGTGCAGGTTCAGGATCAGTTCATAGCACTCCTGTGTGTATGTGAAATGTACACAAAACCGCCGAAGCTCTGAAGGAAATATTCTCAGACAGATCGTCCCAGAGGATGAGGAACTCCATTTGCCTGGCGGGTTTCCTCTGCACCTTCCTTTCACCGGAGAACGTCGACGTGCGATACATGCCTTATCTTCTTTCCTCCCTCCCGTTTTCATTCTGCATCTCAAGAGGTCACTCCATCTCGTCCCTTCAGTCCAGACTGTGGAAATGTAAAAGGTCCAAGAGGAAGTCCTTTGTGGCGCCGCTTGACACCGAGTGGGCTCGGATGTTTGGACGGAAGCTCGAGTGCAGTTGGTCAAATCTGTGAAGAGGGGGAAGAAGAGAGAGACGGACAATGTGAGAGTCCCTTTGTCACATCCTGGTATCCACTCTTCAAGGGTTTTTGTGGCCAATGCAGTCAAGCGTCACATTTCTCCAATTAATACAAGCTCGGTGAGTCTTTTTCAAAGTGCCGCAACGGGGACCTCATTGTGGTTCAGATGACTCAGAGTGCTCTTATACACTAATTGCATCGGTACAAAGTGAGGCGGGGAGTCCAGCAGAGCCGTCCCCTCGAGGGTGATCGTGAAAGGGTATAGAAACAGGAGCGCTGAGGGTCCGGCCTCCAAACTAAGAGGCCGATTCTGGAGGATTTCACAAGCGTTTCAACGTTTAACATCAAGTCACCTCAAAGTCACATTCATATTTGATGTGTCCTGATAATAACACAGTGTCCACTGTAGAATATTTCTCTTTTGTACCTCTTAAGGGATTTTAAATCAACACCCAAAAAGGTCTAGAGTATCGTTCCAGATTTTCTCTGAGAGTCTCCCCTTCATCTTTTGTGAGATTGTTCATTTCAAGGGTTAGGGTTAGTGGTTGTTTCTAGACGTTGGCCGATATTTAATATTTATGATCCTTTTTGTGACCTCATGCTTTCGGTACATTGGAACTTTTGCATGCAATACGCCATCATGAACATTACATTTAGCTGATGCTTTTATCCAAAGAGACTTTCATGCTATACAGTAGACCGTAGGGTTAGGTGCCTTGCTCAAGGACACAACAACATGGACTAGCGGAGCCGGGAATTGAACCACCGATCCTCTTATTGAAAGACAGACCTGCTAACCAATGAACCAGTCGCGTGACACTTAATGCAGAAAAAATACATACCTTTACCACCAATGAGACAATTGGACGGATGGCCTGGTCGGGCCGGGCAATCGACCTAGAAAGGAGTATAAAAACACTATGACCATCATAAACACATTTTACAACTAACATTATGACAACAAATGCCAAGACACAACATATTTTATGTTTCAATTATGGTAACAGAGGATATATTTTATCAAAGTCTTAGGATAAAGTTATTTCACTATACAGTTCGTTGACATATTACTGCTATTTATCATACTTTTTTTACAGTTTTTTTTTTTTGTTACAGATATCTAATTATTCCCAGGTTTGTGGCTAGATTACGGACTTAACAGAGACAGGAAAACATATTACATTTAAGTTTAGAGAGGGTTTATGTTCAACTACGTTAGGGGAGAGGTTAAACTGGGTCAGGGTGTTTACCTTGTGGGACGGAGGTCTTTTTAAACAGCTACTGCCATCCTCTTTCTGCGGAGGTCAGCTGGGGGTCATTTAGAGTCTCTTTAATGGACGGGGCAAAGGCAGGCTCTTTAAACGACTGGGAGAGGGGTCACATGACCGAAGCAGAACAGAAAGAGCAAAACAAGAAGAGAGAGCAGTCCCACCCCCCCCCCTGCGCTGAACCGAACATGGCCTAGAGGTCAAGGAGGCTTTCATGCAGCGCTGCCAGCCGTTTCTGTCGGGGTAAACACTCAGAGAGTTAATGTGTGTTTACTGATGATGCTTGACGTGATCAGCGTCCGCCTCACATCGAATTATATGAACAAACAGAGCGGATAGGGTTTCAGGAGCGGCAGAGTCGTTATCGCTAAACCCTCTACATCTCGGTCGGAGAGATTTCCAAACAAAATGCATCACATGGCGCTCAAGTACAAACAGGAAACCGTTCTCATCAGCTCACCAAGGTCGTCTACAAGGTCACAAACGGCCATTTGCTGTTTGTAAGTGTTTTTTTTTTTTTTTTTGGGTAATGCCATCTTGCTACCACTTTGGATTTTAATGCCACAACATATGTTGTTTTTCTCGGTTATGAAGATATACAATGTGTTTAAAGTCATTGCCGGCTTCCACCTCCTGGATGGATATTCCCAACGCATCCAGCTTTGTTTTCATTGGGGTTAGTTTAAATTATGAGTCTTATTTATGAGTAATTATTCTCTCGAACACAAAGGGTTTTCTTTCAAAATGTTTATTGAGCATCAACAAAGAAGAAGATATTAAAGGGCTTACATAAGCTAGAAATCAATTGTCGTTGAACAAATCTCGAGACAGACATGATTACAAATTCACCAGCATGTGATTTTAAGCATCTTGAAATCGATGTGTTATGCCTACAAAGTCATCTTGTGTTAAATCAAGAAATTACATCCAAATTACTTAAAGTAGAGCATCTTAAAAAAAGTCACATAAATTAAAAAGCCTGTGGACTGTTTGTTTCGGTGTACGTGAAGTATGAGTGGCTATTTATATATGTCGTGTACATAAGTTATGGGCGACTATTTATATATGTATTTAATTGGATGTTTTGGGGGCATAATCATGAACCACTACAGAGGCTTTTCAGAATAAAACAGCTGACAATATCCACAGATGCACACAACGCTTTTATAAGCCCTTTAACACTAAATAACTATTATTTTACAAAAAGGAGGAAACAGCAAAGCATTATGTATACAAGTATGACTTTTTCTCTTTTTCCAGTTTGTAAATGTTTCATTTACAAGGGACACAATTTCACCGGTTACCCCTCAGAAAGAAATATCTACAGTACTGCACTTCCCTAGAACTAAGCTACTACATTTTAAAGTGATCAACCACGCAGATCAAGGTTTCAAGAATAGAGGGTAATAAATTAAGTTGCACTGGCAGCTGTGTAGGAATGTAGTATCGACAGCTTATAGAGTGGATCGCCAGTCATTCCCAAGTCAAATAGCTGGGTACGATGCCATCCTTCACGATCACATAGCTGAGAGAGAAACTTAATGTACTATGGAGTCTTTCTTAATCTCACCGTCCAGTCAATGTCTCCTGGAGGAGAGGATAGATTACCTAAATTGCTTCACACATTTAACCCAGTGGGAGCCTGTTTTTAGAATCAGGGGGGGTAGGCCATTTTTTGTTGTTGTGTGGAAACCAGTTCTTTACTCATTCAGCGTCTCACTGTCACCGTTTCTTTTGCGTATTATATTTCGCTGTTTAGTTTTCAATGCTAAAAAGGGGGGAAGCGTCCATAAAAAATCCATTACTTGGGTTGAAACAGCCATGAGGACTCAGGTGCAGGTTGTATAAACAGTTCAATATCTGGTGTACGGCTGATCTCTGTACACTCCCTTGGTTGTCCGTGCCGGCGGTGCCTTGGCGCGACTGTTTGGCCACTCCTCCAGTCCTGTTTGAGACAAAAAGACCAGAAACAGACAAGGGGTTGGGGGATGACAAAGGGGTTATTTTTAAATCATCCATTCGTGCAAGTCTTTCAAAACCGCACACAAATATTTTGAAAACACGGCTGAAAGTCGCGGCCTCTCTGAGTGTCTGGAATCGATTGCGCTCATCTCGTAACAAAAGCGTCGCCTTCCAACGGCGAGCGGTGACTCGCGCCGAGGAGTCTGACTTTCACCTGGAAGGATGCGTCTCAGATAATTGAATGTGAGAATCAAATAGCTACTTGAAAAGGACCCGTTTAGTGGCTCCCGGCGAGAAAAAAAAAAAAAAGGTCACAATTACTATTAGCCCAAATCAGCCCCCGTTCACCCTCCCGGTACCGTCAATGTGAAAGTGCCGGTATCGATGGCACCCTTTGTCTGATCTTCAGCCAGCGCTGAGACTTCCCCAGAGCCGAGGCTCACAAAGGCTTGTTTTTTCTTCTTCTTCTTCTCCTCCTCTGCTGACAGCACATAGCCGATACCCCTTAATTAAACCTGTCACCCTTTCACTGACAGTCACTTTGAAGAAATAGACCAAGGTAACCTTGTGTTTGGGAAAACAAGGGTGCACATCAACGCTGTTTATCTGTTTCCTTTGAACCGGCGGCCTCTTTGCTGTGACCCGAACGGCGGCGTTTTATATATTTTTTATTTTATGTGGAAATGCGGCGCGCTCTAATGAGTCGAAGCCGCTTAGTTCTTCCGACTCGTGCGGTCAGAAAAGTTTGGGAAAGTTTTTGCTTTCCAAAACAAATTAAAACCTCTAAAAAGCACGAGGTGAACAGTACGTTTAATAATGCAGAGGAGATAATTAATATACATATTTTACCCATTTGCAGAAAGTCTCAAAGTAAAAATACAGAAAAATTATAATAATATGTACTGACATCATCAAAATTGATTAAATTAATAGCACACATGAACCAGAATCTAAATACATACTCTGTATATAGTTCATCTTGTATTTTCTGGTTCACACCAATAATAAAATGCACTCTTAGAGGCGGATCAACCTGCAGCTGTGCAGCTGCCTCCAGATCAGCTCCGCTATCATTCAAGTGCGCTCTGCAGCAAACGTGTCCTTGGCCCACTTTTCACCGTATCTTGTCAGAGGTTGACACCGTGGTGGAAAATTAGAGGCGGTAACTTTTGTCTGAATTTTTGTGGCAACTGCAGCTTTTTCTGAGCAAAATTAACTTTATGATGTTGTAAGAAAATACAAATACATATCGATTCATAAGCATGCTGGTGTGCTGAGCTAATGGGCTGCTAAATGCTACAATTTAGCTGAATGATGAAGCTAAATGCTACAATTTAGCTGAAAAATGAAGCTAAATGCTACAATTTAGCTGAATGGTGAAGCTAAATGCTACAATTTAACTGAATGATGAAGCTAAATGCTACAATTTAGCTGAGCAATGAAGCTAACTCCTGCAATTTAGCTTAATGATGAAGCTAAATGCTACAATTTAACTGAATGATGAAGCTAAATGCTACAATTTAGCTGAGCAATGAAGCTAACTCCTGCAATTTAGCTTAATGATGAAGCTAAATGCTACAATTTAGCTGAGCAATGAAGCTAACTCCTGCAATTTAGCTTAATGATGAATTCCTTTGCACACCACTTTCTTTACCGTTTAAAGACACTCACACACACAGACACACACACAGACACACACACACACACACACACACACACACACACACACACACACACGCAATAGATTAGAGTAAGAGCAGTTATATTGAGGGCTGACAGCTCGTCCCATGCAGTCATATGTAAGTCGGGCTGAGAGCAAAACAGTTGTTTGACAGATGTGACATTATTACTTTTTTTTTAAAGGCTAAGTGCCAAAAAGTATGGATTAAAACCGTTAATAACGTGTTGTGAAATCAGTCCATTGATCTTTTTTTCAACACTTTTTTTACTTCTGGACTGATGGCTGAGACAATTACAGAGCTGCTCACCGCGGGTGTGAGCGTAATAATTATTTGAACGTCAATGCTGAGAACCCGTTGGTGCGGCCGCATACAGTTAGTAACTGTCACTCGCCATTTGACTCAGAGTTGAAGACCGCCGACCTACAGACGTGCATAATTACATGCGATACTTTGAATATGGAAATGACCTACACTGCCCGTGATTGTAAGCTTGTCATCTATATTGTTGCGTAATTGTTCAATTCTAATTGGACTCTTATGTCACGTTGTTTTGCAGCTGAGAAAGCCCAACTTTCAAATATGGAAAACGTATATCGGCTATATAAAGCAAATTAGTATTAATACTGTAAAAAAAGTTGTATAAGTTCTGAAAGAATCAACCAGGAAGTTAAGGTATTCCCGTCTCCCGCTCGAGTGGGAAAAACGACTCGAGCTGAGTTCGCCCAGTCAGCGGGCGCCCAGAGAGAGACTTCCCCTCCGAAGGAGGGATGAAGATGCATTCATGTTTGTTTAACAGGTTGATGTCGGACGCCATACTAATTAAAGCTAGGAGTGGTCATTTTCTTCAAAAACAATATGGATATTTGTCTCCTCACATCCTGACAGCCATCGATGAATCAAATCGGACAGAAATGAGACAACAGTCTGTAATGTATCTGTGGCTGTTACAGGACCGTAATCTGTCCAATCACCTCACTAGCCTGACTGTAATGACTGGACGCCTGTTTACCTACCAGCCTGTCTCCCTACCAGCCTGTCTCTCTACCAGCCTGTCTCCCTACCAGCCTGTCTACCAACCTGTCTATCAGCCTGTCTACCAGCCTGTCTCTCTACCAGCCTGTCTCCCCACCAGTATGTCTCAAATCTACCAAAAGCATTTAAGCTACAATGAAGTAAAAATAAAACAATATAGATACTGAACACTTTAATTCCTCCTCTGAAGTAAAACAACCAACAAACACACGTATTCAGCCAAAAAATAAATAAAAAATCAACGTAAAGAATCAAAGTAATAAACCAAAATCAGACATATTGAGTTACATATTTTTCTTTAGTTATAAACACTCTCCACAAAAAAGTCCTGTTAATATTTCTTGTTTTTATTGCCATTGTCCGCTCGCTAATGAGCCAAATAAGCTATAGATGTCAAAGACATCACCGCATTACAGTTGCCATGGCAATTGAGGCCAGCGCTGCAGACTCAGGAACTTTGAATTGATGCTGTGACAATTGACTCGAGGTAAATTGGAGAAAATAAAGGGTCTGAAACTCACCATACGAATCATACGACTCCTCGCTCTGTCCGTACTCGTAGTAGTCATCTGAGCTGTGAACAGACAACGCAGAAAGGTGAATATTGGAGGAATATGAAATGGGAAAACATTGCTGAGTCGATGTGACTTTGATCATAAAGAAAAACACACAGGAAGTGATTTATACACAAAAAAGAAAGAAGAGGCAGCTTTCAATCACTCAAAAAGTTCTGCCACATTTACAATTTTACAAGGCAATTTCCTCCCAAACGTATGTCTTCGCACAAACTTCCCGTTCTATATCATTGCATATGGAGATCTGAGAGGTGGCAACTTTAATGAAAAATAAAAAGATGGGGAGGCGAGTTGCGGTAGCAGCTCATTTCTCGCCTATCTATTTATTTTTTATTTTTTTTATTTTGCGTTTCCGCCGCCGAGATGCTGACAGAACAATCCTGCGTCGGTATCATTCAGCAACGGCGCTATCATTCAAGAGAGGTAATTCATCATAAGGCTGCCACTGAGCCGACACCAGCCATCACAGCTGGGTCCTCGCCGCCTGCCTGTCAGTCAGTCTGTCAGTGGCGAGCAGCACCTCTCTGCTCGCCGGATTAGAGAGCTGAAGGCTAAAAAAAAAATTAAAAAAAACGACACACCACATCAGCGGCCGCCCGACTGCCGAGGGCAAAGAGGTGACAGTAATGACACACCGCGGAGGAAGTAACGCGAGTACATTTCACTCCAGTTACTGCAATGGAGAATTTTTTTTTCTTTCTTTTTTTGCGGTGTGATCTTAAAAAGCCAAACTGAGGTCTGAGAGGGTTGAGACACTCCGGTCCTCGGTCAAATTACACCGCGGTTTGCAGCACTCCAGGAAATCAATCTCTACTAATTCCGTCTGCTATTAAGTCTGCTTTCACCGAGCAGTATCTGCTTCATGAAATGATGCTGCACAGTGATTTCATTCTTTTCGGTAATTAATATCGTCGTATTCGTTTTTTTTTTAATGTTATCCTCCAAAAGAGATTCAACGCCAAACCGGAGACGAACTCCTCAGAGTCACCTCTATTGCTGAAAGGTAGTATTGTTAAAAGGGTGCATGTGAGGTAACACAATCACATCAAGTGTCACCAAACAGAAGGTAATCTCATAGATTTTGTGATTATAAAAACATATTACATTAAACAGTTTGTGCTCTCTATTTTCTTTTTCTATAACCTTTTGGAAAAAGAAATTTATAATCCTGCAAAAGGACCTGTGATCATTGTGAAAAATGCTACAATTTAGCTGAACAATTAAGCTAAATGCTACAATTTAGCTGAATGGTGAAGCTAAATGCTACAATTTAGCTGAGCAATGAAGCTAAATGCTACAATTTAGGTGAACAATGAAGCTAAATGCTACAATTTAGTTGAACGATGAAGCTAAATGCTACAATTTATCCGAACAATGAAGCTAAATGCTACAATTTATCCGAACAATGAAGCTAAATGCTACAATTTATCCGAACAATGAAGCTAAATGCTACAATTTAGCCGAATGATGAAGCTAAATGCTACAATATAGCTGAATGATGAAGCTAAATTTCTTTGCTGCCGTTAGCATAGATGCTGTCAGGCTAGCATGCTGTTTGAGCTAGCATTTTGAAGAACAACATAAATAGAAATGTGCAATCATGACAAATTAATCTTTAAGTGCAGAGAATGTTAACCTGAACTTGAAAATGCCAACGACACACTGCCATCAAAGCCCAGTCGGCAGGAAAACCGAAGAAAGAAACCAGTGGTGCGCTGAATGTGGACGTTTTTTGCATTTGATCAGAGAAAGTACAACGAGCACCTCAATCATTTTAACACGAACCATGAACCACTTCACGTTAATACAATGTAAGTGAATCCAATCTTGTTCATGGTGCTTCCAGCACTGGAGATGAGATTGAAAAATGTAACCGCAATGTGTCTGTACAAATAGTGATATCGCTGCTCTGGATAACCCACAAAAGGGACTATTTCTTCAGTAGGAAGTTGTTCCAATGCAAACCGCTCAGTGTGTTTTGTGTTATGGGGGACGTTAAGTCTTTCACAGAAAATGTAAATTATCTAAGGTGTGATCCCGACATACAAAACTGTATTCACCTGCAGTGTGGTGCCATTGAGGCAGAAACAAAAACACATATATGAACCACCGTTACATTTTCTGCATCGCTGAATAAAAGAAAGAAAGTGAGAAAATATGTTTCCTTGTGCTGTGGGCGAACTGATCCGTCCAATAACAGCCGTCCAATAACCGATAATGCCCCTCAACAGCAGCAGCATGACACACTTTGTCCTTATTTTATAGTTTTCTGCAGAAATATCTCGGTGAGGATGAACAAGACAACATGGCCAACTGAGGACAGGCGGAGGAATCGCTTAAGGAGCGCTGCGGCGGCTCAATGAGACGTGAGGAAGAAAGATCCCTCCGGGGGCTCGAGCCCTAAGTCAGGCTAAGCATAAATTTTACACAGTTCATAATTCAACTACAAACAATGCCAAGCCAGCAGATGCAAACAAGGCTCCGCCGTCTCCGTCCGGGAAGCGAGGCCACCTGCTCCGGGGCAAGAGGTTTCCAGTCGGCTCTCGCGGGCGGAGGCGCCACCGAGCATCCGCCACGGGTGTCGAGTCGCTGCAATATCCTTGACACCATTCGCTGGCCGACGGAGAGATGTGAAAGGAGAGGAGGGGGAGACGGAGAGAGAGAGAGAGACGTGGCAACTGGATGCATGTTTTGGCTCGTCATGTCGTGTACCCCGAGACAAGGCCTGACAGGATGCTAAATAATTAGATTTCACTCAAAGCCAAAATGCAGGTGTGTGTTCGAGAGAGGTCGCCTTCAAAATATACATCAATCTTTATTAATGTCAGAAAATCAATTTGCTGCAATTTACAGGCGCTTGCAGACATATTGGGGAAGTACCGGGTATTCTCAGGCTTTCCTGTCTGGCTCACGTCACATTCAACGCTAAAAAAAATAAAAATAAAAAAACCGGAAAACATCCAAACAAAACAAGCGAGGATGCTGCACAGCAACGCTAACACTATTTCAGAGGCTTGCTTACATTCTGCTGAAGGCGGTCAGCATTTTTTTTTTTTCATCCCACTGCATTCATTTTCACAAAAAGAACCTGTTGTAAAAACAACCATTTTTAATTAACCCTTGAGGTTTCTCTGTTGCTAACGGCAGAAAGGACCTATAATGGTGCTCGGCGGTGCTGAGAGTTGCCACTGCAGACCTTCTCTCTTCACACAAAAGGAGGAGAGTGCAACAAAAGCTGTTAGGCGCCTCTAATTTCCGAGGTGACATTTTATCAATATTGCTACAAAACTTCTCTCTGCCGTTACTTTCTCCTCTCAATTACAGAGGCCGGCGAGTCTTGAGAGACACATCCTGAAGGTCAAAGATTCCTGTAAACTTCTGCTTTTGTGCGGCCAAAAGTCGGACGGCCCCTGTTGCTTCGTACGGCACATTTAGCATCCATCAGCACTCTGCAGGGCAGTACACTGATGAAGAGCTTTCTTTATTAAATGCCAGAATGAATAAACATATTCAGTGTGAAGTACAGAGCTAACGCAGAAAAGGACTCCGGGGGAAAAATCTATAGTGTTTTTTTTTTGCCAATTTAAGTGGAATTTTTGTAGATCGTTATCATCTCCGCCAGAAGAATCATGCTCAACGCTCACGTGTGTGTGAGTTAATGTGCACCTTTGTGTCTGTCCATGGCTAATCTTGTATTTTGCAGGTGGCAAAATGCATATTTTGGGTGTCCAGGCTGCCTGCAAACTCACTTACTCACAATTTGTAACAGCCCCCAGCCGCCAGTGATAACATACCTGGTTGCATTGCCGACCCCCAGCTGCGACAGTGGGAGTAAAACAGCTTGTTTACTTCCATTGCTAATAACGGCTAACGGAACTACACTGCCGAGCAGCTTGCTGCCACACAGGCAGACAGCTTGGTGAGTGTAATACATTTATTTGTCGAGATTGTGTGACTTGTCTTATTCGACAACTTCAAGCCGATTGCCTGGATACACTCTGCTTGTTTTGTTTAAACACGAAGCTTGATGTAGCTTGATGTCGGCCAAAACTGTAGCATCAAGTCACTGGCTTCATTTGAAGTTTCCAGGTTCCTTTTAATTAAACAAAAAAATATCTCGCAAAGTTCAAGGCAGTGTGAGATAATAGGAAACGTGAACCTCAAAAAAGCCTTTTTCCACCGCCTCGTACATTCTACATTTATCCTCCTTGACTTGGAATCGCACCGCCGGCTTGTCAGAAGTGCACAGCTGGCTGCAGGAGCACGAGCGTGAGCCGGGGGTGCCGAGCGCGGTTAGATCCGGCTCCAGACGTAGCCCTGTCATAGGTGTGAAAATGCTTTAACTTTCTAAATAGGTCAGCTGCTGATTTGACATTCATTAGCAGACGGCGTCCGCTGGGTTGCGTTTCCCCCAAACTTCACTGGCCAAGAGAAGAAAAAAAAAGAAAAAGACCTCGGCGTGGAGGCGAACACAACAGATGAGCGTGTCTCTTCCATCAGGCGTCTGATTCCAGACCTACTTTTCCACAGGTAAAGGACCCGGGCTCTCCGGCGTATCCGTCATCTCTGTAAATGCTCCGTCTTAAGCACTGATGTCGGCGTTCCCGGGCAACACGGAGCAGATGGCGGTGTTAAATCTGAATGATGTAGTACACGTCCCTCGTGGACTTTGTTTTCTTACGTCGTCATTACTCTTCCAGTCCTCTGTGAAAAATATGATGAAATCTAGAAGTGCATTACGAGGGGCCGCCGAGGTAATATGCCACAGCGCCGGTTGTGCTGTGTTCTTCTTCCGCCTATTTAATAAAATGAATTAATAAATAATCCCTTATTAGTCCCACTGTGGAAATATTTAGTCTCTGCATTTTAACCCATCCTTAGTAATTAAGGAGCAATTGTGTTGCTTTTTTCTGAGTTGCGTGGGTCCTTGTGTAGCTTCCTGCTTCTCACTGACGTTATTGAAAGTGGGCGTGTCTTTATTGGAGGTGGGCGTGTCTCTATGCTCCGATCCCTGGTTTTTTCAACCTTCACGTGTTCGGGTGATTTTCACCCGACGTTAGTGATAGAGGGTGAAAAAATTTCGGATGGTTTTTACATTGACATGTGACTTTTCCTTCACAGGACAAGGATCACATGTCCCAGGAACATGTGGACCAAAGAACAAGTTCATAGCTCCATTATTTATGTTTTTAATCGTGTTTTATTGACGATTTCTTCATTTTTCACTCGATTTTGAGCCTTTTTTCAGGGCCCCCCCATAATATCTGTTTTTTGTTTTACGAGAAGTTCTATAGGTTAAAATATTAGAAGAGTACTTCAATTTGCCTTGTATAGTTGTATTTTAACATATTTTTATGAGAAGTATTTTTATCAGGTACTTTATATCGGGTGAAAATCACCCGACGTTAGTGATGGTGGTACCATTTTTAACGTTAGTGTTCGAGTGTTAAGCCTTTAACTCAACGTATTGGGGCTTTGGGTTGGACTGTGAATCCTTGAATCCAAAGATACTTCCTTGTGTAATAATATTTTTTCATATTTTCTTAGCACAAGATTGAAAAAGTAAAAACGCGGATGAAACCGCGCCACTGAAGGCTCTGATTACACCGGCTCAGTGGTGATTTCTACAGACAACAATACGCTGAAAATGGCCGAGGGGGAGGCAGAAAAAAAAAAAAAAAGCAGCGCTTCCCTTTTTCCAACCATTTAGTATGAAATGAAGCTCACATAATTTCAAATGGAAAGCCTCCTTACGGATGCACTGGTGATTGCTCAGTGTGGTGGCTGATTGCAAAGCTATCTCCAACACTGACCCCCTGCTGAAGAGCCACAAAGAGTGGAAGAATGGCCTACAGCAAAGATTTGACTTTACAAATGAGTCTTCTCTACGCTTTTGAACGGACCATTTATGTTACTTTCCTCTTTTTCATTTTTATTTTTTAGAGGGCTCGGGGTACATAAAATCCTCCTTCAGGGGAAATACTGATGTTTGGGTTGTTACACTGTGACTATCCTGAATCTGTGAAAGGCGTTAGGTCTTATTGCGGGAACATTACATTTACAACTTACACTTACGCCATCTTTTGTCTCCCGACAGAGTGAGAGGTGTAAACCCCGCCCTCCCTTCCCTCAGATGGTCTAATTCCCGCCACAGCACCTGTCACTCATCCCGACAGGCTGTCTACCTTCAAAAGAGCATCTAGGTACCCGGCGACGGGGAAGCACCGAAGGCATTTCAGAGGCAGACAGCCAACACAACCAATCTGTCCTCAGATAAAACAATCCTGATATTCCCATTGTACTAAATGGGAGTTGTCGGCCTCAGGGCCATGAGACCAGACAGGCTGATCTCTCTGCCTACTCAATGTCTGGGGATCTGTAAATGAGTCTTTGTCTGAATGTGCATACAGGTAGATTCTACACAGACGAAACAATCAAAGCAGCTGCTAAGGTTTCAAAACTTGCTTTTCAGTGTTTAATACAGAGAACCATCGCAATTAACCCTTCAGAAACCAACCTATTTGTAGCCCTCTAGCTTGGAAATTGCATACCCAAACTAGAAAGGGTGTATCTCTGCACCCACTAGGGCTATTTGAATAATTTTGGTGTTATAATAAAGGAGTACAATATGAGATTTTGTAATTAGATGTGTAATTATCAGTCTATATTTTACTGGTTAAGAGTAAATGAAGATGGCACACAGCAAAAAGAAAAAAGTTTCAGGTCCGCCTAGAAAGAAAAAGCACTTTCAGGATGATTATCTCTTTGGAATGATGCATGTATACATCAATACATATATATTATATACATGTGTAGTATTTGATAGTGTAAAAACGACTAACTAGCCCCCAAGTCCACTGAATAGAGGTTATGTGCTGTATTAAACTTTTCAGTGTTTAATGCAGAGGACAATCCCAATCAAACATGTATGCATCAATACATATTTATTATATACATGTATATGTCCACTGAATACACTGGATGTGCTGCTGATGAGACTCCAGTAGCTTTGGGGCTCTTAAGGAATCGATTCTCAAATGAAACCTGGAAAGCCGGCCTCCCTCCCCTGTTCCCCTCGGTGCCCGTCTCTTGTACTAAGATTTACAGCCATTCCTCAGGGGCGCGACTGCCCTTTAAACCCCCCCCCCCCCTCCGGGATCCAGCCCACGACGTGGCGTAGCGAGGGAAAGGTGCGAGGTGTCGGCAGCCGGCTGTCTGCGAGGTGTCAGGTATGAAATAACGCTTTGATCGCAACGCGAGCAGCGAGAGACGACCTCGCCGCGACCTCTCCGAGCGTCCAGCCGCGGGCCGCGCAGCCACAGGCTGTCGGCCCTCTCATTTCCCCACGGAGACGTCACCTTCCCTCGGCTGATGAAATTAAAGACGGCCTCCTTGACCTCGCCCGCTCGATCGGTGCCTAAGCGGCGGCGGCTTCCGATGACTCTCTCCTGAGATGAAACTCTCTGCTGCCTCCCAAAAAAAAAAAATGAAAAAAAGGGATGACGGCTCGATGCTCGGTGTTGTATAAACACGGTAAGAGGACGCTGTGATCTGGAGTCACGCCGAGGCGGCGCTCCACGAGCTTCCCCCGGGCGGCAGCGCTCTCCTGAAACATGGAGATGTTGCAAAATGTCTTCAAGGCGCCGGAAAAAACAGTTTTTTTTTTTTTTTTACTTAAATCTCATGTCTGATGGTTGGGAGCGACTAATTCCCCTTTCATATTTAATTAAGTCTAAACTACTCAATTCTGGGTTGTGTGACAGAATGTGTACAGTACAGGGGCACAGGTTTGTCACTGGTTGTTTTTCCTTTATTGGCTGTAATGTGAAGTATTACATTTTAAAGATGTTTCTTATGCAATTATAACATTAAAGAAAATATTCCCTTCTTGCCTATAATTCAGGAAGACATATTTAAGTGTTGACTGTAAAACTAGTTTAGTACTACTTACCGACATGGCCAACGCGGATCCGAGTTTTGACGATGTTTACGTGATGTTTCTATTAATAAATCCGCGGAAATACAGCGCAGAAATATGAATCAGCTGTTGCTGGATGCCAGACTCTTGAGGCCCCGCCCGCTTTGCTCTGTGAACCCCAACGTGACTCGTGTGTCGAGCTCTCACCGTGATTCGTCGATTCAGAAGTCCGTCGGCATTTTGTGTGAAACTAACCAATGAACACTCTACACACAAGTGCCTTTAAAAGGTGAATTTAAGAAATTATGTAAAATCAAGAAAATGACCTCAGGGTTCATAGTCTTGGGCGTACAGGAGCAAAGATCTGCCTTAATTAATATTTGCTCGTACTTTTTGATAGTTTGGTGAAAGTAGTGACAGACAACACTTCTACTCAAAAAACGATATTACAAAATTTGGTATTACACATTTATTTACATGTATCTACCATTTTTATTCGTATATTCCACTGTTTTTGTGAACCTAAGACTTTTGGTAAACCAATTTCAAACTCCAAAACAGTTCGACTACATGAGTAAAGTTATGTTTTCACAAGAGATATGAAGAATTTCATAAATCGCGCTTCAATTTTTCAGCTTTAGGGCCATATTATCTCTTTACACTTGTGCCTCTTTATATAGAGAGCTGAGATTCTTCTGCAATTTTTGATGTAACACATGGGTATGTATCTCATATGCAAGTACTTTAAAAGATGAATTAAAAGAAATTATGTAAAATCGAGAAAATGAGCTCAGACCTCAGAGGGTTGAGCACCATGCTGCTGCGGTGGGAGTTTTATCGTTGTTGATCAATTATGTAAATCAATCATCATAATAAAATGCAGAGTCCTCTCTCTGGTCACGTTGAGTCCGATGAGGAATGCGAGAACAAAAACCCATAATTACCTCGGATCAGCTGCGTACCGCTAAATGTATTTCAATGTGTGATGGAAGAATATTTCCAGATAATTAAGGTATCACTAACAACCTGTTTAAGAGCAGATGCCTCTCTTTTTAAAGCCTCCTCTTCCTCTGCTTCCTGTTCACAATCGGCCGGCCTGTTTCCAGCGTGAGCCACCGGGGTAAAGCCATGACAGAGAGACTGTAAATTGTTCTGCTTGTTATCCTCCGGCAACTGAAACCCTGCCACGCAGTCAGAGCTCCGACTGGTGACTGGGAGCTCCTTAGGCCTGAGAAACATTGTTAGGAGGCTTCACACACACACACACACACACACACACACACATGCACGCACACACACACACACACTGCTGCAGCTGGGATCGGATGCCTTTCCTCGGGCTCGGGGGGTGAAAGCGATGCACCTTTGTCCATCAAGAAGCTAAGTAGGATGGTGACGGTGATGGAGGGACGGGATTATGTTGCAGCGTCGAGTGCAGCGTGGCTAAAATGCAATAAGTAAAAGGTAATACATGGATAATCCCCTTTTTCACAATTATGAAAAAAATGGCTTCCCATGTAAAGTCTGCAGGAGAAAACAATACATCTTACATTTATGGGCGAAATTCAATCCGTTCATGGTCGAATGATGAAATACCACGTGAAGCGTATGCTGAACACATGCACAATGGCCGCCCGCGGTACCCGTAACTTTTCAACTAAATCCAGGACACAGAAACCGAGAGGAAGAAGTAAGTGAATCAGCTGTCTCTGGAGGCCCCGGCTTCCATGTCTGGGCCCTATTAGCTGCTTTGTTTCCCACCAGATAACAGACATGAAAATATCTTTGAGTCGACCCCGCCTCCAGCCTTTATATGATGGATTTCATTTTTATTTTTTTGTCTGTGCTGCGATCCCCCCCCCCCCCCTCACCAACCCCCCCCCCCCCCACCACCACCATTATTCAAGAGGATGCTTATAAAACAAATAGCTGCAGATTCCCGAGGCAGACCTGAACGCCCCCCAGCGAGCACAACCGCCAGCACTTCAAGATACAACCCTCAGTGTGTGTGTGTGTGTGTGTGTGTGTGTGTGTGTGTGTGTGTGTGTGTGTGTGTGTGTGTGTGTGTGTGTGTGTGATCCGGCCCCAGCAAAAGAGATAGCAACAAAAGATGGATGAAGCCCGGGTGACATACATCCTGACACCACGACAAAGGAAAACATCGACCACCGCGCCGCAACAAAAGCCAAAGAACAGAATAATGTTCTTTTTTTCCTCTCTCCCTCTCTGTCTGTTTTCATCTTTTCTAGCTGCTTGCCAATACAATCCAATTTTTTTTCTTTTTTTTTTGACACACTAAATGTCGCAACAATCACTTTTTCTTTGAAGTGGCACATGACTGCAGCGCATTGTGCGCTGATGGAACCAGGCGGGACACCAACAAGCCCAAGAGAAAGCCTTTGACCTTGTGCAGGCGGCTCGCGGAGCGTTATCGCTCCCTGGATATAAGAAAATCAATATTTCGCATTTAGCTGTGTCAGACTCCCTATTAAATGAAGCAACGGCTGTTTATTTTTGCATTGACGTAAAAATACGTGGAGCAAAGTGCACTTTTCAAGAGGTGATTAAAACAAAAGCGTTTCGTGTCGCCGAGTCCGTCGCGATTGCTTTCGTTTTATTTCCCAAAACCAAATTGAATTAGAGATCAAATCATTTCAACTAGTTCTAAAGCGCACCGCATCGTTCTTTGTGAGTCGAATCCAAGGTTGAAGTTATCTTTTATGAGTCTTAATCCTAAAAGACAACTCAGAGGTCAGTTAAAACATTTCACACTTCACAAAATACTTCATTAACACAGCCGGTTCTTTGGAGTTTCAAGCTGGGCAGAAGATGAGCATAAATGACTCCTAACAGCTCGAGCACCATAATCCAGATGTTGGCCAATCTCAGGTTTACCTCATGTTCTCTTACATTTACTCTAATGGACAGACTGCAGCGGCTTTTCTGCCTTCTATAAGCTGCTAAATATAACGTCAGGGTTCATACACATTGTGACCAATGGATTTCCAGGACTTTTCCAGGACTTTCCAAGGACTTTTCTATGACTTTTCCATGACTTTCCAAGGACTTTTCTATGATTTCCAGAGAAGTGTTTTTTGCCAACCCTCATTGTTGGAAACAGGGTGTTGTTAAAATCATTACAAAGGAGCGTGTGCTCACCTAGAGCAGCATTGAAGTGCTATGGCTAGTTAGCTACGTGCTAACCTGCTCTACATATGTTCATTCCACGTAGAAATGTAACGTTTAAGAAATAATAGCCAAACTTACTTCTGTCCTTGATTGCTGTAGTTGGTGTCATACGATTCATATCCTTGGTCGTCATAAGTCGTTCCGTAGTCGTCTTCATATTCCTGAAGTAGCAAAGACAAGAAGCAGCCGGTTAGATGTGGTCCAGATGTGCAACCTGTTGAAATGTAGGGAAACGAGCTGCCGCTACTGATGAAATCTCAGCATCATTTCACCCAACCCTCGTATTCCACCATCTACGAAATGCTTACAAGGAAGTCTGTTTTGACAACACATTGCCATACGCAGAAGTAGGTCAAACCGTCGGGGCTGCCGGTGCACCGGTCCCCATGCAGCTCCATTAGAGCCGCCCTGCCCTTGTCTTTGCGTCAACTGGCTGACGGCGGGATGTGAAGACTCTCGCTGTGGCGAAGGTTTCATCAGCACCTCAAAGGACGAGCCTTGAACATCTGCCTGTGCTCCAGCGGTCGCCCCCCCCCCCACCACCCTCTGCACTCCACCCGGGCTCCCGCCAAGACGAACATCAAAGCCAACCAGTGCCGCACCCGTCCTAATTTGGGATAAATGGGACTTATGTTCCACAAAAGGCGTCGACCCCTAGCGACAGATCTCTCATCCCCCGCACACTTCTCGGCTAATTCCATCTGCCCCCGATTTGCATGCTGGGAAATGAGCGTCTGTGAGGTTTAGCGCCCGGAAAGGAAAACGCTCATCACATCCATATTCCTATTAAGGCCCTAATTCCTGATTAGAAACATGCATTTGCCAAATGACAGCATTGGAATTGACTCTTTTATCTTTAATCCTCCGGGAAACGAACATGTGAAGATGTGAACTCCAACTTTCAACAAAGAGGCCCGGATGTTGTGTACTTTGGTGAAACGCACAACACGTGTTTTCTAACACTACGGGGGGAGGCTGGCAGGTACCTTTCGGGATTCACTCTCATATGCTCCAACCTCTCCTTGGTCATCCCGCCGGGTGGCTTTTAAGACTTGTTTGTATTTCCTTTGTTGTTTTGCGTGTGCGTGGGAGGGTTGTTTGTTTCTGTGGAGGTCCATCCATTTGTCTGGAGGTAGCTCGAGGGGGGATTCAAGTCCCTCCTCGCATTTGTAATTCTGCAGTTACAGGAGCTTTACCAAAAGTCAGCAATTCCCCCATCCTAATGCAAGGACTAAGTTTAGTCAACAACTGTACGTTTGACAATATTAAACCCCTTTGAAAGCTTTTAAAATCGGTGGGAGCAGCAGTTCTGAAAGAACAACAAAACTACAAGAAAAAAACCCGCAATTTTCTCCAAAGGGATGTAATGAAAAGCGCTTATTAACGGGCAGATGAAGCTGTAGACTTTGATGTGCTATTTCCAATCATAACCTTTTTACTGCTTAAAGAAACACTGAGGAGGATTGTGGACGTGGTTCCTGGAGGGAACAGTCTCGACAAGGCAATCTAAAAAAAAAAACACTAGCCGGAGGAAAGTTGACATGTAGTCCTGGAATAATGAACATATATATATATATATATATATATATATATAAAAAAAAAACATGCACATTTTAATGCAATAAAGCTGGTACAATAATACAACTAGCATTGTGAAGGTAATACTGACGTATTTTGAGGTTTATACGTCATTGCTCTGCAGGGTGGGCTAAATAAACACAGTGTTGTACATGTGTGTGTACCAGGTGTGTGTATCACTGCATCATAATGAGGCATTACATGTATTTTTACACTGTAAAGGTCCTGCATTGAAAAAAGTTTCATTCAAGAGTGAAAGAGTCATTATCATTACAATGTACTTAAATGGGTGTCACTTTTAATTCTAATAGGATTCTCGACAGTTTAATGAAAAACAATGCATCTTATTTGAATTGTTGTATTTTGAGAGTCCAAACTGAATCTGCAAGGTAACCACACACAGTTCTCCATCGAGCCGTGTAGTTGCAGAACATAATGTATTTACAGTGCGGGCATCAGGTTACCATCAGCTGCATTTTATCTATGAATTGTTAATATTTACTAGCGTTTCAAAGCGTTGCAAATAACCAATGCAACATACGGTGTTTGCTCAAAGCCACAGCTTACATCTTTGAAGCTGAACCAGCTTTCAGTAAAAGGCGTCTGCTGACGCCAGTTTATGCGTTACAGGAGCGTCGCCTCATTTGAAAGTGAAATCAACGTCTTTGTTTTTGTCAGAAACACGACGTTTTTTTTGTCTCAAAAACTCTAGGGATCGTCTATGTTTCAATATATTTAAAAGTTGTCTCTATTACACCTATTGCGAGCTGGAATAAATACGCATGGTTATGAATATTGAATGATAAGAATCTCGACAGGAGCAAAACCATGTGGCGTGTGTGGTTGTGCAGGCAGCCTCAGCTGTCAAGTAAAATATACTTCTTTGAGTAGAAAAACACGAGGACGACTGTCTTCAGCGGGTATTTTGGATCGACGTCTTTTACCCGTAAAATAAAGCCATAACTATGCTCGCCATTTGGATAAATTATGATAATTAATGAGGCCGCTGAAGGGAAAGGCATTGTGTTGCCTTCAGTTTGCATCTTTAAAATGTGATTCCAGACAATTAAACAATGACAAAATACAATCATCTATGAAACATGACTTGTTTTACAGGAAAACATAGACTAGCGGAGCCGGGGATCTAACCACCGATCCTCTGATTGAAAGACAGATCTGCTAACCACTGTATTGCAATCCCTTCTATGTACTGCTCGGCTGTTCAGCGTCTCTAAATAAACCATAGTCAATAGACACTGAGAAAAAAATGGAAAGTTATATTCAGAAATGTATAAAGTCTAGGGACCAAACGTCTTGGTTTAAGGTATATAATTTGATCATAATAGGATCATTATTGCCTTTATGCTGAGTATTCAAAGACGCAGGGACATCATGAACGTTTATCACAATGTTTATTCAGACCAGTGATACGACATCTCTCTCCTACACCTTGAAAATGTTTAATTTGTACGATGGTTTAACTCAAATTCCTTCCTCAAAATTCCTTCTGCATGTGAAATAACAATCACATGTGTTTTTAAATCCATGTATTCATATATTCCTGCAGAGAGATGCAATTCAAAAGGCAGTTTTCCTCCCCGTTAGAAACCTGTAGCGCCGGCACTCTCGGTACTGCAGCATTACGCTGGGCCGACATTTTATTATTGTTGAAAAGAAATAGCTTTTCGTGTCAAAGTGTGTAATACGTTTTCTATTCCTGGAGGAACTTAAAAGGCTCTGGTGTAGAGTTCAGTAACTTTACCTTGATGTCTTTTAAATTACTTCGCATTCTCCACATGGTGTAAATATAGCTGTTGGCCATGTGACCTGTCACATGCTCAACGGAGGAGCCATGCTGTGTTTCTCTTATGGAGCACGTTGACGTGCCGCATCTTTAAATGGCTTTTATCCAAAGTGCTGCAACAATTTTCCTCTCATTCAGGCATCCACACACACACACACACACACACACACACACACACATACACACATGAACACACACACACACATAACAATGGTGGAAAGCTGCCATACAAGGCACTGGGCTAACCATCAGGAACAATTGAGGTTCAGTGTCTCGCTCAAGGACTCGTTGATACCGGTTAGGGTTAGTTTGTCAGTTAACTTTATCTTATTTTTATATTCTACTGTTCAATTGTAAATATTCATTCATTCATTCCCATTTATTGCACTGTGTTTACTGTTAAATGTTATATGTTATGCACCTTCCGCCAGGACAAATTACTTGAATGTGAAAACAAACATGGCAATAAATGGTTCTGATTCTGATAATGTCAGTAAATTGAAGTTGAAAATTAGAAAGCACAGCCGATATTACGAGATTGTGCCACAGAGACAAAAACATTTGAACATGGGCGAAAATGTTTTTTCTACCACCGCCTTGAATTAAAAAAGGCTTGCTAGGGAACCCTACAGGCTGCAATTAAGAACCATTACTCGTCACGGCACTCAAGTGCGACGAAATAACGGCTGATGTTGCCAAGAGAAACACCTTGGGTCACTCAAATCAGAAATGTTCACCCGCTCAATTAGGGATGAATGAATTAGAGGAAATGTCACATGCACATTTGACAAGTTGGCCTGTGGGTGGCGCTATAGGAGACACCATTGGGTGACTAAAATGCAAAAAGGTTCATCTTCTAGGGAGCAGGAACTTGGAAGTAATTAATGACAATCTGAGTCAGTGTGGCATGTGGGCGACTGTGGTTAGCAGGTCTGTCTTTCAATCAGAGGATCGGTGGTTCGATCCCCGGCTCCGCTAGTCACCTTAATTGCTCACAATTCCTGGATCTACTGTATAGCATGTAAGTCACTTTGGATAAAAGGGTAATGTAAATGGATGTTAGAGGAGAGGAAATGTGGGGGGGTTCGTTAAAGTTTTTTTTTTTTTAAATCCTCTGGGAACATGAATATCAAATGTTCAATTTTTACAGAAATCCATCCAGGTAGCTGCTGAAATGTGAAAAAGTCGACTGTCCTCTTGGTGGTAAAAAGACATTTCCTTATACGTAGCTGCTGAAATAAAGCATCCATCTCACATTACTGACGTCGCCCTTGTTCTCGGCCAACTATCTGATCAGATTTAAGGCGGCGGAGCAGGCACTCGACACCTTGATGAATTTTTTGGAACAAGCCACGTGCCATCAGTGTCAAGCGAGTCCTCCTGGCGTCTCGCCGACGACTCCCTCGGGTTGCTGTCCACTCGCATCGGACACCGCGGCCCGGCGTTAAGGGCCGCATTAAACTTTAACAATGGCATGTTATTGCCATTTATTAGAGCAGCTACTCTTTAATTGAGTTACAAGCTCGCTGAGAGCAGAAACATGCTCGGCTTATAAATCACTCTGGCACCCTTGAAAACGGCTCTTTTCTTCGGTGTCTGACACGAGGGGGGAGAAGAAGAAGAAGAAAAAAAAAACAGCTTTAAAATGGAAAGCGGGCTGTGATGGTAGTGCGAGTGGAGCTATTATAATATCTGATGTGTTTGTATTGATATGCCGTTTACTCAAAATATCTCGGAGAGCACAATGGCTCGACAATGTTGCGACGGCGCTGTGTTTCCAACACTAAACGGGATTAGTGTGACAGTGAGAGGTTGCATGGGGGAGGAGGGGGAGGTTAGCGGCTCCTAAGTGAGTCTTTCATTTGTATGCCAGTGGATGGCTGAGAGGCGTGTTGTTAAAAGATAAGGACTGGCCTCTGAGGCCGCTGAAGACTAACAGAGGGCCTGGCACTGCATGTTACACCGCCGGTATCACAGCCGCTCCACTGTGCTCCACAATACCAGTGTAACAGATAGGATGCCACCGACACCCGGAGCAGGCTTTTTCCAGGCGGCGAATGTGTTCGCGGGCGCTCTGCACTGAATCCAAATGAGTCCAGCGACACATCCTCACACCGTGCACTTTGCAGACAACTGCACATTATCCACATTTATCCAAAAGCGACTTACATGGTATACAGCAGACCAGTGTTTTTCAACCTTTTTTGAGCCGCGGCACCAAAAAAGTTGCAAAATGTGACATTGTAGCATAATACAGCATATATAGGTAGTTATTGCACTACCTACTGGCATGGAAGAGTATTTAATTACTAGGCCAGTCACTATATAACGGGCTCAGACGCTCAACAATGGAAAACTATTTACAGCAACTAAATAATATTTTTTTGGACCGATTAAATGAAATTGGACATTTTCCCACGGCACACCTGATGACCTCTCACGGCACAGTGGTTGAAAATCACTGCAGTAGACCGTAGACACAGCAACGGTGAGCAATTAGGGTTAAGTGTCTTGCTCAAGGACACATCAAAATGGATTGGCTGAGCCGGGGTTTGAACCACCAACCCTCCGATTGAAAGTCAGACCTGCTAACCACTGACCCACAGTCGCACATGAGAGGCGTGGCCTGCGCCGATACCTCCCTAAAGGTGTCACCAACGCAAACGGCAGAAAGCAGGAGAGAATTAAGCAAATCAAAGGAAGAAGAGGAGCCTCGTTCTTCCAGGAGGACTTCAGTAGAACGCCATCTGGTCAAAGAAAAGAAGTCTTGCCTCCGCACAGCTGAGCCTCCGCACGTAGCTCTTATACCTTCTCACGCGATGAAAGCAGAATAAGACCCTGTGATGTCGTTAAAGGGAAACAGAGAACGCGGTATCCGTAACCCTCGGTCATCCGTCTTGCTCTCCACGTTTTCTCAAAGCTACGTGTCATTTATTTTGCTCTTCCTGCCAGCATATTTCAGAACGCTGAACAGGCTGGAATGTGGGTAAAAATACTAAAATAGTAAAATACTATTCAAGCTATCGGATGGAGGACGCCAAACCGTCGGCCCATGCATCAAGTTGAAGTATCGCGAACCCGTGCACACTTGACAAATGTCTTCAGCTTCCTCGGTGTTACTTTACCGCCTTTTGTTTTTGATCTCGGCTGAGTTTTGAATAAAGCTTATTCACACCTGTCAGGTATTATCAGGGGGGGATTCGTGTCATTAATGCATTAGCCCTGCAGGAACGTCGGCACTGGAAAAATGAAATTCAGCATCACCGCCTCCGATGCGAGGAGCAGCGCTTGTCTGTGTTTTGCTCTTCCTGTGCAGAGTCATGGAGGGAATGCAGAGCCCGCAAAGAAGGGCCACGTCTGCACAGACTTTTATTTTGAAGTAAGGTGATTTCGTGAAGGGATTCCACAAAATCATCATAGGAGATGTGCATTATGTATTGAATGACGCTGGTTTATTCCCATTTTATAACCTCAGAATGCTAACATGCTCACAATGACCACGTTTAACACGTTCAACATCCTAATTTTAGCGTGTTAACATGCTAACATTTGCTGGTTAGCACTGAGTTGGAAGGCTGAATGAAACCCCATTAGCTTTGCAGGTGTTTGCTCATAAAGCAAAGTGTTGGAGATAAAATACGACCTGCTGGCGGCCGGAACAGGTCGAGGGATCGCTAGAGTCGTTATAATTCACCCTCTGATTCATCATGAATGTCTGGACAAAGATGTTGAAGTATGTTCACTGTGTAATTAACATGAAGATTAATCCTCTGGGGACCATGAATGGATGGACCGCTTTTCATGTGTGTGTGGGAATTCGCATTTGCATGGGAAGCCATTATTAATAAATGACTGTTGCATATATATATATATATATATACATCTATATAATAATTACTGTTGCACACACACACATATATATATATATATATATATATATATATATATATATATGTGTGTGTGTGTGTGGGGATTATAGATGATTCGCATTTGCATGGGAAGCCATTATTCCAAATCACAGGTTTCTTCCCATGTGGATGGGTTTCAATCTCATCTCCGTAACTGGTCTTGCCTGCCACACCAGTCGGATGCAGCTCCTTTATCGCTATATCTGAAATACTTTCCCAACCATTACACCCAGTTTAGATTAAAACCACCACAAGGACATGATCCAATTAACAAAGCTCGGCTCTCAGACGGCCTGGACATGCGGAGAGGGGGATGCTTTTTTTTTTTTTTTCGGCGAGGACCGGATTGCTGTATCTGGAGGATTCAACATAAACGGCACCAACCCACGTGCATCGCACATTTCTTGGTCTTTCTCACCCAGAAGAATTAAGCCTCTGTGTGAACCAAAACAAACCCGCTTTACATATAGCAGAAAGTGGAGCTCTGCTACTTTGATTCGCCTCGTCAGATGACGACGCGCCGCCTCGTTTCTGAAAGGAGGATTACATCATTTCTAATTGTTCTCCAATGGGATTAGCGGCAAGGTAAGAAAGAGC
This sequence comes from Cottus gobio, assembly GCA_023566465.1. Taxonomy (NCBI): domain Eukaryota; kingdom Metazoa; phylum Chordata; class Actinopteri; order Perciformes; family Cottidae; genus Cottus; species Cottus gobio. Next base: position 3,988,616 of record CM042231.1, read on the forward strand.
TCTCGATGCACCTAATGAAGGACATGAAATGAGATTTGGCTGCAATCACGGTAACCATTCAAGACGGATGGGCCTGCCAGGACCGGATCGCGGGGGTAATGGCGTCTCTGTGATTCTTTTTTTTGGACTTGCTAACAATTGGATTCTGGGTAATTTGATGCTTTAAACAGAGGGAGATTATGTCAAACCAACAAAAACATCCAGGCTTTTACTGTGAAGAGAGGAAGCCCCGTGGCAATGCCTCACAGCTAAAGGAGAACGATGGCATCATGCATACGATTGAGTGTTAAGCGGTGATAAATGAAGGCAACAACTGTAAAAACATTTAAAAAAATTAAAATAATTGATGACAACAAGAGCCTATTTGTCAACGCCGGATGGAGAACACTCGTCCCGGGTCGGTGATGTATCCTGATCATACAGAGTCGAACTCATTCAGCCTCTAATTTGCAGCGATGTGGTTGGATTTATCATCCGGCAGATGTTGGGGGTCTTTTTTTTTTTTCTTTCTTCCCCCTCCACCCGGATACACAGGTGCAGGTGTCGGGGGGGGATGCAGTTTACAACTGTGACAATGATGGGAAACAGCTGGTCCAGGAGTCATTCCCTACGACCTCCACACATTTAAATTGCAACCTCTGAATAAACCTGTCAGATGCGGTTAGGTATGGGCCGCCGGGGCAATTTCCCACCGCGGGCCACCTCCTCTCCTTCTATCTGCTAAATATGCCATGTTGATGCTGGAGTCCCGGGGGAGCTCGCCTTGACAGGGCGGCTGGGGACTCTCTTGGCAAACGTACAAAGCGTCGACTCTAAAGCCTAATGTATTCGTCTCTGGCAGCTGTTGATATTACAGACAGGTTCCCATAAGACTGTGCAGGTAAGCTAAAAAGACCGAATCACAATAATTCACACTCGGCTAACTCCTCATGTCGCGAGACGCAAAAGCTAAATATGGCGGGGTTCGACTCCTGCGGGACGATGTTCGAGCAGCTGGGCGTGTTTTCTGCTGATGTGGACGTCTTTTGAAACGACATGTCTTCTGTAGGAAGTGATGCCGCCGCTGAACAATGGAGATCGGTACGTTTCATTCAAACAGATGTTTTCTTTGGTTACATCGGGAGGTTTTTCTTCTGTTTCCAACCAACGGGTCCGTCCGGATAGAAGACTAAACATTAGTGGGCGTGGTTTATACCGTAAGTCGTGTTAATTTTCCGACCTAATATTCAGTGTCAGTGCAATTTCTGTGGCTTTAAAGCGTCAAATTGATTTTATATTGGTAGATAATTAATGATGGAATATATTCCTACATTTCATGACTGAAAGGGTATAGGCAGAAGCATAATGTTGATCCTAAAGTGTTATCAATTAAGTAACCCATTAATACGTTTCTCTAGCTCTTACACATGATGCCTCCTCCTCGTCCTTCTCCTCCTCCTTCTCCTCCTTGTCCTCCTCCACCTCCTTCTCCTCCTCCTCCTTTATAGCGAGTTCTGAAATGACTAGTTATTGAAATCAAACTCTTATGTTTCAAACTCTTATGTCTCTTATGTTTTTTATCTTGTCTGATATTGACTCAAAAAGCCGGATCGGCTGCCCGTTTGGCATTATACATTTTTAATAAATAACAATTCAGTACATTTATATCTTAGCATTTCTTTGCTATATTTTGATGTTGCCTCATAACATAAAGAGTGATCTCAGCCACACAGCCGGTGTCTGATGGGTGAACTCTATCAGCCGGTACCTGCAGCTCAGGTATCGTCTGCTACAGCTCTGCCGTATTGATTTGGTCCTGAAACGTTTGCATTGTTGACTCCTAATTGCATGTCTTGATGCTGTGGGTAATAAAGGGGCACAGATTGTTTAGTCTATAAGAATGCCACAAAAGAATGATGAATGGCTCGCACAAGTTCCCTCAGACCGAAACAAGTCTCAGATATCCACTTCATTGCGATATAAAACAAAAGAAAAGCAGCACATCTACAGGGTTCATACACATATTGACCAATGGATTTCCAGGACTTTTCCAGGACTTTAAACCAAATTTCCATGACCAAACATTTAGTGAAATCTGTGTGTGTCCATGAAAAAGTGATAAAATGTAGTATTTAAACTAACAATGAGGACATACAGTATTCCTTAAAGGACACAAATGAATGAGAGACAATAGTTTGATTAAAAGAATAAACATTTATAGATATACTCAGCGTATGCCTGCTTATATTTTGAGTCTTTCTTTTAAAAGCATATTAATTATTTCAAACTCAGCGTAAATGAACGTCATGAACACATGAATATAACACATTTACATGACTTTTACAAAACCTTTGGGTTTTTATTTTTTTTCAAGGACTTTTCCAGGCCTGGAAATACCAAATTCCATGACTTTTCCAGGTTTTCCATGACTGTATGAACCCTGACATCCTCTGTATCGAGCGCATGTTCTGATATACTCACATATTCGCCGTATGTGTCCTGGACTATGGGCGGAGCCGGCCGGTACCCGGCGGCCGGCGGGGCGCCTCTGGCTCTCTGAACCCCCCTCCCTCTGGAAGACGGCGCCCGGCTGGGCGGGGCTCCTCTGGGTGCTGCACCCCGGGGCACCGCCGCATGCAGTGGAGGAACTCCTCCTCTGGTCCTGATGAGAGAGAGACAAACATCCGCTCAGGTTCGAAGCAAAGAGCAGAAAATATTGACTTTTCTATCCAGGGGAGTGTGATAAGGTCTGAATGTGCACAGATGGATCAGGTAACATGCAGTATATCCTCTTTCTACACGTTGATTTTAAAGCATTAAATGATACCGCAAGTGTTATATATCATAAATACGAGCCGCCGATGCATCCCCGGGTCTTTAGGCTGAGGCGCTGTAATTTATCATGTTTGGAGTCGAGCTGCCTCGTCTACTTTCACTCCAGCTCCTCCACGTTCCAGCGCCGGCCAGAAGGAAAAGCAGCGCCGCTTCCAGCGACGTTCCCACGTGTAGGTGGAGAGACAGAGGAAAAGCGAGGGTGGAGGGCAAGTCGAGAAGAAGTGAGTCACGTCCATTACTCAAAACACAGCGTGTCTCGTGGCTGAATCGCTTCCCTGCCTATCACGTGAAATGCAGATGACAAAACGGTGATGGATGGTTTTCTTGTCTTGCATTTTGTGGGAGCACAATGTTCACCGTTATTGTGTTTGTGCGGCGCACGTTTCTGGGGTTTGATTCCGCCTTTAAGTGCTGAGGTAAACAGGCGTGATTCCCATAAAGCCCTGCTGCGAAATCCGGATATGTGCAGCCATCCAGGTGAATTAACACAGAAGCCGGAGTCTAAACTGCAAAGTCAAGCTGCTCTGCTGGAAATCAAAGGCAGTCTGACCTTGTGGTTTGGTAATGTGTTGTTTGAGCTGCTTTTTTTTTTTTTTATACACCGACTGAGCTTCCTTTTAAAAGCAGTTAACGGATCTGAAGCAGCAGCAGAAAACCACCAAGGTTGCTCTCCGGGTGATTATCTTTTGTATGCTTTTTCGTTTCTACGTTATTATTATTGGTGAAGCATCACAGATTTGGGTCAGGAGGAGGGAAGAAAAGGGAAGTCGCTCTTAATTTCATGAGTAAAAGGGGGACAGCGAAGGATGTTTACTTGATGGAAATTGGACCACCGTCAAGCGGAGGACAAAAAAAACAAACAACCTCTTTAACCCTCTGGACCATGAGGTCATTTTCTCGATTTTCTATAATTTTTTTAATTCACCTTTTAAAGCAATTGCACATAAGATACATACCCATGTTTAACATCAAAAATTGCAGAACAATCTCAACTCTATATAATGAGGCCCCGCAAAAGTGTAAAGGAAATATGACTAAAGTTGAAAAATGTAATCTCCATTTTGGAAATTCTTCATATTTCTTGTGAAAACATAACTTTACTCATGTGGTCGAACGGTTTGAAATTGGTTTACCAGAGGTCTTAGGTTCACAAAAACAGTGCAATATATGAATAAAATGGTAGATACATGTAAATAAATGTCTAATAACAAATTTTGTATTATCGTTTTTTGAGTAGAAGTGTTACTACTTTCACCAAAATGAGAGGGGGACTGAGATGAAATGGGATTGAGGAATGACTTTATACTGTCAGATCAAGCAGTGAAAAATTTACATTACAACAGTTTTTTTTTCAAACTAAATATGTACTATATATCTGAGTCAAAATATGTACTAAAAAGGGGGAAAAAGTTTTACTATTTATTTTTTGCAGTGTAAGGTGGGTTGGAAAGGCCTCTGACTGAAAGCCAGTGTATGTTTACAGTGTAGGTGGGTTAGGGTTAACGGCAACTTCTCCTCCAGTTGACTTTGACTTAGGGTTAGGGTTAACAGCAACTTCTCCTCCAGTGGGTTAGGGTTAACGGCAACTTCTCCTCCAGTGGGTTAAGGTTAGGGTTAACGGTGACTTCTCCTCCAGTGGGTTAAGGTTAGGGTTAACGGCAACTTCTCCTCCAGTGGGTTAAGGTTAGGGTTAACGGCAACTTCTCCTCCAGTTGACTTTGACTTAGGGTTAGGGTTAACAGCAACTTCTCCTCCAGTGGGTTAGGGTTAACGGCAACTTCTCCTCCAGTGGGTTAAGGTTAGGGTTAACGGTGACTTCTCCTCCAGTGGGTTAAGGTTAGGGTTAACGGCAACTTCTCCTCCAGTGGGTTAAGGTTAGGGTTAACGGCAACTTCTCCTCCAGTGGGTTAAGGTTAGGGTTAACGGCAACTTCTCCTCCAGTGGGTTAAGGTTAGGGTTAACGGCAACTTCTCCTCCAGTGGGTTAGGGTTAGGGTTAACGGCAACTTCTCCTCCAGTGGGTTAGGGTTAACGGCAACTTCTCCTCCAGTGGGTTAGGGTTAACGGCAACTTCTCCTCCAGTGGGTTAAGGTTAGGGTTAACGGTGACTTCTCCTCCAGTGGGTTAGGGTTAGGGTTAACGGCAACTTCTCCTCCAGTGGGTTAGGGTTAACGGCAACTTCTCCTCCAGTGGGTTAGGGTTAACGGCAACTTCTCCTCCAGTGGGTTAAGGTTAGGGTTAACGGTGACTTCTCCTCCAGTGGGTTAGGGTTAGGGTTAACGGCAACTTCTCCTCCAGTGAAAGACAAAGAGGAACATGTGACTCAATCCAGGAAAAAGCAAAAAAATGTAGAAAAAAGGCGTGCGACTTCCCGGTCAGGAGCCAAAAGGACTGAATTATAATTAGTGTAACTTAAAAGACTCGGTCTCGGTGACCTTGTTTATCTGAGAATCTGATGAAAGAAGTGTTTTCTTCTACAAACACAAAGAACAAACACAAAAGGCTTTTTTCCTCTTTGCGTTTCACGCAGAGAAACTTTCCCAACGGCCGTGAGTATTTTGTGTTTATTTGTAGTCTCGTGAGGTCTCGGAGGAGCTGCAATGAGTTTGTGTTCACAGGGTTAGAGAGAGAGTCTCCTGGAGATCATTTGCATATACATAAAGGCTTTTATGCAAATGTGACTTTGCATCACCAGACACTATTTACTATCATTTCTGTTTTTCTATTAAAGCTACTTGCTCACTTAATGGCCCCTCCGACCTATTTCGGCACACATGAATACTAGTTTCAGCTAAAATATGGCGGCACGGAAAAAACTATTACGTTCACCAAATGTAAACGGCCTGAATCTTAGTGTGTGAGAGGAACAGAGTCCCTTGACTCAGATGAGAAGCTCCATATTTGCCCAAATTCAATTATGTCCCATAAAACCAGGCATTAGTTTAATGACACCAGGTGCTGATGATAAGTAGATATGTTCAGTATGTATATATTTATTAAAAAAACACTTTTAGTTTTAGTTTTTGTGGCTGCATTTTAAACAATCAGTAATGGAACTAGTGGGATCGGTGGTCTGCATCGGGGTTCTCTAACCACCGGCCCCCCCTTGGCCACATTCACACTGTTTCTTCACTCCTGTGATTCTTTTATCGTAAGGATTTAATTTCCAAGCAAGGCGAATAAGCATAACGTTGCCTTTTTTCTAATTATTTCACATTCAATTAGCAAGCTATGTCCGACTGCGTGGAGCTGGAAGGGAACGCCGGTCTCATCTACAAGGACAGCGACCCGTTTTCTTTCGGGAATACGACAATAAACGACATCGCCGAACATGTGAAGCAGTATGACAAAGTACAGGTTCAAGCGCTGTACTCTCCATTACATTTCAAGGGAAAACGGATGGAAATGTAAACAAAAAATGGAACAAAAACAACAGACATTCATCAAAAAACACACTCAAAACGTAAAAAACCAACGTAATGCACAACAATCAGGTTTTAGGAGACCACTAGCCAGAGGACCCAGATCCTCATCAGTACCGGCCAATACATTTCATCCGTGCCTCATATTTTGAAGGAAAACATCCCCATAATGCATGGACGGGCTTCGGCCCCCATGCGGGTTCCAGAGAGGCTCGCTTTTATTTGATGAAGTGAACAAGGAGCGATTGTTTTAGCTGGAACGGTATCGGGTAATAGGCGAGGAGTGAACTGTATGAATGGACGGAAGCCAAGAGGTGTGGCTGGGGATGAGCGATCATCAAAGAGGAAGAGCGAGACAGTCGCTGTGATTGAACATTCTCCAAACTGTATCGACAGCTCCGTCCAGAGGAAGCGGCGCTCGCCAGCGTCAGATCGGATGTTTTTTGGCTCTCCGGTCCGGTTGGTTGCTTTTTGGTTTACGCGGAAAGCCGCCTGGCAAGTCCAGCGGCCGAGCAGCCATGTGCTCAGTGCAACTTGAGATGAGGAGCGTCAGTGCTTTGGTCGTCTGGTGCCAATCGTCTGTGGTTGCTGCCTCCTCTTTGTAGTTCCTGCTGAGGTCGGCACACAGTCAGCAGGGCTCGTCTCTGCTGCTGAGGAAGTGATGCACTGCTGTTCTTTCTTGTAGAACGAGAGATTAAGCAGGACGCCTTCAGTTTTATGGAAATGTTGTACCAGTATGTACCTGTGCATTAAGACGCACTGTATACAACTCTAAATGATAAAAATGGTTGTTTGTCAGACCCATTCAACCGTAGAGGTTTGGTTTCATTAAGTTTAAGAAATAAATAATGCTTTATTAATCCCTTCGGGGAAACTGGTCTCTGCATATAACCCATCCTTAGTCATTACATTACATTTAGCTGACGCTTTTATCCAAAGCGACTTACATGCTATACAGTAGACACAGCAACGGTGAGCAATTAGGGTTAAGTGTCTTGCTCAAGGACACATCGACATGGACTAGCGGAGCCGGGAATCGAACCACCAACCCTCTGATTGAAAGACAGACCTGCTAACCACAGTCACCATTAAGGAGCAGTGTGCTGCTGTGAGGCGTCCAGGGTGAAACTAGGTTTCAGTGGTCTTAGAACGATCACTCTCCCCTTGAGCTACAACCACTCCAAACAAAGCCAGTGTGCCGTGGGAGATTGTCACGTGTGCCGTGGGAAAATGTCCAATTTCACTTAATCGGTCCAAAAATAGTTGCTGTAAAATAATGTTTCATTGTTGAGCGCCTGAGTCTGCAATATAGTGGCTGGCCTAGTAATTCAATAATTTTCCATGCCAGAAGGTAGCACAATAATTACCTATATATGCTGTCTTCTGCTACAGTGTGACATTTTGCAACTTTTTTGGTTCTTGGTGTGCCGCAGGATTTTTTTATTGTAGAAAATGTGCCGCGACTCAAAAAAGGTTGAAAAACCGAGTAAATCTGGCCCATTTCTTTCCAGTAAGGCCTGCAAAACTTGAACGTCACGTCCACGTCTTGTACTCACAAACACAAACTGGTGTTGCTGGGACCAGACCGAGGCCGGTTGTAAATGTTCTGTAACTCTAAATGGCGCCATCAACTCTGAAAGATGCAACTGGATACTGTACAAATACGGCCTTCCAGTAGCTCCTGACCTGTAAATAATACCTGTTCCCCAGCTGCACGTATACACAGCAACACACACACACACACACACACACACACACACACACACACACACACACACACACACACACTTGGAGGCAGGTTACCTTGGAGGCCCAGGAACAGGTGTCCCTCTTCCCCGGCCGGCAGGCTTGCCCCTCACCGACGGCACCTTGGCGTCCTCCGAGCCCCCGTTCAGATACGTGAGCTCCTGCAGCTGGGCCTGCCGGATCTCATCGTTGTAATCCTGCACACAGAGAAGCGAGCTGTTCACACACAAACACACTGACGGCAATGGACTCGCTTTCAATTACGCCGTATTAAATTCCCGTCCTCTATCTCCAGGGCTACAGCCCCGGGAATATCTAATTAATGTACTTTACAGTACCGCCGCGGCCGGCGCTCCGGAGGCTGCGAAACATTTCAGATCGGCCCCGTTGATAAATCCCCGCGACCCCGTTTGCCTTCATCTTCTCTCAGAGTTGCTTTTTCCCACTAAATTAAAGCGCGTAATTAACGCGCAGATAGGTCTTAATGAGAAAAAAACGATGATGTGATTGTCACGTGTCCGCTCTATCAATAAATATGTTTTATGGCAACGGTGGGAAGAGATAGCGCGGAGAGGGGTCTGCTGGTAATTAATGGGGGAGATGTGAATCATCATAGAGCACTGGAGAGATCATCCATAATGGATGCAGGGAGAGTAAATACGCTCCCATGAAGGGTTCGGCCCATGCAGGCTCCTGTAGTTATTCCCGTTGTACCCTCGACTTCCCACTCCGGATCGCAGATCTTCAGACGTCTTTCCACAAAACACTTTGAGCGTGAAGGCAAAAGAGCCAGTCGCTGCTGTTGATCGCCCACTCGAGGATGAGTCTCATGGAGATTCTCCAGGAAGTGGGAAAGGCAAAGCCGGAAATAGTGTGTGTCTGTATATTCTGTTATATTCTTGTCTATTAAAATATGTTCAAGTTGCTCGAGGGCAGAATAACATATAATGAAGCTGTAGTCACCACAACATACGCCTGTTATCAGTGTCTTGTGATAAAAGGGGAGGATCCTCCTCCTCCTTGACATTACATTACATTTCATTTAGCTGAGGCTTTTATCCAAAGCGACTTACAATAAGTGCATTCCACCATGAGTACAAACAAGAATCACGAAGGTACAATTTCATCAATAAAGTTAAACTACAAAGTGCTATCAGTAAGAGCCATTCCAGTGCTACTAAAGTGCTACTTCCTTTATTCCAGGTATAGTCGGAAAATATGTGTTTTTAGTTTGCAACGGAAGATGTAGAGACTTTCTGATGTTCTGATGTCACTGAGGAGCTCATTCCACCATCGAGGAGCCAGGACATAGTCGAGAATAGTCAAGACTTTGAGTGTTTAGCTCTAACGTTCACAAGTTAGATCCAATTAGATGTTGGGACGATGCGATGGAACCTGTGTACGAAAACCTGTGTACGAAAGGGCCGAACATCCGGTTGTTGTGGAAGTTGTTCACGCTCGACCTGTTGACGGATTTTTTTTTTAGCTTTCGAATTTATAGAAGGGTTTACATGTTGTTTATGTCCCTGTTTGTGTGTGTGCTTTGGTTGAGAATGTTCTAATTTTACATTTTAATTAATTCAAATGTGTGTTTGCGTGCATACTGCTAGTTACTCAATCCATTCTTATTGCCTTTGTTGTGATGTCCAGTAAATCGAGTGTCTGGTTCATGCACTTTTTATTCCTCCTGTGTGATTTAATATCTTTTTATACCAAAAACGAGAGGAGTTGTTCGGCTGAATTCTCCATCAGGCATCCAATAACTACGACTCTAACAGTGTGTGTGTGTGTGTGTGTGTGTGTGTGTGTGTGTGTGTGTGTGGAGGAAGACGGGGAACCCACCGGTATCAGGAACTTCTTGATCTCCTCCAGGGCGTGGCCCATCCTGGCGTAGGCCTCGGCCGGCGGGGCGAACACCTCGATGAGGACGTGCAGGTCTTCGTTCAGGTGCTGGTATTTGGCCTCGCCGCTCTGCCGCAGCTCTTCTTCCTGACAGAAAAAAAGAAAGAAAAAAGAAACAAGTTTGGCGTCGTACGTCGTCTGTCGAGGGAACGAGCGCGAGTCAGCTGTCACAGTCAGCAAAATGTATTGGTTTTTTTTCTCGTCTGTGTTTGTCGAGGGTTTACTGCGGGGAGCGTTCACACAATGAGGTTTGATGCCTTCGGGGCTGGAGAGTAGAAAACAGACAGACAGGACATATTTATGTGGGTTCTTGTAAACGTATATTTGCAAACAGGTGATGCCGACTATCTTTTCTACTGCGGCTGTCACGTTTACCTGATTACTTTGTTGTCACGCAGCTGCCTGTCCCGGTAACGAATGATGAAGGTGAAGTACGAGCTCTCGTGCACTTCATCATCATATCTGCTCTGCTTATTGCATTTTTCTCATCTATGTGAGCTCTGCTAACATAAATTAAGCAAAGTTGGGAGGCGAGAATATATTTGATAGGGTGAAATGAGTTATTTTTAACAATAGTTTTAAAAAAAAAAGACATTTTTATATGTGTCAAGAGTAGGGAAGTGTGATTCTGCAATAAATGACTAATGGGACAAATTACTTATTTAATTATCTACACCAGAAAAAAAAGAGAAATTTATATATAGCAACCGAAAGTCTAAAGAAAAAGACATCACAATATTAGATGCTTTCTGAGATGAGTCCTGGGAAATGAAGTGCACAAAGACCTCAGCAATCACCACAATGCACCATAGAGACTAATTAAAAGTAAGGATGCTCAAGGATTATTACATTAAATAAAGACAATAATCTTAAAATAGATGGTAAACCTCCCTCCTACAAACATGTATGCACTACTACTGTAATGTGGACCGGAGGCAGATGGTGTATCGAGGGTTGACCCCTATGACCTTCATGACCTTTCCTTTTGCACAACCCTCATGTCTATACACGTCACTTCACCGGTGGAACATCTCTCCATCCCCAACAGGGATTGAGGCTGACGTCGGTCCAGTCCTTCATGTCCCTCTAGGGACCACGTTCGCCTGTAATGGTGCGTTCACACCGAGTAGATTACATGTAATGTCAATGCACAGACGCGAATGGTTGCGAATGACGCGAATTTCCGCCGGGCGGCGCGAATGGCGCGAATAACGCCATAATAAGTTGAAATTTTCCAACTTGTACGAAAATTCGTAGGGCGAAAGCCAATCAGAATTGAGAATGATGGTGCGACATTTGAGGGACTTCCACAAGAAGTTTAAAGCTAACAAGTGGTTAGTTCAATAGTGGAAACAGTACTGTTTTTACGGAGATAAGCCCCGCCCCCTTTCTGGCGCGAGTAAAGCCAGTAGCGAATGACGCAAATTAACCACATAAAGTCGAGCGAGTAAACTCACGCGATTAACGCACCATAAGAAAGGTACCATGACAACCCATCCAACAGTTTCTAAGTGATTTCAGTCTGAACCCAAAGCGGTGAACCGATGCATCCATCCGTCTGGCCGATCCTCGGTGCCGATGCCGAGATGTCGATCAAGCTCGTCGGGTCCGACGTGTCGTGGCTGTCGGAGCCGATAAAGTCTGATCAAAACAACTGCTGCACCAGACTCGCGTTTCACACGACACCTTTATTTTTGCGCTCCTCTTTGAACAACTCCAACTGAGTCGTATCTCACGTCACTAGTCGGAGTGAATATCAAGTTTTTCCGTGACAGACGACAACTTTGCCGTCTTCGCTTCAGTCACAACATCAATCCAACCCCCCGTCGATGCCGCGGAGGGCGAAGACATGTCGGAAGTTACTGATTTTGGGTCTGTGCTAAAAGAGCATGTGTTTGTTGTTTAGTTACTTTATACCAAAACCACTAAAAGTGGAGCGTACGCTCCTACTTTTCCTCACTTCCTTTCATTTAAACTGCAACAGAACAACAGTGAGGGCCGTCCAGGCCCGACAGAAGCAGGCCAGTGTACTGTTATTGATGGCCAGAAATAGGACAGCGAAAACCCCAAATGTCTCCCGCCACATTACACAAAGGAAACAACAGGTCCGGCGTCCCAGTTTCTCGTTTTCAACAAGAAAAAAAAAAGTCTTCTCCGGGGCCCTCAACTCGATGGCTGCCCCTTCTCCTTCTCCAGCGCCATGCAAGCCCGTGTCTCTGATGTCACCTAATTATAAATAACCTTCTTTTAAGAGTGCCTGTGGTATGTTAATGATATGTTAATCCCCCCCCTCTATAAATCTGTGCTTTACGAGCAGAGGGCTCCTCAACGCGCTGCCGAAGCTGCCGGTGTCGAGTGGGGAGTGTGAGCATGGGTGTTAGAAAGAGACGACTGATTGCAGACCTCTTTCCCTTCATGTGTTCCTTGGAATTTTATGAAGAGTAAAAAAACAATGCTTATTTAGTGCAATACCAGACTACTGTCTGAGAACTTCCATCTATACGGACCATTCAACATGTGCAAAGTGTCCATGCTGAAGCTCATGGATATCTCTATACCCGTCTGTATATGTGTGACCACATCATTTGCATATGATATTATCGCAGCGGTTTTCCGACACGAGGGCTCCTCCCCCAGCGCCGATAAGAAGCATCAGAGCTCCAGCAGAGTCCTGCAGCCGCTAAGCAGCCCACGGTGGGAGATTACAGCTGTCTGTTTTTCATATCTACCGACGGGAATCTTTCCTCCCACTTTCTCTCCCCCGCAAATCTGCTTAGGAAAAAAGCCGCTCGCCCTGGAAACAGAAGGCCGGAGCGCTGCGGACGAGACCGCCGTCCGGCTCGGAGCGCTCGCATTCGAGTGAAATTAAGGGGAGATTTTGGGGAAAGAAGGAGGTCAAGTTCTACCAATCTGTGATATGAACGCTTCTACTTCCATTCTGAGGAAGTACGAGAGCGTTCCCGCCCTTCACTGGTTACCAGTAGCGTACAGAATTGATCCTTTCATTTGTTTTTAAAGCAGCGAATGGACTGAAGCCGCTTTGTATCTCCAATCTGCATCTTTTCTTCCTCTCAGATGAGCCGACCAATTGCTGCTCTTCATCCAGTCGAGGTGAAAGGGTGATCGAGCCATCGACGTCTCCCGATCTACTTCCGCTAATCCAAATCAATCACAACGGGGAAGTCGTCAAAATTCCTACATCGCCTGATTTGCCGTGGAAAATCTACCCCAACGCCTCCAACGCCTTCAGGGAAGATGGGAAATAAAATCCTACCCGTAGCAGAAAGCTGGAGTCTGCAGAAGATAAAAAGGGGGCCGAGCAGCGAGAGCGATTAAGACATCGGCGATGACGTTAACAATAAGACAATGAGGCGAAATAACAATTGAACGGCGACCGACAATGTCAATAGATTGACTTCGTACGCCCGTGAGCACAATAGAGTGTCACCCTGAACTTTATCTCCCGTGATTCAAAGGCTTGTTAATGTGGACGAAACGGTTGAAATGGCTTCAAATAATAATAATAGACTCGCAATGTATTCACAAGCACACACAGCCGGGTTCTTTTATTTGTATTTTCTTCTGACACATACAGATACATCTTCTGAGTCCACGGAGGTATTTCAGCTGAGGTGATCGTTCCATCTGTCGGGAAAATGAAAGCCGGGGAAGGAAAATGGGGATGAGTTAATCACGGTGCTAACGAGGAGGCGGGACCTTTACGTCATCCTGGAAGACTCTGTCTCCGGCAGCTCGGGGCCCTTCAACCTCTCCGCCCTCCCATTCATCGTCAACACCGGATCACGGTCCCGCAGCAGCAAAGATTTGGGGAATTATCCCGGCTCTTTGCAGCGCCGCCGCCAAATGTAGCAGCTTAAAAAAAGGGAATGCACTGGACATTGCACTGTTTTATCCTCCAACGTGTCCGTTTTCGGAGTATAGCAAGAAATGCATGTCCATCTGGCGCCTCCTTGCAGGGCAGGATGTGTTTCATCATTAGACAGCAGCGTGGCCTCACGTGGCGCTTCAGCAATGGAAAGACAGCTTTTGTTTCACCTTGACCTGAAGCCTCAAAAGCAGATCCTCTCTTTTTGCTCTTCTGCAGCCAACCGGCCCCCATGACCTCCGCGAGGAATTTGAAGTGCTAAAAAATGATGATGATACATACTGCGCCAGTCAGCAAGCGGCTGAAGATAAAGTAGTAGTTTTGTAGCGAAGGTGTATCCTTCTTCTCTCCCTCCGAAAAACAATAAAGAAAGGAGGAAGCGGCGTCCGATAGAAAGCTGTCAGTCATAAATCCTGCATTGGTTTGGCGCAGACAGGTAAGGGCTGCCGAGGTCAGCACATCTCCGTGACAGATCTTTTCTTCGGGTGCTCCAGAGGAGTTGGACCGTCGACGCCTACACAGAAATCAAAAAGAATGTCCTGTACGAAGGCGGGAATCATCGCCACCGACAAATCAACCCCCGACGAACCGGAGGGAAAGATGCAGACAGGTCAAGAGATTATCCTCCGTTAGCCGGCGCAGCATCCGATTCTTTGGAGACATTTATACCCTTTTTTTTAATGTACAGACATGATCATGGATGATAGAAAGTCGTTAAACTGGATTGTGTTTGAAATATAAAGTTTGCCGTCTTTTCAAGCCACAACGTTCCCATTTATGTTCAAATCAATCCGACGCATGCTTTATTATCTTGGGACGGAGCGTATATGCAAACAAAGCCATAAATTGGGAGGCTTGTCGTTTGTACTTTGTTTACGATGAGGGAACCGGCTTTCAGCGGCGTCAGGCGTGTTGGCTGATCCCCGAGATCCTTCCCATTTCCATAAACTTTTGAAATTTGTTTTTCAAGTTGGAGCTGTTTTTCAAAGCTGCGTGTGACCCACGAGCCGTCAATCAAACTGTCGGATGGTGACCTGTTTACAGCTTTAAATTATACAATTTAAATTTAAAATGAGACAAACATGGAGCTAAAGTTAGAGTAATGGGTGCAGAAAAACTAAATGAAAGAATTTTCTCCATGTGATGGAAGGAAACTTAAACTTACAGGTTCTGGAACAATTGGATTACTAATTATGTAAAACATATACAGAAGCCGCATATTAGAACAGATTTGAACACGTTTTTAGACATTTTCATTGAACAAAACAAATATAACAATAACAGTTTGATTAATTAAATCTAGTCAACCAGCAGACAATTCAATTGCAACCATTTTGAAAGTTTTTAAATAACAAAAACTGTAAAAATGCACTTTTTCTACACTGTAAAATGTGAATGTTTTCTCGTTAACTCAGTTTTCTACAACAGCAAAATGAATATTAGACATTTAAATGACCAAACCTCCAATCTAATGGCTTTTCAACAGTTTTAACTTCATGAATGAAGACCTTCATGTGTAACTAAAGCTGGAACAAGAGCACAAACTCACCGTTTGTCAGATAATCCTAATGTTGGCTTTTCACTGGACCTTGAAAAGGTATCTTTCTAACCTTTAAAGGTCCAACCCACCTTCTCTTCAAGCCATGTGGAAGACTGACAGCAGCAGGCCAAGATACAATGATGTGGAGGAAGGGGGGATGGAGGGATGGAGGAAGTAACAGTCAGGTGGCGTTACCTTTTCCTTGTCTCTCATGGATCCTTTTCCGAGAATCGACATCTTCGTGAGCGTGTCCTCCTGTAGTCTCTTTAACGAGTTCCCGCGTGGCCCGAGGAGTTTGCCGACAAAGTTAAACTGCAACAGAGAGCGAGAGCGCGGATCAGTCAGCATCTGTGTGTTTGAGATAAAAAAAAAGTCTTCGGCTGCAGCGGCGACCGAAGCTAATGAGACGTTATCAGCAGTTTCTGCCGCCGCGTCCTGATGGGATTCGGCGCCGAGACGTTTCTGGGAGGCGCCTCATCCCGGGATCACCCCGCCACCTGGTCGTGGCTTTATGGTTTCATAGTGCAGGAAAGAAAAGTCTGAGCATAACAGTAGCATTAAAATCAAAAGAGTGTACAGTGGACACAACAAAGTCAGTTATTCCTTGCATTACACATATTCATTTCTTTTTATGTCATTTCCATAATCATGGTGGTGTAAGAGAGAATTTCCAGAGATGGAAATACATTGTGAATTGCTGTATCATTGCTAAACACATCCTAGAATCCACCTTTGTCCATGTTAACAGACCTGACACTCATGTATCGTGTTATTAATATGACTAATAATGGTGTTTTTCATCTCTCCAACCAGGGGCAGTGTCCTCGAGGTTATAATCGCCACATGTTCCAGTGCAGAGCCGACAGTAATGAGGCCGGCTCTTCTGTTCTTCGCCAACTTGTGACCGCCAAATAAAAAATAAAAAAAGAGTGTGAATAGAATAAAAAACGCAATACAATTAAGTCATAGAAATAAAACATATCTACTGAGTCCATTCAGGCGTATTTCTCTGGACTGTAAATAAAAGCATTGATTAAATGCCCGCAGTCAGCCCCAACAGCCTCCACTAATGAGGTGGAGAAGTCTGCACCTGTTTGTTGCCTGAGAGGTGGAATCCAGGGCACAAGAAACCTTTTCCAAAAATGTAATTACCAGGAGTCCATGGCAACGACTAAAGGTGATAAACTCTTTTCTCCCCTCAGAAGTTTAGCAGCTGGACACTTTTCTGATGTAACGGATGAAGTCAAACTGGTTTACGGGATGGGGAGGAGACAATAATATACATCCCCCATCCACAGTAGAAATTATGCCCATGCAAAGTGTTATAATTTGGAGTATATGGCATGTGCAATACATCTCATTCATCAGATTATTTAACAAACTGCATCCAGCCAATGTGTTTTGGGGCGTTTATTAGACAGATGGCAGCAGAGGCATGATGGGAAACATATGGAACAACATGCAACAACATTCCCGGGACAGATGTTGCAGTTCATGGACTAAGCATTGACTCCTAGGCCACCAGGGCCGCCCCATTCCAACATAATTTAATCATTATACATATCAAAAACATTTACAGTCCCACGCTCAGATTATTAAATGGACAAAAAAAAACAAAAATGGTCAGAATTGATGCAGCAGAAGCCAAGATATTCGGAATTTTAGCACCAAGGTCAAACTTCTATACACTTCCCACAATGCAACAGTTATCTAAGTGATCTCAGAGCTACAGAAGACAATATACAATTGTTTTCACAGGCAGTGTACAACTCCCCATGACTAGTTTCACTACTTAATTTTACATTTTTAATGTTTCAATCAATTAATGTTCTTTCAAACTTGTTATGTTCACCACTTGCATTGAGTTGCAGCGATTCATTTATGCAGATTTTAAGAAATCTGAACTTTCCTGACATGGGCCGAAAACATTCCCTTAAATCTGTTGAACGCCATGTTCCCGAATGTTTGAATATAAATGTGCAACATTATCATAATGCGCGCGTTTGAGTCCAACATTGAACTTGAGCGCCGCCGGCTGTGTCTCCATCTATCAAAGGCTTCCCGGCTTAGATTACTCCACAAGGTCAACGCTTTTTTTAGCCGTATAAAAAAAAAAAAAGATGTTATGCATTACTATGTCGAGGCATGTTGTGTGCAGACACCCATCAAAGTCGCGCGTCCTTTACGCGGCCTAAACGCAATTCCACCGGCAGCTGGAGATGGCCGGGGAGACAAAGGGAGAGCGATGCTTTTCTCCCCCTCTCCATGTTTTCCTTTAGCCGTGAGTTATACAGCTGTCTCCCTCAACTATCCAGCTCATCAATTAGCTTGCAGGAGGTTAAAAAAAACAAAACAGTTTGGTTCTACGCCTCACCTATATCTCTCCTGCCTTTTGTTCAGAACCCAAGTGCTTATTAGGTGCCCATCCCCGGGTGAGGGATTTCAGAGGCGAGCTTTAGCGGTTCGCTCTAAATGACTGTTGATTTGCTGAACTCCAGCGGCTCTCGGCTACTGTACGTTCCTTCCAACGTTTAATAATTACCCCGAGTCCTGTGGCTGGGTGGGATCTTACAGCGGCCTGTCCCGCCCCTTGCCTCTTAAAGAGCTGTGTCCCACTGCGCTAATTCCCAAAAGTAGCCTCCTGCGAAGTCTCTAACCTTGAAGGGATGAATATGCACGACATGTGCAGCTTCACGTCCCAGCGTGTGGACTTTGATGATGATGACTTCCGTCCTGCGTGGACGTCACCTGAAACAAATCAATGCCTCGCGCTCAAATGTGCACACTGATTAACTCTGTGTGTGTTGAGTAGGACACGAATTGTTGGGTCAGTTTATAGTTCTCTAAGCAAACACGGGCTCTGATGTATTTAAATTCATGAACGGGTTCATCAAAGGAACAGAGGTTGTCAGGAAATGTTTTCAATGTGCCGAGTTTAACCGATCCGTCATCTCCACCTGGACAGAGCCTTGGTCACCGAGCTGCGCCGCCTCTCGAACAAGGGCGAGATCAGACAGCCGGCATCTCGCCGTGCTACTTCGGCTCCACGTGCACGGGTTGCACCCTTCCTCCGTGCACGCGTTGCACCCTAACCCTCCTTGCACGTGTTGCACCCTTCCTTTGTGCACGCGTTGCACCCTTGCGTTGCACCCTTCCTTTGTGCACGCGTTGCACCCTTGCGTTGCACCCTTCCTTTGTGCACGCGTTGCACCCTTCCTTTGTGCATGTGTTGCACCCTAACCCTCCTTGCATGTGTTGCATCCCTTCCTCCGTGCATGCGTTGCACCCTTCCTTTGTGCATGCATTGCACCCTAACCCTCCGTGCACGGGTTGCACCCTTCCTTTGTGCATGGGTTGCACCCTTCCTTTGTGCATGCATTGCACCCTAACCCTCCGTGCACGGGTTGCACCCTTCCTCTGTGCATGAGTTGCACCCTTCCTCTGTGCATGGGTTGCACCCTTCCTCCGTGCATCCAGGAGTGATGTGCTGGTAATTTATTTGATGTTAATTTAAGTTCCTGGCTATTTAAAAAGAGATGATGCAGATGTTTGACTAATGCCGGTAAATGTCAGAGAGGTCTTCATCTGGACATCGGGTCCTCGCATGGAGCATCCTCCGAATATGAGAGTCTCACCGAACACATCACTGTAATCCCTGCTGTTTTATCAGAAATCAAAATCGGTCTGACTCCGACTGTGATTGATGCTCCGGGGGCTCGCTAGTGCTTTAGTTATCACACGGGATTACGTGACTTACAATAAAAACCTGCCTGGGCTCCAGCACTGGTTCAAGTCATTAAACCGTGAGAGAGGATTGTGCTGCGGCCATCTACAAGCACCGCAATACAAGCTGGTGTGTTTAAGCACAGGTGTGTGGCCTGCTGCTCTGTTGTGGTGTTGGCTACACACACACACAAAATCACTAAGAAAATAGAAGAAAAAAACAGAAAAATCTGAGCTCTTTTCATCATTTGCCGAATGCAGTGCTGCGAGCCTGGCGAAAGGTGTGCTCACGGAAAAGAGAGCCAGCGCTGGGCGATTGTGCTGAGGACAGCAGGACGGGAACTACAGCAGAAGGATAAATCACCGCTCCCAGCGCAGAGAAAAGCCCCAGTCTGAACTGGAAACAAACCAGTGGGACTCCTTACGCCTCGCTAATGGCCTGCGGCGCTTACCGCCAAAAGAGAAAGAGAGAGAGAAGAGAGCCCGCGGATCAAAATGTACAGATGAGCGCTGATAGTGCATCCTTGTTCGGGAAGTGTATTTTTAGTTGCTGAGTAGGTGTGACATTATGTGTCATACTGGTTAAATCACGGTTTTAAATCTTAAGAAATGCTTGAATTCTATCTTGTTTTGCTCTAAAATGTAAAATAGCAGCTCCTGGGTCAGCATCTATCAAACAATGGGCCCTTATTCAGCAGAATCTTCCGATGAGGTGCCCTAGATTTATTCCTACGAAAGGTCAAGGTCAGATTAGCTCTCACATGAGTTCTAATAACGACGAATCCCTTTGTTCTCGTGAATTGAACAACAGTCGATCCTAATTAGCAGGAAAATGCCCATAAAAGGGCATCGGTCTGCAGGGCCGTGTGCAGAGGAATTAAAAAAAAGAAAAACACATTGTTTGCATTTCAGTTTTTAATGTGTGATTGTGAGCTCTATGTTCTTATTGTTTTAATGTATTTGTTTTAATTATATAGCTTTTATGATGATTTTAAAAATGTTTTGTAAAGGGTTTTTAACTACGATATATAAATTAAATGCATTATTATTAGTAGTAGCAGTAGCGTCCGTCAGCCTATAAATGATAAATCACCAATTATCGGACAGTTCCCAATTAAAATATTTGATGTGTTAGTGTTAATGTATTTTAAAAGACCATATTTATAAAATCTTGAAATAATGACTTAATAATAATTTAAATAATAGCGTGCAACGTCCAAATGAATGAAAACGCAACAACAACCATTTGGCACCAAACTGTCCGCTCTCTATTGTGCTTCCTGTGGTTCTTACCTTGGAACGAATCCAATTAAGCAAATCCAATTAAGAGAACATCGGTGGGTGTCAGGACGAGTGCGTTCTTTAAGAAGAACGTCCTTCTTTAAGTGATCAAGGCCCATTGTTTGCTGCAGAGCTCCCCACCGCCGAAGAGCCCATTACACGACGGAACCACAGCGTGCAGCACTTTGATCCCAGAAATCCGGAAAAGATTCATCACTGTTGGGTGTTAAAAAGCGGCTGAGGAACAGATCTGTCTCGTCGCGGGGGAATCAACAGCCCGGAACTTGCTGCGCGGCGTCCTTCGCCCGCTTCACTCATGATAAAAAGCCATGTTTGCGGAGGATGGATCCAAACCCCCCCCACCGCCCCCCCCCCCCCCCACCTTCCGCACGTGCTGCTAAATGGCTATTTGGAAAATGTCTTCGATGCCAGGAGCCCAAAGGTGATGCTCGCAGCTCAGGAGAAAAAACCCATTCGAGTCAGACCGATCACTCTCGCCATTGCTACCTGTCACATGGAACAAATTGAATTTGTCTTCCTTCGGTGGCTTGTTGGAGCTCTAAACAGCGTATTAGTACTACTACTTATCAAAGCTGTCAAAGCAAATCTGTTTAGCTTTGAACCTCGGAGACTTAGAGCAGCATCCAGATGACACGGCACGCAAACATACAGCTCCAGGGTCTTCATCACCTCAGAGTACTCTTCACCTCAGAGTACTCATCACCTCAGAGTACTCGGACTTGGATTAAATTTGGTGAACAGACATTCCAACTACTTTAAGCCATAAGTTTGGTTTTTAAAAGTCTACTTTTTAAAATGTTTACGGTTCACATATACGGGGTTCATACACATTCTGACCAATGGATTTCCATAACTTTTCCAGGACTTTAAACCAAATTTCCATGACCAAACATTTAGTGAAATCTGGGTGTGTCCATGAAAAAGTGATAAAATGTAGTATTTAAGCTAACAATGAGGATTCCAAAGCATACAGTATTCCTTAAAGGACACAAATGAATGAGAGACAATAGTTTGATTAAAAGAATAAACATTTATAGATATACTCAGCGTATGCCTGCTTATATTTTGAGTTTTTCTTTTAAAAGAATATTAATGATTTCAAACTCATCGTAAATGAACGACATGAACACATGAATATAACACATTTACATGACTTTTCCAAAACTTTTGGGGTTTTACTTTTTTCAAGGACTTTTCCAGGCCTGGAAATAACCATTTTAAAATTCCATGACTTTTCCAGGTTTTCCATGACCGCATATGAACCCTGCAAAGAACCCGACTGAACATTGATATATTCAGTCAGTGAATGACAACAAAAGCTGGGATCTTAAGACCTTTGGTAACGCTTTATAATAACTACAAGCTATGAAGCATTAGTTAAGTATGAGTAAACATTCATAAAACATTCTTCCACACTTTATAAATGTAATTATAAGAGTTATTTTTGCTTGTGGTGTAGAGAAGTCTCTCTCTGGTACTATGGCTAAATGCCCGCTCTGAAGCATTATAGATTAATTCCTTTACAAATGGTGAATCCATCATTTAGAAAGTGAGGAACAATGCTTTATAAATGATGAATCAAGTGTTTACTCATACTTAACTAATGCTTCATAGCGTGCAGTTATTATAAAGTGTTACCAGATCTTTTGCTCGCACGATGCAACACTTTGTGGAGTCTAACTTTCCCTTTGATGGATTATATTTTGGAGGATGTGGTCATTGCTTTTGTTAAAACATGAAAATAAATGATTTTCACTGTCATTTGTGTGCAACATTTCCTCACCGAGTCTCTCACATGAGAAGACGAGTGTAAATGAAAAACAGTGGAAGATTTTTCAGTGACAATTATTTTAAATTAAAGAGTGTTGACAGAGGACGTGTTTGTCACGGAGCTCAAATGTGGAGTTTCTAAAGCTATACGTGTGAAATTAATTGCCGATCTTGGGACTCATTTTTACACCCAGCATGTTAAACTGACAGACTAACAGCCATTATTTTACCGTGCATGTCATTGAAATGCTGCTGTGCAGAAAAGCATGGTTTTGGGGGGGGGGGGAATTAAACCCGAATGCACCTCTATGGAGCTGTATTGGTTCAGCGTTTCCTCTCTCCACACGCTGCAGGTTACCGCCGTCCTTCCTCCCCGGAGGGCTGAGGTGAAAACTTGAGTGATGTTCCCGTCTCAGAGCGGCCCCTCTCACTTTTACACCAACCTCCCCATCGCGCTCCCAGCGGGAGATCCCTGTCATGCACCGAGCGCCGGGATCCAATAAACGCCGGTGGCGGCGAAGGCTCCTCGCGGTGCTCGCGAATGTGGCAACGGCGTTATCGCTCAAAAAGCGGCTTCACGTGGAGGTCACCGCCGAGCCGGCTGTCCCGGACCCTTCACGTGTGACGTATGTGCAAGCATTGCAAAGGCTCTCTCGCTCTTCAAGCGATTCGTTTTTCGAGAAAAATAACTTTGGAAAAACGGCTTTTAAAAAGGGTCATCAGAAATCCCCGGCACACTCGAGAAAATAAAATCCACTGTAAGATAATTCCTCTGAATCATACATTCATAAATATTCATTGACAAATTAATATACCAAGACATCAAAGCGTCATTGACCAAGGTCAGTGTAATGGAGAGGTGTGTGCATGAGGGAAAAGAGTGAGAATTATGTCCCTTTAACGCATGCAATCCATCCCTGAAATGTTCAGGAACATTACCTGTTTGAACGGGAGCAGGGAGGCATATTCAGGCGGATCCGTACCGCCAACCTCCACCTCGAGTGGGAAAAGGCGGCAGATTGAAACGGCGCTTTAACGTCCTGGTGCACGTGTGAAACGTGAAAAATCCCAGAGTGGGGCGTGAAAAAGGTTATCCCGATAATTTTACCGGGAGCGATGTGCGAAAGGGGCTTCGCAGTCGTAGCATTTCAAAAGAAACAATTCTTAAGAAGAACAGGAAGTAACTTCCCGAATATAGTGCTACCCCAGTTCTGTCAGCCAACATCCTCCAGATATGTTACAAGCGCTAACATAAAGCGTCAACAACAAGTTTCAAGTGGCTCTTGCGAGGAATCTAAATCAAAAAAACCGGAGCTACAGTAGTTGGCTTTATTATCTATAAATATCATGATCTAAAATTCTCTATCTGTGCACTTGACATGCTCGGAGAAGTCTCTGGCGGCGGCGGAGTACAGCACTTACTTTAGGAAACTGCTTGACTGGTATTAAAATTTTCTGGCCCAGTTTCATGTTCTTGTTGATGACGACGTCGATGAACTTCTCCTCCTCCTTGTCCTCGTCTTTCTGGATTTTCTCAATCTCTGAAAGAGAAGGAAGGAGAAAAGTAATCAGTCGGTGTTGACGGCGAACGTTGTCGATAACAGTTTGACATTTTGAGGAATATCACTGGTGTGCTTTCTTTCCATGAGAGAGATAAGATCGATATAGCATTCTCGTAGCTAGCGTAGCTTAGCATAACAATTTCAAACACAGGTTTTGTAATGGATCTCTGTAAAAGGAACAATGGTACCAAACATGGCAACTTCACTGTGACCCAGCTGTGTTTCAGCAACAAATACCTCATATATATATGTATATACATTTTTTAAACATTGGACCGATCTAGTTTCCCTTGCTTCAAATATGTATGCTAAGCTAGGCTAGCCATGTGTAAATTAGAGCAAAAAAACAAGAGGTTGATTGATGGATTAGTTGATTGATAGAAAATTAATTGGCAACGATTTTGAAAATGTAATTGATCATAAAAAATAAATTAAAATGTTTGGCTCCAATTTTAAATTGAATATATTTTTGTCTGTTTGCAAGACGAGAAAGAAAAAGGTTTGAACTAATCAACATATTGATATCATTCAATAATGAAGCCCCATTATTATTATTATACAGCAATTACAATATACAATTATACAGCCCCATAAAAAATCTTTCATGCTTTCGATCTTCCCATCTCACTTTTGTAGAAATTAAGAAAATTCCCCAAAATAGGAACCTATTGTTTTAATCTGATAACCTGCTAGTTTAAAAGCCTCATCCTGTAAAGGAGATATATTTGATAACCTGTAACCAGTGAATGTTAAAAAGACTTAGGTAAACAATATTCATAAACATTGAAACATGTTGCTCTGAAGATTTGCTCGACCCTTTTAGGCGGAGAAGACAAAGGATGCCAGATCCCTTTGGCATGACTCCTCTAACCTTTTCGATCACCTTAACACTTTTCAATTTGAGCAGAGAACCCAATTTACGTATACAGAAAAAAAAAGTAGTAATAATGGGGAGGACATTGGAGCTCGCACCTCCGGGCTACCGTTCTTCTGATGGGAGAGGTAGACTTTGATGTATTTGGAGATGTAACCTTGAACGTTTAATCAGATGGATAACATCTGTGTTTCAGTGCCAGGAAAATGGTTTTGTAGAGAGGGCAGCAGCGAGGTGTGGGGAGGTTACGACAAAGACTCCCGGCTAAAAGCCCGGCAGGGGAAAGGGTGAGGCAGAGGGCAAACTCCATCACACATTTTATTTACGCTGTCCAGAAAACGACTTTTGAGAAAGAAGAAGAAACAAGATTTAAAGTGGCGAGGTCGGGATGCTTCAGCTTCACAGTTCACGTGTTGATCGAGGTTTCTTTAGATCACGTTCAGATGTGATGGGGAGATTCAGGCGAGAATAAGCCGTTTCAGTCTGAACACGTGACAAACTCAAAGTTTGCATGTTCAAACACCCCGCCACCAGAGACACCACACGCCCGTTTTTTTTCAATTACGCTGGATCAGAAATAAGCTGAGCATATTATCTCATAGCGAACTGGAAACTATAAAGGCAACGGTGGTTTCTCCACAAAGCTCTGCAGCAATACGGCGGAATGTAATTAAAACCTCTGATATGAGTTTTAACGAGGATAAAAGAGGTATCAGGGAGATATCTTTAAGCTTCGGTTTATCCCGAGGGGGGCGAGAGAGTGCACACGTTCTGAGAAAAAAAAAAAGTCAACATTAATATTAATGCATCGCATAGCAACATGCCAAGACAGAGTTTCCTCCTTTCCACCAGGCGTTGTCCTCAAAACATCCAGGCCCTGATGTGTCTGTGGCGGAGATTGTGTTTCAACTGAAAATCACAGAGACGTTTCTTTTCCGACTTGCCCGCGAAGAGATTTTTACATTTTCAACTTCAAATAAAACCCCAACAGTGCACGGCAATTAACCAGCAGGTGTAATGAGCAGCCAACCAGCTTCAAATGAGCTCAACACACGAGCACGGCAACACGCAAATCAGCCGGAGTGAACTAACCGACAGCGGCGCTTTTCAAAAGAGCTTGTTTGGCGTCGCAATTTTTCCATCTCCGAGTTTTCCAAAAAAAAGAGATTGAAACATGCATCGCTGAAGGCAGCTAAAAGGGCCTGTTGTTTTTCTTTTCTTTTCACCAGCGTCCAGCTGCATGAAGCTCCTCTCTTCCGGCTGTGAATAGTGTGATTTGGCCGTTGGCAAATACCTTTATTGAATAAGTGATTTAGAATCCCGGGAGTCATTGAACGCACCGCGAGAATCGCTCTTGATCGTTTTGGCCATTTTTTAACAACGACCCTAACCCCATATGTGAATAATAAAAGATAATTTCAGTCAATTGATGGAGCTTTTAAAGCCAATGTGTCTCAGCTGCTCTCAGGCCCATATGGAAGGAATCCATGAAATATTCATATTTTTCATGGATTCACAGATTCCCTTAAGATGCGTAATGCTTGACTGAAGATGCTCTGGGGGGCACTCGGCCTATAATATTGTTGAATATGTATGTTCATCAATTTCTCCTGATGAGGGCCACATGTTGGCTATTCTTATTGATCGAGAATTTAAATAAATTCAATCCTTTCGGGTGCTGAGGCTCCAAAATGCTTTAATGTAAGATTATTATACTTCTCGGTTATTAACTCTGGTATCGTTTTTCTTTTTTTCGCCATCAAAATGTGTAAAAATGGCGACATTGGCGGCACTACATCCAGCTCTCTTTTTGTGTTGCACTTGGCCAAAACATTGTGTTAAACAGGCCAAAAGGCAGAAGTTTAAATTCGAGGTTAAAAATGTCTAATCATGTAGTTTGTAGTGAAAAGTTCCAAAATCTCAGGAATTTACTTTGTGAGAACAATTGTATTATGATTAATATTAATAGGAATAATAGTCAGTATGCTTCAAATGAGGTGATTGGCATATTGTCCCGACCACAATGTCGCAATTAGACGTTAATACAGTTATTCACAGAGGTTAGAACGTACGGTGGACTTTGAACCTCTCACATTTTCTATTTATTCTGGACACGAGTGCAATAGCATGCCTGTGTGTGTGTTTGTTGGTCTTCACACAATAGGAATAACCAACGTATTTAAACAGCACCCCTCAGAAGAAGTGAAGCCAAAATCTGCAAATTAAATATTTCATTGATTCATTTCTGGGTCTCTGCGCAGCAGCCGAGGCGTATTGGCTTTAAAACGCTGAATGTAATTATTTTTCAGAGCTTCACAATCCCAGATCAGAACAATTAACTTGGTGAATCCAAAACGAACACAATACCGCATCTGTGATAAACTGTGATTATCCTTGAAGCAAAAATATAAACACGAACAATATCCGCCTCCTTTGCGTCAAATATGTAAACTTTACAACCTTTATGCGTATAAAAAATATATCTACGTCTATAAAATGCGCCCCTCTGGGTGACAACACCCAACAACGGGGCACCATCCCAGCTGTCTGCTCTTCTATTAGCAATGGATTCACTTAAAAGCAGCTCTGTGATTTAGGCCTCCCCATTTAAAATTCCTAAACTGGGGAGATTTTGTGGGATTATGCATGACTTCAGCTGCGTGCTGCAGTCGAGTTGGGGAATGGGGGCCGAGGCAATCGGGTCATTAAGTCCACCGATGCCGTGTTGAGAGGCGCGATGCATCGTGAGTCCAGTATCGGGTGCATCCCTCGTTCCAGGACGTCAGGGAGATTCACATCTGATCTGTAAATACATGTGAACCGCTTTACTGCAGTGGTTTGATATGTTTCTAACAGCTGCACACAATTCTGTTTCAATTTTAATTGTCTTGTCATATAAATACAAGATTTTGAGTTTCAGTGATCCTCTTTAGTGTTGAAACCTCAGATCTACAAGCTCTTCATGCTTGGATTTGTACTTAGATTGTGTCATATCGAAACTTTTTCCTTAATCTTAACCCAGATTCATGACAAAGGATGTTAACTGATGAAACTAATCCAACTCTAGATTAGACCATTTTACACGACTAATTGCGAGAAACTGAATCCCTACCCCAGAGGTTCTCAAATGAGGGTACGTAACATTTTCTTTATTCCATTAAAACTTAGCATCCATTCAAAAATCCTTTAAAAATGGCTATTTGATAAATATTCAATACAATATAAGTGTATGTTCATAAACTGAATTGTATGTATTATATATTAAATCCAATCCTGATGACACAGCGCTGTGTATTACATTTTTTTTCAACCACATTTTTTGGCTAAAGATTTTTTTGCAGGTGGTACATCACTGAAAAAAGCCAGCTAACGTAGTTTAGCGTGAATACTGGAGTAACGGTGACTCTCCTCATAAAACACCTCTAAAAGTTTACCATTTGCTTAATCTGAGGAACAACAATTGAAATGTAAAAAGCGTCAATTTGGGATTTTAGGGTCTTCTATATCCATTCCTTAAGAAAAAACAGACCAGTTCTTCTGTATCTATGCTAAGCTAATCTGACCGGCTACGTTAGGCATCAATGTTCTCATCAAAATCGTTGCAAGAAATTCAATAAACCATCAAAATGTTGAACCGTTCCTTTAATAACAGATCCAGAAAAAAAGACGCCGTTCATTAATTCACTCCATGCATGCTGGAGGATAACCCAAACGATAACCCACTTTTATCATGGTTTCATTTCCCGTAACTGATTACCAATAAAATCAAAGTGCTAAGGGCCAGCTTTAATTTAAATGTGAAGAAATAGCGCTGGGTCAGCAGTTCTCCGGCGAGGCAGTGTGGGTGCCCTCATGGTGCCACTGTGCAAAAGCAAAAGTTTACAGCTCACAAATATAATAACGGATTCAAGCACTAATTATTCACGAGCTCGCAGTGGCTGTGAATGTTCAAGGGAATTCTGACTCCGGTTTGTGCCTCAAACTTTCAATTCGACACAGACGTTGGATTATAGATATGACCCCTTTTTTTATGCTTTTTTTTTAATGCTGTGAGCCGAAGGTTTGGATTTTCTTCATAGGTTTCACCCTGTCAGATGTTAAATGTTAAGTGTTGAGACCAATTTGTTACTTCTACTTTCTGCTCGCACTCCTAGTCATAAATAAGCAGAATAAACATTACACTCATTTGCATTTTATGGACGTTATTATAATTTGCGCCACTCCTCATTTCCGCTCACCTGCATGGAAGGACTCAGCTCACAGTGTGTTTCCTTGTGTAGATAAATTAATTGAAAATGGGGGGAGACAGGCAGTTTCTCTTGGGCTCCAACAAGCGTCCGAGGCAATGAAAATATATCTTGTCTAAATAGCACCGCGGTAGCTGGCAGCTTTCCGCCACTTCCTTTATGCGACTGATGCTGTATGTGGCTGTCTGCGGCCGACAGACTCATTATTTTTGTTGTTTTGCAATTACGGGTCAAATGAATGAAATGCTCAAACATGAATGCCACATCATTATTCTCGTTTCCAAGTTTCTATCCAGCATAACATGCTTATATAAACACAATCAAAAGGACATTGAGGTCACTCGGAGAGAACTTAAATGAAAGGAAATTCCAGGTGGGAGCTCATTTACCCTTAAAAATATATCCAGTACATATTTAATGGCGCTGAAAACTTATTTACTCAATCTGCTGCCAACACTTCTAACAAAGTTAGAACAAAGGTGTTTTTTTGGTTAGATTTGCGTCACTGTGGGCGGGGCATAGTTGGAAAAAGGTGAGTCATGTATTTCCATGCACCAATCAGAATTTAGCAAGGTTTTATTTCAATTAATTAAGGGAGAAAAAATTATTTTTGCTGAACTAAGGGCGATAAGTGGACGTTATGGTATAATGGTAAATGTTAAAACACAGCGTAACATTAGCACGAGTATAAATGTGTTATAATCAGTGAATGTCCGTTATAAAACAATATCGAGCTAACGTTTGCTAACATTAGCGGCGATAAGCTACTGGTCACAGACTAAATATCTAAGGCTGCAGCAGCAAAGCCCCTGGTAATATTGCATGGAGCGAGCATGTGTTTTACTGCTTATTAAATAAAGAAGAGTGTGTTATTTCTTCTTTTTAAAGTTGCATACAAAAAATTAAACATTTAAAACCAAGTTTTCAGGGACTTTCAATGCATCCCAAATGCACTGCAAATACTTGTACTTGCTAAATTATAGCAATCTGTATTTTAGCGCTAGCATTTTCTTTACTGTCTAAAAGAGCAGCATTAAAATCCAACACGGAGCAACCAAGTCCTTATCCGTGTATACAAGAGATCAAAATGTAAAATGTCCAAATTTCACTAAATTATGAAAAGCGATGGTGCTTCGGATGTTTTGGCTTCGGCCTACAAAGACTGCACTCGCCTGATAGAGTGCCGAGGGCTCGGGGCCGTGTGGTCAGTGCCAGAAACAGTTTGCCACGCACACATTTCATGTGCGCTACCAGTGTGACTGCACGCATTTAGCGTGAATCATGGTGTCAAGGCTTTGACCCTTGAAAAAAGAAACACTGACGCTCAAAAAATAATAATATAAATATATATATATATATATATATATATATATATCGCCTCGACTCGACTCCCTCCTGTCCTGAAATCTCAATTTCACTCTGGCTCCTCCGCCGCCTTGACAAGGTCAGGCTGGCAGCAGGAATTCGTCTCGCCCCCTAATCTGGAGATTACATTCTAGGCGGCCGGGCCTCCTCCCCCCTTCCCTTTCTGCCTCTCTCTCCCTGAAACCCTGCCAGCCTGGCTCTCCACTGCGAGGTAACGAGCCAAGACCCGCTTACAGTGTAGAGATAATGTCCGCGGATTAAGACTGAGAACCCCTCGAGTGGTGCCTCTTTCATTTCGGTCTCCGGCCCGCGAAGCGTCACGAACAACATCCGGCCGGTCGGGGACTCCGTTCACCGAGGAAGTCCAGCCTCGTCTTCTCGTGGAAGCTGATGATCTTAATCCCCCCCAAAAAAGTCAGTGGTAGACAAACACAATGGAACATTTTCTCTGCAAAAAAATCATGGGATCTTTAGGAATGCTCTTGTCACCCCTCGGGCTGAGTCACAAATTTAAAACGGTTGAGTAAGAGCATTAAAGTTCCTTCAAGATCCCCCTGGGTGGCGGGGTTGTTTCAAGTGCACACGCTTGTTTTTTGAGGCCTCAAAGACGCCAGAACTGCTACAGGCTCCATAAACCTCAGGCCGGCGTTGTTTGCTTATCATTAGGATAGTTGCAGGGTGCGTTTATCTTGGCACCTGTTCATTTTTGAAGACTTGCTTGCACGGAGATTATCAAAGTGTTCTCAACCTGCCAGAGGATTTTGCTTTACAAATTTGTCCTCATCCATGAAATCCCGAGCAGCTGCATTAACCAGCAGAGCGCGATAGTCGGAGGCTTTATGGGGCGCGGCGTCAACAGTGAGCGCCTTGCAAGTAGTAGAGCTGTGCCTGTTGCAACAATGTGGGTTTATTATTGGGGTCACGTGTGGTTTACGATTGAATTAGTGGGAATTTTAACGGGTTTCCAACACTTTGCATCTCGTACTGACGACACACAAAGACGCCCCTCAGCACCCGTAGGAGACACATGGCCGTTCAAGTAACTGCAGTGTAAAGTGTTCAGAGAGCATGCTTCGTAGACGTGAGTTTAATAGACTCACAGGACTTTCAATCAGGTGACCGGTGTTCGTGTCCCCAAAGTGTTTAGGGACTTATAAAGGCAGGGTCGTAATCTTGAGAAACTATAGACTAAAAAATATATCCAATGAAACCAAGAAAAAGGAGCTCCAAATATTGCTAAATCGAGACAAGACAGTCACCACCACCATTGAGCCTTCATCCAAAGCCATTCCCCAAAATGATCATTATGAACATAACTAACGTGAGACGAGCAATGAGGCGGGATATGGGCAGCCGGGCAGGTCGGCCCTCGAATCAGGACATTTGGGCATTTATTTCTTTCTTTTTGAGCATTCGATTCATTAGTAACACAATTAGAATTACAATATATATATATATATATATAATTGACAAGGTTTTGAAGATCATTACCAACCCTGCCTTTAATTGGGTTTCCAATGCCAATGTTACGTTACTACTCACTCAAGTTCCCCTACTCATTTGAAACCCTCCCATTAGGTTTTTCCTAAACCAAACCAAGTACAACGTCAACCCCGAGGAGGACGCCAAGGGGTCCAACAAAGTGTCCATTTTCGGTTTGGACCAGGGGCCGAGACGCGTAAACCGGCAAAGCGCCAACAAACTAAACTCATGAGAAATGATGCGGTGTCCTTCAAAAGGATCCCTACTAACAGGATCCCTTCCCCCGCTGGTGCATTATCTGAAACTGGTCCTTTTAAAAGCAGTTGCATTTATATTTCTACGGTCCACGGAGGTTCAGAAGCCTCCACGAGGCATGAAAGGAAGGGAACGCATAGAGCGCCTCATGCTGCTCAGGTGATAAAGATGTGCACAAACTCAGGGAGTCGGTGGAGTTACCATGTCACGAATCAGCTATAACTTCATCTTTGATAAAGTAGACTTTTTGGACACTTTTGCTGAGCTGTTTAAAAAGAAAAAAACACAATAAAATGTCCATTAATGCATATTTACCGGAGAAAACAAATTCCACTGATCATTAAAAAACAAAACGTGACCTTGGCACCACATCAACTCACAACAGGAGTGTTAGGTGTGTTAATGAATATTATAATAACACACGCCGTACAACCTGCTGACACGCGCTGAACACAGCGGATGGAAGTTCCCAAGCAAATTTATAGAAGATTCAAAACTGTGGCCTAAAAAATGCTGAAAATGCAATGACTTTGATCCTCGAGCACCTTTTAATATTCCCACATATATAGTTAAAAACTTTTTTTTTCAACAATCTGGATGGAATCAGCCGAGATGTATTTTCAGCACTATATAAGTATGAATTATTATTATTATGATATCTTTGAGGGTTTCCATGAGGTCAACATGTTTTTTGAGAAGGTTTTGGGTAAATGCCCCCATAAAAGAGGCTCCGTGTCCTCAGCGACCTTGAGCCATTATGACATTTGTTTAATCTTGTTTAAAAAGTTAGTTTTCTGCAGAGAGCAGTGTCTTTTATGTCGTTTAAGTTTGGCGAAAGTTAGTTATCCTTATATTTTTGGTCGGCTTTCAGTTTGTTTTTCAGAAAATAAATCAATTGAAATCATAAGCGACAATAAATCAGATTTAATATGAAAACAAATCAGCTTTGCAAATTCTTTACGGCAGGAAATGCATTCGGTGGGTTTAGTGCTTAATATATATATATATATATATTATTATAAGTCAGATTGGTCAAATCCCGCCTCGACCAATCAGAAGCCCCTCTCATTAAGCTTCACACATCTTAAGAGAAATAGTAAAAACATCAGCTGAGATACGCATTGCTATTGCTTAGATATTACAGTTTTTTTCAATCGCTAACAAGCGCTTACCCATACTTCAGATACTTTTTCTAAACTCTTAACACAGACTCACACCTACGAACCACAATTGGCCAAATGGATAATTTTCTTCTCAAAAACACATTTTGTTAAATATAGACTAACTCTTCATTTCAAAATAGAACACATCTTTCTCTGCACACACTAACTTTACCAAAACACTGGAAATCTGACTCAAAATGAAATTATTCTGTCAAAGAATAACTCTTGTTTTCACTTCACAAGGTCCTTCCAGTCAATCAAAGTACACCAGGTTTCAAAATACTGGCTATTGCTGACATTACAAAAACTGCATAGACTTTTATGTTTCAGTTTTACAGGTATTTGCATGCAAAACATGCAATCCACTGTTTTTACACTACATTTCTTGGTTGGGAACTGTATGTCCACATGTAATGTTCACATTCAAAAGCATTCCAGTAAAAAACAAAGCTGTTTTTTTCCCTTTACTGTTTACTACAGGAGGTACAGTATAAATACTGTTTACAGTATGATAGAACAGAAAAAGTTTTACAGTATTGCTTACAGTGAACAAAATATCCATGAAACACACAAGAGCATTCTGAACATAAAACCAACGGCAAAAAGCCCAGATAAAAAGGGGGGGAACATCACTCCTCAAAGTCCTCCTTTTACTGTATAAGTAATGCCACTGAGTCTAAGCCAGACTGGAATCAGCTGTGGTTTGCCCAATTTACCCAACATAAATCAGCTGTGTGTCAATTATTCAATTGTTTGTTTATTATCAGGGGCAACTGTGGCTCAGTGGTTAGCAAGTCAGTCTTTCAATCAGAGGGTCGGTGGTTCAAACCCCGGCTCAGCCAGTCCATGCCGTTGTGTCCCTGAGCAAGACACTTAACCCTCATTGCTCACTGTTGCTGTGTCTACGGTCTACTGTATATCATGTAAGTCGCTTTGGATAAAAGCGTCAGCTAAATGAAATGTAATGTAATGTAATGTTATCAGCTGAGATATATTGTTTTAGAACTGATATGATTGCAAAAGAGGTTTTTAGACTGTATCTAAGGTTTGGAATATTGTTTTTGCCATTGTGGGATGTTGTGTGTTAACATTCGTAAATAATACAAAAACAATCCATAATTTTGTTGGGAGGTATAGCTTGTCTGTTAAGAAAATGTAAGCATTGTGGAAATGTGTTCACTGACTGCATATTGTTTGAAAACGACAGGAAATGTGTGAATGGTATGGCCACAAAAGACCGATGCTGTGCTAATTGTGTTTAGAGTTTTGAAAATGTGACCACTGGTTGGACAAACGCTTGGTAGCGCCTGAAAAAAACTGTAAGAATAACAAACGTTTGTTTGTTGCTGTCGCCACAGAGCTGACGCCCGTAGACGAGGAGACTGTTGCGTTTCTCCTGCTTGCATTTCGTGGTTGTAAATTAAAACGCGTTCCCCGTTTAAGCCCTAATTCGTTTTTCCTTGTTGTACCGAGTCCCAGCCAGAAGGGAAACTGCAGGGAAGCGAAGGGAAAGTCGACGGGAGACGCTGAGAACAGCTGCTGGAAGGCCTCTACGCAGCAAACAGGTGTTTCTACGTGCCTCCCCCAGATGATTTTAGAGAAGTGTGCACAAATTCAAAATAGCTCTCTGATTCTGATGCTAAATCGACCCGATTTTTCCACAAAACCAGCAAAAGAATATGAAAACTAACGTGTGTTTCCATCCTCTTTGTTATGTGAATATATGGGCGGTGCCAGTCAATTATTGCAGAAGAAAAGGTGCAAAACAACGGGATTAAGGGAATCAATCCTCGATCTAAAGACCAGGACGTGGAAAAGATGCTGGAAATATGATATTTCTGTTGTGAAGAAGTTTGAAGTCACGGTCATAGAAAACTTGGAAAAGTCATGGAATTTTAAAATGGTTATTTCCAGGCCTGGAAAAGTTCTTAAAAAAAAAATCCCCAAAGTTTTGTAAAAGTCATGTAAATGTGTTATATTCATGCGTTCATGACGTTCATTTACGCTGAGTTTGAAATAATTAATATTCTTTTAAAAGAAAGACTCAAATTATAAGCAGGCATATGCTGAGTATATCTATAAATGTTTATTCTCATTGTTAGTTTAAATACTACATTTTATCACTTTTTCATGGCCACACCCAGATTTCACTAAATGTTTGGTCATGGGAATTTGGTTTAAAGTCCTGGAAAAGTGGAAAAGTCCATTGGTCAAACTCTGTTTCCATTTTAGTTTTCTGCATTTAGTTTTTAATCGATTGATTAATGTTTCAAATTAGGAATATAATCTGGTGTCATCCACTGATGCTCTGTTCTGCCGCCTATTGCAGATACTTTTTAATTCTCCGGGTACAAGTTTGCGTACCTGCAGGTTATTTCAAGCCTGTAATGCAAAGTGACCCACTGCAAAAAAACACTGACCATTAAATCAATAAACAACACATGTAATGAGAACATAATGCAATTTTCTTTGACGTATCCGCGGTCCAGGAAGAGCGCGATGACAGAAGTGGAGCACATGACTGAGATCTGATACTCAATAAAAAAAAGGCCTGCATGATCCCGAACCCGATACGTTGAACTTAACACTAGAAGAAACCCACTTAAGTGTCCTCTGCTCGGATTACACCCGAGACGCTGCTTTCTTCTTCGTTACCCCGGCATGAGGACAACAGAGCGCCGAGTCCTGGTGGACAAAAGTCCTCGAATGAAGAGCGATGGAAAAAATACAAAAAATGATGGAAAGATAACTCCTGTTAAACATGAGTTAATTAACAATAAATCACCCGTCTGGTCACACCCTAACCCTTTAATACAAACCTGGACATTAACATGAAAGGACCACAGCAAGGCCACTTTATCCCAGAATTAACACAAGCTGATGTTTATCGGTTCGACATCCCTTTTGCCTAATGAAGTTTCCCATAAAACTGTCATTAGGCTGTGAGGGGGGGGGGGGGGGGGAAGAGATATTCAAGGACGAAAATGAAAACCGCGCAGCTTAATGTACATCGTTATCAGGGCTTCATCTCGGGCCGCATTATCAAAATACACTGAATCATCATAACTGGTAACGACCAAACCCTCCTTCATTTTTTATTTCAATTACTCATGGCGCGTCAATTAAAACTGCAGACAAATGCACGAAAAAGCGCGTAAGTGGCTCCTAAAAGCATTCGGGCGCTGGTTTGGATGTACACACACACATGCACACACACATGCACACACTCCGTCTCAGATTCTGGTAAATAGAGAAATTAATTTCCACACTAAGTCGGTGTGCATTAGCGAGGCATTAAGCTGTGCTTATGATATCATCACATGCATACTATTTTCCCGCACGTTTGTTTTTGAGCAAACGCGCCGCCTCTCAGCGCCGCTTGTCCTCTGAAGCTCAGTCAACCTCGCGCTCCGAGCTGAGCCAAATCAATTAGATTGCAGTTTGTCATCTTTTCATGCTAGTGAGCATCAAGCAACCCAAAGAACAAAAAGATCAATATTGCAAATGAAATAAAGCACTTGATGTTCTGCAGCCGAGACGAGACGCGCCGCCGATGCCAAGCGGCGGCGAGGCGCTGGCACAGACTCTGGATCAGCTCGACTCGTACAGCGTCGTTTTATTACCAGAGATTATCTGACACTTGTGTGCGTGTGTGAGGGATTAATAGGTGGTGAGACGCCATGAATATGTGCCGCCGATCCAATTTCCTTTATTAGATGCTCGTAGATTGTGGACAGCCAGACTCTGTAAACACTCGGGGATCGAACCAACAACCCTCCAACCAGCGGACGGCTGAGAGCGTATGAGTATTCATAGTTTGCAATAAACACACATACTGTACAGTTTATGTAGAGGTTAATACTGGACCTCGGCGGTGAGGAAGGTTGTTCAGATGGCACAGAGGAACATCAGTCAATGAAATAGTAAAATACTGCGACATCACTTCCTGCTCTTAAGACGTTCCAGTCGTTTATCTTTCAGCCTCCATCGTGACAGCAGGAATAGCTCCTGTCTGTTAGCATTAGTTGGTGCACACAGGCTGGATTCTTATGCAGTAAAAGTGTTTTGCATCGTGACAAAATATGTTAACTCATCGGGCGCTCTTTCAGAATAAAAAAAAATACTTTTGAATTGATTTTGATATGTGATTGATATTGTGTGCCGTTATCTCTCTCTCTCTCTTTGACAATAAAGTCAAAAAATCAATAATAAAGTGTTGATTTGGGCGAAATCTAGAACTTTAAAAACCAAAATGGTCGCGATGACGATGCTAACGTCGCGATGACGATGCTAACGCCGTGATGGCGATGCTGATGTTGCGATGGCAATGTTAACGTTGCGATGATGATTCTACGGTCGCTATGACGATGCTAACGTCGCGATGGCGATGCTAACGTTGCGATGACAATGCTAAGGTTGCGATGGCAATGCTAACACGTTGATATTTCCATCTGCACCAAAGTGACGAAGCAACCAACCCAACAGACAGACATTGCCATCCCTGGAGCTAAAGCACCTGAGAAGAACACAAATGAACGATGCTGTTCCAACACTTTCTTGAAATTAACACTTTGTTTGAAATAATAAGTTCATAATTTCCCAAAAAGCTCCTCTACAGTTAAAAACTGAGAAAAAATAAACAGGAAAGAAGTCAAATCCGATTTATTTTTCACCAAATCCTGTTTTAATAATAATCTGAATGAATCTGAAGTAACTGGACTCGCCTCCTTTCTTTGCTTCTTATTTAGAAATGCAGTCAAACTGTACAGATGTTTAGAAGACTAGTGCATGCTCTTTGTGAGGCTAATAAAGTGCGGATGACTTTATTATTCAAGATTTCCAACAACGTGGTGGCCAAACAATGGGACCGTTAACTTTACTTACATCCTCAGTGCAACATTAAGCCGTCCCCTTATGGACGAGGGCAACGACTCACGAAGAATTCATAATTGCTCCGAACAAAATACTTCTTATGTGTTTTGACTTTGACATGTTTGTGTGCAGAAAATAGCTTCTTGGGAGAAACTGGAACTATAATAAAAAAAAGACATGAGATCCAACAGAAAATGTCTTGATTACGCAGGATTCTGACATTTTTGGAGCGTGGAGGATCCCGGTCCTGCTGCTCGGGGAGCGGACCGTGTTGTACAGTTATGAGGGCGGTCCTAATGAGTCTCAGAGGGCTGTGAGGAGGGACGACTCCATACCGCCTTAACAGAGTTACTTAAGGCGGCTGCAGGGTGGAAATGCGTCCTACGAGGGGAAAAAAAAACCTTGGTCACCTGAATTCTCCAATGCCGCTGAGGCTCCATAACTTTTGTGCTCCTTGTGATTTATTTACTTTTTTTTTTTTTTAAGCTTATTCTGCTTTTGCACTTAAGTTTCAAGCATTGGCTTTAAATGTAAAAGGGCATAACGGGTGTATGGAAGATGGCATGATCTAAGCTCTCAGATACACAGCGGGACAAATCTCAGGCGCCAGTTTACAGACGCTCGCTGAAAGGAAAATGTTTTGACCGCGAACTCGGCTCCACAGGGGAGCGAAAACCAACAGCTCTATTTTGTGTTTGTTGAATAGACTCCGTTTCTTTTTCCTGTTGCCCTGTGACAGGTTGTCCCCACTGAGACGGCAACTCTGAGAGGAGGAGGAAGAGGAGATCGTTAAGCTCTTTAATGCCTGAGCATCTGTCTGTCATCATCATTTTTTTTTTGCTGCTATAAATTAATAAATTAGACGTTATGTATTTGTACTTTGCATCATTATTGAAGTTTGACACATGAAAAGGACAAAACATTTGTCTTTGTTCTGGTTTAAATGACCCGCAGTGTCACCCTCACATGAATCACCGGATTTATAGGCAACGTATATATGCAGAAACTCTAATGAGTTCGGGAACTAATTAAATAGTTATGTGATATTTTCCACATTTCTTTTGCCGAACCTCCATTACATGACTGTCAAAAGTTTAATTACAAAAGGAGATTAAAATGATTTCACACTGATCAAATATTAATACAGCGAGTCCGATCATTTCTCTTGGCACTCATATTTCTTCATAATAACTTGTATGGGATACTTTTTCTGGCGACATCATTTGTCTGGAGGAGACTTGACCTCAATAAAAGAGCAGCCGCAAATTACTCAAGATGAAGCTTTTGTCTGAACTTCTGAGTCTTCTAAGTACAGTTACTTGTGTGTATGATCACCTCTCAGCCGCTCGGCATTCTGGGTATTCCCCCCTTTGAAGGAGGAAGAACACTACATCCCTCCTCGTGTGTACTCCTCACAGCCTCGGACAAGGTTTGGACAACATGAACGGCACTTCAGCGCCGACTCAGTGTCCCGTGGCGGCATATAGAGTTTCAGTAAGAGATACCCTTGAATGGACAAGCAATTGATACCCACTGAACTCAAATGTCCAAGCACACACACACACACACACACACACACCGACAGCATTGTTCACTTTTACTTTCCTGTGCACCTTTCACTTTGGAGCCGAGGCACATACACACACACAAAATTGTGTGTGTGTGTGTGTCTGTGTGTGTGTGTGTGTGTGTGTGGGGGGGGGGGGGATGGTTTTTAATTTGATTTAATTAGAAAACATTTGACCATGAGAGATATCTCGTCGTATTCTCTTGATCTGACTGCTGGTTGTTGCGCAGCTAGCTAACGTTGGCAGCTAACGGCAAGAAAAACTTTAATGTACAGCAGGATTTATTTCCAATGATCAGACTGCAAAATAGTGACAGATATTGAGCATCCGTTCACATATTTCTTTTCTGTCTTTGTCTATGAATAATTTTAAAAACCACATATTGAGCTCTTTTTTTCAGCATGCTTTGGAAAGTATCGCAAGAATTTAGAAAGTAGAAAGTCAGCACTTTCTACTTTTCTTACCACAAACCTAATTTACAGTAAATTAACAGTTTGAGGAGAGAAAGGGAGAAAGAACAACTCCAGAAAGTCCTGAAATAGTTCCAGTACTGTACTTTCTATAAAACCACACGTTTGGTTTTACAATTCAGTTTTTGTACATATGAGATATAAACTGTAAATTGGTGTTATTATGAAGTGCTGGTAGGGAAAAGCCAATGACAACAAGCTAGCTATGCTAAGCTAATCGTCAGCTAGCTTTAGGACAGACATGAGAGTGCTATCTACCTCTCACAAAGAAAGCCAAAGAAGCCAAATTTCCCCAAAAGGTCAAATAAAGGCTGGAAATATTTTGAGGCAATCAATCCACCACTGAAAATAGTCCGCCAGCTGTTTTAGAAACCTTCTTTTCTAAAACATTAAACTGTATTTGTGACCCATTTCTTTGTATCTTCAATGGGAACAAATGTGTTTAGTGCCACATACCAGAAGCTGCATTGTTTTGAGTGACACTAACGGCTTGTGGGTGTTGGTCTACATAAGAGATATGCAGAACAATTGAAAGTTTCTATTCCAGCCGAACACACACATAAAAATCTTCTGGTGACTGTACTGCAAGGCAGCATGTGGAGTATATAATGCATCACTTAACATTAAATATTTGTATGGTTTCCTCTATATGCTGCTGTTAGTGGTCAGGTCATCTGCAGATTATCTATGATGAGGCATGAATTATAAAATGTAGGGAAGCTTTTAGTGTACAGTGTTGCTACACGGCGTATGGAGAGAGGCAGATCATGACAGAAAGAGAGATGTTGATAGAGGGATGGAGGGATGGGGGGGGTGGAGGGGTGGTTAGCAGTAGGCAGCTGGGGCCGGCTGTGCTGAACGGGCAGCAGCCAGGCTGATGGATTACACCGGCTCTCTCCTGGGTAAACGGACACCGCCACCCCTCCCCTTTTAACAATGTCTCAGCCTGTATCGTCATTGAAATGTCTCCAAAGATGGAGGTGAACATGCAGCTGAGGCACTTAATCTGAGAGGCTGCATTTCTACCACGAGCACTGGATTCGAGAAGACCCCTGCAAAAGATCTTTTCTAAACAAATCTGATATCAATTTCGCGCGAAATGACTTGTGTACCAATACCAATATGACCCGCGAGCCGAGAGCAGCGCTGGAAAAACAAGACAATCCAGCCGCTCATCGATTCAGTCAAGACTAATTGCCGGGAAAGGAGCCCATATTGTTTTCATACATATTTCCTCCCTCGTTGTCATTTGCGTTGGAGCGCCTTCCTCGGCGTGTGCCTTTACAGGGTATGACACCGGGGATCATCGTCGCCCTCCCCGAGTATGAATGAAGCATTTTAAGGCCAGCCGACGGCAAACACAAGCCACTTCAATGAGGCCTGTGCGAAAAGGTCACGCTGCTTAAGAGTGTACTCTGACTAAATAAATGATGAGGACTGGGAATGTGCGAGAGCAAAAGCAGCGCAAATTAAACACACACACATGCTCTTTCACATTTCCTCTCATAGTTTCTATGTCGGGTGGAGGTGGTGGTGGGGGGGGTGTCCTCGTGTTTCACGGCTACAAACTGAGTCCTCGGTGAGCCCTTGACATTTTCTCAACGACTTCATCATCGGAGCGAGGAAATCCCACAGCCGGGCCCCTGCTGCCGGGTGGCGGAGACACAAATTAGAGGGGAAAGTCACGGGAGCCGTAATCTCTCTTTTCACAGTTTAAAGACTTACACGATTTGTTTTGTAAAATAACTCATAACTGAGATCTCAAACGCACAAAACAGAGTGGAAAATAATATCTTAATTGTGAATTCCTTAGAAGTGAGTCTCGAGGCAAAAGCTGCAAAATTACAGATGAAGCAATTATGGCTGTAAATAATTGCGACATCATTGGCATAACATGTGGGTCATTTCAACAGACCGTTTTCAATGAAAAATACTCTCAGGGCTGGAAAGTGTCCATTAACATTGCGCTGGGGCATCTCAGTAATAGTCAACAGTTTAATCCTCATTGGTAATTAATTACATTAAAGATTAAAGTCACGAAAGGGTAAAAAGACGTGTAATGAATATAAGTCCATTATTCAACTTATTTTTTGGTCTCCACCACCACATAAAATACTTTGTTCATCTGTCTGAAACTAAACACTGAGATGAAACTCACTTTAAAGCTGAGGAAAGCTGCAGATGCAGGTGATAATTCCTCTGCAGGTTTATCACTATGGATGATGCTTTTTCTAGAAATCTTCCGATCTGGTCGGTGCACCGCGATCCGATATCACATTATCATAACAACAACAGCCTGAAACGCACATCCTGCTAGATCAGTGCTACACACACACACACCAGGGTTAATCACTCTCATGGACGCAGTGTTTTCCCTGATAACGCAACATTATGAACAACAAATATCTGCTGAAATCGGCAGGTTAGAGCTTGTTAGCGTTAGCCGTAAGTAGCTAAGTTGGCTAAATAACAGAGCTAACAGCTAACAATAGCCAAAGTTGCATTGAGTTACATTATGATGCGTTCATGCTCAATTCAGTAAAAATTATTATTGGGCGACGTGTAAAGTAACTTTATCCTGATAATCTTGCAAAATTCAGTTTTTGGGGCGAGAAACTTGAACAAATATTTTGAAGAGTCATCATGTTTCTCAGAAATATAACTGATAACTTCTATATATCACAATTTTTTTTTGGTACGCTACTTTGATGGAACAGTTTCAGAAGATCACGATGTGAGATTAACCTTTTGTGTGTGGCGGAGCTTTTAAAAGCAGGAGGGGAGACGTATATTCGGAGTGATTAAGTGTGAGTGCTTAGCTTCGCTTCCTCGCTCGGAGGAGCGATGGCGTCGGCCGGCTGGATCCGCGTTCGCTGAGTCACCCGGCGTAGACGCTGCCAAGCACTCACCAAGTCCCCGGGAAGCACATCAAACCGGGGGTTTGATGAAAGAGGATACCTCAGAGCACCGCAGTGGGGAGTCGGCCTGGTGACCGGATTGAAGGGGGAAGGAACTGAGGAAAGACGATAGAAAGAAGACGTGTCTTTGTGAGGCTGGTCGTGCTCGGTCAAAGCCCGAAGCGGAGGCAGGAACGTGGCCGCTCATACCGGCCAGGCAGCCTGAAGCCACAAGTGGCCCGCGGGCTTGAACTCGCAAGGAAATCTGCAATTAATCATCCTCCACAAGGCTTAACATGAGATTTGTTCAGCATCTTTATTACTATTATTATTGAATTATGGAGCGTTTTCTCTTTTTTTTTGCAGTGGATTTTTACCCCATGGGAGGCGATATGTGTGATCAAGTAGCATGCAAAACTGATGGGAAATAATGACTCAGTGTTACTGG
Source organism: Cottus gobio (assembly GCA_023566465.1). Lineage (NCBI taxonomy): Eukaryota > Metazoa > Chordata > Actinopteri > Perciformes > Cottidae > Cottus > Cottus gobio. The sequence goes on from CM042231.1 coordinate 4,031,923, forward strand.
ATTGGCTCGTGGTCAGGGATTAAGGAAATGAAAGAGAGTTCACCAAGTTATTCATGCCGCGGCTCCCGGTCTCATTATCGACCTCACACCGGAGCACCTGCGTCCTCGCAGCCGCCTCCAAATAATATCACGACGGAGGGAATTAAAGCCGTGAGTGAGCGAGGCAGAGGGCTCTGGTGACTCCTTTGACTGACAGCTGCAATGCTGAGTGGGGAAAAGCCCACAGTGGGTGTGCGTGGATGTGGCATTTGTACCTCGCAAACTTGATTTTTGTGTTTGTTTTCACTTTGTTTCCCTAAGTAGTGACCGAGGATGGAGATGCGTTACGAGGAACTCAATTACCAAATTTCTGTGGGAAATATCAGCAGAAGCAACGGAGTGTGCTTTTCTGCATCAAAAAAGAGTGACACAATGGCACGCATGGCTCACTTAGTGCATTTTCTTTTTTGGGCAAACAAACATTCAAATGTTCACTTTGTTCCCCTAAGTAGTGACCGAGGATGGAGATGCATTACGAGGAACCACAAATACCAAATTTCTGTGGGAGCTCTCCGAGGGAAAGGACAGCAAATTATCAGCAGAAGCTGCGTCGACTACACACCGCACAAAAAGAGCGACACAATGGCACGCGTGGCTCACTTTGTGCATTTTCTTTTTGGGCAAACAGACACATTCAAATATATCTTAAACCCCGGGTGGGTGGGCGGCTTTTGTACGGGCCACGCTGGTGTAGAAACCCAACTCCTCCGCAGCTCTGAAAGCGTTCTCCCCGAGCATCTGCGGCTTCAAAACGCACATAAATACTCCAGGTATATAACTGTTGTGGGGCGGCGTTCATTCTGCAGATTGGAGTTTTTGTTCTGAAAACATTCTTCAGACGGCGGAGCCGCTCTGGAGGCAGATGGCTGGGTTAATGCTCGATGTGCGGAGCGAGGGAGAAGAAGGAAGAAAAAACACAACACAATGCTTTTGGGAGTTATATGAGCAGCAAACTTAAATGGCAGTGAAAGAACTTTTGTCAGAATATGAATAAAAAGTACAATGGCTGTTTTGTCTTCCTTATTCATTTATACATGAGCTGTATGCAGTGGCATGAGTGCTCTTCTTTTTCTCACGATGACATTCATTGATAAATTGTGCACAAAGCCGCCCTCGTGTTTTCACCGGCGTCGGCTGATGGGCCCTGAATGCAACGTCCTTGCTCCACATAAGCACATTTGCAAACGTGTCACTCAGAGTGCTTTGCGCGGCGGTTTTCTTTCACACTCGTGATGATTTCCAGCTGCACGTATCAATACTTGTGCATTAATAATGGATGAACCCTAGAACTCTAACTGCTTTTGTCTGAGCTGAGCTTGAAGGTGGGCGTGTCTTCATTGAAGGTGTGCAATGTGGGCGTGTCTTAATTGAAGGTGTGCTTGTCTTTGCGGAATGTGGGTGTGTCTTTACTGAAGGTGGGCGTGTCTCTATTGAAGGTGGGCGTGTCTCTCTGCTCCAATCCCTGGTTGTTTCAACCTTCACGTGTCACGTTAGTGATAGAGGGTGAAAACATTCCGGATGGTTTTCCCATTGAAGGAGACTTTTCCTTCACAGGACAAGGCTCACATGTCCCAGGAACATGTGGACCAGAGAACAAGTTCATAGCTCCATTATTTATGTTTTAATCAGGTTTTATTGACCATTCCATAATTTTTCACCCGATTTTGAGCCTTTTTTCAGGGTCCCCCATGATACCTGTTTTTAGTTTTATGAGAATTTCTATTGGGTAAAATAAAAGAAGAGGACTTCAATTTCCCTTGTGTTGTTGTATTTTAATATATTTTGATGAGAAGTATTTTTTATCAGGTACTTTATATCGGGTGAAATACACCCGACGTTAGTGATTGTGTTAATATTTCTAACGTTGGTGTTCTAGGGATAAATGATGATGCATTCATGTGCCGGGATGAGAACACAGTGTGGAATAATATAATAATTGCATTTATTTAAATGGACTAAAGGAGAGAGAACAAGGAGTGAGGGAGGTTTAAGCTGCACTAATCCATAATTGTATTTTCATAATGGATCAAATTGCAAGACGTCCATGGGTAGGAATAAGGTGAAACATGATATACTGATAAACATGGCACACAGTGTGGAATAAGGTTAAACTCAAAGGAGGAAACGAGGAGTGGGGCGGTTCAAGCCGCACTAATCAATACTTGTATACTAGCAATAGATTAAATGATTACAAGTGAAGCCAACAGGGCTGCTGGTGCTCAGCGTGAGTGCATTAAGTATCGTATTTGTATGATAATTTTGCCCTCTGCACGATGTGCAATCAATAACGCCAAAAGTGGCATCATGTACAATAATGCAATGGTGTTGGTGAGCGCTGTTTCATTGTAATACATATCCAGATATTAAAATGATGATCCTCTCCGCACAGAGACACGCTTTTATAATTCCGGCTTGAGCCGAGAGCTCAACTGGCTTTACTCAAACTGAGCTGAACTCCATCCGCTAATTAAGACCACGAGGCGTCGGTAGGGAAAAAAAAAAAATTCATCAAAACAGCAAAAAAAGATGATGCAAGCGTCAGAACATGCAGCATCGGTCCAGAGGATGAACTGGTGTTGCAGCTTTTTTATATTTCATGAAAATGTTTCTTCCACGTGTATCACTGCTCTGCAGTTATGACCTTCCTCAGACCCGTGGTGCTCAGGTGGGTCTTCCTCATGTTGCACCGACTCTGTGGCTGCAGGCTCATTTCAACAGGGAGGTTAACGAGCTAACTCGGACCACTGAGTATTTTTTCCCCCAGCTGGCGGCTCGAGCTCAAACCATCAGCTCGCCTCTTTTGCCTTTTCATTGGGGGCTTTGGCATCTCTCGTTTAATTTCACCCCCCAAAAAAAAAAAAATTTGAGTTTCTGCCTCCAAAGCACTTCAGCCTCTGAGAAATCAAACGGTGAAGGTGATTTTTCTGCAAAGCGTAAGCAATGTACTGACTGTGTAATGTAAAGGTGACCACGACCCCCCACCGATCCCTGTTAATGACTTCTGAGCTAAAACAGCAACAACAACAACAACAACAACAACAAACAGCGTGACTGATATGGCGGGCTGTGGATCGGCATCTGGGCCATTCCTGCCGACAGGAATGCGGCAGAATGTGCCGGCTGACACAGACCTCCATCTCCCATGGCTGCCGCCGCAGCCAGGCTGTCAGGAAGATGAAAATATGCCTGGCTTCATTTAGTGCTGTGGGGATCCTGTGGAGGGAAGGGGCAGGTGGAGCTAATGGACTACTCCAGGACACAGTGGGGCTGTCGACTCAGCAACGCCGCCGGCTGTCTCTTCAGGACGCGCCATTTTTATGACAATCTCTCCCGAGGCCTCGGCGGCGGGCGTGAGGGGGCGAGGGAGGGGCCCCCGGGAGCCGTCACCTCCGTGCCCAGATTCCTGCAGGATCCACTGTAAACAAAATCAATTTCCAAGGGGGGGGGATTTCAGATTATTTTAGTCATAAATCATTAGAGCTGCTTTTTTTTAAAGTCCGGGATTAAAATACACTGCTTTAAGGCTTTTTTCTGATTCACGTCATATATTTCAAGATGTGGCGTCGTCTCAGTGTGTCTCTCTCGTTCTTTGGGACTCGATTCCTCACCAAAAGACACGTGTCGAGGTGGCGTTTAGGTGTCATGTGACTGCGCGTCTCAGCAGCGCGTATTCGCGCAATCACACATTTCTGCCGTGAACCCCCGAACCGGATCCATCACGAGCTGTCACTCCAGCTGAGCAATAAGAGAGATGCGGCAGCTGCGCTGATTGACGGCGAGGAAATTGAAGTGTCACATGAAACACGTTAAGCATATTTTGCAACGCCGCCGCTGCCGCTTTGAGGAACAACAACAACGGGAGGAACAATTCAAAAGGGTGGGGGGGCGGAGGAGATGAAACGATAGGGGGGATTGTTTCCTCAATTATTGAGCATCTTAACCGCGTGTTTAAGGCCCGGCACTGTAAGTCTGCGGTGCATTGTGGGTAATCCGCCCCTGTCAGACGTGAGAAATGAGGGGAGGGAAATAGAAAAATAATGCGTGGAGGTTTCTGCATTCTCTTCAGGATGACAACACATTGGAGACGTGGCTTCATGTCGTCTGCAGGAGAGAATCCGCTCTCCCACCGCGGCACAGCCTCGTGCAACGTGTCAGCGCATCACCGCCCACTGCACATCATTAGCATGGCAGCTCGCTGTCCGGCGCCGTCCTCATGTTTTTTCGCCCCGTCCTGGTTTTCCGAGTTGAATCCCACCTCGCTTTGCTTGTTTTGGGATCTGCACGGGAACGTCTGGACCGCCGTTGGGAGGTAACGGAAAAGTGTGTTCAACACGCCAACTGTGGGCAGGTGATAATGGGACGGGATCTCAGCGGCTAAAGGGCAGCACATGTGGTGTGTGTGTGTGTGTGTTTAACTCTGCTGCTGGGTGAGGATATCTAAAAAATAACAATATGCAAATACCTGGTATCAAAAAAACGCAGTCTCGACTCCTCAAAAACACTTTTCGCATAAGATTCGTTAAGAAGATGGATTCCGAATAACCCCTCCATCCTCTGACAAAATATAATTCACCTCCATAGCAGCAGGAATAAACAAGCAGAAAAGCTACTGGGGGGTTACCGCAAGTTATTTTGGAGGATTCGCTCATTTGAAGACACGATGTCGAGTAAAATGGAGAAGAAAAAAACAGTCGTCGATCAGGAGCCAGAAAGCTGCTTCTAAATACAATCATGTTCCAGAGCCGTCATTACACAGTCGTGCAAAAAAACAAAAACAAACGTGCTTTGTTGTAATCGTGGTGTTTGCAACTCTGCTTCCAGAGCTTTAAACAAATCAAACACGAGCTAAAGCAGCACACTGTGCAGCAGCGTCAGACCGCTGAATAAAACACGTCTGACTGACGATGCTCTCCCTCCCCACCTCGTGGCACCGTCGCTGGCGCTCGCTCTCCGAGAGCAATTTGGACCGAGTTCAACTTTTACAGACGCGGAGCTGCACGAGCCGGTCGACACGTGATGAGGGAAGGTTACGGCTTTTCACCGGGAAGAGGAGGCCGAAGCCGAGAGATAGAGCTCTGTCATGTGCAGGGAACCTGCAGAGGAAGCAACTGGTCCCAGAGCAGCTGCAGGAAAATCATACAAATATATATATATATATATATATATGATGGCACTTTTGAATAAACGGAGCATTGCTTTTACGTACATGTACAAGTTACGATGTGTTTTTTCTCCACATTTTGTTTTTGGGGGTGTGGTCAGTAGTGCTCATTTAAATTGTGGGAAGCCAAAAGAATTCACAATAGAAAAAATATATATTTGAAGATTTGAAATTCATCTTTCACTTTGTTTATTGAGAGTTTGTGTCTTTGTCTCTTTTTTTTGGCAAATTAATTATACTCAAAATGTCAGCGTAGGACGATGGAGAGAGTCTGTGACCCTAATTGTAAATAAAAAAAGCAGCGATTTAAGAAGAGCTTGATTATTTACACATATTAGATTTGATGTATTATAAACAGTAATATTCCATTTGTTTTAAATATCATGTTATTTATCAACACCGATGCAACACGGCTACTTCCCGTGTATTATTCCGTGTCACGGGGTCGACACAGGTGGTGTTTCTAACCCTGACAACGACTGAATAAAGCCTTTTATCTACATGAGTCATCCAACCCTGCTCATATACTTCATGCGTCCTACGTTCCCCGTCAATGCAGCTTTTTGTTCCCCGCTAGAGAACAAAACAAAAAGCTTGTTAGCGGTTCTCCCGCTCGCTGCACCTCGGTTCCTGCAACCAGACTCCTCGCGCTGCCCTTCGCTCCTGGACTCGGTCCCAGCAGACGTCTTACGCTGCTTTGCTCGGAGGAGAGAGAGAACCAGACATGCATATCTCATTAATTATGTCTCAGTTTGAAATATCAGTCCAGAGCTGCCGGCCATTTGACTACGGCCGGGGTAATGAAACCCCCCCCCCCCCCCACCCCCCACCCCCGCGCAACCAAGCCCAACGAGACAGCGTGGGGGTGGAGGGAGGGCGGGGGGGTTGCCAGGTTTTGGGGGGGTAGAGCTAAATCTGAAGCTACAGCCGGAGCTGAGGTTAAATCAATGCGAGGCTAACGTTTTGGGGGCTGCGGGGCCGAGCGGGTTAGGCTATCGGGTTCCAAAAGTCCTGTAAGACGCTCCGAGTGGAAAGCCGCCGCCCCGTCGAGCGGAGCGAGGAAGTCTGCCGGCGCCCGAAACCGGCTGAATAGTTGGAAACAACAAACCGGCATGCGGGCCGCCGTATCATATCAGCATGTACAGTATTTAAAGCGCCGGAGAGAGAAAGCTTCGTCAATAACTGTTTCCTAAATGTAAAGCACCGAGAAGGTCACGGTCAATTAGATGGATAAAGTAACAGCGGTGACATTCACGTGGTCCCAAAAGATGAGGATCCGATCCCCCGGGATCCAGGGGGGACAGATAGACTGGAGACACATGCATCTGCAGGAAGCCATTGACTGATGCCAGCAGAGACAACAATATTTTTTGCCTTTTGTGCAAATTGAAGAAACATAACCATAAATTTGCAAGCGGCGGGCGGATCAATACGGCCCAGACCTGAGAAACGTATCCAAGGGAAACCATTCGATAACTCCGATCAGAGACGGACCGGTAGCCGGCTATTAATCCTCCGTTACCAGCCACAGGTCGGGCGGCCGGAGACGCGCGGTGACAGATTCGGCCATTAAAGCTGGAACGAGGTGCGATTCCTCGCCGCGTTGCCGGTGCGTTCAGGACCGTTCATCCTTCCGCCGGCACGGCTCCGTGCACCGGATCACCGGGCAAACATCTGCAGGGTTTCTCCTCGTATTGCTTACATGACAGACCATTGATCGAGCGAGTTGGATTTCCAATATGGAAAGATCCAGTCTGGTAGTAATGCCGTATTGTAAGTAATAACAACGCTGCGTTAGAAGAAGAGAGGCAAGGACGGCGGCCGTGACTATATGCTTAGAAGTAATGTTCCCATTATGCACCGCAGCCTCTCCGGAGACGTCCCTTAAATGTGGGGCCGCTCAATCATGACGAGAGGAACCCATGTCACAATGAAATGGGTCATCCGGTACTTTAAATAAATATGATAATGAGGCAATGCTCCCGATGGCCAGCGGCGTTATTTATGTTATGTGGAGGGAACAGAAGGTGTAGAGGAACGTAATATACTGGTGGAGGAACAGTGGTCCACAGCGGCAAATGGGTGTGTGTGTGAGTGTGTGTGTGTGTGTGTGTGTGGGGGTGTGTGTGTGGGTGTGAGTGAGTGAATGTGTGTGAGTGATTGTGTGTGACTGTGTGTGTGAGTGTGAGTGTGCATGCGTGTGTGTGAGAGAGTGTATGTGTGTGAGTGTGTGTTGTGAGTGTGCGTGTGTTACTGCGTGTATGTGAATGTGTGTGAGTGTGTGACTGCGTGTGTGTGAATGTAAGTGTGAGTGTGTGTGTGTGTGCTTGTTGTGTTGACACTTCTGTGTGATCATATAATACCATGATCCTCACACAACAGTTGTATCATATCTTATGAAAAGGTCATTTTTTTGTGCGTTTTCCTACTAAAGCTAGCAGCACGTGTCAATTTCCGCTCGTTACATTTATGCCGTCTTTTCAAAATAAACTTCCGTCTTCACAGGAGTATGTAGGAAGTTTGGCTTTGTGTTGAAATAACTTAACACACATATGTAGGTTACTCGTTTCAGACGGGGATCGAACAGCCGTCCCCAGGCTGGAGCATTGCTGTTCGCTGTTTTTTTTTTACCATTTCAAACACATATTATAATGTAAATTTAAAAACTATACAGCGCCAGAGCTGACAGCTGAGATATAATGGAGGGGAAGTGAACCCACACAGCTTCCTTTGTGCATCCTGAAGGGGAACAACTGGTTCTGAGGGTCTGAGGAAAGGGGTCACGGGAGTTTTCCCACTTTACCGCTGAAGGAAGCGGCTTGAAACAAGTGCCTTGTGATGAATGGAAGGCGACTCCTGCAGCGGGGCTCTTCCCCCTCAGCAGGGGTCACAATTACCTCTCACCAGGCGACCTCTGCAGCTCGGTGGGGGTAATGTACTTCTGACAGCGAGATAGATCTACGACACACAAAGTGCAATTTGTCCTCCAGCGCCGAGGATTCCAGCGGGCCTCAAAGGCAACATTTGAGGGAGTAAGAAAGGAGCGAGAAGTCAAGTGTTTTTGGAGGGATGTCGAGGATGGGGAGGGTTGGATCCATAAATTAGTGAGCCTCGATATTCGGGCTTTGGTTACGCTTCTTGTATCGATCGGCGATGTGATCCCTGAACCCGGAGCGGCGACGGAGTTACATTGTTATTCTCATCGTATATTCGTTTTTCAACAAACTATTCTCGACCTCGTTTTTTTTTTTTTGTGTCTTCGACATGAAACTCGGATACGTGCACGAGCACGGCCGCGTTCAAGGACGAGCACCGGAGCACCCAACAATGGAAAGTCACGGAGATTGTTATTCGTTATTAATTATGTGGCATCATTTGTGTGGAGCTGACAGCATACAAGCGAATAAAACAGGTCGGGAGTCGACAGTCCTTCTCCTTTGTCTCCGTGTGTGTGTGTGTGTGTGTGTCAGCAGATGCTCCAGTAAATATAAGCAAAGCAGCCGGGTCCCCTGTGTTTGTGTTTTGTTTTGTGAATCAATGCACTTTCCCTCATTGATCTGGAACACAAGGCTCCTTGTGCATGCACCTGTTTTCCTCCGTCAGCCGTGGAATTGCAGTAACACCGTTTTGTTTTTTTTTGGCCCTCGGACCCCGGGACCCTCTGAGGCTCGCTAGACCCCCGAAAGAAGAAGTTAAAAAAAAAGTCCCGGTTCCCGTCACTGACATGTAATTCGCTCCCTGGGTCCCGTGTCCTTATCAGCTCCTCCAGGATGAGAGGCCGTCGATACAACAACCCCAAGTAGAAAGGCCCGGCGCTCCTTCTCCTCTACTCCTCATATCAACCCATCTCCACACAGAAGTCAGACAGCAATTAAAACCTCAGCCCTCCGGTGGAGGAGCGGGAAAAAGAAAAAAAAAAAAAACACAGATCCATAAACTTGATTCCTATCGTTCACCTCCTGCAGCATCCCATCGACGGCGCGGACCGCATGCTCGCTGTGATTACACTCATCTTTTTCCAGAGATGCATCGCATGTGACAGCGGAGGATTGAGCTGTGATGCTCGCAATCCCGTCATTAATAAATTGCCTCAGCGAGCGGTTATTGCAGTTTTATGAATATCGCTCATGTTATTAAACATCAGGATGTGGAGTTATTCCTTTCAGGTACTTGGAGGACGAGGCTGGCAACGGAAACCAGAACCCATCAACGTGCTCACGTGTGTGATCTGCCAAATCTTCCTCTGAGCCACGGAGGTTCATTGTTGTCCAAAAAAACGGTTCAAACACATCACCGTGAACACACACACACACACACACACACACACACACACACACACACACACACACACACGCGCTGTAGTTTATTTAAAGTCGATCCTAAATGCACCGAGCTGCTGCTGTAAATACTCACTAATGTGCCAAATGTGCATTAATCCACGGCTAAAAATAATCCTCAACAAACACGGTTTACCCCTGTTTTCTGTTTTAGTCGTGTTTTCTAAAGCTTTTAAGGAAAATGCTGAGTCCTTCTCAAATAGGAAAATATATATAAATATATATATATATAAGTGACCAGTTTAAATAGATTTATTTGTTCAATGGGGACCAATGAGCTCGAGGCCACAGACGCAGTAGGGAAGTACTGAGAGATTTAATTATGAGGAAAGTGTGGAATAATGGCATCCTTCATATAGTAGGTGGGTCACTTTAAAAAGGTCACATCATGGAAAATGCAAAAGAAACCGAATGTGTTAAAGAACGTGTCGGCCATGTTGGATTCTGACATTATTTCTAGGTAAGACGTTGCAAAAGGGAAACTAAACACCCGTTCCTGAATACTATACGGATAAATCATATTTCCTACATCACAACAGCTTCTTTCCTCGGTTTTTAAGCAGCGTACAAATAACAAGGAACAACATCTCTGCCGGCTCTGCCCGGATAATTTCCCCTCGCAGAACAGCTGTCTCTTTTAAATCAAGTTTCGCACAATTAGGAGTCCAATGTGTTGCTTTTGTGAGCGCCTTGCATTCCTCGCAGAGCGCCGCGAGGCCTTTTGTTTCGTCGGGGATGTAAAAAAATCCATAAAAGCTCCAAACGTCTTTTTTTTTTTTTTCCCGGCGGGGCTAACGATGGCCGCCGAGCGAGACGGAGATTTAACGAGCAGACGGGCAAGAGATGCACTTCCAGGTCGGACTTTTAACAAGCCTCTGATTGGGCAGATCCCGGGTCAGACTTTAACAAGAGGGAACGCTGAAGGAGCGCTTGTGGAGCGTCGGCCGGAGCGTCGAACCCCGGCCGATGAGAGAGCGCGTAATCGTGCTCGTTTACGAGGACCGCGGCCGACGTGACCCCGTGTTTACCGTGTGCCGGTAAGACTTAATGAACGTTTTACAGCCAATCGCAACAGCGAGTGACATGTTAACAACACGCACGCTGCATCTGGTTGCCGGGTTATTAACGGAAACGAGGCGATGACATCATTCCCTAAGTGTAGCACATAATGGGCTTTTTTTTTTTTCCTCCTGTTTTGAATGACGATTTAATGGGAGTAGAAGGGCACGAGTAACAGCGGGAGATTGTCCCGAAAAACTCCGAACACAATCAGGCTTTAATGGCCGGCTCTAAAAAGACACAGAGGAAGCAAGCGGCCCGGCAGGAGGCGAGGGGAAGGTCTCCCGGCGCCGCCGCTAAATGAGCATCCATCCCTCCTCATCGAGAGGACTTCTCCTGCTCCAGAAAACCCAGAGAATGCACTTCACTTTCATTTACTGGTATCCCAGCACCCCTCGCTCATTAAAGATTCACGCAGGCCGCCACCAGAGCCTCGGCTTCTTCTGTTCTGCAAAAGGTGAACAGCGAGAGCGCGACGGTCCAGGTTATTAAATCTTATTTTTGTCTGCTAGAGCGCACACATATCTGCTCTCTGTACTCGGATTTCCATTGAAAAAATAAGTTTTTTTTAAATATTTTATGGTTTTAGGATGAAGAGCCCTAGTTAATATATGAAGCTGGTAGTCATTTACATCACTTATTTATTTTTCTTCCAGTCAAATGACAGAAATGATCTCTGCTCTGCTAAAAATACACGCCTGCGGCAAAAAGCTCAGCATGAAGGATCAAAATGAGCGTTTTACAGATAATATGTGAATATCTTTTCGTGCACAATGTCCGGTGCTGTTTCCTGCCTACATGTATGCAGAACTTTTCTCGATACAGTCGGCCGACTTTGCATGAAGCAGTGATGTCAGCGTTGGATCTCAGATTGACGGCGTCCTCCTGAGCACCAAACAAACTTGCAGGCGAACCGCTAGACAGCTAAATCTCTGCGCTGGTCCTCATTCTTCAATGGCACCGACGCCGCAGGTGTGACGCCGACTCACTGGCATCCCGCCAGCCGCTGTCGATCAAACCCAGACACGCCTCCTTCCAGCCAGCTGACATGAAAAGGAGCATTTTCTATTAATAGCACGTTTGAAAAGCACCTTTTTGACATTGAAGCGACGGCAAAAACGGGATTTCAGCTGGATTGTAACGCAGCAAAGGAGATTACCGCCGTTCCCCGCCACTAATGAGAGAATGATTACGTTTGGAAATGTTTTCCATCCCGTCACCATCACGCCGTACCTGGATCTACTGATCTGACAGGAGGATGGAAGAGTTTTATTTGTGTATTTATTTCTGACAGGATGAGATGCGGTGTGCAAATATCCTGCTTTCTTAATGTCTTTCTTCGCTGTGCGACTCAAAAGTACAACGTCCCTATTAAAATACTGAGCGCAAAAAGAAATCACGAACAGACTTTTACTGACAACAGAACGAGTTTAAAATAATCGATTAGTGCCGGGGTGTTAAACCAGACCTTTTTTTTTTTTTACGGAGGCGATGAAGATGACAGAGGAGCACTGAGGACAGGAACACAGTGCAGGGTCTATTTTCCTTTACAGCCTCGCGACTCGCCGGGCTGTAACATCTGCTGCTCGCCGCACTCCACTGCATCCAAACTGCGAGCGTCTCCGGCTGAAATCGGAGGCATTTCTCGCCGGCGTACAGAAGTTTGGAGATAATGCCGGAGGGGCATAAATACGCTTAACCCCGCTACTCAATTTAACGTCTTCTCGCTACATTCAGAGGGAAGAAGAAGAAGAAGAAGAAGAAGAAGAAGAAGAAGAAGAAGAAGAAGAAGAAGCCGAGCCCCTTGAACTGAGCCCGCCGACTGCAGAGAAAAAAGTCGTTTTTTAGGCTTTTTAGTCGTGAGCTTTTGATATCAGGTGCCAAGCATCGAGACTCACGGAAGGAATAACGGAGACTGTATAAATAATGTGCACATTAATTCAAACATCAGGGGACAGCGAGGGATAAACTGTACAAATTCCCCTGCACAAAAAAACAAAAACACCGAGGTTATGATCTTCAGCCTGGGCTATTTTTCTCATGTCACAGTGATGTTTGAAGGCAGCTCTGAATGATAATACTGCACCTAACACCGTATTTGCTGAGGGTGAGGGTGACTTACACCATCTGTTTGTAAAGCAACAAGCTCAGGCAGACACTCTGCCAGGGAGAAAAAAAAAAGGCACAAGGTCCCCGGGCTTATCTTGGTGGAGGTGTGCGCTGCCGAGGAGCCGCGGCGAGGTGGAACGATAAACATAATTAAATTGAGTTGGATTACACAAAATGGATCGGATCAGTTGGGAAGGCGGAGGAGCTAATCCAGTGCAATCCACTCTATAGAGGTGCCAACCACACAAAACGACATAAGTAAAGGAGGAGGGGGGGCAGGGGGCACAGAGAGGACCCCGTCCAAGTAAAAAAAAAAACACACAACAGCAACAGCTCCAAAGTAAAATATCTACTCTTAAAAAGTTCTTGCACCACAGACATTTTGTGGCGAAAATTGTGAATGTTTTTTATCTCATATTAAATCCTGATTATCTCCTCATTCACAAGGTCTATTTGAATCATTTAAAAAGGTATAATATACAGAAAACCCTTGTGAACATAGGTAATACGTTCATATATGTGTAAATGGTATATTGGTTTATGATAGTACACAGAAAAGAAAAGAATATACATATATATTTATAAAAAAAAATAAGATTCAAAGTTAATTTTCATTATCGTATCTATATTAACGAATGCTTTAAAAAAAAAAGATTAAATGGCTCTATATGGTAGGAGTATCTGTATCTGTATCTAAGTTTGGCTTTGATTGAGTGAAGTTAAGTATTTATCAGAATTATTTTAGTTCAGACGCATCTCGGCCGGTGCTGAAAGCTCCATAACTTCTCCGGGTGTACTTGAATGCATCTTGTTTCACAACATCCGTTTGCTACGTGGCGATAGCTACTAGTAGGTAGCAGGATAGACCAGAATATTCCTATTTTATCCATAAGTAAGTCAATTTTAATTTTTTTGCTGGACAAAAATGACATTCTTGTGCGTATCTTTGTGAGGCTTTGTTGGGCCACTCATCATTTCTTTTCAACCGTGTGCATGTAATTCATGAAGATGAGCGCCGTGCTGTGAAAGCAGAGGTCACAGGTTTGCTTTTCAGTCACGTGAAAAACATTTTTTTCATCTCCACTAACTCATCTGTGACAGCACTCCCATATAGCCACTTCTTTTTTATTTTCCCATTTCAACTCCCATTCCATTCCACTCCTCTATTTTTTTTGTTCCTCCCCTCAGATTGCATTTTCCCTTTTTGTAAGTGACTTTTGTACAATCCCCTAACAAATAACCTTTCCCCTGGGGAAAGAGACTCTTACTTCCTCTACAGCCCTGCCAACCCACTCCGGCCCTCTCTGTCTTCTCCATCCCCATCTCCCTTTGTCTCTCCGCCTCGGGCCCAGTAAACAGATTGATAAAGTCTGGAGGTTTGCTTTTGCTTTTCAAACTAATCCAGCGTAATCCGGGTCCGTCGGCGTCCTGCGTCAGGGGCGGGAAATTATCTTCCAATAAAATGAGGATTAAAAAAGTGATGCGGGGAAGGATACGGCGGAGGGATATATTGTTGAGTGGTGATGACATGGGCATTAAATGTGCCGAAATTGTCAAATCTTTTTCAGCTGCGGAAAGATGGCGTTTAACGTACATTTTGTAGTGTTTATGCAAATGTTGAAAACCTAAGGGCTGAAAAACAAACAAATATTGTCCCGTTATAGAGATTATGCTGAAGAAAACTACAATTAGAATTAAATTGTATGGCTGGTTTGGTTTTAACAACATGTAACGTATGAGAACTTTGGCTTTGTTTGAACAAAATAAAAAATACGCAAGACTGAGGCATTGAAAAAGTCTGTGGCCTCCGTATCAGAAGAACTAAACCCGGCCGTGGTAAAGACCCAGCAACACACATCTCCTTATCAGCGCTGTGGAATATCAGCTTTCAGCATACACAGGCCCAAACAAGTGCAGTTTGCATTATTTAAGCCGGCCTGGCTGGCCGCTTTAATTGAGAGTCTCCTCTTGGACCGCTGTCCTAGCAGACAGCTCGAGGCGGAGCCCTGGGCAGCGTAGTGGAGGATGGAAAATGCACATTTGTGGGATTTGAAATATGACTGCAGCATTCGTGCAGGAGCGGCGTGTTCAACACTGGGATTTGACAGCTCAACATTAAGTCAACAAGTGGAGCCCGGTTGCGAGCTCTGCGCCAGGTGGAGATGCGAGAAATGAACCAACAGATGGAGAGGAGTAAATGCAATTAATAACTTCTGGGGTTGTGGCGTGACGTTTTAGGGAGGGGTTCCAGCAGGAAACTGAATTACTGAATACCAGAAGTACTGCAATTCATCTCGGTTTGAAAAAAATATATATATATCTTTTCTACAATATGCTACATTTCTCAGTTAATGTTGTTTGAAATTGCAGCCATGAAGCAAGAATTGTCTCGAATTGTCAAAAGTTATTTTCTAATTAGGCGAATTAGTGCAAATCTTTTGTGCAAATCTGAGCAGGTCTTCAAAACCAATTTACAGTACCTGGCCGTTTTTCGGTTGCCTTCTTTATTTCAAACTATTTGCCTAATTACACATTCACACTGCGAGCGACAAAAGGAACAAAAACGACCACGCATGGCCGGCTGCATTGTGGCCGACAATGACCGCACATGGCTTCCTCCCAGCACCGCCGTAATATATTCGATTATTTCTCATTGGGAAGTGCTCCCTGTTTGTTTGCGCGCAGACAAACACGAATGAATCACGTTTTATTCCAGGTTTGACATTTTAACTCCACTGGAGGCTATCGAGTGCTGCATCCGAGTGGGAAAAGAGTCTAAATCACTGCAACATTGGCTCGTTATTGCTGTAACGAGTGAGAACATGCATCCCGCATTAGGGGTGGAATCAATGCGGGCACGTGAGCCGTCGCGTCTGTTAACGAGATGCTGTTAGCTTTTATAACGGGGATCTGCCTGTGTTAGTCCTGGCCTACATTTCGCCCCTGGATTCCAGTGGGAGCTGCAGCAAAGCAGAGACAGAGCTCTGCAAACACACACACACACACACACACACACACACACACACACACACACAGCGCCGCACGGCAGCCAACCCACTGCTTGTCTGAATGCAAAGCGGGTTTGCCGGAGCTCCCCCATCTGCCCTCTTACAGTTCACTCGCGAGTTCATTGCATCCGCGGGTCAAATAACCAGTCGGCTCCCGGGGCCTCCGACGGGTTTGGGGGCGGCGCCTTCGCCTCGATGCGCGGCTCAGCATGTCGGCCCGGCCGCAGATCCACAGATCATTATCGCTATCAAGCGCTGTTTCCCCAACAAAACGATATCACTGCCTTTGATCCCACGCCAAAGCTTATTCCTGTTCACTTCAGGGCATTCTCACCCAGTAACCACTCCCACTCGGGGCAAAACTCAAGCTCGGCTAAAAATACCCCTCTGTTTTGTTGACGAGATGGAAATGTATGAATTAACAATGGGGCATCACGTCTGAAATGTGGATACGTTTCCCCACCTGCTCAGTCTGTGCAGATAATGTGTGTTTTGTTGTTCTTTTTCTTTGTGGGTAAGCTAGCCGAGGATGTTAATTCAATGCAAACACTGTGCCGAGCTCCTGCTGTGGAATATCCAATTAAAAAGCACTAGATACGGAGTGTATCTGCAGCACCGAGGTTACAGCGTTCAATGTGGGCCAGAAGTCCTGAAACATTCAGAGTGGACGCTGCTCCACAACAAACAGGATACATCTGGTGCAGGCTGGGACTTTACATTTTAACATGCGATTGTTTACACAACTTCACCCATGGATATGCATTTCAATGTGAATTATATTATAATAATTAATTAAAAATAATTAACATGTGATAATCACAATAATCATAATAATGGCTTTTCGCACTCTTTCTGAAAGATGTGGGAGTGAAACTGAGAGGTTGCATGCATTATATAAAAACATGATTATATGAAATAAATCCTAGGATACAATGGTTGTATGGATTATCTTGCTTCTTGACACAGTCAAACACAAACTAGCATAGTTCTACAAACAAAGAAAATCAAGCTGCTTTCTCCTGTCAGCTTATACTTATATCTATATATATGTGTGTGTTTTGGTTAATTGTGAAAATAAGTTCAGAATTATCATCATGGTTTCTGTTTTATTAATAATGTAACATAACGATGTTACTACCATGAATATACAACAACCACCCTAAGACTTTACAACGTTCCGTAAAACAACGTTCCGTAAAACAACGTTACGTAAAACAACGTTACGTAAAACAACGTTACGTACAACAACGTTACGAACAGCAACGTTACTTATACTTTTTTTATACCGCTACTTATACCATTACATATATCGTTAATTACAACAGCGTTAATTACAACAGCGTTAATTATAACAGTGTTAATTACAACAGCGTGAAGTACACCAGCGTTAAGTACACCAGCGTTAAGTATAACAGCGTTAAGTACACCAGCGTTAAGTATAACAGCGTTAAGTACACCAGCGTTAAGTATAACAGCATTAATTACAACAGCATGAAGTACAACAGCATGAAGTACACCAGCGTGAAGTACACCAGCGTTAAGTACACCAGCGTTAAGTATAACAGCGTTAAGTACACCAGCGTTAAGTATAACAGCGTTAAGTACACCAGCGTGAAGTACACCAGCGTGAAGTACACCAGCGTTAAGTACACCAGCGTTAAGTATAACAGCGTTAACTACAACAGCGTTAAGTACAACAGTGTTAAGTACAACAGCGTTACAAAACATTGAGTCAACGTTTGCTTTTAGTTTCACACAGGACACAAACAGCGGTCGCCAGGGTGAAAGTCTGTGTTTTGTTTTTTTTCTTAATGTTTCATGTTCCCTTTCATGTAATGTGCTACTATTTTAGATGTGTTTTAACATATTTCAGATGATTGTGTTATCTGAAGACAGCCCACATCGCAGTATTGCTGTCCTCTTGACTCCGCCGCCTCGTGTGAGTGACTGTAAGGCTGCTGGATTTTACAAAGTCAGCAAACGGCTTACTTTTGTGCACAATCCTTCCACACATCCAACTTGTTGGTGTCATAACTTGCAGTAGTTTTCTCCATGTTGCATAAGTGAAGACAACAACCGGAGCCTCAGGGCTTCGGGGCGACAGGGACGGTATTGGGTCACATTGATTTTTGTTTTAAAATTAGAATGGTAATTTGAATTTTAACCATAAAGTAAGGTCAATAATGAACTTATAATAAAAACTTTGGAAATCAGTGTTACTTGCGGCCCTTCTGCCCCCTTTGTGCAGCTGCAGCGATGTAATGTACATAACAGATGCACTTCATGCCACCCGGCTGGTTTTTATACCTAGAAGCCCTTCATTAGTATGCTGTTGAGGATCTTTCATTCCATGTAGGCTGCTGGTCCTGCTTGTCTCTTATTCTGGCTGAAGATATTTCTCCAGCTCCCAGTGTCTGCTGCTGACTGTATGAGGCTTGTCACAGGGGCAGAGATATGGTCCTTGTGGGATAAGAGCTCCACGAATGGCCCAAACTTATCAAAGCAGCCCGCCTTGTCCCCGAGCCTCGAACACAATACTCCCCTAATTTCTCCTGAATGGAAGACTCTCCAGACCTGGGGGTAATCTCGTATTCGCCGTTTGCACACAGTAACTCTAGTTACTCCAGCTCTGTTCCCTGCATCCCCTGCCAATTGCATAATCAAGTCCAGAACTCATCAGCAAGATGGCAGAAGAAGTGCTCTATTAAGCTGCATCGTGGCCCATCTGTTGTGTAAGAGAGAGATAACAGTATTTACTGTTTTGGAGTCGTGGCAGACTGTTTCTGGCCAAATTCTGTGCACCGCAGAGTTCTGCTTACTTCATAAAATGTCACAGATTAATTCTGCCGCTTGCGACGGCGTCCAACTGCCATCTTCTGCCCCCAGCAGAAGAATCACCAACTAACTTTATTGGAAGTGTTTTAGCGAGAGCTTGAATGAAAGCACAAGGGGGGTTTCATCTAATATTCTGGTTTGTGCTTCTCCTGCCTTATGAATTCCATCAATTGTATGCAGTTTTGGGGGAAATGGCTAATATTTGCAATAACTCTGCATACCTACTGCAGTGACTTTAAGAGAGTGTCTGTCAAGACAGCGCTCGGTTGGACTCTTTCAACCTCGCATACAGTATTCAGGGCTCCGGTCTTCCTCTCAGTGAGGCAAATATGTGTTCTTAGAGGAATAAAAAAGGCTAACCCAGATTTTGAGTCCCGAAAACCAGCTGATAAGGAAAAGTGCTGAGTGAAACACAGCAGTATCTTCCTGGTGGACTGGAATGAATGCACCTGACTGTACATGAATCAGCTCGCTGAAAGACGCATTAACCCGCGGGCCGTTCTCTCAAACGAGACTTCGATCTGCGCCTGATGCCCGTCGAGGCCATTACATCCATTACGCCAACATACACCGCGAGAGCGTTTCATTTCACTCATCACTATATTCAAAGGACATAATGCAAGAGCCCGCCGGTGGACGGTGGGCTCTTACATTTCATTCTCACGCTGCAGGGAAGCATGTGCCACGTTGTCGTTATTTTATTTGCAGGCCATCTGAGGACATAGCGGGAGTGTTGAACTCTTTAAGGTCAAAATGTAATTAATTCGACCTCAAAACCCAAATAAATAGGATGACTATAGGATGATTATAGAGGAGGATTTTGCACGTGTGATAATTTGAGAAATCATTCAGTTGCTTTGATTCATTCAATTAATCAATTAGTGGATTGACAGTAAATTCGTCAACTGTTGTCATAATCAATTAGCCTGATATTGAGGTGATTTCTAACGTAAATATGACAAATAGAGCAAGCTTGAAGAATTGTGAGGACTTGATTCTTTTTTTCTTTGTTCACATTATTGTAAACTGATTGTCTTTGAGCTTTGTACTGTCGGTCGGACTAAACAAGCAATCTGTTACAGCGTTTTGACTTGAAAGGCGCTTTATAAATGCAAGTCCATATGTTCCGCTCCTTCCTGGCTGGACTTCACGGTCAACCGATCGATTGATAAAAAGCATCATCAGCGGATTAAACAACGACGAAAAACAAGCGACTGTACATTGGTATTGCAGGTTCAGAGCGCCCTGAAAGGTCATTCTGTTCGTCAGCAGGCTTAAAAACTCCAGGAGCTGAACGGCATTGAATTTAAATCATGCCTCACTTTGCAGGGGCGCCTTTGGACCCATTTGGAGGACCCCCTTGAGGATCCAAGTTCGGGAGGCATCGGGCTAGAAGACATGGCTGTCTGAGTAAAACACAGCTTGGTGCAGGAGCTGCATCTGGAGGTTCAATAGAATTAGTTACAGTGCAGCAGGGCTGTTTACAGACTAGTGCTCCTTGTCTGCTCCCCTTAAAGCCAACAACAGTGCGCCAGACTCCAGACAAAGCCCATGAGTGGTACTTAAGGATCCACTTGGACGCCATCGCAGTGCACTTCCCCACATGAGGGGGTTCCACGGGGCTGGCGTCTGAAGAAGTGCACAATTCTGACGGCTTCAAAGCGGAAAGGGCTGTGCAACGGATTAATTAAAGCGTCCACGGGTGCCGCCGCCGCTCCATCCGTTCCAAATTCCCTTTCGGTCACGTCCACTTCTTCAAAGGAGGAAATACATGTACATTTGAATAAGAGTGTGATTATTCCACAGCTCACACACACGTCTGCAGCCTGCACGACGGGGATGCCAGGTGTCTTCAGGCTTCGGTCCCTATAACCTGTTGGCTGTGGTATCTCGCCACGCCGACCGAAAAACAACAGCGGTGCATTTTTCTGCGCGGATTTCAACTTTGCCATCAGTTGCAGCATTTTGTGCCTGATTAAAAACCAGCAACAACAGGCTAATTTTGAGGTAAAGGTTGCCTCCTGCATGGTCTCATCCCCCCCAAAAAACGTCACCTGAAGGGAGTAGTTTGTTAAATCTCTGGGCAGGTGCAGCCTTCAAGCAAACCTGCATGTTTTTTTTGGAGGGGTGAAGGGTTAGGGGGGGTATTTTGGGGTATTTTGCTACTGATTTCTACACCCCACAAGGCTTTGACACGCTTGCTGCATAACAACTTGGCAAAGCAGCCATGCATAAAAGGACCTCGCTATTCTAGTGTGACCAAACGGGAAATTGTAAGTAGACCCTAAAAAAAAACAAAAAAAAAAACCCTCTTATTTATAACTTGAAGTAGGCGGGCTGGTGGAGTCACGCCGCCCGCAGCCCAACCACCACGCGTTAACCACCGCGTTGTGGACTCCAGCTGCTTCTCCACGCAGATAAACTGTTTACTTCAGTTGTTACCCGCCCGACATTTACCTTGATCCAGTAGCCGCAGGGAGTGCTGAAAAGACGGATCCAGCGTGTCCTTCTCTGCCATAAGCTCCGGCAAGTACTTTTCGCTCTCCATCTCGCGCGCGGGCTTCGGGCTCCAGGCGAACGAGTCAAATGTGATTCAAGTCAACAATGAAGCGAGAAAAAAAAAAAAACTTGCTCGACGTCCACACGGCTCCAAGTTGGGGCTCCGCCGAATATATCTTGTTTTTTATCTTTTTTTTTTCTCTGTGCGATATTGTCATTCGCGCTCGCGCTTATATGAGCATATTTCTCGGTCCTCGCGACACGCACGCGCACAAAACAAACACACACACACACACACGCAGGATGAATCAATTAAATGCGACCGGGAGGTTTTATCCCATGGAAGTGTTGTTCAGCCTGCAGAGCATCACAGCCGGTGTGAGGGTTCCCGCTCCTCTCTGGGTGCACAGACTCTCTGGAGCTCGCTCCCCTCGCGCAGCATCCAGTGCTGAAAGTGAGGAAGAGGCGGCTATTGGTCGCCGCGCGCGACACGCAGCCCGTGAAAGGGGCGGGGCGACGCTACGGAGCTGTCCGCGGTGCTGAATCCCAGTCATTACCATAAACTTGCCATGTACAAGGGCGGTAATTCGGAGACAGTGCCTGCATTTGATGTCCGCCGGCATTCAAACTAACGAGGAGCGTGCGCTTGTGTGTAATGTTAATAATGCATGCAGAATCTCAGTGGAAGCTCCCTGTCTGTTTGAAGAAGCAGTACAATAAGACAGGAACACATGCTTTGGATAAAAAGCTTGAAGCTGGATGATTTCACAAAGGATCAATTACAGCACGGGTGTGATGGTGAGATTAAAAGGACTGTGTGTTGTGTACAGTATGGCGCACAAAGACCCAGAACTACTGGCATACCTGACAGGGGCGGAGACAGACTTTGTGAAGATGCGGGGCTCTGCCCAGACCCAATGCAGGTCCAGGAGTATGCACCCCAAGGAAGATTTTCCCCCGATTTAAGGCAGCTATATACACTTTTTTTTCCAAAGCCAATTAAAAATGAAATGCCTAAAAATCTGCTCATCATTTGGGGGAAAAATACAAGTTCCTGAGAGGGTGAATCATCCTGTAAAGCCTATACGTTCTGTTTTGCATCAAATTGTTCTCTAACTTTTCTTCATTGAACGATCACCTAACAAATGTTGAGGACTATTACTCCTGCCTAAAATGAGTTGCAGCAGAAGCGTTAAACCCACCATCCGTTTCCCCCTCAGTTTAACACCGTTCGCCCCGTCAGCACTTTTTCAGTGTGCACTGTTAGTGCCATGTTGAGAGGCTCCCAGCCTCGTATTTAGAACCTTTAAGTTGTGTTGCATACATATGCATCAGGAAACCTATTCGGTTTAAATATGTTGGAGCAGAGTTCACAAAATGAACGTTTAGCTGGCAAATCCACATTAGCATGTGAGCAGCATTAAAACATGGGGCAAATTGCCAAATACATTTGGGAAGTAAATCAAAAAACAACTCAGTGAATATATACGGATTTCTGGGCCAAAAAAACAGGCGATATTTACATATCTACGCCGATGATGTAAATATTGGTCCTGTTGACCCGTCGTATTTCAAATGAGTCGGAACAGTAAAGTAACTGGAACATCTCAGGAGGCTACATAATAGCCTCTTTGCTCATTTAAGCAATTGATTAGGAGCGCATGACTCCTTAGGTTGCTTTTCCTTGTTAGGACAACGTGTCAATAGTTCTCAGGAAATCCATTCACCTTCTCATAGGTCAAGCATGCGTTTCTCCAGGGCATGCTTATGAATTCATTAATTTAGACAAGCCTGTTGTTTGGAAAACACATGCAGCAACAAAAAGCAGAGACAAACTTGGCCAGTCTCCAGTTCTGTAACAGATAACAGGCAGTGACACTAGTGTCATTAAAAGGCAGATGCAGAGTTTATCCAGACAGCAGATATCCAAAGTTACAGCCGCAAATCCATTTTATCAGACATCCTAAGCCTTTCAGTTCCTGGAAGCATACAATGAATACTAAAGTGTCTTTGTGAGGAATATGGGGTGTTTAAAGGCTGGGGAAAACAGGATTTGTATATACAAGCTTCATATTTGTAAGAAAATGTGGAGAAAAGAGATAAGGATTCTGTCAATATTTGTGGAGGATGCTGAGGCAGCCTCAGGTGGGCGGCTATCTGTAGGCTGATCAGCACTGGTTATATAATTGAGATGAAATTTCTATTTCAATAACTTGGAGAAAATGTGACCCAGAGGCTAAAACCGAGATGGGTTTATGTATATTTATCAGCGTTATATTCTCCAAGAACTTTGGAATGTGCTATTGGTTATTTTGCTTTTGTGGCATGATTTGTGCTCTGCTCCTGGCATTAATTATGCACATTTGTTTTATGTGTATCTACATAAATAGATACAATAAATACAAGTGTGCATGTGGAACGAAAATGGGTGGAAATATTTACACTTTTTTTTGTTGTGAGATCTTCGGTGATGGAGATGCAAGTTCAGAATGGAGACGGCTTTTTTTTAATTTCTAATCTATACATTGATAAGTGATGCACCTGGTAATGTTATAAGATCCTCCATTTGGCACTTATACAGAGAAGACATGTTTTTTCATACAACTTCCTGTCATTTGCATGTTGAAGAGTTGTTGTTGTTTTGTTCCTTTGCAGATTCTTTCCAGACTCTCGTTTATGAGTGATTCACCGCAAAGAGAAACGCATTATGAATCAGCTTACTTTTTTTAATCTCTCCGCGAGACCATTAAAAAAGCGGCTCAAACGCAGTAATCCCCTATTCGGAAGAGCGACTTATTTATAGATATGCTTGCCATCTGTTGCGCCCCATCATCATAAACAAAAACCTCACATTGTCATTGATGTTTGAATCAAAGTCGCGCCCCAATACGTCTTCCTCAAGACGTTTGTATTCGGAGGCGATTCGCTAAGTGTCGCCGATCCATCAATCGCGGCGGACTCGTAGTGCACGGGGCAACATTTCTATATATAAGTCACAGCCGGCCACAAGGGCAGCAGCACCGGTGTAAACAAAGCCGTGAGAAATGTTCTGTCAGGTGGGTGTAAGGAATGAAGAACAGTGGGCTATTACATTGACAAAGTGTTATTTTGATCATTAGAGAATGGCCGCCCCCCCCCTTCCTCACCCCTCAGCCTGTCCCAGCCCACTAAATATGATGTTGACTCCACGTAGAACCACACAGCATGCGCAGCGCCCCGGGGTGTCATATACGCGTACGCCCATGCTATTACGCCTGCACGCTTCCAGCATTCAGAGTCCTGGTTTCTTCTGACTAAAATCCTGACTGATTTTAATGCAAACATTTGATTTGTCGGCTTTCGATCTCCTTAAGTCGTCGTTGGGGTCGTCACCCGAGGAATCGAGAGACCTTCATGCGCCGCAGAGGGAACATGAACTGGGATTCTGGGAACTGTTTCTGCTTTGTTTTGGTTAAAAGGCAGGATGACAGTGGAGCATATCAGGAGCACTTTTAACTCCTTAAATATGTGGATTCCTTCCATCACCACATTCCAGCGCTAGGAGAGTGGCAACACTGCCTCCTTGTGACCGTGTCATATTATTTAGGAAGACAGAAGGAGTTAATATGAGAAATAAGGCATTTTGTGGAGCTTTTTTACGAGTGGAATCCTATTGGGAAAGAAGTGGGTTGGAACTGAAACACTGTTGTTGGAGACCAGTTCATTATCATAAAGCTTTGCTGTAAATGGTGCCGTTTGTGTGCAGCTCTGTCGGTAAAAGCCTCGTTACAGAGATGCAAAACGTGTTTTCTTTTCCCGTGTTTCAATCCACAATTGGAGATATGTGGGGGAAAATACTTTTAATGGGTCACAACGAAATGAGAGCAGTATTATAAGAGGTCCACAAATACAGAGGAACATGTTTTCATGGCACTGTGTTGTCATTTTCTTCTTTATTTACCCTCTGTTTACTCGTGTTTAAAAGCTTTTCCAAACCTCATGCGCGCTCTCTGAGAGAAAAGAAATAAAATAAAAATGCCCTACTGATGCTAAATTGCATTTTCTCATGTACTTTGCAAATACTTTCAGTCCAGTCATAAGAGTGGAATGAAGCACGGTCTCCTCTGTCTTCCAAAGTGTTTTTAACAAAGCTGTTCTTTCATGATATTGTTTTCCTCCTCGTGCAGCCTAACAATGCCGCTTCAGTCACTAAAGGCACCTTATTGTGGCGACGAAATGGAGCGCTCACATCCATTAAACAGTCATTCAACAGAATTATATTGCCAGTGCCAATCTATCAGATGCATTGATCACGCATCGTCGGCTGTGAAGTGCAGACTGTGGTCTCTCCTCTTCTGGAAGTGTTGTGCAAAAGAAACCTAATGAGAAACTGTCAGCAGTGCACAGGTAAACAAATCAATGGCACCCAGCAGTGCTCCCAAGGTCGAGCCACACACACACGCACACATACAGACACACACAGAAACACACACACGCACACAGCAACCCTCCTAACAAACCTGAGGATGGAGCTGCAGCCAAAGCTTACTGTGAAAAGGGTGCTGTCAAGATTTGACTTTCAGCAGATAAACAGGGTTCAAACAGGATTACTTTACCTTGCTTTACCTTGAAGGGAATCATTTTGGCATTTTGGGAAATATGCTTATTTGCTTTCTTGTCAAGAGTTAGAGGAGAAGATTGATACCCCTCTGAAACAAAAAGCCTGGCTCCGTTCATAGGTGACGAAATCCACCTACTAACCTCTGACCCTCACTTATTAACACAGTTATGTGCAGGACAATTCATTTTTAATAGGGATTAAATAAACAAGATATGACAGGTTTCTGAGTGAGCTGTAGAGGAGCTAGTAGGCAGATTGTGTTACCTTCACACAGTCAGGTTAGCTGTGGTATCAATTTCATTTAACTTAAAATGTCTGTATGTGCAGTATGTGTCACTGATGAATTATGAAATGCATCGACCATCTTTTACATGTCAATTGTCACAGAACGCACATTTTGGTAGTGGTTATTCTAGGTCAGGGGTCGGGAACCTTTTTGACTGGGAGAGCCATAAAAGCCAAATATTTCTAAATATATTTCATTGAGAGCCATAGAGTATTTTTAACGCATACTCGCCACCTGTGAATGGCTTTCCATTCCTTACTATTGCCAAAGCACCCGCAAAGCTAGCGGAATACCCGTCACCTTGCTTGGTCAACACACGTAGTTGCTGCTGACTCGTCTGCACTCTCCGCTGTAGCTCCTCGCATGCCCTTTTCCTGCTGTCCCCCGCTGGATATTTCGATGCAAATGAAGCATGGTGCGTATCGAAGTGCCGCTTTATATTTGACCGTTTCATCGATGCAATTTTATCATAGCAGGATCTGCGGTATGTCTAATATGATATTAGACATACCGCAGATCCTGCTCTCTCCACAAAAGCAAATTCCTCTGTCCATGCAGCCTGGAATGCACGGTAATCATCGTCTTTTTTTCTTTTCGCCATCTTTTCCGTTACAAGGGTTGAAGCGGATAAACTAGTTGGCTATCTGATAGAATTGATTTCTTCACCTTTACAATGACCCGGACATGCTCGCGAGCCATTGGTTCCAGACCCGACCCACGGGTGACCCGTGACCCGTGAAATTTATCTTCAAAACTAATTTCTGTTTACTTTTAAATGACACAGTATTATTAAGAAATATCACAAGTATTTTAAAATCAGTTCCAAACTATTTATTTTTAATTTTTTCATTTTTTCAACTCAAAATTGTCTGGGAGCCATATGGCGTCACCGGAAGAGCCATATATGGCTCGCGAGACATAGGTTCCCGACCGCTGTTCTAGGTCTAAGTCTGAATGTGTGTGTGTGTGTGTGTGTGTGTGTGTGTGTGTGTGTGTGTTAGACCCTTCAGAATGGCTGGATCCCACCAGGCTGCTGCCAGTCAGTGGACCCCACGGGGTGATAGAAAACAGTATGTGTGTGTGTGTGCGTGTTTGTGTGTGTGTGCGTCTGTGCATGTGTGTGTGTGTGCGTGTGTGAGAGTTCAGTCTTACAACAAAAAATAAGTGAAACTGCACTGCCCTGGAACAATACATATGATGACAAGCAATATAAAAGCACAATCGATAACTGAGTAAATGCGAGGAGATTAAAAAATAATACACTGACACGTTCCATTAGGCTTTGTGTTGTGTCAGATTATCACACTGCCTGCACAAATGCTGTGTTTTTACTCCTCTCGACCATGTGAACATGACAGCGTACCTAATGAAAGGCAGTGTGACAAACAGCGCCTGATGCCACCAGACTTGCAGCAGACAGATCCTTTCACTTCCAACAACAGGAAGTCAGTGACTGCGTGTGCATGTTTTTGTTTGGTCTCTGATGAGGAAGAGCTTAATAGAGCAGCCTGAAGTCGCCCGTGATGCGTAGTGACTAAGTGTGTGGCGAAAGTTATCATCGTGCATTTACATACTCCAGAGTGGCACAAGGTCAACGGCAGTAATTATTCTGTGGGGAGCGTGTTGGTCTTCAGTGGGTGATTCCATTTCCTGTCATTAGCCACAGCGATTAAGCACAAAAACAATGATGCTACGATAGCATCAGCCATAGCGCTGCCCAAGGCTGTTCTCCGCATTCTCTCAGTGTCGCCCTGCATGCACTGGTTAACCCTCCAGTTGTCCTTAAGCCGTGTTCCCTGCTTGCCTCAATTAGCAAAATGATGATGACGGTTTGATGAAATTCTCGTCGGGAGAAAATGCAGCTTTTTTTTCCACTAAATCTGTCGGGCTTATTTAGAAGTGAATGGTGTCTGTCAGGGAGAGTGAGAGATGAAATAGCCACCGACAGCAGAAATATTGAGCTTGAAGGTCCATTACTGCCCTTGGAAATAGCAATTTGACATGCACTTTGTTTTCAGCAAATTTGCAACACGAACAATACAATTTGCAGAACTTCCTCCTGCGTTTAATTTGAGACGTTTTACTGGATGAACAGATCATTTCTCTTCCTTTTTGATTTACTTCATTACTGACTAATAACATTTTGCCATGTCAGGACATTACAGATACCGAGCCGCCAAAACTCATGTGTTTTACATACTATATAGCTGCAGTTGAATAATAAATCCACACAAAATCAAAAGAAAAGGCCGACATCACGACACTACGTGATAGACTGAAAGGTGATCTCTAGGTCGGGAGAGGACTTTGCACCAAAGATGGAGAAAACTAATGAAAGAGGATCTCACACTCTGACTATAATTGAGATTTATTTATGAGAGCAGCACCCATATGCCCAGATATCCAACATGTGTGCTCTCCCAATCATCCCTTTCAAATGATCAAGTCAGCTGTTAATGGAGCATTACGGGCCGTGACATCTTAAATTAAGAGATGAACTGCCAGTGTCTGAGCAGCATATTTAAATACTTAGCTGTCCGCTCTTAAAGAAAATGGAAAGAAAATATTTGATCGTGCTTTCAGAAACGCACGATGACACGGGGTTGTGTGTAAATAATAACGACGCAATGGAACAACATGACTAGCGTGAATAAACAACAAACGCCTTTCTTATTGCGTAACAAGCAGAGAAACGTTACGTAACAAGAGTAAAGGGAGGTTTTTCTTGTGGTTTCACACAGGACATAAACAGCGGTCACCTGGGCGAAAGTCGCCATGATTATGCCGTGTGTGAGACCATTCAATCAAGAACATATCTTTGGACATACAAATTTAAACTAATCTTTTGTCGATTTTTTGGAGTGTGTTGTATTTTTTTAAATTTTTTTATGTTTCATTACATTTTCTCTGAAAAGTCTGAGAAATTTAAAAATAAAACCTGTTAAGCGTAATATTTGCTCCACATCCTCCATAAAAGGCGTCTGGATAGTGCAAACCTCACTAAAGGCCCGATATGGATTGCAATGTTCACCACTAAGGTTCCCTTAAGTGGCGGGGATGAGTTCATCCTGTGACACGGAGGTGACAGGAAGGTCACAGGTTCGATCTCCATGAATGTCAATATCCACCAAAAGCAAAGCACTTCTGTCACTGATAAAAAGAGTCAGTTCCTGTAAAAATGTCCGGTGAAGGTAAAGACAATAACTCTTGAGGAGCTTTATTTGTAATGCTATATATTCGTTTCAGGGCAAGGAAAATCATTACCCATACTTCATTATTCAGCAGGAATAAATATGTGGAAGTGTCTCAAGTTACAGGGCAACCACTGCGTATATAGTTTAAATGCTTTCATTGGTTTTTATGACTGGGTTTCATCTTTCCTAATGGAGGTTAGTAGGGTGTGATCTAGTCAGCACTTTGTTTTCACCCTTTGTCTATAATGGCAGTTAGAGAAGCACTAAAGATCTTTTAGTTTAGTGAAACTATGAAGCCACAGTGTAAAAATGAACTGTTAAAGGCCACATTTTCTTTAAAAATCAATTAAAGATTTAATTAATTACTGCTATAATGTTGTCTGTTTTAAATAGTGCATCACCTTGAGGATTCAGGCGACCAGCAGCAATGTCACACAGACTTCATAGTTGTTGAGCCTCTTTTTGTGGTTGGTTTGCGTACTTGTCGTCGTTTCTGTGGTTCTGTGTCTCTTTGTGGTCAACGTACTTTCTCTTTGTAGTTGTTGTGAATTTCTTTGTAGATGTTTTAAGTTTTTTTGTAGATGTTTTGTGTCTCTTTGTAAATGTTTTTCTTTGTAGATGTTTTGTGTCTCTTTGTAGATGTTTTGTGTCTCTTTGTAGATGTTTTATGTCTCTTTGTAGATGTTTTGTGTCTCTTTGTAGATGTTTTATGTCTCTTTGTAGATGTTTTGTGTCTCTTTGTAGATGTTTTATGTCTCTTTGTAGATGTTTTGTGTCTCTCTGTAGATGTTTTATGTCTCTTTGTAGATGTTTTGTGTCTCTCTGTAGATGTTTTATGTCTCTTTGTAGATGTTTTATGTCTCTCTGTAGATGTTTTATGTCTCTTTGTAGATGTTTTGTGTCTCTTTGTAGATGTTTTGTGTCTCTTTGTAGATGTTTTATGTCTCTTTGTAGATGTTTTGTGTCTCTTTGTAGATGTTTTGTGTCTCTCTGTAGATGTCTTGTGTCTCTTTGTAGATGTTTTGAGTCTCTCTGTAGTTAGAAGTAATTTCAATTCCCTGACATGCACACTTAAAAGTCGATGTCTTAAACAATACCAAATCTCCAAACATTTGACTTTTATTGAATTCAGTAATTATCACGATGATGTAATTATGGACTTCACAACTTAACTGATTGTCTCCACATCCTGAATAAATGAGCTTATTGAGAAAGTGAGTGTGAGTTGTAGTATTGCTGTGAACCATGGTTGACCTTTAGAGCTTTACCGTTTCCAGATGACTTCAATGAATTTGTGTCTTGACTTGAAACATTATTTATTTGGCGTAAAGAAGCATTTATTTTTTCATCTATGCACTTAGAGGCGTCTATTTATGTGTACACAGCATATATACACAGCCAATGCAGTTCTGGCCTCAGGAATTATGATGTCAAACACAAGGGGACGGGGATGAGATCAAACAGTTTTGCAGTCCTAGACAGTGAAAAGAAATGATAATAATTTATATAATAACCATTGGAAATGAAACATCCCAAAGCACTGGGAGGGAATCTCCCACAGTGCGCAGGAGGCTTCTCTTTTGCACAGTTGTAAGTCTTTTCTCAAGGATGGAAGTTTCATGTCCAGAGGCAATTACAGATGTCAAGGAAGAGCTTTCATCTGGAAAACCTGCCTAAGGTAAGCATACAGCACATCAAGTGAAAGAAAGGGCATATACAGTCATTCCATTTCTGGAATGAGGCGCAATTTATTTATTCATTTTTGGAATGAGGTGAAAGTACAATATCACATGTTTTCACTCCAGGCCGAGCTTGTTATTTTAACATTAACAATCTATAAATGTGGAAAATTAATTTACACAAACCAGTTGAGGAAGCTGCACAGTAACATGGAGGTTAACACAATCTCAGCGACAGCAAACCTCCAATAGCTCTCGTTAACTACGGCGGGGGGGGGAAAGAAAAAGATGGAAGTGCTGGGGGGGAAAGAGGGTAATTGGCTCCGGCTCTCTCCCAACCAGCAAGCAGCCGGTGTGTGATTGTGCAGTGGTCGGCTGGTGCTGGGAAACATCCTTGTCAGCACGGGGATGAGAGCAGCTTATTACACAGGGAGCAGCGCTGAGTGGCAGGTACAAAGGAAAGGAATGATAATTATCTTTTAAAGTGGGAATGCTCGAGACAAGCGGCGAAGCCCCGGGGTAATGGCGGATTGCTTGACAGTTTGGATACAGCGTTCCGTCAGCGAGCGGAGCGAGGAATCACATCCCTGTTGCACCTGAGAGACGTTCTCGACCTGGAAATTACACCCGGAGAAGACGGTCTACTCGGGAAATCATATCCTCGTTTGGAAAGTTGACGCGCAGGCACGTCTCATGTAGATTTTATGCAAAAATAACTGTAGATATTCAGTGCCAATCATGTAGAACTGACACGCGCTGATGTTTCTCATGGGTGGGTGTCCGGGATGATTAAAGCTGGACTGAAATTTTAATTCAGTTTCGCCGAGAAATCTTTATTTGTTTTGACTCGCGTACTTGTTGGGTTCAAAGTTGAAATAGCGAGAAAAAGGTCAGTGAGAAGATTTCAGTTTGACTTGAAATGCTCAATTGAATGAGTTGAGATGATTCTCAGCCTTAAATCGTATTTTAATGATCTCCGTTATTCTAATAATGTCAAACTGCGGAAGCAGAGTTCATTCTGTACTTTACCAAAAGTTACCAAAACAAAAAACAAAGATAATTAAAAAAAATTTAAAAATGTAAAAAGCTGTAAAAAACGGGTTAAAAAGGAAGAATAAACATTTAAATATTGAGACAAAGAAATGCAATACAAAAAGTACAAATCCATAAAGTTTATGAGGTGTACAGGATAAGAACACAGTAAATCAGAGTTATGGTCTTTTTATAACGGCAGACATTGTAAACTCAAGTTCATACTCAAAGATGTTAAAATGCGTACTGAATAAAACACTTGATTTCTTCGTGTTGATGCTGTGGTCATAATGTCCCACAATGCAATGCACGAGGGGCACTGAAAAGCTAAAAATAAGCAAAATGAACGTTTTATCTCATGCATATAGTACAACAAGGTATAAGTAGCAGACGAGTAAATAATACATATCATATGATATCTGTATTCAGCATGGAAACTGGCGAACAGTATCTCAGGTGTAACTAATAACATTAATCACGCCTCTGTTCCAGGGAGCTGTGTGTGAGTCAACATTCACAGTACGGCTGCCGAGGCACATCTGAGAGGACTGCCGCGTCATTAATTAGTGAGTTATTAGTCACACCTGTGTTTGACAAGTCCAGATATCTGCTGGAAGAAAGCTCTATTTCACAGTCTGGCTGTTTGATCTGAGATGGAGACTTCCACTGCATCCTACTGGAGATCAGGCTCGGTCTCGGCGGCTTTCTTCTTCTGTGGTTTCGGTCTCACGTGAAGAGGACTCGCAGGCACATCACTGAATTGCCTGTTCATTGTCTAGTTTATTTGTTCACCTCATTATTAAGATTGGATATGAAATGTCCTACTTCAAATGCAATCGATGACTACATTGCATTGAGTTAGATGGATGGAGAAACATGGCAAATGAATAAAGAGGATTTAGTTGCTTCGCAGTGTTTGTTTGCTCGTAGAAAAAAAAGGGAAATCACACATAAGATGCTGCGCAGTGCCTTTTGATTATTTTATCAGGACATTTCTCGTGGTTCACTCCAATTAGTGCCTCCTAATTGTTTTCTGACATTATTAACATTTTACTGAAGCGACTAAACGAGAAGATAAATTTCAGAGATCGTCTATCGGGTCTAATAACATAATCCTAATAACATGGCGACATATTCTGACATTAATTTACACACAGAACAAGGTTTTTCTGTATGACATCGTTTTAATTAAATACAGAGTATCTGCAAACTTAAATCTGTGTTAAGCTGTAAATGATGAAAGAAAAAGAAGGTATTTCATGCTTGAAAATGTCTCAAACCGCCATCTGCTGTTTTAAATGATCCAGCCATCAATTAGTTCCACCAGTTTATCCTTATTGGAGGGTGGAAAGGGGGAGGAGCCAGATGACATTGGGCTAGAGGCGGTGCACATCCTGGCCAATCACAAGGACAATATAATCAGTCATTTTAAAAACACATGGACTGAAGAGATGCTAACTGTGAGGACATGAAGCCTATTTTTTTGGGTCGTTATAATAATAATAATACATTTAATTTATATAGCGCTTTTCATGATAATCAAAGTCACTTTACACAACATTTTAAAATCATCCTATAAGCTAAACAATAAAACAAATAAAATACTATAAGCTAAACAACTGCATGTTGATGCTGAGTTGATGAACAACATTTCTCGCTACTCTTTGACTCTTTTGGTAATGTTGGACATCTTTTGTAAAAAAAAAAAAAAACATATCCTCTGGTTGTAACAGACCTGTGAAGCAGAAGATTAGATAATAAATAAAACAAATTAAAAATGATGAAAACAAGATTAGTTGATGTTGCGTGTTGGAAGGAAGACACGCGCTACATTTCTGGTTCAATATTTATTTTTATTTTTTTAGAAAAGACCACCAGCAGTTGGACTTCCAAGGTCTCTAAAGCTGGTGGTGCCAGATCAAACTTTTGCCTTCGCTCCGTTGTCAATATGTTTCCATGATTCTGTCTCCATCCTGCAGTCCCTCCCGCTGAGTAACCAAATAAACAAACCATGTCTTCGTAAATGAAATCAGAGACGATATCCCTCTTGGCGTTTCTGAGCTCCTCCAGCGGCCGTCGAGGAGCTTTGTCTGGCCGGACGAGCGCTCGCTGCTCTCCATTAGACCTGTCAGCTCCACTGAACAGCGCTCTTTAATCACTTCAAATATCATCACACACCAAGAAATGTCAGCCCCCTCCAGAGCAACAGCGAAGACAAAGGCACATCGGGCGAGGCCCCGCGAGAGCGTTTCAAACGCCAAAAGCAAGAAATTGTCACTTTTCTTTTTTCCTTTTTATTTGACAGAACGTGCGCGACGTGTTTCGGTGTGCATCGGCTAAATGGGAAGAGACCAACGCTGATTTATTACCGTAAAATCACGTCGGGTTTGACTGTTTGCTCCCGCATTCGCATCACATCCTCTGAGCTGTGATTCGGATGCGACCGAGTGAGCTCCCTCAATGACGGAGCGGATCAAACACTCAATTTTCTGCTTGTTTGATATTCCAATGTCAAAACTATTTGCTGGGCTCGACCACCCGCTGGAATAACTATGCGCCCACACTGATGCTCGCTGCAGAGGACCACTTTCCGAAATCCTCTTCTTCCCAGTATCATTGTCTCCATCCTGTATTTACACACTTCCCCGGCGCGAATCCCAAACCCAGGCGCTCCCACAAACCCCACTGTTACGTACACTGCTTTACGATTGCTCTGCTGTTGACCTTTGACCCTCTCCGAGCCGCCGTGAGGTCGAGGAGCTCGCTGATGCGGTAGCTTTGCTCCAGGGGTTTACGCGCTCCAACATATGCTCTCTTATTTATTCAGCAGCAGGGTGGAAAACTTGCACCGGCGCTTTCTTTTTTTCCTTTTTCTTTTAATTGGAGAGGTCAAAAGGAGAGGTTTGTGTCAGGAAGCTACTTTTGAGTATTTTTCTTGGTTTTTATCAGCAACTTTTAAAAATATTCTTTTCCCTTTTTCAAATTGAACTGTGGCTTTTAACACAAAACACAAACTCTCTGACTTGTTGGGATCCATTAATAGACCAGTTTTTATTCCATACTACACACTACATGATATACGTCAAGCACCGCAGCTCGGGCAGCTCGGCGTCCGATAGCGTCAAAACCAAAGCCCCCTTTAGTTTGTTTGAGACACACCCGGGTTTCAACTACTCCAACGTCAAGCCATCCATGTCATTGTTAGACGGACAGAGCGATTGTTTTTGTTTAAATTTTTGAGAAAGTCCACATAAGTGCAGTGAGAGGAGAGGTTGGACGGGTCAAACCAACGCAGGACGTCTACCCGACAGGCTTTTATGGTTGTTTTGAACTTTACTAACGCCAGTAGTTAGTTTAGGTGACAAAGTTACCTATTTGAACCCAGAACACAATATTTTGTTGCCTAAATCTAACTTAAGTAGTTAGTAAGGTAAAGTTAGTTAAGGTAAGGTTTAATGACCCGAGCGAGAATGCATTTTTATCAATTTTATTCGTCGTACACTCAATCTTCTTTCAGTCATTCCTGCTTTAATCGAGAGCTACCGCGGGTCTCCGAATGATAAATGTCACAATGTCTGACTGACGATCGCCTGTCAAAGGCGGTCCGGGGTTGTTCTTGTCAAGAACCGGAGCTCACCGTATCCGTTACCTCCGTCCTCTTCAACCTTTGAGGGACGAAGGCCCGTGTTTCTGTGTGAGAGGACATGGCTCCGGCATCAGCCGGCGCATCCCTCTCTGTCTCCGCGGGGCCTGCTGGGACCTCTTAGGTGACAGCGTCACTCGAGCTGAGGTTGAGGGCTTCCTCCAGCCGGCTGCTTGGCTGCCTGCCTGCCCCTCTTCCTCCGAGCTCGGTGGACATTGATCCCCCAGCAGCGACACCGTGTCCCAGGGAAGGGTAAGCAGATACACCTCGTTGCCTCCAACAATCATTCGGCCCCTGTAGGGACAGGTCGCGGTAAATTAATAGTGTGCTTGCAGCGACTGGATATTGTTAATGTATTTGCTATTGATGGAGTGAGATAACATGAGTAGCTTCAGCCTTACTTAACACAAAACATAAATCCTCCAAGGCCATGGGAAGAGGAGCGGCATGGGCAGCGAATCATTTCAAGCTTTTAGCGAAGTTCAGCACGGACGCCTGCGTTTAATTTATGTGAATAATACCACAGGCATTGTAAGACCAGTTTAACTTATTGAGCTCCACATAATATCCGCCATAAAACCACAGTGTTAAATAGATACAGAACTATTTTGCAAGGCTTCTTTTCATTTAGCGTTTGTTTGGCTTTTTTGTCAACACCATTTAGTGAGAAAGCGTGGCAATTTTCCCCTCAAAATCATGGAATCTTTTTTTTTATTGACTAGATTAAAAGCTTAAAAGGGAAAAAAATAAATGTTTTAAAATGGAGCCTTCACTTTATGATTGAAGGTTTTAGCCTATTCATTATCCACATGACGGGGAAGGAAAGTGGTGAAATTGCCCCCCTGCAGTGTCTTTATTTGCGTTCCCCCCATACTTTACCCTTGCAATTTTTTTAAGTGCATAAATGCGTTCACACTGACAAGCAAACTGTCAAACTGCAGCGCAGCAGTACCCGGATGGTATAGGCGTACATGTCAAAAGCTTGAGTGTGGAACCCTCAGTGGTCTCCATCTTGGCTATGTATAGCGGCAGGGGAGCGGCCATCAAACTTATGAAAAATGATGGAGGGGGGGGCAGCGCAACCTGAAAGAGGAGGCACACAAGCATGTCAAAATAAAAAAGCACAGATAGTTTGGCGGGTGACGAGCTGTCGCAATTTGCCATTAAAAAGACTCGCACCAGGTAATCCACCTGTCTACAATACCACCTTACACCTACCACACATTTTCATATTGCTGGTAAAAATATCAAAATCATTCAGTTCATCAAAGGTGCCCTTTACCTAAAACGTGGGCCATAATCCACTCGATCTTTCACATGCTGTCCCATATGCTATCTATACGCCGTGTAAACCTGCATTCAACTTTTGGATTTGACATTTGAATGATGTCCCCATACAAATAAAGAGTACTTATAATTACATTTAAATGGAAACTTACAGTTTAACTTTTACCCATTTGCTTATCGTTGAAACTAAAATCTCGTGATTGTTGACTTTCAGTTTCACATTGGACACGAATAGTGATCTCCTTGGTGAAAGTCTTGTTTTTGTTTCATCCACTCTGACCTCCTTTTTTGACTTTGATTAGAAATGGGTCAAAAACAATTGTAATCCAGGAGAAAACCAGTTTCCTTTGACGTGTAATTGACAATGCAGTTACGTAGCATAGGCATTATATTCAAATGCATAATGGGAAACTATTGTCTACCATGCACCACACATAGTTTAACTATTAACCAAACTGCAGTATTGATTTCTAACCTCTTTACGCAGGTAGCCAGGAGTAATATCCACATGCTGACAAGACATTAATCTACTATGTGACACTATTGTACGAACATGTCTGGCAAATCCAAAAAAACAACAACCTGTGTCTTTAATATGCTTTGACATTAAGGGGAGGAGTTGGGCCTGTGCAGGAAGTGTGGATGGCAGTACGTATGTACAGGAGCTGGTATCACCTGCATGGGAGTCAAACGTTTGCAGCTTACTGTACATGAGCTTAGCAGCGAGTGCATTGTGTTTTCTTTCAACTTGCAGCGGTTTTCAGTGAAAAGGTTCTGATCATCAAACAGCCGACAAAGTTAACACCTAGCTACCTGGATTGCCGGCATTCAGCTTTGTGTTCGGCAAAACCTGAGGATGAGAAGGTGAAAGTTGAGTCTCTTGTGTCTCTCAGAGTTGCCAAAAGCAGTACACACCAGACTTTAAAAAAAAGAAACCGTTGAGAATAATCACTTCATACCTGCAACCTTTGCTCCACCGAACTCCTGCTGTCCACGAGGCCTCTGAGCACCCCTATCTGCTGGATCACGAGGCCTGGAAGCGGTTGCTGTAATGGTTACGATGGGAGTGAAAATATTCTGTAGCTCTCTGCTCCCTGAATATTTCCTCTCCCCCGCCCTGCCCCCAAGTAACCCATTTTCTTTGAAGGAGCGTGAAGGGGACACAATGCTGAAAGGGAGGAACATCACGGCTGGTATGTTATCCAATCAAATGTAATGGTTACAATTGCCCCAGTGTATAAAAAGCTCTTAGAGGCCATGTGTGCGACGTGCGATCGTGTTGAGTTGGTGTTGTTCACACTGCGGCCAGAATGGCAATCAACCAATTATGGTATGCTAAAGAAATTTAAATATATATATATATATATATATATATATAAATAAATGCATGTACAATATTGTTACACTTGAATAAACAATACAAAGACAGTTATTTAACAATATGTTCGGTACTAGTTAAAGGTATACAGTGTTACAGTTACAACCAACCGGCCCTTTGAGGGCGACCATGATGCGGATGTGGCCCGCGGTGAAAATGAGTTTGACACCCCTGCTCTAACTCAATGCACGTAAGACAAAAGTAGCTCCGACCGCTGCAGTTTCCGCAGAGCGCGGGCAACAATATATAACGCTTCCTGGAGAGGAGCCACAACAGACGTCACGGCTGATTACCGGTTTTACGGTATGTATAAAATTCATACTGTACGGATATTTTGAAAACGGTTTATTGGTATACAGCCCAGCCCTACTCAATGGGTTACCATTGTGTTTTCTGGGCTGGTTGTGGGAAGCAAACCTAGCAGCCATCTTGGATTTTGAGATTGGGGTTTCTGCGGTTCTTCCGAGTTGGAAATCTGATTTCAGCCACTGTTCCAGTGGAAATTTCCGATTTGGGTTTTCAGTAATTGCAACTTCCCATTTTAAATAAATGGGATCTTGAAACCTGGTGAAAACTGGATGCATTATTTACATCTTGTTAAGAGTGCTCTTGACCACCCAAAAATGATAACACAGTCTCAGATAATGGGTATTCACAAAATTAG
Source organism: Cottus gobio (assembly GCA_023566465.1). Classification (NCBI taxonomy): domain Eukaryota; kingdom Metazoa; phylum Chordata; class Actinopteri; order Perciformes; family Cottidae; genus Cottus; species Cottus gobio. The sequence continues at coordinate 4,070,733 of CM042231.1, forward strand.
AACAAATTGTGGATACTACAATATGAGGATGTTTGTTTGTATATCGCTTCCAGCACCAGGCACATTGTATCCAAAGTGCAATATTCTACTAAATTATGTATTTATTCCAACTTGACATCCACTTAAAGCTAAGAAGAGCAAATATTATATTACAGAACAAACAAACACTTCATGGGCATTCATAAATAAAAGGTAAAAAAGCCTGAAACTTATAAAAGCCAAGAATTGTTAGCTGGCTTTAATCACTTATTTGGTCTTGTGAATTATTATAACAAAGTCCTTACAAAATTGACAATGATTACACTTGTGTGAATACAAAACAGTCCACAAACTCCCATGTAAACGTGCAAGAACACAGCTTTAGTTAAAACTTTAGTTCCCAGTTGGAAACCAGTGGCGTGCTGGTGTTTCTGTTTAACACGCACTTTGTTTAGAACCAACATTGCCTGCATGCCATGTTGTATTATGCATGACAATTTCCCAACTCATTACAAAATGCATTGTGTCGGTTCAGCTCAGAGTAACTGTTATAAATCATTGGCATACAATAAAAGCTTTCGTCTCAAAGTTAATATTTAATATATGAATTAACGGCAGAAAAACCGAGGGCTTAGATTTCAGTTATCCCAGTGAGGATTCGCCCACAGAGAAGAAAACGCACACTGAATGCTCCAATGTGCTCTGACAACACATCAACTTATGCACACCAAACTTTCTAAAAAACAATGTCTATGACCTTGGATGACTTTATTAGTTTTTCTTTACTCAGTTTGATCGTAACAACAATGTAGAATAATGCCCAGAACTCCCACAAATCCATATTTTGGCAATGAGGTGATGTATGGTGAATGTGTGGGAGCAAGTGATCAAGTCTGTCAATGAGACACACAAACCACCAAAACAGTCAGTGAGTTCCAGTCCGCCCAGTAAAACCATTAAGATGCACATTTCACGGAAACTTTCTGTATTGATTGTTGTTCACAAAGGGAACAATGTGTTTAGTTTGTAAATCATATTTTGTGATAATATCACAACATCTTTGGTTCTGGTTTTTCTTACAATAATTGAATGTATTTCACTGTCATATGAATTTATTTCGAGCAAAATGCAAGAGAGCAAGATGAGATTTTTATTGTATTTGATGTTAACTGTTTCATTGATGGTTTCTTGACATAATCATGAATATACTTCTGCTGAGCATTGTTCCCTTTTCTTTCTTTGTCGTTCTACACCACTTGCTTTGGCCAAAAGCACAGGTCAGTAAACCTTTTATTAACAAATGAATCTCAAACATTCTCTTTTTAAATGTTCCTACAATATATTTAATTTGATTTATATCATATTTATATCATATTTTTTTTATAATATAATCGTTTAAAACGATATATACCTCTTTAACAGTGCTATTGCTTATGAATCTGTTCACATCTCAAAAAGGAGACTGTTCCACTCTACTGCACAGAGAGAATCAGTCTCTCTCATAATAGCTCTGGGCAATTTCAGACCACACAGAATGACAAGGGAATCAATTTTCCTGGTTAGGTTATAGATGGATTTTCTTCGCTGGGTCCTTTCATAAGAAATAACTGAGATATGTTATATGAATTATTAAGAAATCTTCAGCAGTGTTACACACTGAGCGCTACACGACTTTTCTGAAACCTAATGAATATTGTTATTATTACACTTTCAGAGAGAATTTCTGAAATTTGCATTCGCTGATCTTGCTTTACATTTCAGATCACCCGGAAAAAAGAAGAAAAAAAAAGCGGGCACTCTGAGTTATCGCGCAACACATTCATGTGCGCTGCATATTAAATAGTGAATAAATGTCCTGTAATCCATCACAAGTTCACAGTTAACTCGGCTCGGCTGAGTAAAGCGGAGACGGAGAGTAGATGGATCCAGCCTGACCTCATGTGGAGGATACCGAACAAAGCAGCTGACAACAACTGCAACACATAAAGGCTTGCTGCTTTGCTTTTTTCTCTGATAATATCAGAAGGTTAAATTACTCTTTGACATTATGTCTTTTATAACAAGGCACTTAACCAACATGTTCCATGGATGTTACAAATGAAGCTCAGTGGCCCAATCAGACTCCTTCATCTGAACGACTACTGTCTTTAATTGTCTTTTTGTATCTGTTGTCTTTAATGTCTTTTTTATATTTATCTTGTTTATTGTATATTGTGTATGTATATAAGTACAAAGAGCTACGTGAAACCGGAGTCAAATCCCATGTATGTGTAAACACACATATCCAATAAAGCTGATTCTGATTCTTTATTGCGAAGTATACGCAGTGTGTTTATAAAGAAACATCCACTCTGACGTACCAAGTTGAAGACCTGTATGAGGATAATGGGTGCACTTGTTATTAAATACACAAACATACTTTTCATCATTTGACAAATGGGGTAGATTATAGGCATCCTCACCAAGCGACACATTAGCTGGCAAATGCTCAAAGCTATACAAGGTGTTTCATCAGTGGCCGGCCGTGCATTTTCTCCCTGGGCCTTCTGGGCCGTCTGATATTGTATACATAAATATGCGCATGATGGGATGCTGCATCATTAACAGACAATGCATGTAGTCCACATCAACAAGAAGAAATTCACAAGAACCTGTCACATTTAGTTATGACAAAACATGACATAACAATCCAACAAATCTGCAGCACTAAAACACTTTGTAAAGGCTACCTATAGGGCCCCGGGCCCCTCTTCTTCCATAGAGACATAGAGGTGAAAAAGCTCTCCTTAAAACAAGCTTTACTGGAAGCAGAGCAACAGACGAAGACAGGAGCTGTGCAATGAAAAAATAAGCTAATAGGGAAAAATAATAATACATGTAGTGTATTTGTAAAAAAAGGAAAAATGTAAATATAAAATAGCTATAACTTTGTGATTCTGTTTAGGCCAGCAGAGAAGGCTTAGCTGGCCCTGACGGCCCACCACTGTGTTTCATCCAGGTGCCACGTCACAGTGATGTTAATAGTTAGTGATGGCCAGCTGGTTATTGACAGAGCACATAACCGTGTTGGACTGTCCGTTTCCCTGAAGCACCGATTGAACCAGACAGTGGACCTTGGAAGCTGAAGCAGAGGCGAGGCCAGCAATATGCTGTATACATATATAGCTTCCCATCAAACTATGAACATCCTTGAGCTGTTTCCTGGGTCACATAACAAATCACAGTAATCAGGAACTGTTACTTTCCCTTTTTTGATATTCCAACTAATAAATGAGACATGTAATTGGCTATTCAAATAGCCATGTATTCATTTCCAGTTGAGGACCTGACTTAACAATATGTGTTAACTCCAACTGTAAGTTAATTTAAACTTGTCTTGGGCTCATTGTACAGGCCATACGACACGGCCTATCATAGTAGATGATTTTTCGACAAAAAAGCCGAAGATGAAGCATGAATATAAGCTTAAAACGAGATACAGCTAAAAAAAAAGCATTAGAATATTAGAGTTAAATAATGCAAACATATTAAAATAAGCACAATTTAACAAATAAGTATAAAGAAACCTGAAAGCCAAAAAAAGATAAATATCATGATGTGGTGTTTTGTCATATAAGTAATATCCCAATTGCTGATGAATAGAGATTGTAAATAAACTATGAATAAATAAATCACTATATTTCTCTGACATCAGCAGCTACTGCTTAAACTACTTGTGGATTCAGATTTAAATAACAAAATATATGATCAAGAGAGGGTCATTGTCATTGCCCCCACCAAGAACATTGCCGTCATTATTCACAATCAGGTGCCACGAAGAGATTATTAAAATAACATTATAAAAGTACCAAATAAACGCAATAACACTTGTAGGATTGGAGGGGGGAAAAGTAAATACCTAACATGCTGCATGTTAATAATCAGTAGCAGCCTATACAGGTATATAACACTTGGGTTAGAGGAGCTCTTCTGCTGCATAATATTTCTACTTTTTTTACATAGTTTAATACTTCTACTTAAAACACATTGGATTGCTTATTTCCTTCCTTTCTGTCATTATTGCATTTCCACGTTTACTTCCTCAACCACTGTCAACAGTCAACTGGTTGCTTCACTTTCACCCGAGGAACAGGCCTCGCGTCACGTGGATTTCCTTTGAACTTTACATATATTTACATGTAAACATAAATAGCTGTAAAACAATGTGAATGTCACGTCTCTGTCCACCACGCAGCACAAGGTTAAACCCACATCCACGGGTCCATGGCTCGCGGGTGCAGAGAGGGCTCTGTTGCCATGGCGATGACGTCAGCGTTGGTGTCGAGTAACCAAAGGTCAAAATAAAAGACAAGTGAATGAAAAACGGAAGGAAACTTAACAGGCGGCGCAGAAACGGACAGAACTGTCGCCGAAAAAACCTCCAACTCGAACTTCAAACACTACCCAACGCGGCCCGGGGGAATTATCGTGTTTTTTGTGGTTGTTTTCGATCTTCCCTTCCGCCGGTAAGGAAACGTCAGACGGCAGAAGGTTAGGGTCACAGGAAAGCTAACGCTAGCTAGCCGTGCGAGCTAGCTAAGCCTAGGTCGTTGGCTACCAGGAGCGCGAGCTCGCCGCAGCACGTTGTTTGCTTTGGCAGGCTGCCTGTTTGTGGGGAGACAAAGTTACTTTAAGCGGCTGGCGAGCAAAACAAACGCACTTAATTGTGATAGAAGCGTGTCACCTCAGGCTGCAGTGCTATTTAAGTTAGCTTCCCCCCTCCTCCTCCTCCTCCTCCTCCCTCAGTGTTGCAGGATAGGACACAGCAGCTGGCCTTGCAGCAGGGAAACGCTTCCCAGCTGTGTAACGTGACAGTAACGTCCCGTTATACCGCGACACTAAAGTCTAATGACGTATCTACCTGCACCGTGGGGTTAAAGAAAGTCACCATTAGCCCGCGTGCTCTCAAAGTTTATACCCCACAGCAAGCTAGCCTGTTTAATCTTTGCAAAAGCAGTGGAGTAAGTCCAGCTCAACAAAGTTTTTCTTGTTTGTTTTATTGACTCGTAATTCATACAAAACACGTGGCAGTTGCTCATGAATCGTTAGACTTGGCGGTGAGCGTGCGGGTGAATATCTTTGGTGCGTTGTCATTGAAAGTCGTCCTCAGCATCAGCACGTTCACCCGGGTTAGACTCACACGGTGTTGATGGGAATGAGGTCGGGCTAACTTCTCCTCCTCTGCATTTGTTTTGTTTTAGGAAAATGCAAGACAATGATGCCTTTGACAGTGGAATCCGGATTCACTACGGATGACATCATCTACAGTGGCAGTCAGTGTGTCATCATGGTCAGATGGCCATTTTCCATACTGTTTCCTGCCCTCAGAAGCCCAGCACAGTGTGTAGCATATACCTCATAGGGATATCTTAGACGAGATGAGGGAAGGCCCTCAACTTGTCATGTTTCTGCTGTCTAGATGTGACATTACTTGTAAACATTGTGACTTTGTCTCTGGCTGTGACTGAGGTGACTAAAGGCACAAGGTGGTCCGGGGCTGTAAACATCCCCGACTGGAAGCTGTCTATCTGCAGAGCTTTCAGTCCGATGTTTGCTGCCGCCGACTGCCTCCAGCTCCACAGAAATGAAACCACGAGCTAAATGTGCCGCGTCCATTCATCAGGCCTAACTGTGAAGGTTGTATTTCTAATAGTAATAGTAGTAGTTCGTAGTTAGGCCCTGGAGGTCACGTTTGAACCATATTTGTTTTTGTTTTGGTGGCCCGTATCCTCAATATCTGTTGTTCAGACTCAGTTCATGTAAACATCCTACACTCAGCTGTAATCATTTGCAGCAGAGGCTGAGAGAAGGTTGTTTACTTGATCTGGCTGGAAGTGACACGGAAATGAAGCGGGCCTGAGTGAAGGGCATCCACTTCAAGGTCATACATACATCAACGGTTAAGTCAATGAACAACAAAAATGGATGCGTGTTTTAGTAATTTGTTTTTCACAACTTCTCAAACTTATAGTTGTGTTCTTTCTTTGTTTTTTCAACCACTTTCAATTTAAACCGCATGAGTTTTGGGATAAATCTGACAAATAACGTGAATTTGAGACGTGATCTTGGGCTTTGAGAACTTGTTTTTAGTTTGACATGAATTAATTCCCTAAAAAATAGTTTCATAATAGTAATGAACAAATTAATGTAAAAGTGTAGTCATTATCTCGATTCCTTGATGCTTCAGAGGGTGATGCTTTGATGCTAGCGAGGCCTGCCATCGTTGACATGAAAAGCACGCGAGCTTAAAAACATGATGTCTGTTTGTGTTCTTGGATGATAGAAGGTATCTTGTATAAGCTCTGCACCTCTGTCATTGTAATATAAGTGGTTTGGACATGAAGTCACCTAAAATAAGACGTGTGGAAGATAGGGAAACACCATTTTATAGCTAATTAATGACGCAGGTTACCACTACAAGTAGAGAGAGCAGCACAGGAGTGGAAGATAAAAGATCATACACGGTTTGTTTTCAGTGGATGAGCTGCAGTTCATCTCCATCAGAATTCCTGTTCCTGCTTTCACGTTGACCTCTTAAACACAGTTCTAAAAATAGCGGCCCAGCTAGGGCCCAACAGTCTAATTTCTGGATTCATCCATTTATCAGCGAGAGTAGGTAGGTTAATGAGAAAAAGAGTTTATTTTTACCATAATCTGTGGCATCACATGTGTTGCTGCGACAAAGTCAAAGGCTTGTAAACTTCAATATCTTACATATTAATGGTATTGTTCAGTGACTTTAATTATATATAATTATATATATATATAATGTTATAGTTAAGTTGTTGTACATGTTTTTAAGCTTTAAGACATTTAGTAAAAATGTATTTAACAATTCAGGTTTTGCACAAATGTAAGTATCTTCAAAAATGTTGAAATTAATAAAACTGAGTATATCACAAACCTAATGTTTGAACATGTTTCTATTTTTGGGACTTTTTAAGTACAATAGGCCAACTAACAATTGTATGTAAATTCATAAAATTTTTCCCTTAAAATGTATGTAAAACTCACAGTGTTATGCATTTTATTTGATAAAAGACATTCCTGTGTTTGGAATGGGAAAATTAAGATTTTATTAATTTATTCAATTCAGTTTATTTTGTATAGCCCAAAATCACAAATCCAAATTTGCCTCTGAGGGCTTTACAATCTGTACACATATGACATCCCTGTCCCGGGACCTCACATCGGATCAGGAAAAACTCCCCCAAAAATAGTGAAAACCCTTTTACAGGGAAAAAACCTTCAGGAGAGCAACAGAGGAGGATCCCTCTCCCCGGATGGACAGAAGCAATAGATGTCATGTGACCAGAATCAACGTAACAGAGTTACAGCACATTCAATGGATGTCACAGACATTATTCATGTAATGAGTAGTAGGCATGGACCACGACCCAGATGACAGCAGACGGAGGCAGAGATGAGGGGCATCAGCAGGGCCGCCATGGCAGGGAACAGGACCGGCTCCAGACAGCCACGATCCATGGAAGCTTGGGGAGAGGAAGCAGAGAGGCTCCCGAGAAGAAGTAAAGTTATTCACAGTTAGTAATGAGCATTAAAGAGACATTAATGCATCCAGAAGGATAGAGAGGAGAAGATGATAGAAAAGCTTGGTGTATCCCTAAGATGTTCCCAGGCAATATAAGTCCATAGGAGCACCCCAGGGGCACTTGAGGAGGGGAAGAGGGGGAGGAGGAGAGAGAGAACAGGAGAGAGGAGCTCATTGTATCCTAAAATGTTCCCCAGCAGTCTAGGCCTATGGCAGCATATCTAGGGGCTGGACCAGGGCCGACCTCAGCCAGCCCTAACTATATTACATTTACAAACCATAAATATTGACTCAAAGCAAATCCAATTTGCTTTGGAATCTTTACATATAATATATGCATATATATATATATATATATTCTATATTTGTATAGAATATTCATAATTGCTGTCCCTGTCTGCATTATTAAGTTAACATATCTGACCATGTAAGATATGTTCAACAAGCTGAAGTTTAGATTTTCTACATGCACTCTCAGTGCAGCACACAGAGTCACCACTAGATGTCAGACTTGTGCTTCTATTTGTACTTTGTTCTACTCGCTGCCATTGGTGAGGAACGGGCTGCGACACCAAAAACTTCTCAGGGGGGATTTATCACCTGATATGGAAGCCGTCCATCTCCTGATCGTGCCTCACGCATAGCAAACACAAATTACCAGAATATTGGGAAACGTTCCTGTATACAGGGTTCATACAGTCATGGAAAACCTGGAAAAGTCATGGAATTTTAAATCGGTTATTTCCAGGCCTGGAAAAGTATGGAGCTAAATCCAGGCCATATGTTTTGTTCATTCGAAAAAAAGATTTGAACCTGAAAGATCAAGTTTTGTTGTTGAACTTTGAAAAATTCAATGATGTATTCGAAATAAAAATAAGTGTATGAAAAGTTTTTTTGGGTTAAATATAATTTTGATTCAGTTCTGTTTTTTTTTGTTGATTAAAATATATTTTTTCAGTTTTCAGTATTTTATTTTTTTATTTTACCTTTATTTAACCAGGCAGATCATTAAGAACACGTTCTTATTTACAGTGATGGCCTGACAAAAAGAAACAACACAAACATGTGATGACATAAAAACATACAAAGACATAAAAACAGGGTTAAAAGAAACAAAACTAAGCATTATAAGCAATTAACACCATTAAATCAGCAGGCATAGATGTATAAACAGGACACTAAGCGAAGAATTAAATGGAGGGGAAACATTTGCAGGAATCTGTGAGATGGTGTGAGATGGTGTGTTCGAAGGCCGGGATGGAAATGAATGTGACCAGTTTGAGGTGTTTTTGTAGTGCATTCCAGTCAATGGCAGCAGCCGACTGGAAAGATGCAAGACCAAGTGTGGATCTAGTTTGAGGGGTTGTAAGCAGGATGTGGAGAGAGGACCGGGTGTTATATGTGGTGGGTAGCCTATGCAGCAGGCGGGATAAATAGGGGGGTGTCTGATGAAGGATGGTCTTGTAAATGAGAGTGAGCCAGTGAATATGACGACGAGTTTGAAGTGATGGCCAATTTACCAGAGAGTAAAGACTGCAGTGATGAGTATTTAGGGGGGCATTTGTAGCAAAACGGATGGCAGAGTGATAGAGTGTGTCCAGTTTGGCAAGCGTGCCCTTCGATGCAGTTCTATAGATAGTGTCACCGAAATCAAGTGTGGGGAGAATGGTCATTTTTATAAGCGTGAGTTTGGAAGAGGAAGTGAAAGCGTGGCGGTGGCGATAAAGGAAACCGAGTTTGGCCCGCACCTTAGACTGGAACCGAGAGATGTGATGTGAAAAGCATATTGTAGTGTCTAACCAGATACCCAGGTATTTGTAGATGGAGACTTGCTCCAAGATTGCAAACATAAAAAACATAACACAAACATAAAAAAAGGTCTGGAATGAAGTGAACTATCACAAATAGTGCATGTGTAAACTCATGCAAGTAAAGTGTGTTATGAACGCAGCACTGAGGAGAGTGAATAGACACACTCTGCTGCATTCAAAATTCCCTTCAAAATAAAAGCACACGATTTTTATATTGCCCATGCAAAGGTCCGCAACCCACGCGACCAACCGAAAACGGGTCCGCGACGAACCGGAAACGGGTCCGCGACCAACCGAAAGCGGGTCCGCGACGAACCGGAAACGGATCCGCGACCAACGGAAAACGGGTCCGCGGTGGTGATCATGCCTTTCAAGCCGTCGCGGGCCACATAAAATGACGTGGCGGGCCAGATCTGGCCCGCGGGCCTTGAGTTTGACACATGTGAGCTAGGGGGACGTTATTGATATAGATGGAGAACAGTGATGGGCCAAGTATAGAACCTTGAGGAACACCCTTTGTGACACAGAGGGAGTGAGAGAGTGAGTTATCGAACCTTACACGTTGCACCCGGTCAGAGAGATAGTGAGAGAACCAAGCCAGCGAGCGACCTGTGACCCCAATACTATTCAGTCTGCTGATGAGGGTGGGATGGTCAACAGTGTCAAAGGCCTTTGCAAGGTCGATGAATATAGCAGCACAGTGTTGTGCAGAGTAACAGATTTTATATTTTCAACTTTCACTCTTTTTTTTTTACAGTTTCAATTTTTTCAGGTTTTTCTTTTTTTCAGGTTTCGGATCTTTTTTCAGGTTCAGATCGCTTTTTCAGGTTTCAGACTTTTGGCCCAGATCTGGCGTGGGGGCGTGGTTTCTACTGAAGGGGCGTGGTCTCATGAGGGACAGCATAACAAAGAAGGCGGAGGACCGGCCCTCAACCACGTTGTCTTCAGGTAACGTGGTGATGCGCTTCTAACGTGCACACCCGACGCTCGGACTTCTTCTGAAACTCTGCAGTGGACAATAAGACACAAGACCAAGTATAACAGTTTATCAAAGCTTCGGCCGAAGGAGAGGTCACTCGAACACAGACCACGCTTGATCTGTGTCTCCCAGTGAGTTCTCTCGTTTTCTGCTTGGGCTCCTCTTTTATTCACACATAGATGACAGTTACACAATCAATCATGCTGCGGATGGTATACAACCCCTCCCCTAATAACAGACAATTCAAAGAAATGTGATATTCCGAATGCTGATGATTCTTAGAAATTTGACCGCACCGCTCCACTCTGCAGGTGCAGAGCGTGCTGACCCTTAACCACTCTGCACTTAACGTGCACTCTCGTTTCACGCCTTTCTTCGGTTGCAGACTTCCTGAGCAAGCCGGGGCGGCTGTCTTACACCTTCTGCTCTGCTCAGCACAAACTTCCTGAGTAAGGCCATCGCGGGGTCACAGCTGCATAATTGTTACAACAGTAATGCACAAAGTATATGAATATAAAACATTAATGTCCTGAATATAAAACATTGGCATAAAGCATTTGATATTTCTCAACAGTGGTAATTATGACTCACTACCTTCGTACAGCATATTCACGGGATTGACGGTAAACTAAATTGACGCCAGTGACACAGTTACGTTTAGCAAGCTGTGTAGACCGTACTTGGCATGAATAGCAATATAAGAGCAATAAACTATGCCAGGTTGTGCCGTTCAAAAACTACACTATAATATCTGACGTGTCGCACCACTGTGAACACATGCAGCGTAACTGCGATGTCGTCAGTTGTGAGATGAACTGGTTTTTAATTAACTGGTTTATTATTTTAGGGTGAGGCAGATGAGCTGAGCCTCTCTGTCTCATTGTTATAAAGACATAAACAGATCAGTTTGCTGTAAACGTCACTAACCGCTCATGAGGCTGTGGTTGAGACGCCGAGGACAAGAGTGGAAGTAAAGGTTGGTGCTACGAGCCGAAGCCTAAAACACTCACGTCAATAAATCCTTTACAAACGCTGTTGTCCGTCATATGTGTATTATATATCTATGTATTAATCTGATGCCTGTCTATGCATTCATACACCTGTCAGAGAAATATACTGTAGCACCGCGTAGAGACGGTCAGCTGTGGAAACTGATCTGCACAGAATAACTTGTGATCCACAGTACAAGCCACAGTACGACGAATGCATTAAGGCCAAAGCTAACGTTAGCTCACTGAATCTCCGTCCATGTCTAACGTCACCCACAAAACCATAACAGCGACCCTGCATAGCGCGACAGCCTCCCAAAGACACTATAATAACGGATGCAATCGCATTTCATTTGGCCAAAGACGTGTCCAATAAATACTGTGAGCAATGAAGGCTTCAGAAAACTGGTCAAGACACTAAACAAGAGATACGTGATCCCTTCACGCAATTATTTCTCCAAACAGGCATTACCTGCACTGTATGAAAGACGTAGGGGGAAATACAAAGAGGTCACAGCTGTCGAGTATTTTGCAACTACGACTGACCTATGGTCAAGCAGAACCATGGAGCCATACATGTCCCTGACAATTCAAAGTGGAAGCAGTGTTCTTGTTCATTTGGGGGCGACTGTGGCTCAGTGGTTAGCAAGTCGGTCTTTCAATCAGAAGGTCGGTGGTTCGATCCCCGGCTCCGGCAGTCTGTGTCGTTGTGTCCTTGAGCAAGACACTTAACCCTCATTGCTCACCGTTGCTGTGTCTACGGTCTACTGTATATCATGTAAGTCGCTTTGGATAAAAGCGTCAGCTAAATGAAATGTAATGTAATTTAAACATGAAAGCGCAATAAAAAGATGTTGTCCCTAAAATTAATGAATAATCGTGATCTCAATATTGATCAAAATAATTGTGATCGTGCAGCCGTACCCCTCCCTCTATAAAACGTGAGTATTTGTTGCTGATCCATCTCCTTGATCATTTCATACTCTAAACCTCCAGGATGCTCTTTAGTTTTTAACTTTTTGTTTTTGAGTTCTTCCCAGTAATGACTCCAGTTTCCATCCCTGTCTGCTCCAAAACCGAACACATAGACCTGGGAAGACAACGGTAAACACATTAAGAAACATAATATGGTAAAAGTGTTCCTAAAAGCTCACAAGATTACATGTTTTTCCTTCGTCATCATTAGCATCCACTTGTCAATCATTCTCTCAATGTAAAATAAAACCTACCTCGTCACAAATATGCAGAGCAAGGACCAAAGCCATGAAGCCAGTGGATGGATAACGGCCCTTCTTCTGCAGCCACACTTCATGAACATACCTCATGAAGGCTGGATTAATCACCATCACCTGTTAGGAATCAGTTTTATGAACCAATTATTTTTGAAGCAAGTAAAGTTTATTGATGAATACATTCAAAAAATATATAACTCACCAAATCTTTGCTGGCCTTGATTTTGGATTTAATTGGCGCATACGACCTGTTAGAAAAAACAGCATGAAATGTCAAATTCAACAGCAAATGATGGCATGTTTGTTATCAGTAAAAAGCCAAGAATTTAAACAATGCATTTGATTGGCTCCCTTGCCTGCAATATCGATTACCGACCACCTACACCAGCACCCAGTGTTTGCATCTCATGTAAATGATGCTGCTTGTGGACACACGCTATTTGAGCAACTGACGGTCAGTTGTCAGACACTTTTGGTGTCTTTGCCCCTGCAAGTATACCGAGCTCTTCAGGGAGAATACTCAAACTATAATGCTCATTACCAGAAAAGTGGTGGTGGGAATGCGGAGGAATGTGCCAGGCTAGTAGCATTCATGGAAATGATTCTGCTGCCATGTTTGGAGTTAATGCCCTCATTTATAGAAGTAGTCAAAACCCAGCAGTATCGTTGTAGTTAGGCTCAGACCGGCGGTGATGTTACACTTTAAACAAATTAAGAAAATGCAAATAGAAGTGGCGAAGGGCTGAGAGACGAAACCGGTCAAGTAGGATGAAACCCAAAATGCCGCTTCGACAAACATGACAGCCGAAGTTGACGACAGCCATCTAGCTTGGAGAATAGTGACATGGGGAACCGGAGTTGATGAATCTACTGTTCATCACAAAATTCACTTCAGACTTCAGAGGACGGACCGTAGCAATGCTACTTGAATTGCAATGAAAATCATGACTCACCTTCCAGAAAATCCTGTGCTGAGGGCCTTCGTAATCCACTCAAGATCCCGTATCTTAAATGGAAACAGCACAAGACGAGTGGTGTTGTCCAAATCCACAGCGCTCTCTGGATACATGGCACGATGAGTTGTTCTGGTCCCAACATCTGCTTCATAGCCTTTGGTAGGACCTCTGTTTATTCTACACAGTACAAAGGGATATATTACCTTTCTCAGGGAAAACAGGGCGAGTATTTTATCTTTTAGTTTCTGACATTCATCCCACCGTCTCAACCCATTTACCTTATGACGAAGTCCTGGAAATCTATGAGAGGTCCGTAATGTGATCTCTTCAAATTAATAGAATTGCCCACCACAGCACAAGTCCTGCAGCGGTCGGGGCTGGACGCTTCGACTTCAGCGTTGGTCGGGACCATCTGAAACATCCCCTTCACGGCTTTTTTGTAAGCACTGAAGGTGGGATTTTTAGACTGTATGCGCTGTCAGGAAAACCAAATATTGCTCACCGTTATTGTACATTCATGTGCCGTGCAAGGACCGCACAGCGATAGCGGCTACTGTCAACCACCACAGTGATGGCAAATGTTGAATGAATTGTATTTCTTACCTTCCACCAGTTGAAGTTGTCCTCTGAGAGATTGTGGTTTACTGACAAAAATGGTTCAGCAAATTTGCTACAGTTCTGCATTAACAACAACTCGTTTTCAGATAAACATCGGTCACAAGAGCAGGCTCTTTTATCCCAAGGGAAATATGATGGGATGTCTCCTCTCCAAAACATAAAGGTGCCCGTCACGCACAGCAGGGAAATGAACATGCTCACTCTAAAAATCAGCTTGGAGGTGTGACGCCTTTTAATGAAAGGAAATCTGGAGGCAAAGAATATGAGGAAATAGACAAGAGAGTAAGTAAGTTTACTCAATGTGTGAAACAAGTATAATAATAATCAGGATATATTGTATTTTCTACATATTTGAGTGAGAAGATTAAATATAGAATACCTCAAGTGTCTCCAAGTCATCGTCCTCGTCCCCCTTGCTCGAAACCGTGAAAATAAAAAAAGTTCTGTATGACTCCACCATGCAGGCTACTAAACACAAATTAAAAAATTATCCTGTTATGTAGGCTTGAAAAAGTCAAACAGGTTTGACTGTCCTAGTCCAACCCATCGCACAGACAGGCACAAACAGGCACAGACACACACACACACACACACACACACACACACACACACACACACACACACACACACACACACACACACACACACACACACACACACACACACACACACACGAATGGGACAAATGTGAAGCCATGTGATTAACTGCACAAAACTGTGTTTAGGATGTTGCACAACCTTTTAGATCTGCCCACTTCCACACACATCTCCTTAGACACAGGTGTGTCTCATTCCCAGTGATCATCTCCTGGAAAAATAAACACTTCGGTTATCTCTGGTCGTTTGCCTACCTGGGATCCCAACCCGTAAGTAGTTCATGTGTCGAGCCTCGGGTCTCACCTGTGAGAAGAGGACGATCCTGTGTCGAGCCTCGGGTCTCACACAGCCGATCCTGCCTGCCAGCCGCAGATGCTGTCTGTCAGTAAATAAAACACTAACGTTAAACATAGTAACACCATCACTAATGTTGGTTATATTTCACTCATAATGTACCTGATTAAATATATTAAAATACAACAATACAAGGCAAATTAAAGTACTCTTCTTTTATTTAACCAATAGAACTTTTCATAAAACTAAAAAGAGGTACCATGGAGGGACACTGAAAAAAGACTCAAAATCGGTTGAAAGATTAGGCAATCGTCCATAAAACATGATTAAAATTATAAATAATGGATCTATGTACTTGTTTTTTGTTCCACCCGTTCCTGAAACACGTGAGCCTTGCCCTGCGAAGGAAAAGTCTCTTTCAATGGGAAGACCATCCGGGATCTTAAGTGGATTACGAAGGCCCTCAGCACAGGATTTTCTGGAAGGTCAGTCATGTTTTTCATTGCAATTCAAGTAGCATTGCTACGGTCAGTCCTCTGAAGTCACCCAGTGGAAGAGCACGAGGTGGACGGACCGCGGGGTGAATTTTGCGATGAACGGTAGATCCATCAAGCTAGATGGCTGTCATCAACTTTGGCTGTCATGTTTGTCGATGCTGCATTTTGGGTTGTCAGTCATATGCAGCGTTTTCCTATTAACATTCATGCATAAAAAATCCTGCAGCATAATTTACATGAAATGCAAACACTGAGTCGGTGTAAGTGGTAGTTATTCCTTTATGTTGGAAAGGGAAACATGCAACTTAATTTAAACTCTCCTGTTTCTTTTCACATTAAAAAACGCCTCAGGTATATAATTTTACTGACAACAAACATGCCATCATTTGATGTTGAGTTTGACATTTCATGCTTTTTTCAACAGGTGATGGTGAATAATCCAGCCTTCATGAGGTATGTTCATGAAGTGTGGCTGCAGAAGAAGGGCCTTTATCCATCCACTGGCTTCATGGCTTTGGTCCTTGCTCTGCATATTTGTGATGAGGTAGGTTTTATTTTAGCTTGAGAGAATGATTGACAACTAATGCAAAAGTTCATTATTTAAACATTTAAAAACATAAAAAAATGTCTAAAATTATACAGTAACAGCTAAAACATATATCAACATTTAAAAGTTGAAACAGTATATTTAGCTGAAGGTATGCTGAACCTGTAAGCTTTTAAAGTTGAAGATTTTCTCCATAGGAATCCCATTCAAAAAGAAAAGCATAAAAATATTTATAACACAATTTGAAAAGTTAGAAATATGAAAAGTCATAGCACCCCTCTCCTGAAGGAGCTGAATTCTTTAATAGCTGAACAGTTTCTGTAGCTGAAATTATGGAGAAGAAACTGTTCAAAAAACGTACAGATAAAATAGAATAATACATTTATTAAGGATTCAAAGAACAATAGTTGGGTGTTTCATGCTGAAGCAATCCAACTAATTATCCTTTTCTGACTTTTGTTAGCTGTCATTTATTAATGCTTATAAAGCATAGATAGTCCTCACTTTAGTCACACAAAATACTTAACTAATACTTAACGACTAGTAACTACTTGAATTAATCATGAATTGCAGTAATAAAACACATTTATAAAACATTAACCATTAGTGCATCATATCATCTATAAATCCTTAATCATTGGTTTGCAATATATATTACTTAATTTCCAAATGGGAATCCATAATTTATGGATACCCAATCATAATAAACGCATAATAGTCAAGCATATTAATCAATAACACATTTATAACGTTTTATGAACTAATGAGTTGGAACAATGCATTATAAATGATGAATTACATGTTTAGTCATGCTTTACCATTGCAAAATAGTGTGTTATTAAAAGGTGCTACCAAAACATGTTTCTCCTCTCTTAACAATCAAGATTGTTTTGGGAGATGGCAGCCGTAAAGAGGTCTATAATATTATGATGTGATAATATGACTCAACAGCACAGTCTCTTTTCAGAAATCATGACCCGGTTACTCAAGATAATCTACAGACCTTGTGAGCAATTTTGTGTGGGAAATAACGGAGCTATGGCCGATATCAACTCTCACCAAAACAATGAATTGTAGATTGATGAACAGCACGACAGGTAAAAGGATTGTGGGGTAAACTGTGCCTTTACCAGTGAAATGTGCAGTAACACGTACTGAAGAATAATACCATAAGGAAAATACAGGACAGTGCTGAAAAAAAACATATGCAAAAACATATGTTTTTTAATTACATCAGTTAAATAAAGGTATTAAGGTCCATACTTAACAGACAAGCAATCCATCACCATACCATCTTGTGAATAAAAATTGATATTAATGTTAGAAAGTTAAACCTTGGCTGTAAGTGCTGTTAAATATGTGCTGTGTTCATGATGCATAATTAATGCATCATTCATAGTAAACTTATAGTTTATATTCAGTCTCATACAGTAAATAAATAGGAAATGTGATGTAATAGTTAGATTTTAGTCTACAAAGGAAAACCTAAGGTGTGCACATGTTACGGCGCTCTGCTAATTAAGTTGGAGTTTCACTGTTGTCGGAGGTCAAAACGAACTGTGAAGGATTTCGAGGATTTAAGAACCTCTTTTCAGGACAAGCAGCCAACGAGGTATTTTACCTTATATGTGAAACTTTGTTATATTCTCGCCAAGCGGAATTTGTACCTTATTTTCTTCGGTAATGTATAATTAATTGGACGTGCTTACTGTGTTCATTCATGTAGTTCTCACGGCGTGATGTGGATGCATTAAAGACAGAAGAGCAAAGCAATAAACGCCCGTTCCAAAGAACCAACCTGTGTCTGTGTTGTCGTGAAGAGAGCTACATTGGCAAAACTCTAACGTCATGTATGTCTACGAGTACAAACCTTTCAAATGCCATTTTACGTAAAGGCATTACAAACAGTGAAAAGACGTAACAATAAAGTTTCGATGTTCAAATTTTTCCAGTTTTCCATAACATCACTATTTAATTTATGTTCACAAAGGAAAACATGGACAAAGCAGAATAGAACAGCTGTTGGGTTAACGTGAGCAGTAGGGGAGTCAGTCTGAGGAGGGATGCCCCTTGAAAGTCTTGCTTTGCTTTCTATGTGATTCATTATCAAGGCTTGAATAAGTTAAATGCTGAGAGAGTGATCACTGCCCCCTATAACGCGTGAGTATTTCATGCTGATCCATCTCCTTGATCATTTCATACTCTGCACCTCCAGGATGCTCTCCAGTTTTTAATGTTTTGTTTTTGAGTTCTTCCCAGTAATGACTCCAGTTTCCATCCCTGTCTGCTCCAAAACCGAACACGTGGACCTGGGAAGACAACGGTAAACACATTAAGAAACATAATATGGTAAAAGTGTTCCTAAAAGCTCACAAGATTACATGTTTTTCCTTCGTCATCATTAGCATCCACTTGTCAATCATTCTCTCAATCTAAAATAAAACCTACCTCGTCACAAATATGCAGAGCAAGGACCAAAGCCATGAAGCCAGTGGATGGATAAAGGCCCTTCTTCTGCAGCCACACTTCATGAACATACCTCATGAAGGCTGGATTAATCACCATCACCTGTTCGGAATCAGAATCAATCTTTAAAAGTATTTTATGAACCAATTACCTTTGAAGCAAGTAAAGTTTATTGATGAATGCATTAAAACATATATAACTAACCAAATCTTTGCTGGCCTTGATTTTGGATTGAATTGGCGCATACGAGCTGTTGGGGAAAAAAGCATGAAATGTCAGTTTGTTATCAGTAAAATGATAAGCCAGGAATTTCCACCATGCATTTGATTGGCTCCCTTGCCTACAATATCGATTACCGACCACCTACACCGGCACCCAGTGTTTGCATCTCATGTAAATGATGCTGCTTGTGGACACACGCTATTTGAGCAACTGACAGTCAGTTGTCAGACACTTTTGGTGTCTTTGCCCCTGCAAGTATACCGAGCCCTTCAGGGAGAATACTCAAACTATAATGCTCATTCCCACAAAAGTGGTGGTGGGAATGCGGAGGAATGTGCCAGGCTAGTAGCATTCATGGAAATGATTCTGCTGCCATGTTTGGAGTTAATCCTCTTATTTAGAGAAATAGTCAAAACCCAGCAGTATCGTTGTAGTTAGGCTCAGACCGGCGGTGATGTTACACTTTAAACAAATTAAGAAAATGCAAATAGAAGTGGCGAAGGGCTGAGAGACGAAACCGGACATTCAAGTAGGACGAAACCCAAAATGCCGCTTCGACAAACATGACAGCCGAAGTTGACGACAGCCATCTAGCTTGGAGAATAGTGACATGGGGAACCGGAGTTGATGAATCTACTGTTCATCACAAAATTCACTTCAGACTTCAGAGGACGGACTGTAGCAATGCTACTTGAATTGCAATGAAAATCATGACTCACCTTCCAGAAAATCCTGTGCTGAGGGCCTTCGTAATCCACTCAAGATCCTGTATCTTAAATGGAAACAGCACAAGACGAGTGGTGTTGTCCAAATCCACAGCGCTCTCTGGATACATGGCACGATGAGTTGTTCTGGTCCCAACATCTGCTTCATAGCCTTTGGTAGGACCTCTGTTTATTCTACACAGTACAAAGGGATATATTTCATACGTCAACGTCTTTCTCAGGGAAAACGGGCATGCATTTTATCTTTTAGTTTCTGACATTCATCCCACTGTCTCAACCCATTTACCTTATGACGAAGTCCTGGAAATCTATGAGAGGTCCGTAATGGGATTTCTTTAAATTAATAGAATTGCCCACCACAGCACAAGTCCTGCAGCGGTCGGGACTGGACGCTTCGACTTCAGCGCTGGTCAAGAACGTCTGAAACATCCTTTTCACCGTTTCTTTGTAGGTGCTGAAGCTCTGCCCTTCAGTCTGTAAGCGCTGTTAGCCACACCCAACATTACTCACAGTAGACCACAGGAACTCACCACAGAGTTTGTATGCCAAATACATCACGTGTTTGTATTGTGCATGAATCTCCAAAGCTAATCTCTCATTGTGTTCCATCAAACTGCATATTATTTTGTGTGCCCAGTTTTGGCTGCATGCTCAAGGACCTCTTGTGGTTCTGGCGACTCACACTTATTCAAAACTGGAGGTTGAGAGGCCGTTATCTTGCAAGGTCACAACTTACCTTCCACCAGTTGAAGTTGTCCTCTGAGAGATTGTGGTTTATTGAATAAAACGGTTCAGCAAATTTGCTAAAGCGCTGCATAAACAACGACTCATCTTCAGATAAACATCGGTCACAAGCGCAGGGTCTTTCATGCCGAGGGAAGTATGATGGGATGTCTCCTCTCCAAAACACAAAGACGCTCGTCACGCACAGCAGGGAAATGAACACGCTCACTCTTGAATGCATCTTGGAGGTGTGACGCCTGTGAATGGAAAGCAATTTAAAGGCCAAGAATATGAGGAAATATACAAGAGAGTGTAGTCAGTGATGGAATATCACTGAGTAAGTTTACTCAATTTGTGATACTTGATAGTCCCATGTTATGCTACTTTATACTTCTAGTCCACTTTAACAGGAGATATGACACCGTTCACTCGGCAACCTTGAAAGTCTTCTTTCCCCTCGATCGTGCCGCGATCATAACAAAGAAAAAGCCAATTCAGGAGCAGGTGTGCCTGGAGGACACAATGTTACGTCCGTTAGAGCGACGACAAGCTCACCTATATGAAGCAGACAGAGTGATGCTCATGGTGAAAAGAAACACTTTATCATAACTACACTATTAAGCATTAGTAAAGCATGAGTAAACACGTAATACATCATTTTTAAAGCATTGTTCCAGCATGAACACTCATTAGTATGCAATTCATATGCCCATGATTGGGCTTTCATACTTTATAAATGATGGAGTCCCCATTAGTAAATTGAGTAATATATATTGCAAACCAAATATTAAGGACTTAAAGATGATGCACTAATGGGCCCCGCCCCCTGAAGGCACCCTGCTCCCTTTCCTAAAGAACCTTGATCTTTTATTAAACAAACTAAACACACTTTGGTTTACATAGGTGAACACACACGCACGCGCGCACACACACAAACACACACACGCGCGAGTACTAAGCGTTTCTGTAACGCTGCCTGGGTGAAGGCTGCCAAAGTGCTTGTGTCTTGTACCAACAACGAGCCTGATGGCCACGCTTGCGCATGCCCGTATCGCAGAATCTTGGCTTCTCTGCTGTTGTCTTACTCAAAACGAAATACAGATCTAAGATCAACGTTGAGCATGGAGCAGTCTGGTTTACTTTAAAGTGATTGTAATTTTCTTTATTCTGTTATTTATAAAAGCAAAGTCAAACATTGTGTTATTGCAATAGAAATTCAGCATGGACCATTTTGTTACAACTTTGTATTAAAACATGTGTTTTAATACTGCAATTAATGATTAATTCAGGTTACTAGTCATTAGTTAAGTATTGTGTGTGGCCCCATCTAAAGTGAGGACTATCTGCTTTGCAACCATTCATAAATAACAATGAAAGGCCAGCAGTGCCTCAAAGCTAACACAAGTCTCATAAGGGAAATAGACACAACACTAAGATATATAGATGTTAAAGAACATTAATATGATGAAGCTGGGGGGCAATGCTTGTCTGAGTGGTGATTTTAACTTGTGTGGATCATATATTTTGAATATATTTCTGAACATGAGCATAAGTAAGGTAAGAGCTCCATTATACCTGTCGTCTGCATTTATTGTTTTCAGAAAATAGTTGTTTTCTCATTAATATTGAGAAAGCGACATTTTTTTTCATTATATTAATATCTGGTTCTTCAAAAATAAGTTCAAACAATGTAAAAACATTTTTTAAAGACTTTTTTTAATTTAGAAAGTTATTTTTCTACGTGAAATGTGTTCTAATGGTGTCTCCAAATAACCTACATACAATGGCATTTTTGTCTGTTTGGATTAAATATTTCTCAAGAAATGACCCAACAAAAACACGAAAACATAAATATAAACTAGTATAAAATAGTAGCATTTTGATTAAAAGATGTATTTAAAAAAAGTGATATACCAGCAGCTCCGGGTCCCCATCATCGTCCCCTTGTTTGAGACCGTGACAGTAGCTCCACCGTGAAGGGTACTAAACACACGTTGTGACCGTCTTGAAGCCGCCAGATCGGGTTGTACATCTCCACCCATGCAGCCAATCGTGACGCCAGATTATACATACGAGAAGTGCACGTGGAGGCTTGGACCACGTGACAAAAGACGCGTAGGAGAGACTCATTCACAGGCAGACACCCGCATCCTTGCAGCCGGACGGCGCTGCTGACCGGACAAGAAGCGGCAGAGGCTCCGCTCCAATATTGCACGAGAGATATGCGAATGCGATATTTATGCCATATTTAATAAAGAAAAGGCGCTCAGTGTGGATAGCGCAGGTCACTTCACGGTCCTGGCCAAAACATGAGCGAGGAGAAAAATAATGTTGGGTTTTTGTTTAATTAAATTTAACAAATAAAAAGTAGCTCAACCGAAAGAAAATAACGTGTGATGGTATTTTATTTTGATACCATCCTGAAAGTGTGTAGATCGCCAGTTGTGAACACTCGTGTCGTGCCATACGTGTGTTTGATTTTCTCATGCATGATCAATCACTGGCTACTCACCTTCCTTTTCCTCTCCCTCCCCCTCCCCTCTCTCTCTCTCTCGCTGTGTGTGTGTGTCCAAACGCGAGCAAAGCCTAATCAGCTGTTAAATACCATCGCAACCTGAAGGGCGCATTCAGATGAGGTAATTCACGGTCACATGATGAAAAATAATTCTGTCAAACTATATTTTACAGGAGATCGTTGTTTGGGAAAGACATGAAAAAACAAACTTTATTTGTTTGATATTTGTTGAGGAATAATTATACCGTCTGGGGTTAAGATAATGGGATCGATTAGCCTGATGGGAGAGCCTGCTCAAAGGTAAAGGGGTGACGTCTCAGGTGAGTTACACAGAAGCTGATTCGAGCAAGGAAGTACTTAAACAGCTGTTTTTATGGAAGCCCATATCCGCCAGCAAAAAAAAAAAAAAAAACACTAAAAAAAAAGTTAGATTTTCCGCCAGAAAAAAAAGAAGAAAGAAAAATCTGGCGGAAATGGGCTTCCACAGAGGTGCGCATGCGCTTCAGTGACGATTCCTCACAGGTCCCTTCATCCACTCGCCGGTCTTACAATGACAACCACACGCAATTTATGCCTTTTCATGGTAATGGTGTGAACAAGCCATTACTTGGTAATGGTGTGTGTGAACACGTCATTACTTGGTAATGGTGTGTGTGAACACGCCATTACCAAGTAATGACGGGTGTGAACACGCCATTACCAAGTAATGACGTGTGTGTTCACACCGTTACTTGGTAACGGTGTGAACACGTCATTACTTGGTACTCGCGGGAGTTTACTCGCTATTGACTTTACTCGCGCCTGAAAGGGGGCGGGGCTTATCTCCGTGGCTTATCTCCGTAAACACAGTACCGTTTCCCCCATCCACCATTAAACTAACCACTAGTTCTGCTTTAAACTTCTTGTGGAAGTCCCTCTAATGTCGGACCATCAAACGCCCCCGTGTCCGGGTTCATAATATCATCCGTAGCCGCACAACAGCGTCTGAATGACGGCCGCTGCCAGCGCTACTTCAGGCGGACCAGCAGCTGTTTGATTCAGGGCGACAGTGATGACACGCGGAGCTTCTCAACGCTGATTGGCTCTTTTTTATTTGCTGGTGGGAATGAGCTTCCATATGTTTTAAACCTTGTTTTTGTGTGCTTTTTAGTATATTGATTTTATGTCTCACTTTATTTTGTGTGTAACTATTGTAATATCGACCGAGTGCAATTTACTTCATGCAATGATGAGCCGGTGAAGCCTTATGCACCCTCGAGGCTTTTCTTTCTTATCTGTGCTGAACATAATTCAAAGCTTCAGGGCCTCATCATCCTCATCCTCAGCAAGAACAGCGACACCTAGTGGCCTACAGACATAAAAGCACAACATCCTCTTGGTTCAATCCCTTAAATCTGCAATAAAAGTCTGGAAAAGGCTGCATGTTCATTTGAATCTAATTATTTTCTTGTTCATTTAAAGTAGTGCTGCAGTAATGTTTGCATTATTGTTGTATCAATATGTCACGATAAATTAATAGTACATCTGTTGTGTAATCAGCCTATTTACTATTGGATGTGGAGGTAGCCTACAGTCTTTATTTACACTGTAGACTTGTGCATGATTCCTTCATGGTTGGTATTTTTGGGACAATATTTCATATGCACGTCAGCTTGACTCATCAGTCATTTGAGAAATGATTGTGCACATGCAGGGGCAAAGTGAAAAGAGTATTTTCACAAGTCTATTTAAAAAGTCTACAAGGAGCAGGTGGCTACGGCAGCGCTTCTTTGTTCCCACTCTGATGCACTTCCCATTATGCTGAATCTATTCTGGTGAGCTGGGAGCCTTACAAGGGGGGACCCAAAGAACTGAATGACCCTTAAGACCTCATTGAGCCGGAGTGCGACAAACTCTGACGCAGACTGCTTTGCTATCCAGAAGTAAATTAGCACACTAGCTAGCTATTTAGTTACTTTGCATAATATCCATTTAATTTGATTTGTATTAGTCATATTCATCTCCAGATACCTGCTGTTCCCTCGCCGCCCTGTAGAGTGTTCCCATGTATCCGAGCACACCTGATCCCCATTCCCACATTATCTCCTCCTGCATATGTGCACCAGCCCTCGTTCCCCGTGCACCCGTTCCCCAGCGCGGTCCTTTCCTCGCTGACTGATGCCGAAACGTTTATCACATGAATGATTGATTGCTTTCAACTGCTCGGCCTCCGAGTCCTGGGTATCGCAGCTCTGCTGAAAGGTGGAGATGAAATTCCCCCTCTGGGCCATTTCAAACAAAGAGACTCAGTGACAACTCTCAGTGATCTGAAGCTGGGCTTTCTGCGCCGATCACTTACTTGCTTATCACCCTGGAACAGCTGTGACTGACAGGCATTTTCACTTTTTTTATTTCTAGAGCTAAAGCAGCCAAATAGGCCACCGAACCGATTCAATAAAACACCTGTGGAACCTGCTTTTTTTAAAGCAATGTGTCTGTATTTGAAAAGTACAACTGGAAGTGATGTTCTTGAAGGTAACGCCATCCTTTGTTTTTCATCCGATGAAACTTGGACTGAAACAGATGAGTTGATAATGAGATGAACTTATTTGAGGAGGAAAAAACGATTCAGAATTCAGCTGGTCGTTCGTCCATAATAATGAAATAATGTCCACGTTGCCATGTTTATCGCTGTCAAAAAAACATTATTTAAAAGTAAAAAAAGTTAGTATTTCATCCTCCAAGTTTAGTCACGTCACAAAACCTTTTCATTAATTGAGAAAAGACCGGCGGTTGAAAGTATCGTGGCCTGCAGGTCACGGTCATGGATGACGAACCGATGAGCTTCTCCCCGAATGACCGGTGATGACATTTCTTCGCCGAGATGAATTACGATGCGATTGTTCCCCACTGATGGATGGCGATGTGACGGCACCGGCTGATGGAGTTGTCAGCGTGGATTAGTGAACACGGCCACCTGTCGAGCCGGCGGAGCGGCGCCCATTCCTCACAGACATTAAATGACAACTGTGTATGCGGTGATAAACAAGCTTTCCACAGCCCGGAGGCTTGAGGCTGCACATACTGGCCGGATTGGTTTCCGAGCTCACGAACATCGTTGAGGCCTCCCGGAGCAACGTGGACCGGCCATCGTGGCCCAATGCCTAAGGTCCACACCCGTGGACGACTTGAAGGTGAGGGTGAGGGTTTAGGGCTCCCTTGCAATACATTTTCAGCCCTTTATGCAAGCGTTTTATAAGTCTGCATCTCTACCCACAATGCATCACTTTGTGACATTAAACACGGGGATGCCGAAGGAAGCCAAGGCCTTTTTAAAACAAAAACTTACCATGAAAAGGGCATGGGTGTTCATCCTAGAATAATATATTTACACAGCAACATTACCGTAAAGAATTAAAGATGGGCCATAAAGAGCACATGGAAGCAGAGGCTGGATTATTCATGGGACATTTATTTTAATTTAGCATATTGAAGTAAATTGATTATTTGACATTTACCTCAGTCATGAGCCTGGAAGATAAAAAAAGAAAATAGAACAAAACATTTTTGCAAAGTGCTGTCCAATTTGTATTTCTACAATTTCAAGCCCTCGACGCCACTCAAACTTGAGCATGTTCCAGGGGGAGTCCTGAGGGTTTAGGATGTCCAAAAAGCCTTTGAGCCGACCCGCCTTGCTGCCTGTGTCGGACCTTTCGGCTTCCCAGGTTTCGATGGAGTCAGCCCTCCTCATCTGGTAGTCATCAGCTCAAGGTGTCCAAGTCAGGCATTGTGTTGCTGCACAACGGCACAGGCGGATATTTGATCTGGCGCAGAGCGAGGGTCTCAAACCACAAGTCATCTTGAGGGGATTTCTGCCAACACACACATAGATTTTATGGTTCCACATTGTACATTGTGGGGTGAATACAAAAGGGGGGAGGGGAGGACAGGCGGACTTATTTTGAAAGAAAAAAACGAAAGAAAAACGCTTGTTTTGTTCGTCCATGATCGGTGCATTTGGCCCTTTCCTTTGCATCTGATTGCAATTATCCATGAGGCCGGGGTATAAATGTGCACGAGGCCAATGCGTCCGATGTGAGGGTTCAGAGTCAGTTAGCCAAACGTCTTGAGAGGCTTGCCAGAGCACCTCCTCCACTTAAGACAGGAAAGGGTAAAAAAGGATGCCCAGGGTTTTGGGAAAGCCGGGTAACACAATGCACAATAACCTTGTTTTTTATTCATATGACCTGTAGGAGAGCTTCATTCATGTATTATTCATGTTCTGTGTGTGTGGCTGTTAGTGCTGATCTTTGTGAATCGGACTGTTTGTTACAAACGTATGAAAATCACCTCATGTAAATATGTGCAAATAGCACAAGAGCCCTGAGACCAGCTATTTGCTTGGCAGCGTAGTTCTGTGTTTCAAAACCTGGTCTGTCCACTTTGGTCCATATGAAATATGTCAACATTGATTTAATAGGTCACCATGAAATGCAATAAAGACACATGTGTCAATACTGACCTGTAAAACTAATGACTTTGCACAGGGAGTTGCAGCTACTCCCTTCTAGACGGAGGTATTTAGCACCACGGTGTAGAACAAAGATGGCTGCCTTGCTTTCTGTTGCAAACCAAGTCTACCAAATAAAGTAATCTAACGTAACCTGACATTTTCCATCATTCTCAGTTGTACTTTGAGTTTTTTTTTACTAGCACGCTAAAATAAGAAGCTGTGCAGACCTCTTAGCTTGGCTGTAGACTCTTAGTCTTGATATTTTATATATTTATTGCATTTGTTCTACTACAGACTTAAGTTTAGCAGCTTTAACAGCCTATATAGCGTATTCTGTCCAAGCAGTATACATATGAATCAGCCATCTTTGGGCATCTGTGAAGACATATTTGTAATTATGGTTCATTCATATTTAGTCAGTGGACGAAACTGCAGAACTGCCAATGTTGTTGTTATGAAGTCCTTCCTGCTGTCTCAGCAGATAAACAGTCAGGAGGCAAACAAGGAAGAGATTTAAACATTTCTTTCGTGAAAATTATTACAGTTTATGAGCACCTTGCTGTGTGTTTCGCCCCCCAGCAGAACTGCACATATGTATATATATTAATACATTGGGAGTGTGATCAAAGAGATATTATTAGGAAGTGTGATGGTAGCAGAAGGGCCCTGCTCGTCCCCTGAGACACATCCATCAGTCATGGAGGGGGGGGATCGCCCGAGTCCTGCAGGAGAGCCCGCCTTGCTCAATTAGTCCTGGCTCGAGCGCCGGCTACCTGATCTATGGGATGCATTTAGAGCAGAGCCCATGCGAAGGCCTATTCATTTCTTTCCGCCTCGTTAAGTGCATCAATATGGCCGCCTTGTTATTTTAACAGTTTTGTGTCGTGTTTGGAAGGTGAGAAAATCCCTCGCTGAGAGCCTTTTCTGTGACAATCAGGGTGAGATTGATATTTCCATGTTGCCGTTTATTGTCACTGTGGGGCAAGGGCGTGGTTAGCGCGGCTGCACGGGAGGAAGAGAGAGGGGCGGCTCAGGGAACAGGTGTGGGGAATGGGGGCGAATGAGCCACACCTGAGGCTACTAATGTGTGTGTGTATTTAAACCCCGGCAGTGACGTCATTCGGGAGCGCTGGATGAGAGCGGAAGCCGAGCCCGAGTAGCTGCACGAGAGAAAAGAGAGCACAAGAAAGCATATTGAATCTGATCTTCCTGTGTGACAGCCTGGTTCGTTCCGGACTACACCGTACCTTGGTTACAGTCACGTACAATCAGCTAAGTGCCTGTAGAGTATGCAAATCACACGTGACGCAACTTTAAATTAACTTTAAATGCTTTTGCTGCAGACATGAACAATGCAATGCGTTCATGGTTCCCAGAGGATGAATCCGACTGACTTTGGTGATCCAAAGTGACTTTTCATCCCACCAGCGTCAGTGTTTTCATTACAAGTAAGTGCATAATTTGTTTTACACAATATTACAGTATAAACGGTTACTGATGTTCATGTCCCCCACAGGATGAATCATAAGAACTTTGGAGATTCCCTCACTTTTTATCTTACCCCTTAGAAATATCACTATAATATATAGTGGATCAGTGGTTAGCAGGTCTGTCTTTCAATCAGAGGATTGGTGGTTCAAACCCTGGCTCCGCTAGTCCTTGAGCAAGACGCTTAACCCTAATTGCTCACCGTCTACTGTTTAGCATGTAAGTCGCTTTGGATAAAAGCGTCAGCTAAATTAAATGTAATATATAATTAGAATACTGTTTCTCCTTTTGGTGGACTAATAACTCCACAGCACATCTCAGAGATAATGTCAGTTTCTGACAGCAGAAATCTCTGTGCCGAGAGCACTTTCTTTGTCCAATGAGATGGTTTTGTTATTTGTGCACCTAAAGAATTGAACAGTTTGTTGATCAGAGATCCAAGCTCTTTGAATACACTGTATTTGTACAGTAGCACGTGAGGCTGCATGTGTGTATTTCTTCGCTATCAAACCTTGTATGCCCAAAACTGCTACTTTTTAAGAACTTAATTGGAGAGAAAAAAAAACTGTTATTGTGTCTTGAACTGAGGCTTTCATGTGTCATCATTCTCCCGAAATCAAGCTGTAAGCGTGACTCATTGCTTCAAATGCGGTAATGACATGCCTGGCAAAGGCTCAGTCAACTGTTGGCATTCAAATATGTATCCATTTTCACCTAATTCGAGTCTCCGTGGCATGCAGATGATTACTGTATTCCAAAAATAAGAACAGAATGAGCTCCAATTAAGAGGTAATTGCGGAGCTGTTGAGCAGTAACAAGATGCTAATGAAAATCCCAGGCTTATGATGGGAACGGGAGATTGCTTTTAAAATTAGGCTGCTTCACCAGTTGTGCTCTCTGTGGATGAAGGAATTAGACAGCATGGGTCTGGTTAAGGGAAGTTGTGGCTAATTACTCTCGAATCCCAGCGAAGTCCATTTGTGGCAATAATTGCCCAGTGATTGCCTTGTACCCTCTCATCTCACAGAGCTGCTCACAATTCACATTTGAACATCTCACAGGCTGGTTTGCACAGGTTTCTGTGGATGTTTGCCTTCATTAGAATTTTTGTAATTAAAGCCAAAGATGATTGAAGGAACACATTGAAAGTACTGAGTGTATCCTTTTGTGTAACTCAACAAAAACGTAGGGACTAACATGGACATCAATACCCAAATTACAAAGGTAAAAACCATCCATCGTCTTATTTTTAATTTCCTGTATTCGAATAATCTAAACTTTCATTATCAATGATGTCATTGGCATGAGGCCGAGCCAATTTAACCCTGAATACCGTCTAGCAGGTGTTCCACATCTGTTTAGATGGATGGGAAGAAACTGCTCCACTTACATGTAACTCAGTGGTGCAACATGAGCTTTATGGATGGTTTAAAGCTGAAAGCATATATTTTGGACATGGACATGCATCCTTATTCAGAGTTTCAGTCTCCATCATCCCCACTGAGTGCTGCTGTGGCCTTCTGACTCACTCTTTTATCATTCTGTGTAGCAGCGCTTGTGGCTGGGCGATAAACAGATAAAGTGATGGGTTTAGTTTCTTCTGGCCCGCTGTCATAAACTGATAAAGTGGAGCGACCGCTTTCTAGGCAATAGGTGAGCTTTTCCCTCCAAAGTGTTTGAGAGCGGTTATCTGATGGCATGCCACCTCAATGCAAAACAATATAAATGCAACGAGGCTTAACTTTCGGTTCCGCAGTGGAGAAAAAGCTGAATAAACATCAGAAACCAACTCCCTGAAGGCCGGCAGATAGAATCAGTGTGTTGCGGGTTTAGTTCCCTGCAAACAACCACGACACACAAATAACCTGAAGGAGCTTCAGCGCGGACGACACCTCGCTGAACACATTGTGTGCGCACAATATCTGCTTATCGGATTTGGTGTCACACTTCAGTATGTAGCAGGCACAGCAAAAATAATGATTTGTTTCTTCTTTCTTGGGCTTATAAATTTGACCGATAATTCTAACTGACACTGGCATGTGGTCAATAAGAAAAATAAAGCTCCTCGGGATGGCTCGGCTCTGTTGATCATTCCTGAACCGCGGAAAGCCGGAGTGTGTCTGTGTCGCTTCCACCGAGTCTCATTACGGCGTGAAGATCATCGTTGTCTCACAGTTCATTCGGGGTGTTTTCTGGGGCACTGAACTGTCAGAGCACTGCGAGGCTGCCGCGTACCGTAGAGGTAGAAAATACCTCACTCCCCGGGCGCTCCTTGTTCCTGCCGGTTTTGGAGCCATAAATGCCTCCGGGATGAAGTCTACCGGGGTGCTTTTTATAGGAATGTCGAGATGTAGGTGTTTTTTCACCTCCAGATGGGTCTGGAGGTTCGGTATAGACGAGACGTTTATTTGTAGAGCTCATATTGACAATGTAAACATGTCATCTGCTACTAGAGGCCCCCAAAAAAACTTTTACAAAGCAAGTTTATGTAACTTATAGGCCCGGATGCCAGTTTTGTTCATTTTCCTTATTTATTGTCGCCATTCTTGTTAGATTTGTGTTTTTCCCTCGTAGGAAATGGAAATAAAATATCACATTATAAGTCACTCTAGCCGCTAGAAACCTTGGAGAAATACCTTAATTTCGTGATAAGACGAGTCATAACAATCAGTTGTGTACAAAATAAACACAATGATACTAATGCTGTCACATAAAATGTTCATTGGTGAAACTGCAACTGCAAATACTACAATAAATGTAGAGCTATTTAGGTTGCAAATTTGAAATTACGGTAATACACTGTATAATAAAAGTGTAAGACTGGGCCTGCTTACAGAAAAGGCCCAGTCTTACACTTTTATTATAAAGTGTATTACCGTAATTTCAAATTCGCAACCAGTACACAGCTTTGTATGACTATACTGGAGCCTCTAATCCTTCCCACCTCTTCTTAAAAGGCTCTCTGGGTAAACACAATTAATCATGACACGTTTCACCAGGTGGCATTTTCCTTCTGTTTTTATTCTCACATCTTTATTAATAATCTGTGTCTTTCCACTGAGGAGGCTGGATGCTCTCACGATTTACGACATTTTAAAGGTTATTTACATTGCAAATGTCAACCACTCAGGCAGTCTGCTCTCTGGAGGGATGCATGAGCTCCTACGCAGGAGGCCACGGCCAGAGCAGGAAATGTTTAATTTGTGTGACAACTGAAGGTTCATAGACGCTGAACTTACATACGGAGGGTTCAAAGACTTGGTGAAGACTCGTCCCTTTTTTCGCCGCCCGTATCATCACCGTCACATATAATGCAGGGCAAGTTTATTTGTACAGTATTCAAATATTATTTCATTCCCATTTATTTATTGCACTCTGTTTACTGTTAAATGCTTATTGTTAAATGTTATGCACCTTCCACCAGGACAAATTCCTTGAATGTGAAAACAAACATGGCAATAAATGATTCTGATTCTGATACTTATACTTATAGCACATTTTAACAACAAGGCGATTCAAAGTGCTTCCCATAAAACCATTAAAAGCATCAAAGACATAATGCAAAAATAAAACAAGATTAAAAAACAATCAAGAACATTCATTAAAACTGAAAAAGCAAAAAATACAGAATCTTATAAAACAGCTTCACTACTTACTGCTGTGATAAACCTCACAAATGAAAGTCACAATATTGCAGGAAGCTTGGTGTTTAAACAGGTGGCCCGTCTGTGGCATGAAAGGAGTTAACTTTCCAATTAAAGCAGAGTGAGGCTGCGCCGATAGTGTTGTCTGAGAATTACAAAGCAATTCTTAAACTTTAACTATTGCCACTTAAAGAGCAAGTCTCCGCTTAAACCCTGGGTGTGTTTAATTAAACAGCAGACAGGAACTCATCACAAACGCCGAATTTATTTTTTCTTCTTTCGTCGTCAAGAGCGGAGACGGAGAAAAAAAAGAAAAATACATGAAAAAGATCAGACAGGCTTCTTCCTCCTCCTTCTGGTTTTATTAAGTAACAATCAAGGGAACTTGTGTAGGTGTCCGTCTAATTCAGTTTGCAGGCCTGATTTCATGGTTCTGATTGAACACTCGCTAAATTTAATTTAACTGAGAGTCCCTTTGTGAAGCTGATCATATTCATAAAATAAAATCTCAACACGACAGGTTGCGGACACGCTCGTGGTGGACATCCATTCACTGAGGCAACTGGTGAGCTTTGTGGTGCTCATCCTCATACTTTTATTTAAGTTAATATAAAATAGTGCTCTCATGGAGAAGTTATATATCTCAGTTATTTCGGAAAAATCCAGGGATATCTGATCATCTGCCTGAAAGCACATCTTTACTTATTTTTAATTTTTTGCTGACAAGGTTGGATTATTAATCAGGCAAAGCAGGTAAAAGCCTGCGGCGGCTCAAAGGGCACCAAAGTCCTCAGGTTGGTTCACTTGATTCCAATTAGCATGCGTTAATTTGATTAATTGCAAATTTGCGAAGAAGTTAGCGCCAATAAAACACGATATCAGCTGAAACGATGAGAGCCTTCGGGGTGCCGCTGCATGTTTTTAGCCCCACGTTGGTGCAACTGCTAGGGGTTAGGGTTAGTCTGTCAGGCGGGTGAACCACCACTTAGAAATATCTAAACCGTTGGATGGATCAGAACATTTCTTTGCACAGAAATCCACGAGTCACAGCCCATGAATCCTGATGACTTTCATGACGAGGGATCGTCAAGCATGCAACCGAAATCAGGCGCACCAATCAAACCCAACTCTCAGACCTCCATTGAGTAAAGAGAGCGGCAGACTTCATCGCTGAGGACCCTTCACACCCTCTCCACCCCCCCACCCCCCACCACCCACCCCTTCAGCTGCTCCCATCAGGCAGCTGCTCTGAAATCTGAATCTTGACCCCCTGACTTTTCTTCTCGCTCAGGTATTATCTCAACATTGTCATACAGTTTGGTACAGACATTCATATTCTCACGGAAATACTTTGGTCATCCATTCATTTGTGCCATCGTCAAGCCAAACTTAAATGAAAAGGCTGGGAACAAGACAAAGACTCCTTCACATGATAGCACATATGCTTGCTGTCTTGTTTTGCCTGCTTAATCTTAAATCCTTTATAGTGCACTCATTGAAATACTTTGTGAGGGAAATTACCATATATGGTTACTTGCAATGGTTTCAAATCTGTGTTGGGCCTTGCAGAGAGTTTGATCATAATTAATGGGAATTCATCTAAAGCCAATGGTTGGTTTGTCCCATCTGGGAGATGGTGATGACAAACGGTAAAGAAAACCACACAATTCTTATTTTCAGATGATTATACACAATGGAATAATCAATAGCACTAATTATACTATTAATAGCATATACTAAATCATACTTATTAATAATCCATTTCTGCTCCTTTAAATGTCACCAATATCCAGTACAGCCCTGAGAGAGCGAGCTCTCTCTTCACATACAGAAGAGAACAATAACAAAGACGGTGAAGCCAGCACGGCCGTGCATATTCAAGGAAATGAAAATGAGTCGGCATTGATGAATGCCGCTGCATGCTGTGTCATCTGTACATTCATGTTCACGCGGTATGAAGGTTATTGAGTATGAAAAGGCAAAAGAGAGCCAAGATTTTAATAACTGTGCAGCTGCGGAGGCTACTTTCTGTGCAGAGAGGCACTTGATGCAAGGTCAGAGCCGGGAGTGTTGTGTTCGCCACATCAATGGCGTCACAGAAACCGAATGAATTCAGAGTTGCAGGATGTCGAGGGCTACTTTGTACTCATTCTGTTTCAAATAGCAGGTTCCATGATTCAGACTGAGGTCACATTGACACAAATCAGAGTGTGCGACATTTGCAGTCGCACCACATGTGCGAGTATCCTTTTAATGACCAGGATGCAGTGGAATGTAAAGCACCTCCGTTTCATGTGTGTCCACATTTCAATGGCAAAAAGAAAAAATGTTGTGTCGTTGAGGAGAAATCGATAAGTTCCTCTTTCGACTGAATAACACACGTTTGTGAGCAGGCGCTGCGTTGCAAAGGTGAAGCAACTATACTCAGAGTCTGAGACCAGTCTGAGACCAGTCTGAGACCAGTCTGAGACCAGTCTGAGACCAGTCTGAGACCAGTCTGAGACCAGTCTGAGACCAGTCTGAGACCATCAGAGACCAGTCTGAGACCATCAGAGACCAGTCTGAGACCATCAGAGACCAGACTGAGACCATCAGAGACCAGACTGAGACCAGTCTGAAGACCAGTCTGAGACCATCAGAGACCAGTCTGAGACTAGTCTGAGACTAGTCTGAGACCAGTATGAGACTATTCTGAGACCAGTATGAGACTATTCTGAGACCAGTGTGAGACCAGTGTGAGACCAGTCTGTGACCAGTGTGAGACTAGTCTGAGACCAGTCTGAGACCAGACTGAGACCAGACTGAGACCAGACTGAGACCAGACTGAGACCAGACTGAGACCAGCCTCAGACCAGTCTGAAGACCAGTCTGAAGACCAGTCTGAAGACCAGTCTGTGACCAGTCTGTGACCAGTCTGTGACCAGTCTGTGACCAGGGAGGAGGAGCAGAAGATACAGTGATACAGAAGAGGACACCCTCCGCCATGTTTGTTTCTGCTGGTGACAGAAGGACCTTTCCTCACTTAGCCGAACCCTTTTGACACATTGTTCCGTGTCCCGTCACAAACGATCATTTCACGTGTAATGCGAGTCATAAATCAGTGTTTATGAAAGCGCCTTGTAGCTGCGAGGAGCCTTGTGAGTGTGTTACTCAGCGGGTTATTAAGAGGGCGAGTTTAATGCCACGCTCTAGGGACATTTAAAGAGCTCCGGCCTTATTATTTATAACTAAACTCTTCAAATGAACACTCACATATCATCAACAGATCAGATGGAGTTTCGAGGGTGAATTTACTGGTTCTTAATTTTTTATGAAGCTCAGTCTGACATGGCGTAAACTTATTGGCTACTGAAGGTGGATTTCTTCTTTTTTTCTGACTCTACATCAATTAAATAAGAGAAGAAGAAAAAGAAATGCATTTTAGCTGATATCTCGTGGACCCTGAAACTGAGTTATGTGTGCAAACAAGCTTTCAAATCTAAACGCTCCGTGTTTTCTAGCGCACGCGTCTCGTTTTATAACAACGCTCAATCATAGCTGAGGGAAATATACAGTTATCTCTGGTGAAAATTGGAGTCCATAACAGAGAATTGTGTAATTCCCCAGACTGTGAAGTGTTTAATTGAACATGTGCTCTTCCAGAAGTAAGTAAGTTTTTTCTTTTCAAAGAAACCATTTGTCACGTTCATGTGAAATTATGAAAAATGTAATAGCTGCACAGCATGTCGTAGCCTAAGACCATCAAACAGCTGCAGGATGCTGCACACATGGGATGGGAAACCAGAGCGCCGTTCTTACTGGGACACGCTGATGAAATGAAGTGAACTGGTTTCATGCACCTACAGCAGCCGAGTCCCCTTTGATGGATGAGTCACGATCCTGACTTGCTTTGCCAGAACGGGGCCATCTACATAGAGACTCTATCACTTAAGACAGTGAAGGTCACCATAACATGGAGGTGGTAGTGTCAACGCACACGCGTGTGCATGTTGGTAATACCATCAGCGGGGACGTGTCCTGTATGAGTGATGCATTTGATATTCAGAGCTATTTGCTATGTAAAGAACAAATTATGTTTATAAAATGGTTCATATGATAACCATGGAAGTCCATTTACGCCAGTAAAAGTCATAATTATTAGATAGAAAGTCTAGATTATGAGATTTATGTGTTTTCTATCTCATAATCATGACTTTCTATCTCATAATCATGACTTTCTATCTCATAATCATGACTTTCTATCTCTTAATCATGACTTTCTATCTCTTAATCATGACTTTCTATCTCATAATCATGACTTTCTATCTCATAATTCTTTTCCATTACTTGTGGAAATGGGCTTCCATAGTTACCTTACAAAAAAGCAATTTGTGGGATATCTACTAACTATTGCAAATTACATTTTCTCAATCTCATATTTCGCACCCTGAACGTGGTTCATATAGATTTTGGAGTCACTTCTTGGGTCAAATCAACCGCTCATGATCACAGCATGTATTGTTCCGCCTTACGGAGCTTTTTTAGTTTTCTCTTCCACCAACCTGCTCTCATTAATCCAATATTTCCGGCTGCAGCTTCTTCAACAAGAACAATAGTGATGATCCCGCTGTAGAGGCTAGCTGTCTACAGCGCCGCGCTGCAAAGACAAAGCTAGCAGCCGCAGAAGGAATGAGAAACTGTGGCCGTCAGCAGGCCATTATTTCTCAGGCGTTGCTGGAGAAATAAAGCGCGCTAAGAGGAGAGAGGAAATTGAACTTACATTCATCAGACACACAACTGCATATGAATGCTAATGTGGCTCCGTGTCTGCTTAATGCAAAGTGTATTCGCCTTAAAACTGTTATAAATATGTCAGAGGTTGCTCTCTTTTAAAGCGTCGCTAACCATGTATCAAATTATTATTATTATTTAATTTGTTATTATCATTATTATTAAAAGAAAAAGTTATTATTCTGTTTGTACTATTTTTTTAACTGGTTTCACGTAATGTTTTGCACGTTTTTTGTCCTTTCTTTGGACCCCAGGAAGATTAGCGACCGCTAAGGCGCCAGCTAACGGGAAACCAGTTAATAAACTAAACTAAACTAAACCGTGTATCCGCTGGGCGGTAAATAACTGTTTGTTGTTTACACAAAATCACTGGAAGCATGCACAAAAATCTGAATATGAGATCAAAATGAACTTTAGACTTTAGAAACCATCAAGATACTAACAAACTATTTTAAATATCACTATTCAACAAGCCATACCAAGATAGAGGAAATAACCCACTTTGGCAGAGGAAACATCAACTTTTTCCTCCATAAAAAGGAAGAGAGAATTATTTATGAACTCCCAGGAGGTCCCGTGTTTGAAGGTGATACAATCAAAAGATTCCTGTTTTCCATCTGGAAGTGTTCAGACCCGTGGTTTTTATTTATCGTCCTCTTTTACACAATCAGAGGTACAACAGAAACGTATCATATTCCTGAACAACAACACAGAGCGTGCGTGTTTTAGACACAAACATGAATGTGGGTTTGGAGTGTGCTGCATTCATTGATCCTATAGAATCCATAAAAAGAAATAGGCTGAAGTCATGCTGGTGCATGCTTTCTGTTCCCTCTGCCTTTGTCGCTATGGTTCGGTGAGTGCCTTCCCCCAAAGTGTCTGTACTCTATATTATAAGGTATATTTCCCCCTAAAATTGGCGTGAAATTATGTGAAATGACCCGTGTCCATTGTCTGACTCCAAATGTGCTCAAGTAATTGCTTTTGTCCTCAAGAAGGCTCTCCTCTTACGACATATTCATGCATCGCGTGCAGCCGCCTGCCACTCAGTCGTATTCTCAGGTGAGCAAATGAGTTACTGAATCCACCTCGGGGGAGGAGGGGGGTTAAACGACGGCTAACAAAGGGGAGATTAAAAATAAACAAACCTTGACGGGGAAGAATATAAAATGTGAGAGGCTGGCGGGCGGGGGAGGGGGGGGGGACGCTGACGAATGTTTGTTTCGTTTATGGAAATCGTCGGAGGCCTATTTGGTTCCACTGAAATGAAAAAAGCCTCTCTCGTTCGCTTCCTGCTGAGCAATATCAGCTGATTACGCAATATCCTTGAATATCAGTGGATTCCAGGCGGCGATGCTCGACTCGGATTAGAGTCACAGACATTACAGGTAGAGGACCAGCGCCGGCTTTGATCATGATGGCTGGGAAATAAATTATGCATTAAGCTGCACATCAATTATTCCTCTTGTCCATCCAACCTGTTGTGCTGAGGGATCTCAAAGCCCCCCCCAAAAGATAAGTCTCATCTCAAGACTGTTTACTATTTATATAAATATATAAACAATCTGGAGATGCAGGATTTCAGCAGCCACGGCCTTGCACATCAGCTGTAACCCATCAATACATTTAATTTATCTGAGGCTTTTATCCAAAGCGACTTACATACAGTAGACCGCAGCAATGAGGGTTAAGTGTCTTGCTCAAGGACACATAGACATGGACTAGCAGAGTCGGGGATTGAACCACCGACCCTCCGATCGAAAGACGTACCTGCTAACCACTGAGCCACAGTTTGAAACATCGCAGCCCAACATTGCAAACTTCCTTCACTTGTCACTGGAAACTATTTTTCACTCCTGACATCTGTGTTGGCTTTCCATCTTGTCCGTAAATTGAATCTCAGATCCTCCTCCCTCTCTCTCTCTCTCTCTCTCTCACTCTCTCTCTCTCTCCCTCTCTCTCTCTCTCTCTCTCTCTCTCTCTCTCTCTCTCTCACTCTCTCTCTCTCTCTCTCTCTCTCTCTCTCTCTCTCTCTCTCTCTCTCTCTCTCTCTCTCTCTCTCTGTAAAAATGAAAGACACACGTTGAATCCACAAACAAGCCTGAAACCACAACACCCAGGGATGAATTTCTTGTCCTGTGGTGCAGCAAATTGTGGTGTGTTTTTTTTTTTCTTTTTCCCCTGCGAGCTCGAAGGCGTATTGCCTATAATTAATAAACATGAAGCAGAGCGATTTCTTCTGGAGATGTTTTTTTTATTTTTATGTTTTACTTTCTCCATTATGATTTCCAAGAGTAAATATGCTCTGAAATGTACGTATGCATCTATACATTTACACACAGAGCGAGAGAGAAATGTAACATTTATACCAGACGGAAAAAGACAATACGGTCGTGCAAGAGCCCGTCTTAATAAATACAGTGAATTATATATTTCTTTCACGCCCACAAACACTATACATCAAATTGGATGTGCTGCCAGTTCCCGTTGTCTGGCTCACCTTTGCCTCCAGTCATACATTTATTCCAGCGCTGACACTGGAAACTCAAAGGCGGTCGGGGATGCACCCCGGCGCTCTCCATCTGTGAAACCCATTTCAGGAGCAAATAGAAAAACACAGCCAAAGCTGCACAAATCGGATGGGACGGGATTAAGTTCCACATTGTTTATCGAGCGTTTTGATAGCTAATGAGATTTGGTCGGGTCGGGCGGGTGCAGGGAGACGGGTGAGGAGGCCGACCGCGGACGCCAGACGTCGGGTTAGGGTGCCGAATTAGTGTTTTGACAAAGTGGAAGTGGGGACGGGGGACAGCTGTGGCGCCGGAGGATGGAACTGGGGATGATGGGAGAGAGAGAGAGGGAGAGAGAGGGAGAGAGAGAGAGACAGAGAGAGAGATACACACACACACACAGAGAGAGGGAGAGAGAGAGACAGCGAGAGAGAGAGACAGACAGACAGACAGATAGACAGACACACAGAGAGAGAGAGAGACACAAACACAAAGACAGAGAGAGGGAGAGACAGACAGACAGATAGACAGACACACAGAGAGAGAGAGACAGACAGACAGACAGAGAGGGAGAGACAGACAGATACACAGATAGAGAGAGAGAGACAGACAGAAAGAGAGAGAGAAAGGGACACAGACACTTAGTGAAAGAGAGGGAGGGAGAGAGAGGGAGACACGAAGAGAGAGAGAGAGACATAAACACAAAGACAGAGAGGGAGCGACAGACAGACCCACAGATAGAGAGAGAGGCAGAAAGAGTGAGAGACAGACCCACAGAGAGAGAGACAGAGAGAGAGACAGAGACAGACATGGAGAGAGACAGACAGAAAGAGAGAGAGAGACACAAACACAAAGACAGAGAGAGAGAGAGACAGACAGAAAGAGAGAGAAAGAGAGAGAGCGAGAGAGAGAGAAAGACAGAGAGAGAGAGAGACAGACAGAAAGAGAGAGAAAGAGAGAGAGAGAGAGAGAGAGAGAGAGAGAGAGAGAGAGAGAGAGGGCGTCCCTCTTCTCTGTGTAAACCGGGACGATGCAAATTACTTTTGTACTCCTGGGAATGTAATTCATCCAATCAGTCGACTGGTGAACCGATGAAGACGCTTCTCACAATAAGTGAGAGTGACGTGAAGAGTCGCTTCTGTCTGACAGCCCGGGGCCGCAGTTACATCATTCATAAAAAAATTAAAAAAACACTTCTGTTTGCTAGTTTGTAAACCCAAACTGCACAAAAGCAGATGTTGTGTTTACCGGTGAATGATCACGAGGCTCTACATCGCTTTGGGGGAAGAAACACCACCCACTTCTACATCTCTTTGAGACCGTCATCTGAAACCAAAGGACTGTTTTATTACCGCCAGTCATGCAGGGAGAGCACTTCAAGGTCCGCCAAGGTTGAAAGATAAAGATGTAGTCAGTGTAAGACGTCTGCGCCGCTCCTCTTTGTCTCTCTCGACAATGGGTATAACCTTGCCATCGCCTTTAAGTTCAGTATTGAAAAACGGGCGGATGAGCTGCCGCGTGCAAAAACCTCCGTGCGCCGTTGAATTTGTCGCGCTTTGAGGAAAGGTCACCGGAAAGCAGGTCCGTGATGTGCACACATCTGGATCTTTAGTACAAGTGACAAAGACATCAAGCTCAAGGGGGGAAGTAGGGTGTTGTGTTTAAGTTATGTAAGCATGCCGCTGCAGCCTCTCCGCACATCACACCGAGGATCGATTTTAACGTAAGAACAGACTTTCCGGAGCGTAATTATTATTCTCGCGAGCTTCAAAATAGGAAGAAACAGTTCGGAGACAAATGTAGGTCGCACATGACAATCCTGCAAATGCAGATCATTAATTCATTATTGTGATGTAGAGGCTGCTTTTTGCACTTGTGTCTAAATGCATAATTAATCAGCAGCATTGGAGCACTGGAGGAAAAATCCGACTAATGAGAGACAAAGAATGTATAAACAGTGTTGAAGTCGAATGGTGGGAAAGGGGAGGAGAGTGAAGAAGGTGAGAGCGTAAATGTGGGTTTTTTTCAGGCACTCTGGCAGCCACGATTTATTTGCAGGCCGAGGTCTTGCTTCGTAGTGTTCTTCCAGTGAAGAGGGAAGTCAAGCAGCGTGACAGCGTTACACGCTTCGAGGGGATTGCTTTTCCCACTTGTGGACCTGGAGCTGAAATATGCAGATGCATAAAAAAAAAGAAACTCGGATTGAAAAAAAAAAAGAAGTAGAAGAAGAAAACACAGCCTTTAAGCGATCAAGAATGGCCTTAAAATGAATGTCACGGAAAGAAAATGTAAAAAAATTTTTTTGCTGCGATATGCTAAAGCTAAAACGATTTTTAGCCCGTAAAATCAATCTCACACTGGGAAATAAAGAAAAAATCAATGGCTTTGGATTGCGTTCTCTCACAATTCAAACTTTATTGATCCGCTGCCGCACGTCTGCGATACAAAAAATTGTAATCTTTGGTCAGATCTGCGGGTAATATAATGTGTTAGGTCAAAATAATATGAAACGCTGGCTTTAAAGCATGTCCCCACTTCGCCGTGTACACCAGAGGATGTGTAAGCTCTTGTCTTTCCTCCTCTCGGAGGGTTTTAATTTCACATGTTCAGTGCTTGTTCCCCGGAGACAGATGGGCAGGGATGAGATCCCGCTGTTGGAACGCTCCCATAAAGCCTCGGTGAGATCCTGCGCTTCTCCATCCAATCTGCATCCCCCCAACTACAGATGTGGGGAATTAAGAGATAAACAGAGTGGGAATAATCCAATTACCTCTAATGGGCACGCAGACGATGCAACCATCTGAGGAGGGAGTGCCTTCAATCCGCCCAAAGCCTGTCGTAATTACTGTAGCCGCGTAACAGTGTTTACAAAGAGACACTTCCGAGGTGAGTTAAGTAAAAGCATGCAAAATGTTAAGGGGCGAGAAAGAGTGGCGGCTCAGCTGTGCTGGGAAATTACAGTGTTAAAGTGGATTGTTTGGTTTTATTTTCTATTTCTTATCGGCACCTTCGCGTCGATGCATTCTTGCACAGAAATCGCTCGTCCATCAAACAATGTGTCCGGGGTGGGGGGGGGGGTGGGGGGGGGGGGGTCACGACATCTCTCTCGCCGGTTCTTCTGTTAATACCAAACTGGAGATGAATGTTGTGGAATATTGACCCTGAGCTTTCCCGAGGCGGCTCGGATTGGTTCTCTCATTTGTTGTAGAAAACGTGTTTTTGGAATACAGCAAATTTGCTATTTTTGAGTTGATAGCTTGCAACTCTGTGAGGCTGTGAAAGTAAATATGTTGTAGCAGTGGCAGTGCTTGCAGGCTGGTGTTTACTTGTGACCTATCTGTGTCTCATGGTTTCTGTGGTGATATGGTTTTACGGAAGATGGTTACCGGTAATCATCTCTTGTGTTGAGAACCTCTGGTTCAGTGCAGCTGTGGCTGATGGGTGTCATTAGTTTTGCAGGAATTTGATTATAAAAACAAAGACTATTCTATTAAATTGATTAAATTAACCTGACCTGCTGATGCCCCGAGATGAGAAACTTGAATTCAAATTAATAATTAATAATACAAAGAAAAGTGCTATAAATGCTAATAGTATAATACAATACATATACATATGAGAACAGTGATGCACAATCAGTTTCACTGTATAAAGTGCACTATGCATTGTTGCAAATAATGTGACAAAGGACCAGTGCAACAATGTGGCCCATTGATGTGTTCTTAATAGTTTCCGGACAACAATGGAGCGCCCAAAAGAATGAAAAGAAAGAAAACATAAATCAGGCTTTGCAACACATGGAATACTTGTTAGAAGAATCAATTCAATGTTATCTTTGTCTTTTCATTGGACTTGACGCCACATCCTTTATATTATGTTGTGAAAATCCCTCACAGTTAAATGAAAATGTTTCTATAGTGGAATAGTTCTGAAAGACTGTGCTTTTCCCCCTGCTGGTTTTTCTGATCTTGTTAGGCGGGAGGTGGTCACACTCACACACTGGTCCAAACCCATTATGATCAGCAGCCATCAGGTAGCCCAGTCCCCTCTTTAATGCTGTTAGGACAGCAGGAGACACTCTGGGGATGCACACATCATTAGCTTCCATGCAGATCTCATCCTGCAGGAGAAAGGTAAGCAGGGACGAGGCCGGCCCTCCTCGCTGACTACTGCACCTACTTCGTCATCTGTTTCGTTCCACAAACCTTTTTCCAATGGCAACCATACAGTAGACTTAAATAAATAATCGGCAAATGCTGCAACAAGTTTCCA
Source organism: Cottus gobio (assembly GCA_023566465.1). Classification (NCBI taxonomy): domain Eukaryota; kingdom Metazoa; phylum Chordata; class Actinopteri; order Perciformes; family Cottidae; genus Cottus; species Cottus gobio. The sequence goes on from CM042231.1 coordinate 4,114,650, forward strand.
CAAGTGTGAATCTACAAAAACTGTATTATTTCACACATTTGACTGGATGTTTGAAGGATTTTAACCCTGTTTTTAGTCATGTAAAATCCTGTTAAAGCTGTAATAATCCCACAATGAAATGCTTTGCCAAAAGTCTCCATCTATTAAATTGTTAGTTTTGGAGGATGAGGATCAAAAGCAAAATCGCATATTGACCATTTTCTCCTGCAGTGTTTTTCCTCCAGAGTTCGTTGTTGAGAACAACACTGAGCATTGGCTAAAGCGAGAAAAGAGCTAAGACAAGAGAGCTCTGCTTCCAAGGGCGAGCTCACAAAACACATTCACGGCAGCCGAGAGTGACCTCACAGTTATGAAAGACTGACGCTCAACGCACAGGAAGGAGGGAACACGCTGTGCATCGGCAATGGCAGCGCAGGGCTTTGATAATGTAAAGGTTACGCTGGATCGTGAAAGCTTCGCAACTCCATTCGACCCTGTCGTCAGACAGAAGTTGGAAATGTTTTTCTTCAACGCAAACGTAAAAAAAAAATGTTTTGCATGGAAATTACAAGATTATCGAAGCTGCACTAGTCAATATGTGGATCTCAATGGATAATGTGTAATGTGAAACCCACAGACATTGTAGTTCACTTCCGCTCTCACAACATTTTTAGAGTCTTTCGGCTCATTGTTTTGTTTTTTATTTAATCTGCAATCTTTCGGTTTTCGTTCAGTCTCGTTGCGCTGCCTCGTTTTCAGCTGCAGCCAGTGTCTTTCAGCTAAAAAGCTCTACTAAACCCTCTGATCCAGCACCAAACTGTGGGCAAATAACATTAGTGACTAGCTAGTAAACATTGTGGAGCATTAACCCTCCACCCGAGCAATTGTGTTTACATTATTTTCATTGTGTTGCTTTTGTCTGAGTTGTGTGGGTCCTTGTGTAGCTTCATGCTGCTCACTGACGTTATGGAAGGTGGGTGTGTCTTTACTGAAGGTGGGCATGTATTTATTGAAGGTGGGTGTGTCTTTACTGAAGGTGAGTGTGTCTTTACTGAAGGTGGGCATGTATTTATTGAAGGTGGGTGTGTCTTTATTGAAGGTGAGTGTGTCTTTACTGAAGGTGGGCGTGTAGAGGGTGAAAACATTCCGGATGGTTTTCCCATTGAAGGAGACTTTTCCTTCACAGGACAAGGCTCACATGTCCCAGGAACATGTGGACCAAAGAACAAGTTCATAGGTTTTATTGACCATTCCCTAATCTTTCATCTGATTTTGAGCCTTTTTTCAGGGTCACCCCATGATACCTGTTTTTAGTTTTATGAGAAGTTCTATAGGGTAAAATAAAAGAAGAGGACTTCAATTTGCCTTGTATTGTTGTATTTTAATATATTTTATCAGGTACATTGTATCAGGTGAAATATACCCACCGTTAGTGATAGTGTTACTATTTTTAACGTTAGTGTTCGAGGGTTAAGCAGCTATTTTTGCAGCATTTTTCTCCGGCATTCCTGGAATCCATCACTGAGCTAAAAGGTGAGAGAATGTTGGATTCATATTCATCAGGTGGCGGATGTTCAGTCCATGTACGAACAAATCTTTAACATTGACTCTTCAAAGTGAACCGACCGAATCAATATTGTCATTTACGAGACAAAAGATTCCCCGCCTTCGGTGTGCATGCAGTATGAAACCAGATTAGAGGAGCCATTCCTTCATGTATTTCTACTCAAGTAATACCTCCATGTTCAGTTAATTTACTACTCATTCGTGTTTTCTCTCGATCATAATCCATTTTCTCTGCAGTTTTTATATTTTAAAGTCCTCTTGAGCTTTGTCTTAAATTGAGTGTTGCGACTCGTCAGTGCGGAGGCTGCGTAGATAAAAAGACAAGCCAGAAATCTCAGGCGTATCATGATGAAATGAAAAGATCTCAAGTGCACTGAGAGGACTGAAAGCTTTTTTTCTCTCAATGCAGACGTGTCATGTTTTTTCGGAAGAAGCGCTGAATTAAATACTGAAAAGGCATTCCCCCTTTTAAACATTCACCGGCTCTCTCAATGCCTCTCCCGAAAACAAAAGGCACTTCAAATTAAAAAGGACAGACGCAGACATGGCAGCTGGGACAAAGACGGGCCTCCAACGTGTCAAATGTCAAATGAAATGCCAGAAACAGTTCCTTCATTGAAATGTAGGCCATGCAACCTTTGTCTCGGCGCTCCTCGTCAGTCAGACGTCGCAGTAAAAGCTTTATTACGGCCGCTGTGACAGTGATGACGCATATTTAATTCAAAGTAGTCATGAAAGAGTCAGCAAAGTGCCAGCTCCCCTTTGAATGTTAATAGTGTAGATGCACACGGCGCCTTTTTAAAACCTGTCCTCCGGTCTCAGCTTGAGACACACTCAGGCTCGGTGTGGGCCTCCCGAGTGTGCATGTCAAACACACTTTGAAGTTCTGAGCAATCTGGCAAAAGAGACCCGTTAGTACCTCGGCAACACGGCTGCACGCCGGCTAAGAAGTTGAGAGTCTGCAAGGAGAAAAAGAAAGGAAAGACACACAAAACGCACACACACACACACACACACACACACGGGCAGAAGGCGGGAGGAGACTCGGGTGGATGGGGGTGGTGGGAGGTTGAGGGGATATCTGGTCCCAGAATCCCCTCAAAGTTGTTTTGATCCTCAGGTATGTTTGTGTGTGTGTGTGTGTGTGTGTGTGTGTGTGTGTGTGTGTGTGTGTGTGTGTGTGTGTGTGTGTGTGTGTGTGTGTGTGTGTGTGTGTGTGTGTGTGTGTGTGTGTGTGTGTGTGTGTGTGTGTGTGTGTGTGTGTGTGTGTGTGTGTGTGTGTGTGTGTGTGTGTGTGTGTGTGTGTGTGTGTGTGTGTGTGTGTGTGTGTGTGTGTGTGTGTGTGTGTGTGTGTCCCAGAGGTTTTTGTATTGTTCCATCTCTGCAAGCTTCTTGCGCTCTACATTCTTTCTACTGTCAGAGTAACAGTGGGGAGGCAGTACCAGGAGGCAGCAGTGTTCATGGGATGACGATTGCCATATGGCATATGACAGGCATAAAAAAAATATCATCAGATTTCACGACTGGGTTATGATTCAACATTATTATATTAACAGTGTTGTGTTTCCATGGAATCATATTGTGATGAAGTCACATCTCAAGATGCCACAATGCATAATTACATTGCCCAAACTCATAACAGGCACATATTGTTTCAAATTTCTCAGAAAATCTGATCAAACCCAGTTAAATTAAACTGGTTGGGCGCTATCGACTGGGACACGCCTGCTTTAACATGATTGGCCAGACCTGAGTCGCCCTCATGGGCAAAAGCAACTTTTTATTGTTCTTCATTCTTTATCTTTTGTAGATGATTCCTCAAACTGTTTCCAAGATCAGGAATGATCTTAAATGTCAAACACATTCCAGTTTCTAAAAAAGTAACTTTATCCCTAATCGGAAGTCACATTGCCTTACATTCATTCCCCCGAAAGGTCGGTGATCATGTGACCTTTCCTCTAGCGCCACCAGCAGGTCAAAGTTGTCACTAATCCAGTAAAATCTCAACATTTAGCTCGTGGGTTCCAAATATCAATTAATTGGGAATATTTTTCCATGGCACCATCATCAGGTCAGAAACAACATCCTTGTGTTGCATTGTCACCGTTAGCATGTCGCCGTTAGCATTTAGCTCAACGCACTCCTGTGTCTAATTACAGCCTCGCGGTGTATGGCTGTTTTTTAACTCGGATGGACCCTTTTCCATTCTGGAAAGTCAATGAGCTTTCCTCCAGCACCGCAACCCGGCGTAAAATGTCCCCCCATCTCCCGTAATGATGTCATAACAGCAGATTACCGTGGAGTTTTGCAAGAACAGTCGCGCTCCTGTTAGAAAATAATGATTTTTAGTGCTCCTAGTGAGAGCTAAAGAGTTTACATTGGAGGGTCAAGACAAATAAATAACTGTATGGATTATCAAATATTGAATGGATGACACTGTATGTACTACACAAATGTATTAATTAGAATTATGAAATGTATTGAGTGATTGTGGAAGGAATCCTGAAAACATCAGGAGCCCACAAACAGTTACGCAGCCTGAAGATTGGAGCAGATAGATAAGGAGGACGTGCTCAGGAATGTGAGAGGGGGTTTGGGTTGACCAACACCAAAAGGACGAGGTCTTGTCCAATCAATGGACTGGAAGAGAGGCTAGCCAGAGGAAGGGGGGCTGACCCCAAACCTGGCAAAGCTGAGACATTGTGAGAACATCAGCAGATCTCTGGGTGCCTTCTGCCGGGCAGGTATGTATGGATATGCTGCCCGGTGGTGGGGGGGGGGGGGGGCACTGGATCTCTGTCTCATGGGATTTCTCTCTCCCATGGGATATATTTGTATATATTGTGTAGTTATTAGTGTGATTCATTTTGAAATGCTGTTCATCATCTTTTTATTAAATCAATTTTTATTATAACTTTCTGCATCTGGGACTTCTCTTCACACAACCGCCCAAAGATTTTTGAACTTAACAATTTGGTGACCCCGACGTGATCTTTGTGGTGAGTTGTGGTTGAAGAATAGTGATTTGAACAAAGGACCAGACTTTTCTCTGGGACCCCTTGGATGATCCCTCCTCTCTGCTCACATGAGGCCTCACTAAAAAGGTAATGGCAAGGACCTGTTGATAACCGAACCTTGTTTAGGTAGACCTAGGACAATTTAGTTGTGAGCAGGGAGGGCTGGTCTGACGAGGTAATAAATTATTAGTGTAAAAATTACATAAGGATAATGTTAAAATAATGAAAGTGGTGCAGCATATAGATGTATGTTGAATGAAAGATGACGTCAGTGCATGAGTGGAAGCTTTATGTTGAGTGAGAGATTGTATGTGTTTGTGAAACTCACAGAGGTTTCTTCCACCTGAAGAGGTGTGAATGTGTTCGCAGCGATGAGTAACTACTTAGTTTCTTTATGATAAATACATAAACTGACGGGGCTTTCGTGGTCGCAATCGTTATAATACGCGGCAGATGAATGATTGGAACTGTATTTTAACCAGTTTTGCATAAATTTTAACAGAACTAAAAGTCCACGAGTGGCCTGGAGATATAGGATATATCGTCAGTAAGGTTGGGGATACGGCATGCGCGAGGAGTTACGTTTAGTAAGTCGACGGGCCCTTCATTGTCTCTGAGCTCCGAGAACCAATTCTTAGGTTGCTGTTAAAATGCAAATCAAATATTAATCTGGAAAGGACGAAGTGTGTTCCTCATAAAAATTGAAGAGAGTGTAAGCCTTCAAGAGATTCACAGCTAGATAACGAAATTGAATCTGAATAAGACGACGCATGCGCTATGGCTAAGGCGTATGAATAAGATAACAAAAAATAACGAATTGGAAAAACACATCTAGGAAGACATATCAGTTGATAGAGTATTTGTTGTAAAAAATAAGAAAAGGAAGAAGAAAGCGTTGTATCTGTTGTACAGGGTGATTGCCTGTTGTATGTTTTGAGTGTGAAAGATATTGAAAACTGCCAATTTATAGTTTAAATTGTAAAGTAAGAAACGTAGGCCTCAAGGAGAAGTAGAACAAAGAGTCGTAAAAAAAAAAAGGAGACAAGGTGTTAAGGGGGAAGGGAACTTAAGAGAGACAAGCTAGATGAAGTAAGATTGTGAAATCAAGAGGGAACCTTAATACACAGAGAAGAAATTAAGATAGAGGGAATTTGAGTAATTGGGACTCCGTTGGACGACAGAAGCGCAAATAATAGGTGATTCCTCCCAGAAGGTGAGAAGCTGTTCCTCTGACGGAGTTCAAGATTGCCAGTCCAAAGCTGGAACTAGAAAGAATTCCACCCGGTGAGAATTCTGTTCCATGAGAAAGTCATTTGAGATGCAACAGATGTGTCCTAGTGAACTAATAATGATAAAGAACAATTGATTAGAAAAGATGTTGTAAAACAGTAATGGTGAAGTTTTAGAAGGAGAAATTGAAAGAATGGAAAGACAAGAAGGATTTTAGTGGAAGATTGACAGTCACATGATGTCAATATTTGGTTCATCAGATTGAACAAAGACTAAATAGGGAAAAAGGAAGTGAGAGACAGGTATGGAAAGAGAGAATTAGAGAGAAGAAAAGGACAACACACACACACACACACACACACACAGATAAGCTGAACAGACTGTTAATTCAGGATGTAAAGCTGTTTAGAACTTTAGGAGTAGAGGGATGTGAAGTGACTTTTTTGAGTGTTTCCGGAGCATGCAGATCTGTCATTCTAGCACCTGAAAGTAGAAAACTAAATTGATAGAGCAAAAAGATAGAACCATTTGGTGAGAACAGCATTTGTAATCCTAAATCCTTAAACATGACTATAGACAAAAGAACAACAGTTGAAGTTATCTAAGAAACTGTCCAGTAAATCTTAAGCAGAGAGCATATTGGTGACAAAGTTTAGGATGTTTGTTGGCAGGATTACAAGGGGAGAACAAAGCAGCATGATATCAGGAATGTAAGAAGAATTGAGATGACTTCTTCTGTTATCCCCCGACCATTTGGACCACTTGGGTCGTAAAGAGAAAGACTTGGAATGCACCAAGGGGGGAAGGGCCATTCAACTATCATTAGCACATCAACTGCTGTCCGCATATCAAAGAGAGAGCATCCTGGATTCATCACACCTACAGCAAGAAGGTGCACCGGTTGTCTGCAGAAAACTGCATTACTGAGGACTCCTAAGGGGCACCCATCTCCTCTGTGGTGAAGTCTGGTTACAAAGGGAGGTGAAACCAATAGGGACACTTGTCTCAACCCAGGGAAGAAATCATCAAACACCCAGAGGCCTAGGGAGTGTCTGTTTATCAAGGGGAGCTCAGTGTTGATTTAGAAGGAGAAACTGGTTAACTATTGACAATAGCCAAAAGGAATTGTTAATTATACTCGTGATGCTGAGAAAGGCGGAGTCTGTACAATGTTTGGATTTGCCTGTTTTACTTTCATCCTAAGCAACACAGCTCCTGGTGGATCAGTGACCGAAGCGCTGACTGGTCTTACGGCATGGAGTCAGAACCTTGCAGAGAATGCTGGGATTGATGATCCCATCACAAGCTGGTTGGACAGTATTGTTTGGAAGATGCATTTCTGTCCATAATAACCTCACTTTGTCTTGCCACCACAGGCGTGATCCCCTGAGGATGCTGCTGCATCCATGGACTTCTGCAGAGGTTGATTGAAGCTGCATTTAGTAAAAAACATTCAAGGGAATCAATTAAGAGTTGAAGATGAAGAAATAAGCTTTTGATTGATGCATTTGTTTATCAAGGGGGGACATGATTTAGTCTGTAAGTGAATGACGATTATGGGAATTGTAACAGCAAGTTAAGTTTATGATAATCAGAGAGTGTCTTGCATGATTTTTGTATACTCACTATAAATAGTGAGTAAGGGGGGATTGTTAGAAAATAATGCTTTTTAGTGCTCCTAGTGAGAGCTAGAGAGTTTACATTGGAGGGTCAAGACAAATAAATAACTGTATGGATTATCAAATATTGAATGGATGACACTGTATGTACTACACAAATGTATTAATTAGAATTATGGAATGTATTGAGTGATTGTGGAAGGAATCCTGAAAACATCAGGAGCCCACAAACAGTTACGCAGCCTGAAGATTGGAGCAGATAGATAAGGAGGACGTGCTCAGGAATGTGAGAGGGGGTTTGGGTTGACCAACACCTAAAGGACGAGGTCTTGTCCAATCAATGGACTGGAAGAGAGACTAGCCAGAGGAAGGGGGGCTGACCCCAAACCTGGCAAAGCTGAGACATTGTGAGAACATCAGCAGATCTCTGGGTGCCTTCTGCCGGGCAGGTATGTATGGATCTGCTGCCCGGTGGTGGGGGGGGCACTGGATCTCTGTCTCATGGGATTTCTCTCTCCCATGGGATATATTTGTATATATTGTGTAGTTATTAGTGTGATTCATTTTGAAATGCTGTTCATCATCTTTTTATTAAATCAATTTTTATTATAACTTTCTGCATCTGGGACTTCTCTTCACACAACCGCCCAAAGATTTTTGAACTTAACACTCCCAAGGGCAGAAATGCTTTTGATTTTAATGAGGCCACGGTCTTTACTTTAGCTCCATCCTGAAGGACAAACACCACATTTTTAGCCCCGCTACCAATAACGCATGGCCGCCTCCCCTTCTGCTCGACTATTAGCGGGGCTTTTTTAGACTTTGAATCTCGTTTCATTTCAACCTCGCTTTTCAAACAAGCCTCTCGCAAAAGTTTCCGTGAACTTTGCTCTCCGCTGTAATGAAAACACGGCGCGCCATCAAGATGGACTCGGAGAGGCTGAGACGCCGGCGAGTGTCATAACATGCCAGTTACCCTTGTGATGCCTCACGCTGCGATCCGATGCTGAGGCACTTTCACAAATTGACAACGTTGGACTTCAGGAACAAAAACTACTCTCGAGATCAAAGGGGGGGGGGTATCAGTTTTAACAAGAGGCAGCTGTTGGACTCTACAGGGTTGCATTTTTTGTCTTCACCCTCAGTAATGCTGCTCGTAATGCTTTTGATTATGTATTTCCATCAACGAGAGCCCTCCTTAGAGACCCGTGCTCCTCATCAACCCCCTTTTAGAAGCCGTGCACCTCTCCAACTAGCTTTACTGACTGCAAACACTCACTGCTTTTGATTACATCCCCGGTAGTCGGTGCCCTCCTCTTGCGTACGCCCAATCAACCTGCATGTCTTGCATCTACACACACACACACACACACACACACACACAAGCTGCCCCTGCAAGCGTAATATAATTGGACAAAGATTTTTAAATAACGGCATCTCGCACTGCAGAGAGAGTTTTTCTCCTGGCGGTGGTGAATTGATAATCCGCTCTGTAAAATACTCCTGGGGGTCTTCGCTCTCGTGTGGAGCCGCCGCTGAATCGGTTGAGGCAGAATTCAGGACCGTAAAACACTCAATTCTCCATATCTCGCTCGGTCTAATCCTAATTGCCTGTGGCTGGAGAGCTACAAAACAGCAACATGCCAATAAGGCAATTAATTATATGACACAAACTTTAATTTATTTGTTACAGTATCCACGAATCTGGAGTAGTTTGCCGCTGTGAGGCTCGCTCGAAAAGTGAGTTTTTTTTCCGCCCCTGATGTAAGGCAGCACTGTTATGACAACAAGGATTTTCTTGCCTCTGCAATAATCTCTGGATAAGGTTGCCATGTGGATTTCTCTCCTTCGACACCGGAGGAGGAAAAGGAGTGGGAGGAGGTGAAAGACCCGTCTTTGGAGCAGAGCCGAGTAGCATCCCGGGTCATTGTAGGTGTAATCAGGTGTGCATCTGGAAACCAGTGAGAATGAGAACAACACATTACACACTGAATATCAAAGGGCTACACAACCTTCACAAAGACGACAGCCCTTCACGATGGAGGGTCTGTTGAAGTAGAGCGAAAGTGAGGAAAGCTTCCCCACCGGAGAGCAGCCCAACAAACCGGTAATCCTCTTGCATTGTGAGATGAGATACTGTAGTTAGCCGAGTAACCTTGGATCTGTGTGAGAAGGAGATTGCCAGAGGGCTGAACGCCTCACGCTGGGAGATATTGCTATTTAGTGCACAGATACTGCAGTTGAAGCCCAGTAACAAAAATACAAAATAAAACCTTCATGTGAGAGTCTTTTGTTGTGGTGTTTAACATTCTGTAAAGTGTTGAATTTTTTTTTTAGATTGAATATTATTTCAGTGGAAATAATCATTTTCCATCTGATATCACTCTCCATGGTGAGAATGCTCAAAATGAGCCCAAAATCTCAGCCCCAGATATGGAAATTAATTAACTTACCTCATCTCATGTGCCAATCACTGCACCGACCCAAAATAGTTGGCAATATGAAATCTACTGGATACCTGAAACCCCCTTTTTTTAATTAATATATATATCCAGCTTTTCTAAGGACTAGGCACACCGGGATCCAGCACACTGAACTCATTGTGATACCAACACACTGCAGATTTGATATTTTCCTGAGCCTTGGGATACTTTGGTCCGCATTAGTGACTTGAGACAAGAGTAAAAATAGTTTTCTCGGCTTCTAATCCTTGATGTCTGATGGCAAAACAAAATTAGGAAAGTGCTGACTGCAAGCCGGGCCGTTTCACTCCTTAATTCACAACTGATAGGTGTAATAAAAAATAAAAACTCATTTGAAGGTACACATCCTGACAACAAAATGACCACAGAATCTATCTTCCATTCATTGTTAATTGAACATCTCCAGGCCAGCATTTGGAGAGCATTGTTAATGCTCCCGGTATTGATTGGCCTGTACCGGGCCTTCAGAGCAACATTGGCACCGCTGCACAAAGTGCACAAATCCAATCTTGCCCCCCTTTTTCTTTTTTTATTTTGTAATTACGCGCTGACATTATCCCCTACATTAAAATTTCATGACCAGGGGACAAAGGCATGCCACTGAAAAATAAATCAGCCAAGGATGTCAATCGAAGAACAAAGCCGTTAATCTAAATTGCGAAAGACTTCTGGAAAAGTATCCTCCAAAGCGACTTTGGCATAAAAAATAAAGTCTTCACTGACAGTTCACTAAACCCGGTCCTTGAACAGCGATTGTCCAATCATACTGTAGGCATGGCGGGGCCTGTCGAAACTTAGCACCCATATGTACACCCTTGGGTTGGCACATTTATTTCAAGGCAGTAGAGCGTTGATTTTCAACACATCAGTGTGCCGTTGGAAAATGTCCAATTTCACATAATCGGTCCCCAAAAATATTATTTAGTTGACGCAAATAATTGATAAGTTGAGCGCCTGAACCTGCAAAATAGTGGCTGGCCTAGTAATTAAATACTCCTCCATGCCAGTAGCTAGCACAATAATTACATTACATTTAATTTAGTGTTTAACGTTTTTTTTCAAAGCAACTTATATGCTATACAGTAGACAGTAGACACAGCAACGGTGAGCATTTAGGGTTAAGTGTCTTGCTCAAGGACACACCGACATGGACTAGCGGAGCCGGGAATCTAACCACCGACCCTCTGACACTGAAGCAAAGAATGGCTGCGCCATTGACCCACAGAAACCTGGTCTAAAGTCTTTGGCGCAGACCTTTCCTGCATTATTTAGATAGTGAGGTGATGGCCATGTTCACTCTGCTTGTTGCACAAACAGGGACGTGCAGCAGCACCTTCCTCCTCGGTTAAATCGGTATATTTGCTCATATGCAGTCACGAAGACGGTGGAGGTCGAGGGTCCACCGGAACCAGGACCTCGTACCGGTGCCTTCCCTTCCTTCTCAATATGCACCGGCAGCTTTATTCAGCACCGTTCGTCAATGCACCACGACAAATACGAACCGAAGTGACCTCCATATCAAAATATCAGACCGACCCTTATAAGACAATCCTATCCTTTTACTGAATAGTTAGAAGCTTTGAAGATGAATTTATAATGTTTTGCGTTTTAATTTTAAATCAACATTTGAATGCAGCTCTTTCTCGTTTTTGTCCCTTTTGTTTGAAGATATTTCTGCACTGGACCACCGAGCTCAGGGGAACGGGCCCCAGGCGGAGACTCGGGAGGCCGGGCCGGAGGACGGCCCCCAGGCGGAGACTCAGGAGGACGGGCCGGAGGACGGCCCCCAGGCGGAGACTCCGGAGGACGGGCCGGAGGACGGCCACCAGGCGGAGACTCCGGAGGACGGGCCGGAGGACGGCCACCAGGCGGAGACTCCGGAGGACGTGCCGGCGGACGGGACCAACCAACCCTAGACTCGGGACGGGACTGGACCGGACAGGACTCGTGACGGGGCCTGACGGGACGGAACTTGGGACGGGACTTAACCGGACGGGACTCAACCGGACGGAACTTGGGACGGGACTTAACCGGACGGGACTCAACCGGACGAAACTTGGGACGGGACTTAACCGGACGGGGCTTGGGACGGGACTGGGGACGGGACTTGACCGGACCCGGAGGACCGGATATTGCCCGAACCTCGACGGGACTCGAGGGACATGTGTCGGCCGGACCGCCGACGGGACTCGAGGGACATGTGTCGGCCGGACCGCCGACGGGACTCGAGGGACATGTGTCGGCCGGACCGCCGACGGGACTCGAGGGACATGTGTCGGCCGGACCGCCGACGGGACTCGAGGGACATGTGTCGGCCGGACCGCCGACGGGACTCGAGGGACATGTGTCGGCCGGACCGCCGACGGGACTCGAGGGACATGTGTCGGCCGGACCGGACTGCCGGCAGGGCTTGGGGAACAGGTGGCGGCCGGACCACCGACGAGACAGGTGTCGGCCGGACCACCGCCGGGACTCGGGGAACAAGGGTCGACCGGACCACCGACGAGACAGGTGTCGGCCGGACCGCTGACGGGACTCGGGGAACAAGGGTCGGCCGGACCACCGACGAGACAGGTGTCGGCCGAACCGCAGACGGGACTCGGGGAACAAGGGTCGGCCGGACCACCGACGAGACAGGTGTCGGCCGGACCGCCGATGAGACTCTTGGGACTAGGATCGGCCGGGCCACCGACGAGACAGGTGTCGGCCGGACCGCCGATGGGGTTCGGGGAACAAGGGTCGGCCGGGCCACCGACGAGACAGGTGTCGGCCGGACCGCCGATGGGGTTCGAGGGACAGTTGTCGGCCGGACCACCGACGAGACAGGTGTCGGCCGGACCGCCGATGGGACTGTTGGGGAAGCTGGGACCGGGACTAGCACCGTGGCGGGACACGAGACCGGGGCTGAACGCGACACGGTGGCAAAAACTGGGCTCGGGGCTGGCAGCGGCACAGGAACTGGGACCGGGACTAGCAAAGGCACGGTGGCATAAACTCTGGGAGCTGGAGTCGGCCGGGACGCCGACAGGACACGTGGAGCAGGAGTCGGCCAGGGCGCCGACAGGACACGTGGAACAGGAGTCGGCCGGGGAGCCGACAGGACACGTGGAGCAGGAGTCGGCCGGGACGCCGACAGGACACGTGGAGCAGGAGTCGGCCGGGACGCCGACAGGACACGTGGAGCAGGAGTCGGCCGGGACGCCGACAGGACACGTGGAGCAGGAGTCGGCCGGGACGCCGACAGGACACGTGGAGCAGGAGTCGGCCGGGACGCCGACAGGACACGTGGAGCAGGAGTCGGCCGGGGCGCCGACAGGACACGTGGAGCAGGAGTCGGTGAAGGCGTCAACAGGACACGAGGAGCAGGAGTCGGTGAAGGCGTCAACGGGATACAGGGAGCGGGCGTGACCGGCTTCTCCACAGCCGCCGCCTGCGCTGGGGGCCCCCTCCGCCGGCGTCGACGGCCCGAGGCTCTGGCCTCCGGGTTAGAACCCCTAGCCCGTTGGAGGCACCGGGGCCCACCAAACGCCAGCCGGGCACCTGCCCAGGGATCCGGTTCAGGATCCTCCTCCACATTGGGATCCTCGTATCTGGGATCCCGCACGTAGTCGACGTAACCAAAGCCATCACGAAGGTAGAACCGGGTGGGCTGCTCATCCACATTGGGATCCTTGTCCCTAGTCCCGGGGCCCACCAAACGCCAGCCGGGGAAAGTGTCGCGCCAAGAACCGCCCCTCCGGACTGGGGTTCCACATAAGCCCGGAGAACACACAAAACAAAAGAAAAACAAAAAAACGTTGTTTGCTGGGTCCTTGTGTATGGTCGGGTTATTCTGTCAGGGTGTGGTTCTGGACCCAATAGCAAAACCCTCGGAACACGGCAAAGTATAACAAAAAGGTGTATTTATTGTCTCTTAAGCCACACAAACTCAAATACTCAGGCCTTCAGGCAAAACTCCACAATACATATCTCCACTGTCTCTTCAGGAAAGAACACAAACGCGCAGGCCCTCCGGCGATACTCGACTCTAGACGTGACTCGTAGCGTAGCTCCAGGCGTAGCTCGTGGCGTAGCGTAGCTCCAGGCGTAGCGTAGCTCCAGGCGTAGCTCCAGGCGTAGCTCCAGGCGTAGCTCCAGGCGTAGCTCCAGGCGTAGCTCCAGGCGTGAAACCCTCTGGACAGGGGCACTTGCCGTAATAACCCGACACGGGAGTCCGGGAGGAAGCTGGCTTTATCCTGCCGCTGATGAGCCGGGATGAGTTGCAGCTGTGTCGCCGTCATGCGCTGCAGCTGCGGAGCGCTCTCCTCACAACTGCCCCTCCTCTACCTGCACAACACACACCCTGGCCGCACCCAGGGTTGCTTTGGCACCCCCTGGCGGTGGTGCCTTGCGGATCCTCACACAGTCCTTTGCAAATTGCAAAACATCATTAAATGTTGATTTGAATTATAGACAAATCAGCTCTGTGGTGTCCTAACAAGCAAGAGTTTCTATTTCCTCTCTTATTATATTTAATTTATAACATAAATAGCCTGCAGATTAAAGGTAGAGAAAATACAAGAAACCATAATTAGTGCATTTAACATCTCATGAGCCAGTGGCTATATTTGGTGCAAAACACCATGGCAACGCATGCCACCACATTGAACACAAACATCACCACCAGATGCTGCCGAAAGCAAGAAAGGAGAAGATTTTACAGACCATCACTCTAATTCAAGCTCTACTTCCATCTTCCTGCTCGCAGGTTAAACACACTGGCTGTACCTCGTCACACACTCTCACATACTCCATTCCCACCGGACCCCTACACACTCATCCACACACACACACAGTTGTGTTTCTATCACTTTAGAGGACATAACTTTGGCTTAAATTAATTTCCTGGGGACTTTCCCCTCACCATAACTAAACTTAAACCTCACCTCACCCTAAGGACTGTAAGGATTACCTTTTTAGAGATGTTGTCCCCATCCAGCCAAGTGCCCACCCATCTGTTGAACCTAAGACAGCATGCAAATCTCAAGGAAATGTTCTATCAAACGATGAACTTATCTGCATGCAAAGAGGGACTTTCAGGGGCCCCTGGGGACCGGGGCATGCTGCAAAAGTGCATGGTTATGCATCTCCACTGCAATGCAAAGTAGCTTAGCACTGATGCAAGATGCAGCCTTGCCCTTGGTAAAGGGAAACTTAATGTATTGCTATTTTCAACTAACGGCAGTATGCTTTTTTTGTTATGGTAATTGATTTAAATTACTAACAGGGGTCTATCTATTAATCTATTTTGTTCCTGTGCGCAGTCAGAAAATATCTCTCGCTGCAGGTTTGTTTCCTTATTGAAGGAACTGCATGTCATGTTTTTTTTTTAAAATTGGCTCGTCAGCTTCAATCACACAGACTCCAGATTTGTAAGCACACAGGAATACGGCTGTTCTTTACACTCAGTACTCACTGTGCCGGCAACAAAGCAGTTTCAAAACCTTTCACAGACATTTGGTCTACTTTTTTTTCGAAGGATAAAAGCTGACATGAATGATTTTTCACAGACATTTTGAATCAATGCCTGTCTGGGATTTTAGTGTAAGGGGGGCGGGGGAGTAATCGGTCACCTCACTGATGGGATAGATCTGACCAACAGGTCTCTGAAGGCCGCAGGCTATAATGGCAGATTGAACTTCATCTTATAGACTCACTGCAGTTAATCTAGCAGTCACCTCCATCATCCTATTAGTGTGCTGCACTTATGGAAACAAGCTGAAGTGATCCTGGAAGTGCATTTAAAAGGCCAGTCTGCAAATACAGTCATTGTATGGATCCAACGATGTGTGACTTACTGTAGTTTTACCAACGGTGGTAATGCATGTAGAATATTAGACTTAATCAATTAGTAACAGTCGCTTATTAATGTTTAATGATATGAGACCATCTGCAATTACACTAAAGAGGCAGAGGATGGATGCTTTACTTGTGTCTATAGCGTATCAATTCTGCAGCAATAAGCTGGAGGCTAACACCAGGACCTGGTCACACATGGCAGAAAAACATGCTGCTGTCAGAGTGTGTGTGTGTGTGTGTGTGTGTGTGTGTGGGTGGGTGTGTGTGTGTGTGAGTGAGGATGCTGAGGGGCGTAGCAGTGTTGAGCCCCTCATGGTCAGCGCTCAGGAGCGAGGAGGCGCGAGGAGGAACTGTTCGCATCCTCCTCCTTCGCACAATAACGCACGAGCGTGCATGTGCAAGGAGGGTAGTACAAAACCTCCCGGTGCTTCCTTATAATATTTTTTTTTTAAAAAGCTAACAATGTGAGGTTGCCAGTTTGGAGCGTGTTACCCCCGCCAGCCCTTTAAATTGGACCCTCCGAGCCTTGATGGGCTGGTGTGCTCGCGTTTCCGTCCTCCGCGGAGCTGCCGCCACGCCGCACGGACATAACGGGACTCCGCTCGCAGCCCCGGCTCCACTCCGGGTGAGTATGGAGACACAACGCGCGCTCCTACCGGCGCCGGTGTGTTCTGATTTAAGATGCTAATCGCTGTGCCGCAAACGGGAGCCGCGCGCATGAAGGATTCAAGTCTTAAAGTGCCGCTGACCAGGTGTTGCACTGTAACTTTCTACTGCAAAAAAATAATCAATCAAAATCATCTGCTCACATATGAACATGTCTAATAGAAAGCGGCAGCGTGCTTCTTTTGTTGTCTTGCAAATTGGTGTCGATTTTTTATTTTTTTTTTTCAAACACCTGCAGATTCATGAGACTTATGCGTGGTTATGTTTCATTCCATAATTCATCCCCCTGCTTTCCAGGTCTCATAATGAGCGTGTTGGTGCACACTGGATTGTCTGCGATGACCCACAACACGCTGGTCTTGTTTGGGAAAAAACAACTTCTTCTTTCTGAGGAGCTGTTTTTTTTCTCCATTTCTTGGCTTCGGGGTCTTGCAGGACTCCGTTCGGTCCACCATGGACTTGAAGCAACTGTTGATCACACGGCAGATGTGCAGAGGAGCGATACCGCTGCTGCACACATTAGTAGGTGTGTTCGTCTGGGGTCCTGGAAGCGGCCTCATTAAACAAAACAACACTTCCGTCTGACAGAAATCCTTTTAATTAGTTGTAAACCTTCATCACTGTGTGTTCCGCTGTCACCGTAATGCCCCGCCGTGAGTAAACTCCAGGTTTATGGGTTACGCGTTCTGATCCCCCCTCTGTTGTGTATTTGTGCGTGACAACACACCTCGCTCCACTAATGAAGGCGTCTGCGGCGCCGCCGGTTCATTTCCCACTGAAACCCTCTCCTCGCCATTAGAAATAATAAGCAACGGAGCACATTAGCACAGCCGGTCCCTCGTCCCGTCTCCGATCAGATTGGATGGCGTGACCTTGGGGGGGGGGGGGGGGCGGGGCTGCAGCATGTAGAGGGGAGGCTGGCAGAGATGGGTGACGGGGTGCTCTGGTGGCAACCCATTATGAAGGGACCCAATTACATCTGGAAATTGCAGTTGCCACAAGCAATCGCTGTTTGTGGCTCTGAAAAAGAGAGAGGAGCTGATTTGATGGAAGATGTCATCCTTACAATATGCACTTCAGTCAGTCACCGCCTGCCTTCTCATCCGTCTATACGCCGCCATTTAAAAGGTCTGTGTGATTCCTCTGAGAGGAACTCCATGGTGGGCTTCCTTTTCAACAATGGAGCATGGGCGAAGCGGTGAGTCACCGCGAATCACGGCAACGCTCACCAGCTGCCAGCCAGACGAAGACACCGCTGCAAGGAGAAGGTGCAGTCGCAGGCGGGCTGCCGCTTCCACTTCAAAGCACGGAAAACGTAAAGCGAGGGAGCCCAACATCCCGCTCAAAGTTTGAGCGAGTTCCTCTAACGATCCAACTTTTGTTTTTTTTAAGATCTCTCCTGCGAGGTATTTCCCCCGGCCTTTAAGCTGCCGCGGCGTCGGGGCTGAGTTAAGTCTGAGTTCAGCTCTGCAGAAATCAGTTACTCTGCTCCGGCATTCAGACTCCCGGCTCCAGACTGAGGAGTCCCCGTGGCTCACCACAGCCCCAATCAGGCCCTTTAAGTGCACCGCTCTGCAACGAGGCCCGGGACCGAGACTGCAGCGGCAGGAATGTTTCCAGTCCCTCGGGTGGCGGTCGGCATGCGTCTGCAGCATGTACGAGTACATTTCACTAATAGTTTGTGTGTTTTGTTCGGGCCTCTCGGCTCCGTCACAGACTGTCTTTTTTTCCCCCCTCGCAGTTTTCCCCTTGGACTTCTCCTTTGCTTTTTGATTCGCCCTCTGTTTCCACTTAACAGTCCTGGCGGTTTTCCAAGAACCACCTCAGCACCATTCTTTCTTTTCCCCCCTCTAAAGCTTGAGCCGGCTTCTCTGAACCCACGCGGCGAATGCAACGCCGCCGCGTTTCACCCGCTTGCACGAGGTTATCGCCGGGCCGATTGTGTTTCACGAAAACGACAATTTAAAAAGCTGTCTCCCCCGTGATTGCCGCCTCTCTCCCCCCGGCGCAATCAGCGGCTCGGAGGCGACACATCACTCCCGCAATTAGGCCTCGTCAAATTACCCGCGTGGCTTGATCACGCTTATTGGCAGGTGGAACCAGGGGAAGGGAGTCCACAGCTGCTGCTTTTCAAGAGGGATGGAAGCGTTATGGAAAACCATACTGTACTGTGCAGCAGATGTTTCCTCCTCCTTGATGGCTAGCTCAGATACATGACCACACATCTAAATAACACACCCCGGGAGGCCCGACTCTCTTTGTCTGCATTTCGATGGACACACGAGTCGTTACCGACGTCCCCTCGACGTCCTATTTGTTTTCCGGAGCAATCAGTTAGGCCGAGAGTGTGTGTGTGTGTGTGCGCATCACTCCCTCAGTCATCATCAATGTAAAGTGCCTTCTAAATCTTTCATTCTGCTTATATTCCCGCTGACAGGCTGGCAGCATATACGACCTTGTCAGGAGAAATGTCTTCATTCCATATAGAGACTCACCTATACATTATGTATGCTGTACATATGCTATCGCTCTCCAATGCTTTGCTGAGGATTAGTGTTACTTCCTCTTCTGTAGTTGCTTATTGTTTGCAGACTCAGAAAAAAAAGGGAGGAAAAATGTTTTGTCAAGTAGGTCTGACATGTGGGTTTATTTGAAGGAAAGGCTAATTGTTACGCCTCGGAGGTCCGTTGTTAATTAGAAGTTATCTTGGGCGGCTCGCACATGGTCACCGCTCTAATTGGCAGTCAAAGCTGTGTACCACCTGGCCTAGCCTTTAACTCACCAGGTGCTCCATCCCTACAGCCGGAAAAGAAAAAAAAAACACACACAAAAAAACGCCGGCCTTGGCATTTTGTGAGTACGGCCTCATAAAAGAAGACAGACGGAGAGAGAGAGGGAGCGAGCGGTAGGGAAATAGAAGAAAAGACGGATCGGTGCGCCGGCCAATTTTGCTCAAATGGCGGAGCTGCGAAACCGACAGTTTAAGGTTGTTTCATGCTAACATAGCCGAACAAGTGTTTTCTTTTTTAAAAAACAATAAAAAAAGGTTCTGAGAAATTAGTGTAGTCCTTTGAAACGCACGTCACCGCACATCACGCCTCCGGGGATGTGTGGTGGCAGCACGTCAACACCCCCCCCCCCCCCCCATGTCTGTTTACCTGTGTGTTATTATGGGATGGAAATAGGTTCAGGGCACGACTAGGAACGCTATCAAAAAAGGCTTTTAGTGCTTCTTTCTGCATCTGCCGATACGAGGATAATGAAGGACGATCGTGACAAGCCTGTTTCGCCGTTCACGTTTGATAAAATGGATTTTATTTTGAAAATGTTTTCTCCCTTAAATCAGAATCCACATTAAGTCTGTTCTGCAGTGAGAGAAAAGCCAGTGATTTAATCAAGAGATGCTTCAGTCGCTTTTCACAGTGAGCCGTAAACGCCGGGAACCTGAACACTGTGAGATTCTTCCACACGTACGTGATTACGAGTGTCGGGTTGTTGAAAAAATTCCCCCGTGACTCTCGTGAATCTGGACTTACTGTCCCAAGACCATGGGAATCAAAATGTTTGGCCGTGTGAAGGCCACACAGACAGGTGTGCTCTGTGTATGACACAAACATTGCGTCGCCGTATCCCGGAGGACAAAAGACCTTTTGTGCGCTCGCATCACGGAGTCAACAGGGTTGTTGTGTCTCGCCCGCTGCAGCATCGAAAGTTCCCAAATGTGTCGTCCATTTGTTCTCTAATCACAATGGGACGTTTGAAATGTAATGTGATGGGTGGAGCAGATAGGAGTGCTTTAAAACGCTGCGTACCAGTGTTGTGTTCAGGGGCCTCGGGAACAACGTGTTGCAGCAGATCTGGATCCGTGTGATTTCTTCTTGTTGCTGTTTATTTATTTCCAGGAACTGTTGCGTTCAGGCGCTGTGTCTCATCTCAACCTGCATGTACTGTATATGCAACATGAAGGGAACATGAGTCATTATCGACATGCACAGCTCATGTTCAATCAGCAGTTCGGCAGCAGCGGCGATAAGTAATAACCAATTTGCAAATGACAATTGAGAAATATGCGGAACAATAGAGAGGCCCCGAGGAAAAGCAAACAGACCTTTTACAGACTAATCATAATAAACAGGCCTATCGCTGCTATAATTACTGACAGTTGAATCATTACTTTCCCTAATGCGCCACTGCTACACTACCATCGTTAATAACAGTTCATTAATTAAATATAGTATGGAAAACAGCAGCTCCGCTCTGTGGAAAGGACTTCTCCTTGTCTGGACCCGTGGACTTTGCACAGTGCAGCTTATTTTTTGCTCTGGAGGTCATTGCAGGAATAATGAGCGGGCGAAATGTAAATACTCCTCTTTGCTTAGAATACCTGAGACGAGCCAAATATGAGATTCAGCCACGTAATGAGCTGCTTGTTTTCAATACGAGCGGGAGACGGGGTGAAAGAAATGAGGCGGTTATTGCTTTGTCGAGAGAGAAAAAGTGTTTTTTTGCTAAATGTTGCCTTCAATTTAGCTTTTTTTTCCCGCTTTATGGTTTTGGGGGAAATTCCAACAAGTTAAGAAACCTGAATCGACTTAAAAGTTAAGAGATAAATTCACTTTTTCTGAGTTACGACTGAAAACGTTTACCGGGTTGATTGCTATAAGCGGTGGCTCAGTGGTTAGCAGGTCTGTCTTTCAATCAGAGGATCGGTGGTTCGATCCCCGGCTCTGCTCTCTCTCCTTTCACCCTAATTGCCCACCGTTGCTGTGTCTACTGTATAGCATGTCAGCTAAATGAAATGCAATAAGCGCAGGATTCTTCTATCTTTTTCTTTATTCCTCATGCATATTATTTATTACCTTGAGGTCTGTAGATGTATTACATGGATATAAAGTAATGTATCGGACAGCTTTGCCATTTCCTGACTTTGCGGACTGTTTCAAAAGGTTTTCAAACGACTCTTATTGTTAAGAGGGTTAAGAGGGCATCACATGACCGGCCATTATCAATCCCCTCGAGGTCGACTCTGCACCTTCGTTTTGACCGTTTCTCGCTGTTTGAGTGGTCGACTCGAGGTCGACTGAGGAACGGACGAGTTTCGAGTTTCACTTCTCGTTGGCTCATTTTCTGGCAGTTGGTGAAAAGCTTCCAGGTCTGCAGGATCTCGATGCCGAGCAGCCAGCAGGAAGCTGACAGGTCACCTCGAGGTGAAGAGTCCGGAGAAGTTCAAAAGAATTGGAATTACCGTAATTACCGTAGTTTTAAATAGTTTTTATTCATATGTTGTCAAATATGAAAAGAGCCAAAATGAACAAGATGAGCCGACTGTTTGCTTCCTACCAGCAGTTTATTTAAACAGCATTTTTATGGTAATGTTTTACAGTAGATTACCGTAACTGTGATCGTGTCTGTTAAGTATCTGGAATCAGAAACTTTCCTGAGCTTTTCTAATTTATGCGTAAATATTGCACAGAGCCGGGTCGGCTGTTCCCCTCTTCTCTAAAATACACAGTTCAAGCGCCAGTATGTCTAACAATCACATGACCAGTCCAATAAAACGGACATATTTGTGGTTTTAGAGCGAGTTGTGTTTTGGAGCAATGTTTTGATAGCGACTGCGCTGCTTCCTCAATTCATATCTCAGCCCCGTGTGAAACCAGAAGTCAATGTTTACTTATACACAGTTATTTATATATAACGACTGTGTGAAGACACGTTTTTTGGCTATACTAAAAAAAACACTGCACATTGCAGGGTTGAATCACAATTTAAAAAAATTGGGTTTGGTTTCTGTACGTACTAATTAAACAAATAAAATACATTGTGTTAAATCACTTTATAAAGCTGCTTGGTGTATTTTCTTAATGAATGAGTTAAAAGCCATAAAACTAAAACAGTGAGCTGAAAGAAACTTAAATACTCAGAGTATCTGAGAGGACTGTGATGCGATCCGCTCTTTAAATTAAGATAAAATACTAATTATCTTCTCTAATGCATGGAAAATTAGACTTGTTATTGATTTTCTCATTTCATTCTCAGAAGAAAAAAAAAGGATATAAGTGTTGAACTGTTCCCAAAAAGCTGTAACTATCTTACAGACGCATTCCCAGGTGATTATAATACTGACAATTAATTACAACACCGGGTCCGTTTGAGTTCACCGCACAGTGTTTCTGTGTCGCTCATCAGAAAGCACGTATACGTCTTCATCAGAGCGCCACACACATGCAGGTTGGCTTCCATAATGGTTATGAATAATTACCGTCTCCAGTAATTCTGTAATCAGCATTGGAGGTACATCTGGCTGGCGTCTGTGTGGAGACGCCACGAGTATCAGAAGTCTACAGGCGACGTCTAATTTTCTACTTTTTATTGCCTCGAAGGCTGAAATGAAAACCTATTAAATCAAACCTGATTTTTTATTTTTTTTTTCATTCATTTCATTTTCATTTGGATGTGCCAAAATAATCAGCAAAAGGTACAAATGACAAGCACGCTAATTTCCGACAATGAATTAAAAAAATGAAAAACTCCCCCCACGTTCTGCTTGGATAACTGTTGTGACCTCATTGGATCACTTTTCTACCGTCGGAGAACATCTGAATCTAGGGTTTGTCCCCGGTTGCCCTCCTCAGACTGAAAGGGGTTCCTCTACGCACCAATGTAAAAGAGTTGTTCGGCTACCAATACCAGTATCGGGAACGCTGGTATACTGGGAATGTGCTCATTTCTGCAGGAACATCACGTGTCACCAGCTTCTTTCATCCAGCCCGATCGCTACTGCACATGTGCGACTCTCAACAGGCACGAGATGAGAAGCGAACGCACAATCGCTGCGTCCAAAATCGTCCTCATCTCTGTCGACAGTTGCACGTGTGCAGTGCTGACCGGGCAGCTGTTAGCGGAAAGTGCAAAGTCAGCAAAATGTCAGCAATCTGGCACTTTGAGTGAAAAGAATTCATTCTCTGTATGCGTTTGTTCATGTTTCGGCCATATTACAACGAGAGCAATCAGCTGTTAGGTCAAATATTTTCGTTTTTCAATGCACAAATTCAGCAATCGCACTCGATATCGGGAAGGAACGAATAGCATCCGAACATCTCCGGGTTAAACTTTCGTCTCAGCTGCTGGTTGATTTCGGCCGTGGGCTCCGGGTTCGCTGTCAAGTTGAAAGATTGGAATTCTTCTTTGACTTGAACATTGTGTTTTTCTTCCAGAGGGCAGTGGATTTTACCCCCAAAATATCTTGGTATTTGAAGCCATTTGTCTTCCCCTGTCTCCTCACCAGCTGTAGCATGCTACAGCACCGGCTCGCGTCATGGAAACCAGCGTCATTTACATGCATTGATCGATTGCTCGTGACTTTTATTACCAACAAAAATGTTGCAATGAATGAAGCTCTAGTAGTTCTGCATATTTCTTTGCAATATATGTGTTTACCAATCCACCTTTTCAGTGTCCTCGGGGGTCATTAGGCATCGAACCGTCTTCATGCCACACTGGACCAGCATCCTTCACCCGGCTCCTCCATGCAACGCTGCTGAGCTGTGCAGGGTGATTGGTGTGTGTGTGTGTGTGTGTGTGTGTGTGTGTGTGTGTGTGTGTGTGTGTGTGTGGCATTGTGTGTCCTTGTTTAAACATCATTTTTCATTATGCAGTAGCTTCAGCCTCAGGGCTGAGCAATAACTTGCATTTCTATAAAAATCTAGATTTCAAAAACAGCTATTTTAATTTTGACTTTCATAATCAAGATAATCCTTTATTAGTCCACAAGGTGTCAACATTAGTTGACAAGGCAATAGTGTCTCAGCAACCTGTAGAAAATGAAAGCTTTAAACAGCGATGGATCACCTGTAAATGTACACATCCGTCAATTATCACACCAATTATGTGAAAAGTAGACAATAGCCAACTTATAATATGTGTGTAACCAGAACCAGGCTAGCTGTTTCCAGTCTTTATGCTAAGCTAAACAAGCCGCGGCTGCATTTTGCATGGTTTGAAATATCAATAAATAATATAGTATCTTATTTCATACTATGTATACAACAAACAATGGACAAAAGTTAATAGAATAATAGTATTACACACAGTATAATATAGAAAACTCACAAAATTGGCCCCATATCAAATCCTTTGGAATTAAGAGCAAAAACTTCCAAACTCTCCTCGTCATTTTAAGTGCACCTTCTTTCATAATTAACATGAACTGGATTTTATTTTTAGGGAATGTGGTGTCTGTCCCCCCCCCCACCAGAATCCATGCAAACATATAAATGAGCTTTAACATCCACGGAGCTCTGCGGTTGTTAATATGGCTGCCGGCCTCTCCGCCTCCCCGATGAGCCGCTCTGCAGTCATTCATCTCACACCGGCCTCCTGATCCAGCTGAGATCCTGCTGCTGTATCACCTCCAGTGTGTGATTATACTGTTCATTGGGTTTCAGGCTGTGTTAACTGACTGGGGATCTTCTTATTTTCCTCTTTCAAGCTTCAGCCTTTTGAAATAGCAGCTTATTTAAGATGTGTGAAGCCTATAGTTGTGATTCACATATGTAGGTCCAATATGTTTATATTAAGAAACACAAATTACAGTGTAATGACAGGAGGACTTTAAAGATTACTGGTGAACTCCAGTAAAAACACATTTAGATAAAAGCAAAGAAGAGATAGAGGAAGTGGGTTTTGACACTATCAGTACCTGGTTGAATACCGACACCGATACCGACCGTATGATCACAATAAAATAGTAATTATGGTTTTCCTTATTCTAAATGTACTACTTTAAATACAGAGTACCTGCTAAATGACTGGTATTGTTTCCAGAGAACAAAACATGAAGCCGTGGCTACTGGAAAATATAGAAAATTATGCTTTACATCAGCACTGAGGTACAATATTGTAGTTTTGGGGTATAAGACGGGGAAGTACTATACATTCTGAAATACTGCATGCCATTTATTTACCCCACCGTGCCTAAAAACCAGGTCTTGATCATATTTTACTTATTATTATCCCAATTTAACGACTTTTAGACACAAAAGTCCTGCGTTTGTTTGACCGATCCTCCGCCAAGGGGCGCTGACCGCGAGCCGTTTTCTATAATAATGATGACAACCGAGGACTCTCGTTGTATTGCACCTTCCACAGAAGAAATGGGCTTCACAACGAAGCAAAGCCTGAGACTTCCTGAACGTTTGGTACCGAAGCGAGAAAGCAAACGCAGACCGTAACAATTTCCAGCTGGGCGCAAATGCAGTCCAGGTCTTGGATTACAATGAAATAAGCGTTTCTTTCAGCCCGCAGAGCGTCTTCCCCGGGGTGTGGACCTCGCCGCAGGTCTTTATCTGTGTTGAGAACAGCCAGAAAAACCTTCCCCAGCAACACAACCAGGCAGTGTAACGCTGTGGGGGGTTCCCCGAACACAAGAGCTGAGAACGAGTTGACCTTTCGCACGATGTCGACACAACTGAAAGCAGCACATTAGCAAAAAGAGTCTGTTTCTGCACAGGAAGCTGTTGCTGTTGGCCCCCTTCTGACCCCCCCCCCACACCTTCAACAGAACAATGTGCACGAGAAGCCCCCTTTCATAACAATGTCCAACAGAAATGTTATAATAATAATAAATCCCTTATTAGTCCCACAGTGGGGAAATGTATTCTCTTCATTTTAACCCATCCATAGTAATTAAGGAGCAACTGGGGGTTCAGTGTCTTGCTCAAGGACACTTACAGGGTGGAAAACCTGGAAAAGTCATGGAATTTGGTATTTCCAGGCTTGGAAAAGTCCTCAAAATTTAAGCAGGCATACGCTGAGTATATCTATAAATGTAAATCTTTTAATCAAACTATTGTCTCTCATTCATTTGTGTCCTTTAAGGAATACTGTATGCTTTGGAATCCTCATTGTTACTTTAAATACTACATTTTATCACTTTTTCATGGACACACCCAGATTTCACTAAATGTTTGGTCATGGAAATTTGGTTTAAAGTCCTGGAAAAGTCCTGGAAAAGTCCTGGAAAAGTCCTGGAAATCCATTCAACATGTGTATGAACCCTGCACTTAGACATGCAAACTATGGATTTGTGGAAAACCTAATTAGGGTAAATTTCATGGTAATTTACAGGCAGGACTCTCCTTAGTTGATATTGTACTTTAGTGGTGAAACAATCGGTTTGTTCTGGACACAAGCAGATGAAGGCCGTTCCTAAGACTCTGCTGAGCATTTAAGTTGCTGACAGGAAATATAACTAAATCAGAATCAGATGAGGAATCAATACTTGGAGGGAGGTTTTGCATAATGCAACCACGTCTCTTAACGCAGGCCCGATGTGTGGAGATTCACCATAAAACCTGAATCCAACAAAAGCAAGCAAAGGAAAAAAAAAATTAGTGCCTTTCAGACTAGTTTTCATTTCCATTGATCAAACAGCTAGATGTGTGTGTGAAGCTGGCGTCACAGATGTAGCTATCAAAGCGAAGCCGCCGACGGGAACGCAGAGCGAAGGAAATGAAACGGACGCGTCCTCGCCTCCAGGTAATCAAATGACCCGAGCCCTTCGGAGAGGAAACGCTTTCTTCGCCGTCGGATCCAGTAAAGATGTGAATTATACACATCGTTTTGTCATCGGTCAAGAAAAACACACGAGCTCTGATCTGCTTAAAGGATAATGCCACTATCATTGACGTCTTCCTGCTCTCCAGTTGAATTTAGATATTCTATCGCTCCCATTGCCTCCATCAAAAGACACTGAGGAGACAAAATATTCGATATTCATTCAATGATTGGTGATGAAAGTAAGCAAAATGGAAATCACCAGTCGGTGGAGCTTTTCCTGACGTTCCCGACTCCCCCTCGTGAGAGATTGTCCTCCATTCAAACGTGACCTGAGGGTGAGTTGCTGGTTCATGATATATATAAATAATAACTGTGACAATTAATCCATTGACCTTGATGGAATCAGTCCCGCGTCGACCTGCAGAAGATGTATGGGGCTTGAAAAGAATGCAATTTCTTTAGTTCATTGCAGATTAAAAATCCCTGAAATATGCGACATATTTTACTCGCATAGTGATAGTGGATTAATAAAAGCCTTTTCTACATGTGTGCTTATCTTTGTCAGGTTTCCCCTTT
Organism: Cottus gobio; assembly: GCA_023566465.1. NCBI lineage: Eukaryota > Metazoa > Chordata > Actinopteri > Perciformes > Cottidae > Cottus > Cottus gobio. The sequence goes on from CM042231.1 coordinate 4,142,184, forward strand.
TAAATCTTAAATTCCCCACATTTGATTAATCCCCTTTTCTTTGATTTACTCTTAAGATACTGACTGTAATATTTACTATTAAAATAATATGCAAAGATAATACAAAACAAAGCTGTTCCTCACTAGTAAAGAAAAACAGAGCATTGATCATGCAGTGTGTTTAGATACTGTCATGAAAGGTTTGGACAAAACAATGACCCCCTTTGCTAAGCCCCGCCTCCCCGCTGGAGCCCACAGTGTCACTAACTGCACTTCCTGCATCAATATAATCCAATTGCTGAAAATAAAATTCAGAAAAAGTTGCATGAGAGTCTTTGGAGCCGGATATTTGTCGGACCGTGGTGCGTTCGAGGACCAGGAATTAGCAACGAGTCCTGAAGTCTGAGCTGCTCTGCAATATGATTTGCCACATGCCCACAGTTATAATATTGTCCACTTTGTATTATTAATTGTAGCCACATTCTTCCCTTAATCAGGAGTTCTAGTTGCCAAACCGTATTTATCTTAATGACTCTAATATCCATACCTAAGCCAACGTTTCCGTCTGGCCAGATGGTTGTGAGTAATTCAAGTTAATTAAGTACAGCACCTTTCGTAGAGCCAGATCAAAACGTGCTTCCCAAGAATAAACATTACTATTAAAATGAGACCGTAAAGCAGTTAAAGAAACAAACAATAATACAGAAGCAACAACAGCCCATGAAAACACAGCACGACGCAAAGGCAGATTTATAAAATCTGTGATTTATGATTCCAGCAGGTCAGAGACTGCTTCCTCTATATGTGAAAATCCTTAAAATAAATCCATAACTTGGTGGGACGCCAGCGTAAAGAAAAGTTACTTACAGATGTTCAGACTGAGACGGCTGTGAGACAAATACAACTAAACCTGCTGCAGATGGACTTCATCTTCTGTGTCGGTCCATAGTTTTATGTTTTTCCTCTTGTATTCCATTCAAAATATGATTTCAGTGCTCTTCCCTGTCTCGACAATGTTTTTTGTTGAATAATCAATGCACAAAATCAGTATTTCCATGTCTACGTTCAGTACAATACAAGCAAGAATGATTATCATAGTTTCCCTCGCTGGCGATATTAATTCATTTCATTTTTCATTTTTATTACACAACAATGAAAAGACCACAACCAACATTGTTTCGAATGTCTGTCAATACTTTCCTGACTCTCCCAGCATGCATTGGGCTCTCTGTCCAAAGCCCATTGTTTCCTATTTAAGGCGTAAATCTTTAATGAAAAGTCAAAAACAGTGTTGTTTTTTTATGTCCTAAACCAGCGAGACATATATACTAAATATCCTGTATACATAGGGCTGTGTGTTCATGGTAATTATTGTATTATTATTGTCGCTCATTGTAAAAGTTTTTGGACAGAAATTGTGCTCTGGCACAGAGGAATAAAGTTTTGGATACACACACAATACTCGCTAGTAGCATCAATTAATAGTTTTTGTTTTGCCTTTTATATATAGAAAACAGGAAGTACAAGATGAATAATAGCGCCCGCCTCGAGGTTCTGTTCCCTTTTTAAGAACAACAAAACAAACGCATCAAGTGCCGCAAATCAACGCAGGCGAGAGCGAGGAGCACTCGTCAAGATTCAACCTCTCCATCGTTGATGCCGGAGGAACGAACAACTGAAATATAATTGATTAACTTACTTGGCCCGGAAATAAATTGCTTCTACACATTCTCATTAATCCAGCGTGTCTGACTAACGAACGGAGTATTCATCCATCAGAGCCTCTCAAACGTTCCCGTCGCCGCCGGTCAGCGACGCAGCGAGACGCACCACCGTTTTGATGCTTTATTTTCCCACGCAGCAGGCGTGACCACAAACATCGCACCGTGATCAAAGCCTGTCAAACGCTCCCTTTGGCCCCGTGTCTACTTGTTGATCAGTGGTATGGGATGTGCATGGCTGCGCACACAGTGGTTTGAAGTGTTGTGTGTGTGTGCAGCTGTGCCTTTTCTGGCTGATAAACAATATCTTAGGAGGACACGGTTTCTGACAAGGTCATAAAACAGAAGGTGCACACTTTATGTTTGACTCCTTCGCACCAGCCGAGGCTGAAAACCTGTACGTTCATACAAACAGACGTCGCAGTCAGACAGTATTCCCGGTGCCTTTTGGAGCTTTAAAAGTTAATGCGAGTGGAAAGGTAAGCCGAGAGGCAGACTATTCTTCAAAAAGCTTGGAGAGCCGCCTCAGAGGGTTCCTGTTGGAACCTTCAGAGGCCTCAGAGAAAACCTTTGAAGTGCCCTAAAAGAACCGCATACTTATTTAGAGTACACTGTGGGGTCCGCTGAGTCAGAACATGAGCTCCTGGAAGGTACGGCAGAGATTGCCGTACAGAAAAAATGAAAAATACATTTGCTGGTGAATATTCAAACTGTCTTCTCCGGAGGACGAGACCTGCACCTGGAGCTGATATTTTTTGTCGTGAGAAAAAAAATCCACTTTTCAGCTCGAAGGTATATTATGTAAGATTCATGTAAAACAGCACCCCCTACAGGCACTACCCAGAGTGACGAATCAAAACAAAGACGGCCTCCCACTCTTTATCTCAAGGACAGGATGCAGGAGCTGACTCTCTCTTCACGTTCTAACTATGTTCAGAGCCCTCGGACGTTAAGACTATCAGGCATTATCATCTTTTAGTCGGCTTTATCTGTCTTTGTTTATTATGTTATCAGTTATCTAGAGTTTTGTTTGGGTTTTTCTGTTTGTTGTGGGGTTTTTTCCTTCTCTTTTATCATGTTATTCATTTATGTTAAGTCCATTTCCTGTTTTATTTTGTAGCTTCGCTCCTTGTGTGTTTTACGTACCATCTTTGCGTGTTTCCCGCCTCTTTGATTATCCACTTCTGCCATCAATTACTCACCTGCCTCTAATTTTGCCATTAGTCTACCCTGTTTATATACTCCCTTGTTTGTTTTACATATATAAAACACCTCATAAACATTAATACAACTTTTCATGTTGCAACATCAGGTCGAACCTGCAAAAACATATTAAAAATAACGAATCTACTGTAATTTGCGTTTACTGCTAATTAGTTAGCGTTGTTAGTGCGCTAACATTCATTTAATTTGAACATGGTATACAGTACACCTGCTCACACCTGTTAGCACTGAGCATGCAACCATGATGACATTAGCTTGTAGCTCATAGCCGTGCAAACAGCCTCACAGAGACAAACAGTAAAAGGTCACATAATGTTTATAGATGTAAAATAGTGTTGATTAATGCATTTTGATTGACATTTACAGCCAGTCCACAGTGTTAGCAATTCAGTACTGATTTTTCATTAGCACAGTTTGAATATGCAGTGGATTTATAATATCTCCCAATCATTTGTCCGCTTTAATAAGCATACAGAACAGAACACCCCCGACATCTGGGTTCATTAAACCGAGCACTTTGAAATTTCAAAAGAACGAGAAAAGGGAATCCAGGACATTTATATAAAAGCAGACGTATATTACTCAGTCAAAACCAGGTGACACGAGCTAACTCAGCTGTGCCTCATTAATAATTTTGTGAGCCAAAGTAGTGGGACATTTGTGAAATCAGTAAAAAGGAGTGTGTTGGATAGAAGTGTGTAAAAAGGCACATGAAACATTTAAATGACTTCCCCTTTAATGCATCAGTCCTGTCCTGATCTCCCACCTTAGGAGAGACACGTCTGCCAAAAAAAGAGCTCTGGAGAAACCAAACGAGTGTAAATGTATCCCATAACCACCGCTTACAGTCCCACAGCTCAGCCGGGGGAAAAAAGTGTTCCCGTTTGCACTTTTCCTTGTGCTGCGGAATGAAATACTTTTATTTGACTTTTGGTTTGACGTTTATGCAAAGCAGGCCGTCTGAGCTGACTGCTGTTTTTTTTTTTTTATTTAGGGGAGAAGTGAAGGCAGAAATATTCCTCCTCTCTAAACCGGCTGAAGAGGCTCACTTTGTGGCACTTTGGTGGTTATTCTTCTAATTGGTAGTTATTGATAAGTGCTAGAAATGTGACACCAGCTCCTTTCTTTAGGTTTGAGAATTTTGAATTATTGTGTGGATATATATATCATTATGGTATGTTTCTACTTTTACATTACCAGTAGTACACCTTGAATTATGGGCAGCTATTTGGGTCAGTTTTGGGCAGATAGCGGCATCGGCACATCTCTAATTATAATGGAACGCTTACTCTAATTAAGCTAATCAGTTGAAGACGTCGAACTGTAACATTGCTGCTTTTCCTTCATCAGGTTAGCATTGATTATTCGACTGTGTGTGTGTGTGTGTGTGTGTGTGTGTGTGTGTGTGTGTGTGTGTGTGTGTGTTTGTGCAAATCCACTCAGTGACTGTAGAATAGTGGTGCATTTCTCCAGGACCCTTCCTGAGACTCTCCCCGGACCCCCCATCCCTCAAGTTGCCTTGCAGGCTCGTCCCCTGGCGGATGATGCCATCGCCCAGTGTCTCCACAGGTCTTCCTCCCATTAAGATGCCTGTGATAGCGCTGCACGGATCATTTCTATTTCTCCCTGAGCCTCGAACGGCACACTGCTGCTGTGCAGGGGGATAAGCCGTGGGCGCTGCAGGTGGATGTTCCTGCAGTGAACTGGATTACAGGCTATCTGGCCAACGGGGCGCGCTTGGCATCATTCCAAGGGCCACCCCAAGGCGCCGGCCGGTCATCTCTTATTTTTTGTCTTCGTATCTCCGGTTTGTCTTCTTATCTGCTCGTCCCACCTTAAAAGGCCGACTCCGGTGAAGCCGCACAGACGGGATTCGACAGTGACGAGAGCACCGGTGGCTTTAAGTGACATCTGTGTTGGTTCATATTAGCCATCCAGGTTTGCAAGATGTCAAGTTTAAACCAATCCGGTGAAGCGGTAATCAATTGTTTGACGGGCCTTTCAACCGTCAGGTGGGATTCCTCTGAATTTGTCTCCTAATGAATGAGAACAGGTTTGAGGAAGGAGTCTCTTCCTAGAGGTCAAGTGACTTCTTCCTCAAATATTTGAGTTGCCTCGCAGCAGCAGACATAGGTCACAGCTCCACCCTGACGTGCATACATAGTGTTTACTTTGAATCTGATGCCCTTTTTTTTTGGCCAATGAAGCATCATATTGCATTTGTCCTTTACTTGAGGTTTTGTGCCGGCGAAAAGAAAGAAAATCGGCACCAAAAACTGCGTTTCAAATATATATTTTGAGGCATTCAGAGGCACAACATATCAACGGTGGGTAAATGTATCCGAGTGTATTCAGCCGCTGCACCGCATGCGGAAAGCTGTGTCGGAAATTTTACGACTGAGAAAAAGCAGGTGTAAAAATCTGCTGTTTTATTGGATGTACGTGGAGGGAGAAAACAATATTGAATAAAGTGACAGTCAAGAACACTGCAGCAAATAAAACATGTTTTATACCATTTAGCTGCTTTACGGTATCCCTCCGTTTAACACAACACATGACTTTACTTTACTCTGCTTCAGTCCAATGAGTTATGATTGATGCAGCTAGTAATGCCTGCTAACAGCAATCATCTCGTTAAGGGAGTTCAAAGGTTTCACCAAGAGTCTCAGAATCAGAATGAGTTTCCATTCTCTCCTCAAATAGTCAGGCCTTCATGAGCAATACAGACTTGCAGTTCCAGTTTCGTTGTGTTGTCTCTTTGTAGTTGTTTTGTTTCTCTTTGTAGTTGTTTTGTTTCTCTTTGTAGTTGTTTTGTGTCTCATTTGTAGTTGTTTTGTTTCTCTTTGGAGTTGTTTTGTCTTTCTTTGTAGTTGTGTTGTGTCTCTTTGGAGTTGTTTTGTTTCTCTTTGTAGTTGTTTTGTTTTTCTTTGTAGTTGTTTTGTGTCTCTTTGGAGTTGTTTTGTTTTTCTTTGTAGTTGTTTTGTGTCTCTTTGGAGTTCTTTTGTGTATCTTTGTAGTTCTTTTGTGTCTCTTTGTAGTTATTTTGTGTCTCTTTGTAGTTCTTTTGTTTCTCTTTGTAGTTGTTTTGTCTCTCTTTGTAGTTGTTTTGTGTCTCTTTGTAGTTGTTTTGTGTCTATTTCTAGTTGTTTTGTGTCTATTTGGGGTTGTTTTGTTCAACCTTGTATGTGTTTTGTGTCCCTTTCCCGTTTTGTGTTTTCTCTCTCTTTGGATGCATTTTCTTCTCTTCGTGGTTGTTTTCTTTACCTTTGTAGTTGATTTGTGTACCTTTGTGGTTGTTTTGTTTCTCGTTGTGGTTGTTTTGTTTCTCTTTATGTGATTTGTTTGTCTTTGTTGTGGTGTTATGTCCCTTTGTAGGTATTTTGCTTTTACTTGTGGAGGTTTTTGTCTGTTTTGCAGTTGTTTTTTTCTTTCCCTTTTTGTTAGTTTTGTGTACCTTTGTGGTTGTTGTGTTTCTCGTTGTGGTTGTTTTCTTTCTGTTGATGTGTTTTGTTTGTCTTTGTGGTTTTGTTATGTCCCTTTGTAGGTATTTTGTGTCTCCTTGTGGAGATGTTTTGTCTGTTTTGCAGTTGTTGTTTTCCTCTTTGTGTTTTTTTCTTTCCCTTTTTGTTAGTTTTGTGTCCCTTTGTGTTTTTTCCTTGTGTCTTTAAAGGCATTTCACATCTTTTTCAAATCTCAGTGGTCTCTTTGGGGTCTGTTTCAGCCTTTTAACTGAGCTCTGTGTTAACAGCACAGTGACCCACTAACCCCACGGGCCCTTGAGCCTGTGCAGAGTAGGCACTTTAAATTAATCATCATAACCAATATCCCAAGTTCAGCAGCAGTTTCTATTGTGTGCAACAAGTGTCTGACACAGCCAGCATCAGGTCTTTTTTAATAGTCCTGCGGCTGCATTTTAATTCTAACAAAAAATAAATTGAAAAAATTGTAGAGACACAGAAGCCCCTCACAGTAATTTCTGGCAGGCTTAGTAATTATCCCCCAATGGTCTGAGTTAAAGAGCTAGTAGTTAAAAGATGCATCTGCAGGTCAGCTTCCACATGTACCGAACCCACAGAGGCCCCTAATCATGCTCATTATCCACTTTAATCTTTTAGTTTTACAGATGCAGCAGGGTAATAATGAACGCACTTATTACACATGTTGCAATAGGTCCTCCCTTAACAACAAATATTGTACTTGCACTGTAACTGTGGTACGCAGACAGACTCACTTTTTTTATTGGATCCATTTGAGGCCATTTTTGATGTGTCAGAGTTTTTTTTTTTTGCCAAACAACCTGGAGAGGATTTATGAATTTCATATGTGTAAGCACAAAATGGTTTTAGGCTGCAGTGAAGAGATGTGCGTTTGGAGAACCGTCTTGTATTTAGCAATTTGCAAATCAATGAAGGCTAGTCCAGTAAATCCTGCATGTGCCAGTGTCGATATTTGTTTGTTGCTCACATCTTCATTAATGACGCGGAAAATTATTGATAGCAATAATATGAAAACATTAGCATTTAGATTCAAGTGCCTGTAGCATAAGCCACTGATGATAAATCTTTCCCATCAGTCACCGTCCAGTGTTTACCTATGCACTCCTCTATAGTATAAAAGGACCATAACATGGCTGTTGTGGGTTATTACGTTTATTAATTAATATCTACAGGTTATTTGTATAGACTGATCTGCCAGGTAATGCATGTGTCACCTTTACTGCTGTGGCAAAATAAGCACCTTTTCAGTCAGAAAGCAGCGCTGTTTGGTTTCCCCCTCTGATGTGTGGATGTGGAAGTGCTTCAGACTCACATTAGTGTGAAATGAGTTATCACTCAGGCCTTATGGGGGAAGTGACAGAGCAGATGTGAAAGTGCCGTGGAGTTACTAGAATAAATTATCAGGAATTAGAGGACCACAACAGAAATAAATGATCCTTTAACTTCATTGTTATCCTCGACATTTTCAATGGGTATATAATATATATATAAATATATATATTTAGTAGTCAACTAAATCCAGGAGGGGTTTTGATATTGCTGTTTTCTTTTTATATTAAGAGATGATTTATTTTTTCCAGATAAACCTTTTATATTCCAATGGCATGCGATGGCTATACTATCAACATAAGATACAATTAGATAATCCTTTATTTGTCCCACAGTGTGCAGGATTACAGCAGCAAAGTGGATAATGCAACAAGAGACATCTGTCGAAAACAAAACAAACACGTATTAAAACGTCATTTTAAAATCATAATAACAATAAAATGTCCTTACACAATTAAAAACAACAAAAACTAAAATACAACATAATCAGACTGAGGGGTAGGATACACATTATTGCACATACGAGGTATGAAGTGTTATTATCTGGACATGTTTATTGACGTTAAAAGTTCAAACCTGCATGCAGTGAAATGCCACTGCAACAATAATGCCAGCTTGTTTACGTCCTCCTCAACCTAGAGGGGGGGCGGGGTGGTGAGATATGATATTGTTGCTGTGATTTGAACCGGTCGATAAAGATGTCACACTGGATGTAAACGCGGTGTTCATCACATCCCGACTAACGGGGCTGTATTACTTACAGTCAGATCCCACCACTCACTGCTCGCAGCCCACGAGCTGTTGGTTCAGTCCAGGACCGCCAGAAGGCTCCGGGTCCGTCCAACAGTCCACATGGCGGGCCCCGGTCACGACTACTCGCGGGGGGGCCTTCACATTATTAACAACCTGCAGCGGTCCGATAACACTGTGCCGATAGATTAGTCCGGGCAGTGATGGCGGGTCTTGCTGTGGAGGCTCACGGTATTTAATGCAGCCTGTCTTAATCCCACACACTCTCACCGTGAAGTCGGCCAAAAAGTCCATCTGCTCCCCACATACTTCTTGTACTTGTACTTTGTCAATGTGTTAAACTTTTAAACTTTAAAAAAAAAACGCTGTGGAGGTCATTTTGAAGGGGAGAGCGTACACTTTGTTTTTATTTCCTGTGCCTCTTTAGAGAATAAGCTATAAATCTCAAGACATGTAGTATATCTTAATTGGCATTGTATGTTTTTTTTTTTTGTTTTTTTCTTATCAACTTCTCTTGGGTACCAGTACAATTTGCAAAAAGCACTGATTGTAAAGATCTCCTCCCACACAAGCCTCTCCACTGTCTCCCCCATCTCTCCCTCCTCTGTTGCTGGCACACAAGTCGCATTTTCATTACAGAGATGAGGAAACGCCAGTTAACAGACCGGAGGTTCTAGCCAACAGCATGCAAAGTACTGCGACTGTGATGGCATTTGCATTTCTGTTTTCAAGAGCTCGCTACAAAGCTTTTTCTGCTACAAATCCACAAGTAACGAGGAAGTCAGCGATGTTCAGATGCAGCTCGCTACATGTGAAGTTGTGGATGTTTCCACCAAAACCAACGCATTCTAGAATTGGGAAACTGGCCTTTTAATGCACTTTCATTTGGCATTTCTAATTGCGTTTGCCGCTAATGCAAATTCATCTGTTTCACATTAAAAGCTGTTCAGCTGGCAGGATGCTTTCCCTGGTCTTTTGTTGTGAAACATCCGCAGGAAGTGTTGCAGCTGGACATTAATGCATTTTAGAAAAATGGAATTCATGAGGCAAAACATTGTATGTGTTGAAAAGCAAATGCAGCATTCAGGGTCAATTTTCCATTTTATTTGAACAGCCCGATAATCACAAATCTCAAATTTGCCTCCGAGGGCTGAATAATCTGTCAACATCTTTGGACCCTTGCATTGGATGCGGAAAATCCCCAAAAGTACGTTAACATGGGGGTAGACAGTAAGACACCTCAGGATCTCCCAGGATGGGCTGAAGCGCAATAGCTGTAATTTATTCCCTTATTTAATCACGGACGTTTAAACTCGGCCAGCCTGTATTTTCTCAAGCACATAATAGTCCATATTTCGGACTGCATCAACGAGGTGGACCGACCTACGGCTCGGCCACACCTCCAGCGGGGCAGGAAAAAAAATAACAAATCAAAGGTCGAAAGCGTGGCTGAAAGCTGCACAGAGGGGCAGATTGGAGCGGGTAATTGGGTTCAGTGGTATTAGCAACCCTTTCACATTGCATGATTCAATACCAATATAAACGTTAGATCTTTCACCATTATGGCTCAGATGTGTTGCTCACTTATGGCACGGTCGTCCACGGCGGAGATCCGTGTAGGTCGGGAGAGAAGATTGGGATCATCGGGGGGCAGGGAGTCTTTGTTCCAGAACAGAGCACACGCCGGAGCCGGGAAAGCCAGAAATGTCAGCGTTGGAGTCATTGGTATTGATCAGCTGAGATATCAATACCCTGCAGATATTATAGTCCGAGGGTATCTGATTGTATCTGTAACTGTCAGGTGAAGCGTTTCGAGTTGGCTTTCTGATAAGCTTGTACGCCCGAAACAGCAAAATAGACACTTCGATTCATTCGGCTGTCCGTGCAGGTCGGCTTCGGGTACCTTTCGGAAACCAGAACTTCCTGGTGACGGTTACAAGGGCGAACCACGGCCACGGCTCGAGGACCCCAGCATGCAAAGTACTGCGACTGTGATGACATTTGCATTTTCTGTTTTCAAGAGCTCGCTACAAAGCTTTTTCTGCTACAAATCCACAAGTAACGAGGAAGTCAGCGATGTTCAGAAGCAGCTCGCTACATGTGAAGATGTGGCTGTTTCAACCAAAACCAATGCATTCTCAAATTGGGAAACTGGCCTTTTACTGCACTTTAATTTGGCATTTCAAATTTCTTTGGTCGCTGTTGCCGCTAATGCAATCTCATCTCTTTCCCATTAAAAGCTGTCAGGTGTCGTTCAGGCTTTGGGTACCTTTCGGAAAACCCAAACTTCCTGGTTACGGTTCCAAGGGCAATGCATGGCCACGGCTCGAGGACACCATTGATGCGTGTTTGGAGAAGACGCGATGCAAATTACGGTCTTCTGAGTCAGAGTTAAAGACTTTGAGGCATCCGCCCAGATCCAGACACGCTTCGTTTTCCCTCCACTTTAAGGACATCACACCACTTCCTGCTGCGGCTCGGTACTGCGTGTAAACACAGGTCCTTTTAAGTTGGAACAAACAACCAATGCCGTCGCTCTCGGGAGAGGACAGTGCGCTTTTCATGTTCTTCTTGACAGAAGTAGGGGGTTTTCTTTTTTATTTCTTCAAATGCAGAAGTGGATCTGGAACAAGATCAAATACAGACTGAACTCCTCGGTGGATCGGTCTGACATTTGTGGGAAATTCATTCGCCGCCGCAGAAAGAATGATGTAGTGTAGTGACAGATCCGCCATGCCGGCTGATGTCTGAATAAAGAAATTAAACAAAGAGAGTCCTTACGTTGAATAGGGCCGCTTGCTCAAGGAAACGACTCTGTCTCCTCGTTGTCTATCGGAAATCCTCGGAGGATTCCTTTTTTCACCCTTTCCAGGACTTTTCCAGGACTTTAAACCAGATTCCCATGACCAAACATTTAGCGAAATCTGGGTGTGTCCATGAAAAAGTGATAAAATGTAGTATTTAAACTAACAATGAGGATTCCAAAGCATACAGTATTCCTTAAAGGACACAAATGAATGAGAGACAATAGTTTGATTAAAAGAATAAACATTTATAGATATACTCAGCGTATGCCTGCTTATATTTTGAGTCTTTCTTTTAAAAGCATATTCATTATTTCAAACTCAGCGTAAATGAACCACATGAACACATGAATATAACACATTTACATGACTTTTACTAAACTTTGGGGATTTTACTTGTTTCAAGGACTTTTCCAGGACTGGAAATACCCATTTTCCCATGACTTCTCCAGGTTTTCCATGACCATATGAACCCTGTGAAAGTCATTTTGTTCATTAATTTTTCATTTTTCTCGCCGCCTTGCCCTCCGATCTCCATTTGTGGCTCATATTTTCACGTATCGCTCGGGTGTAAAAAACGTAAAGAAGCATCAGCATCTCGGTAGACATATTTATGTCGACGAAATGCAAATGGGGGTTTTTATTTCATCGGAGGCTTCCCACCGCCTCGTGATTAATGGGGCCGACTCTGCCTTTCGGATGGAAAACTTCCCTGACAAAACACATTAATACTATAAGACCTGTTTTACATTCCCATTCCTGGCTACATCTAGCTATCAGTGGAAGTGCAGGGGAAGAAACATTTGTCTGCATGCAAAATGACCTCATCAAGAAATGGAGACAAAGACATGAGAAACCGAAGAGTAAAAAATGAATCGCCGCCATCGTGGAAACACGTTTTCTCTGTTGACGAATGCGCGAATGGACTTTCCATTTCACTCCATCGGAGGCTTCCCACATGTTCCGCTTTGTTAATGATTAATGGGACAGGCGTCTCATTTTGGACGGGGAACGTGCCCGACAACACACATCAATAATCAGAGCTGCTTAACATTCAGTTCACCTTGCTCTCCGTGCAAGTGCAGGGAGGGAAAAAGAAAACATTCGACTTCATGCAGAATGGTCCGAGGGTTTTTCCATTCGGAAGTAAACATCAAAACCAATTTCCAGGGGGAGGCTGGAGTTTGGTTGTATTACATCAGGGACTTTACCTATCTGGAAATCTGAGACGGAGCTGGGAAGAGCAATTGGCTTGTGCAAACTGTGCCGTTTTCCTCGATGCATGTGTGTGGGTGTCATTACCATATTCATGTTTTTTTGTTGTGTTTGTTTATTTTGCTGTAGACCTGAACAACTTCAGGAGAATATCTAACTTTGATTTTTGCAGCCGGATTTTGCCATTTCACTTTTCTTTTATGAATGTGGCCTGTAGTTGTAGTCAGCGTTGTATTGAGCACGATATGATTTGTACCAAATATTATCACAAGCTCTTCTTCAGATGAAATATATTGCATGGAAAACAAGCTTTTATCATTTTTATAGAGCAAACCTAACCAAATGAGGTCACAATAAATATACATAATTAGTGCTATACTCAGTAATATTCATATATAACATGACAACCATGCCATATGTATTGATAACAGCCAGTTGGCAGGTTATGAAGCTGTGTAAATCGCTGATATCTGACTGACGACAAAATCATGTTTATTTAAATTTTAAATAAACATTTTTTTTACGAATCATCATGAAACTTCCCAGCGAACAGTGTACGACTGTTCCAATAATGAATAATAATTATGTCTTAGTCTTTTGAGCTCCTGTTGAAGAAATATGATAACAGTACCGGCAATAACAAAAACAGATAACAGTTAACGGTAATGAGTTGGGAGCATTAGCGTTAAACAGAGAAGACAATTAAAAGAGAGGAACGTGTAGTGCTTATAAAGTATACGTATATAGTATATATATATATATATGGATCATTGCACAACCTGATTTTAAGGCCAAAATGTAAGACTCAGCAGGTCATTTGGTGTAATTTAAGAGGTCAGACCCTTAAAACTCTTGTTATCACTGAAGAGATTTGTCTGTCAAACGCTGTTGAAGAATTTTTCCAACCTTCAAAAAAAGCATAGTATCACACAGCCATGAAATGAGGGATGCGAGCGACAGTTTCCTCCATAATAGAAGTACCTAATGACACGTTTGACAGGGCCGCAGACAGACGGCACCACGAGGCGTTCAGGGTGATGAGCTTGAAACGGAAATGTGACGCGCGGAAAGTTTAACTCGAAAAATCCAGCATTCACACTCCTGCTTATCTTCAGGATGACGTCTGATTTTCTCACTGACTCTCAATCTGTGCGATGAATGAGGGCTGGAAGACGGTCTACTGTTGACATCATCGCCATATGCATGCAAATTGTGCATGCAAATTAAAAAAATAGTGACTGACTGAGAATGACAAGCTCATTTTACAACGTGTTGATTCTCAAAGAGAGAGATTCTTCTGCAGTGAGCCAGAACTACAAATTGATTCAGATGCTCGACTGTTTATTGCTCCTGTCTTGAGTTCTGCTGGTGATAAATCTACTAATCCATCATTCTGATGAGTTGATAATCTAAATGGAAATACGATCTTGTGCATGAGGGGTTGCGTTGTATTAAATGCTGATCAGAAGTCAACAAAAATCCTGCAAGTGTGCAGTTTTCTTCTAAATGTGCAAAGTTCAAAATGAAATAGCTGATATGCAAATTTGCGAGAACTGCTTTCGGTTACATCCATCATTTTTTTATTTAACTACTTTCCGCAGAGTTTTTTTTTATTACTAGTGATGTTAACGCTATGGGCCGTACTGATCTTCGGTATTGGAACGACGTTGAAATTCTTCCTCCGACTCGGAGGAGAGCTGGAGTAGTCTTTGAAATGCATCACTCAGATCATCAGCGCCGTCTCCTAATGTCCTTCCACACATCCCATCTGGCCCTGTAGCTTTGTTCACTTTGATCCCTTTTCCATTTGATTTGATCGTGACTCGGAGCTGGGGGGTGGGATCATTCAGGCGCCGCAGTGTGAAAAGCTCCATCTCCGACTGCAGGCCTCTCTGCTCGCATTCAGGGACTCCAGCCTGAAGCGAATCAGCCGCCTGGTGGGGGAGTTAAACTTTATTGCTCCTGGCAACAACGCGCACAAGGACGGGTGTGACAGACGTGACGAATGGGAGTCTGCGGTAATCAGTGGAAGCATGATGAGCGAACGTCTAAGTGGGTGGATAATACAATTTAGCAATAACAAAGTTGGAGATAATAAGCTGCTGAGCCGGGGCAAATCAGTTAAGGTCCATTAGGGCTGTGTTCATAACAGCTAACAGCAACAAGTGCGTAGAGGAAGCAGAGGATGACGCACGTGGAAAGAAAATCTGTCATAAATAGGAAGGGGCGAGGACTCGGAGAGCGATTCTTCCCCCACACATAGCGAGTGGCACCGTTTCATCACGAATCCTCAGGAGATCGCATGTCTAGCACATGCTACGGCCTCGTTATTTGATCATGATATTTGATATCATGACATCCATGTGACACACGTTCAAGTTCCCCTACGGGATGAATTGTAATGACTTTTGAGGAGATGGTGTGCGTGGTAAACATTACACCGCCTCAGCATCTGCAGGTTATCAGGTTAGCATGTTAGCATGTTAGCGTAGGACCACTAGCTTGGCTAAAGACTCGCCTCATTCGACCTGGATAGGGGAAGGTGGGCTGATTATGACGTTATCCACGCTGAGGATTTGAATCTTGTCCGGAGTACAAATGTGGGACATCTTCCACCCCCGCCATATTAATTACAGCCTCAATCACCTTCTAGGCTCACTGGCTCTCCTGCAATTCTATCCCTTTTTTCAATGCATAAAGAGCTAATCGGCTCGGTGTTAAAGTTTTTTGTGTGTAAATGGAGCAATCAGACATTTCTTTTTCTAAAATGGGTCTCTTAATACCCATACAAGAAACCTACGTCTTTAAAATGGCTCACAAATTATATTACAAACCATAAATTATATTAGTGAGTGCAGTGTCCTTGTTCATCATAATGAATGAGCATGTCACTGCAACCTGCTTGACCTTTCTATAATAGCTCTGTCATTATGAGCGTTAGCATGTAGCTTAAATCACCGCAGTGCATAGTTACAGAGTCAATACTGCTGTTTGGGCTTCTCGGGGGATTTATCGGCCATAAGAAACATTTCTTAATAGAGAGTGAGAGTTCCTGCAGTGGCTTCCAGCCTCCGTGTCAATCCCTTTTGTGAAGTCGTGGTTTTTGATGACACGGCAGTCTGTTCTCTGGGATGACCCGCGTGAGGATGCCGGTCACATACTCAAATCAGGATGTATAAACATCAATAGCTAGAAAAAGGCGCACTATGCCATTTTTTTTTAAAGAAATGTATAAATAACACATTGCTGTCGGGCAAAAATGAACCATTTCACCTTCAAAATGTCAGGACACGGAGAAACAGCCACATTTCAAATCTGACCACGCTGCATCTCCTATTTTGTATTTTTTAAACTTTTTATATAAAAACTGTTTACGGCCCACCGAGAACTTCATAATAAAAGCATAAAAATTAAAAGACTGAGGTTGGATGGGATTTTTCAGTCAATTTTTCATAGCACAAAGAAATCCTGGTGGTTATAATGTTTATTTTTTTCCATATAATCCACCTTTAGTGTGATGAACTACATCTGAGGCCTGACCCGGCATTGTCTGTGAGATGACTTCAGAAACACATTCCTCGCCCACACCTTTCAATCTCTCAATGAGCCTCGAATCCTCTTTATGTGCTTGAGCAAGAACTGAAAGTCAATATCTGTGAAAATGAATTACTCTCCGTCAAAGCCGGAGACCGGAGCACGAAGACTCATAGATGTGATGCCATCGAAATGTGAAATCTGGAGGTTTTTTATTTTTTTATTTTTTTATTCCCTGAGTGATATTTTTAGTTATGGAGCGGAAATTTCATAGAAAATCCCTCCGGATTTCGTCTGCTTTGCCTTTAACATCTCATCCTTATTCATCCCGTCTGGTGCGGTCTCGGCTCTTGAATGTTGACGATGAAAAAGATTCTTTGACATTATATTCTTCATGTTAAGAAAGTGGGTCGTTAATCTCCTTTTATTTTTACATTAATGGTTTCTTAAAGCCCCTTTTTTGACGCAGGATATGTAACATGTCTGGCTCCGTCTGGCTGGTAATGTCTTTTTTCTTATTTTTTTAATCTATTTAATAAAGTACAGCAGTGCAGAAGCCTTGGCTCGACTTTAAACTGGTACTCTCGTTTGCTCACATGCTGTATTTAAAGTATTTTTCTTCATATTCCTAAATTCATCCATGAATGACCATTTAAGTAAAAAAGGGGGAAGACAGGTGGTCTGATTATTATTCATGCAAGGTCTCTTTTTACCTTTTTGTTCTCTTTTGCTTCTCTTATATAGAACCATCCCCCATGAGAAGATTATCCTCCACAGTCTAAAATTAGGTTTAGTGATTTTACTTTAAATATGATAATTAGGACTTTAATATAGATTGTATTAGAGTTTCTTTCTGTGCATGTTTTACCTTGTGCAGCTCTTATGGAGACGTGACACTGACATGTGTTTAACCGCCATCACATGTATGTATGTGCACTGAGGGGCATGCTTGTTATTTCCTCAGAGAGCCTGCAGAGAAACCTTTTTATCAAGCGTATAACACGGTGCATGGGAGTCTTCAAAAGCTGCAGAATTTTATTTCTTAAATTGCTCACAAGAAGCACAGCTAAGCCGCGCAGAAAAACAATTTCCACACAAACAGGAGGAGTAGAAGAAGAAGAAGAAGAAAAAAGCCTCACTGTAACTACACCCTGCAAAGTTGATGACTTCTCAAAACTGAAGATTAGGGTGGAAGTCACAGCTCACACACACACACACACACACACACACACACACACACACTCCCTTTCTCCCCCCTCTGAAGTGTGAACAGACGCTTCGCTGTCTCGGCTTAGCGATCCCTGATCGGCGCCGGGTTGCCAGCCTTCACTCGGACAAGGTCGCGGGACACGAGATGACGGCCGGCCGGCCGGCGCCTTGTCAAAAAGTGCTGAGTCGCCACCTGTTGGAGGCCACGTTCTGCCCGTCTACCTGAACCCCGAACGCCACATGGGGGCCTCAGGCTGATTGAGTCAACAGCCGTCTGCGGAGAAGTGGGCCTATTCACTGAAGTGTCTATTATAAGCGCCCCCAGGTACACTTGTCAACCTCGCTGCCGGAGACAATAACCAACCTCGGTCGGCATCCAAATCCGCCGTGGATTGCGACGCTCCGATCGGCAGCCGGGATCCCTCGTAAGCCTTCCGGTGCGTTGGGCTATGTCGGCGCCGCCGATAAGCGGCTGCACGGTTTGTTTTCCCGCTCCGGTCGGGAGAATGAAATCAACAGCACGCCGCTTTTAGTCTTTCTCAGTCTTAACTCCAATCCTCTTTGCTCGCCTCCAGGGGGGAATTTGAATGACCTGATCAATTTCTAATCAGGGAAAGACTCACAGCCTCTCTCTCTCTCTCTCGTAGCGGTAGACTTTCCCACCAATCTTTTTTATACGGAGGGCTCGGAAATTTCTTAAGCGCAGAGGGCCGGTAGCTTGTTCGTATTTCCTCATGTGAGGTAATGACAGCTCTTTATCTCCAGCGTGGATCTGCCGTTAGCTAGATATATGGAAGTGTTTGTGGAAGCTGCACATCAGAATGAAACCCGGGCCTTGTTAAAGGCAGAGAGAGGTGGCCTTTTCATGTTGAGAAATGAAACCCCAGGAGGTCCGCCTGCTCTGTCAGTCATGAAAAGCTGGTGTCTGAGGGAAAAAACACTCCCTCACTCTATTTTATTCTGGGAATGTTGCCACCAGCAGGTTACTGATAAACTGTATATATGGTCTGTAGTAGTCCAGCATGGTTTGAACCAATGGTTCACGACCCTTTTTGGTAGCCTCACAGCCCAAATGTGCTCCCTTACTGGTTTCAAACTGGAAAATGTTGCAGGAAACTCAGTGTGAAGATTGCTCATGTTTCTTTGAGTAGTAGACAGCTTTCAGTGTCCGTGGCCAGAGGTATTGTGTTTTTTGGGGTTGTCCATCTGGTCCATTCTCATTAGCATGAAATCTCAGGAACACCTGGAGGGAACTTTTTCAAATTTGGCACAAACACCCGCTTCCCCTCAAGGATGAACTGATTGGAATTTGGTCATCAAGGACAGTGACCTCACGTCTGTCC
This sequence comes from Cottus gobio, assembly GCA_023566465.1. Lineage (NCBI taxonomy): Eukaryota > Metazoa > Chordata > Actinopteri > Perciformes > Cottidae > Cottus > Cottus gobio. The sequence continues at coordinate 4,160,789 of CM042231.1, forward strand.
CATTCCCGTGAATGCAATATCTCGGGAACGAGCGCCTTTCAGCGATATTACCTCACATTTGCCACAAACATCCACCTGGATTCAGGGAGGAACTGACACATGTTGGGTTAACAAGGTTAACGTGACCTCATAAAACGTGTTTTCAGCAAATAACACAATAATTCACATGCTAATAATGACAATTTCACATTAAGACAAGGACAAAATGATGAAGTGATGGTATTTTGAACAGGCGTGGCTGTAAACAGTTCAACTGTGAGGCAAAATGTGTGTTCACCCTTGAAGACCAGCCAGTGTCGGAAAAAAAATAACATTTGCTAGATATCTATACTGCTTTTCCAGAATTAAAAATAAAAAGAAAATAAAAGAATTAGGCCCCATTTGTGGTTTATAACTTGAATGTGTTAATTATCTAAAGCAGTGATTCTCCAATAGGGGTACATGTAGGCACTCCAGTGGGTACGTGAGATTTATTTAAATATATATTTAAAATAAGCAACCATTAATTAAGAATAGAATAGTTATTTAATAAATATTCAATCAAATATAAATGTAATCTCATAAACTGAATTGTATATATTCCATTTCTAAATCAGACACTGATGCTGTGTATTACATCTTCTTTTCAACCCAAAATGCTTTGCACTCGGCTGAAAAGATATTTCACAGGCAGTACATCACTAAAAAAAAAGTTTGAGAACCACTGGTCTAAAGTGGGAAAGACATGTTTTGGATGATTAGTTTCATCATTGAAAGATGAGAACGATACTTGTATTTCCATGCAGGGTCATCGTATTCAACCCGTTCAAGTGCATGGGTAGATTATACATATGCTTAACAACAATTACTCTTTCACTTACAAGAATGCATTTTAATTTTTTGAGTTACGCACTGGATCAATACCCCATATGTAAAGAAGAACAATTGACAAAGAAAACCTTTTTAGTAAGAAAAGTCTTCAGACATTTTTAGTCATTGCCAAATCTCTCATTGTATCTCAGATAAAAGCTGTTTCGAGTTATTGATTTGCTTTGGCTTGTTTTTCCACTGCAATCGTTCCCACAATCAATCCAGACAATCGTTGCTGTTTGATTGCAGTCATAAGAGCTGAGAGACTTTAAAACGTCCTGTGTATTTTGGCTCAAAGAAAAATGGCAATAAACCAAGCACTAAAAGCAACGCAGTCCACATAGTGATGCACAGAAAATAAATACTGGTGTGAAGTTACATAAGCGTGGACAGTCTCATCTTGGAGCAGAATAGTGTTAGAATTTACTCCCTTGTATTTGAAGTTAAACTGTTTTAGAGCCCCGCGAGCTGGTTTTTCCCATTTCTCCCAGTGTGTGTCCCAAAAAAAAAACTCCTTTTATTTGCCTTCCAGGTGGATCATTACAGGACGGATGACACATGAGTCACTTACCTCTCCGAGTCAACATCCGAGCAGCTGGTGAGAACCGGACCTCCTCGAGCCGACGGCATCAGTGGATTCACCGACCTTTGTTCTTTTTTTTCATCGATGAGTTTCATTGAGGGCCTTCATGAAGCCCATCCTGTGTAGTCTGGATAACAAGAACCGGATATGCTCATTGGACAGCACTGATATTTTTGATCTCCGGGCCCTTTGATTTTTGACTGTGACAAACATGTCTCTCCCCAAGCGGAGGAAAATCCGGACTTTGGCTCTGCTGTTCTGCGTCATTACATTCACGACGCTCCTGTTCAGCTACACTTTCCGGGACCCGTCGCTCTACTTCTTCAAGTACGCTTTCCGCCTGTCGGATAACTTTTTCTCCAAAGGGCCGTGCGCCTGCCGGCAGTGCATGGCGGAGGCGGAGGACGAAGGCTGGTTCGCCGAGCGCTTCAACCAGTCCGTCCACCCTCTGATGACCAGGGAGAACAGCGTCCTCTCCGATGAGACCTTTAGATGGTGGCAGGTAAGGGGAGGCGTTTGCGTTGCTTTATTACACAGGATTAAAACAAAAAGAAGAAATAAAAACATGCACATTCAGCGCCTGAGAGCAGGCGAGGTGCTGAAAGGAAAGATCATGAATAAAGAACAGAGATCACACGCTGCTGTAATGCGCCCAAGAAGTGTTTGCCTTCGCCACATCGATTGTTTCCAATCCAAAGGATCTTCAGCAGGATCAAGTTGTGAAGCAAACTCCCACGCACAATTTGCTCTCATTTCACAAGGGAGACGGTGGAAATGGAAATTGCTGTTTACTCTGCCCATCCTTTCCCAGATATATTAACAGATATTTTCCATCATAACTTGAAGCACAGGTGTATATGGGCGATACCCTCAGGTAGGTAGGTAGGTAGGTAGGTAGGTAGGTAGTAAGGAAGGAAGCTAGGTAGGTAGGAATGTAGGAAGAAAGGTAGGTAGGTAGGAAGTAGGTAGGAAGGAAGGAAGGAAAGTAGGTAGGAAGGAAGCTAGGTAGGTAGTAAGGAAGGAAGCTAGGTAGGTAGGAAGAAAGGTAGGTAGGAAGGAAGGAAAGTAGGTAGGAAGGAAGCTAGGTAGGTAGGTAGGTAGGTAGGTAGGTAGGTAGGTAGGTAGGTAGGTAGGTAGGTAGGTAGGTAGGTAGGTAGGTAGGTAGAAAGCTAGGTTGGGTAGGCAGGAATGTAGGTAGGAAGGAAGGAAAGTAGGTAGGAAGGAAGGAAGCTAGGTAGGTAGGTAGGAAGCTAGGCAGGTAGGTAGGTAGGTAGTAAGGAAGGAAGCTAGGTAGGTAGGTAGAAATGTAGGAAGAAAGGTAGGTCGGTAGGAAGAAAGCTAGGTAGGTAGGTAGGAAGGTAGATTGGTAGGTATGGAGGTAGGTAGGTAAGTAGGTATGTAGGAAGGTAGGTAGGTAGGTGGGTAGGTAGGTAGGAGGGTAGGTAGGTAGGTAGGTAGGTAGGTAGGTAGGTAGGTAGGTAGGTAGGTAGGTAGGTAGGTAGGTAGGTAGGTAGGTAGGTAGGTAGGTAGGTAGGTAGGTAGGTAGGTAGGTAGGTACTGTATTCATCCCCCAAGGGGAAATGTGTTGGTCACAGTAGCAGACACAAATAACAGGAATGAAAATAAAAAAGCTCAATATATGCATTAATTTAATAAAGAAAAAAAGTGAGAAAATGCAAATTATAAGCAGTGTATATGAAGAGAGAGAAATATTCCAAACGTACACTATTGTGCACAACAGAGGCTTTGGAGACCGAACAGAGACAGCAAACTTTATTACTCCGCTCAACATTGCCAAAGGCAGCAGACCAGCTTCATTCCTGCAATTCTTACCTTTCACAATAAAAGCCTGAGAAATATAGCCTCCATTGCGTAACTGTTTATCAGAGGGGCTTCAGATATACTCAGAGCAAAAAGGCAACTCAATAAAAAAGAGCTGACATTAGGCTCTACAACAGTTTACCTCAGGAAGACTGAGGGTCATCGTCTATAGACTTCTAAACAACCAGAGGAGTCGCCCCTGATGGCCAATAGAAAGACTTCCCTCTGCAGCCTGGTGTGAATAGGTTTGATTTGACATATTCTCAGGCGAGTATTTCAACTTTTTTGTGTTATTCATCAAGCACCCGGTGTGTGAAAGCCTTCATGCATTCATACTAGATGTGGAGCTACAGATCCAGCATGGGATTAGTTTATTTTAGCATAAATATCTGTCCAAGTGGGAACAAAACACACTTAGCAGCATGTATAAATCTGCCTAATTAACCTGATTAATGCATACAAAGACAGAAAAGTTAAATATTTATTGTCCCGACACTTTCTGGAGTCTGCTGGTTGCCTTGTAAAACTCGTAGTGACTGCAAAACTCAAGATTGTTTTTTTATAAATATAATTTATTGATGAGTATGCACAATATGATATACAGGGATCAGAGAACAATTATTTAACAAGTTATTTTGTTATCTTCAAGAAAATAACCAGAAAGTAAAGCAAACAAACAAAGTAAAGTAAAAAATAAGAGGAAATACAAATAATCATGAAAGTAAAAAAAAAAATGAATCAAACAAATTACATTTAAACTATGTTTTAAAGTAAATATGTTGCATGTATTTTCAGCATCTGCTTTGCAAGTTATTGACATTATAAAAATGCATTTCCACTGCATTTTCCTACATTTGTCCAGGGATCATAAAACACTACCAACATAATAAAGAATCCAAAATGATTAGACACAATAGCCGTTAAGGTGTTTTACGGCAGCTTGTTTAAAACCATTGTTTATGTAAATTGAATTCACATCACACGTCAGCTGTGTAACTTATTAGCCTTAATTTAATTCTATATATATATACTGTCTGTTCGTCCCATTATTAGAGAACAGCTCTCTGAATTAGAAAAAGCCTATTCACAAAATTGATGTCACACAATTATCCTACCTTTTGCCTGGAAGGCATCCAGGGCCTCAGGCGCTCCCACATTCGCCTCACACCGCGTCCAATTAGAGGCGAGAATAGAAAAATTACTGCAAGGTTGCCTCCTGTCACTGCTCATTTCAGGAAACGCTTCTCACCGGGAGCCTGATGAGGCAGGCGTCACGTCTCAACGGCAGCCCGGGGCCAGATGGTTGGGGCTGCGCTGCTGCGAGGCAAGGGCGTGACCTCCAGGTGGACCCGGGTTCGAGCCTCCGATGGGACATTTCAAATTAGGCAGAAGATGTGTTATGCAATCTTGTTTTTGGGATGATTTATGCTAAAGATTAAAAGTATTTTTTCTATTTCTATGAATAAATAAAAAAATATTTTTCTATAAATTATATCCTATTGACCATAATTAATGCGTAATAAAATCCTAAAAACCTCCCTCAGCATTGCATCGTCAGGGCGAAAACCCCTTCACAGTCATCCTTAAAGCGTGAGTCATTAAAACTCGTGAGCGACTGCAGAACATTCTGTATCCGCTCAGTGTTTCCAGCCGCCGCGGCACAATATACATCACGGCCTACAGTGCACACACATCCCAGCATTTATTTTCTGTCTCTCCGAGTTCAAAGCCACCAGAAGAAGGCCATGCCAAAAGAGCCCCCGCAGACGGAGCGCTAAGCCGCCCCCGAGGTTATTTCAGAAATGCGCTCGGTGTCTCGGGCTCCGCTGCCCTTGTTCAATCACTTCAACTTAAAGTGGCCCCGGAGCCGTGGCTCTCTCTCTCTCTCTCTCCCTCTCTCTCTCTCTCTCTCTCTCTGAGGTCTGTCTCTGCTGTGTCACCAGTGGCTGCAGTCGGAGAGGCAGCCGGCCAACTTCACTGAAGTGGTGGAGGAGCTGTTCCAGGTCGTCCCCGACGAGGTGCTGTACATGGACGCCGGCCCCAAGCGCTGCAGGACCTGCGCCGTGGTGGGGAACTCCGGGAACCTGAAGGGGGCGCAGTACGGCGACCTCATCGACTCGTGTGATTTCGTCATCAGGTCGGTGAACACCTCGGCCTCCGGCGGGATTTTGAGAATATCGCAGTCACAAACTTTCGACTGTGACATGATCTGTCTTTTTTAAGGTTTTTTTAAGGGGGATTTGAGCTTCTTACAACTTGTCTGTCAGTGATGACCATTGTTCACCAAAGTAAATGCTGAGGTCTTTTTATACGACAATTTAACCCTTTATAGGGCACTCATTGAAATATTTTGAGAGGAAGTTACCATATATGGTTACTTGCACGATAAAGGGCTTTGAAAGGTTGTGAATAAACCAATAATTTAGCGAGATTATCTAATCCACTTTGGTTGGAGGTGAAACTGAAAAGGTGCAACCCCCCCCCCCCCCCCTCCAAATATATTGGTAACACTGCCTTTGAGGATGCTGTTGTTTTTGTGTTTTATTTTTCAAGGGTCATTGTGAATTGTTGAATTATTCAATGTTATCCGTGTGGAGAAGGCTTTGAACTTCAGAGCATCACTCAGGGAGATTTACCCCCCAAAAAAACACAATTGCACATTTACATGAATACAGAAAGAAATTGAGAAATCTCAGTGAGAAATGTCTGTGGTCGGGGTTGACCTCAGCATTTCTAAAATCCTGGCTATGGTCAAAGGAAAACAAGTGTGTGTGCACAACTACCTTGGACCTTGGACTGAAACTCTGTAAATGCAACTACTGATTATTGCTGATGAGATTATTTGATTAATCATTAATATATATTCAATGGCAGCCCTTTGATATTCAGTTTACTGTCTCAAAATGGTGAAAAACAACAAATATTAACATTTAAGATGGATTTTTGTGGTGTTTTTTGGCTTTAATTAGAATTAATAGACCTGAATTAGAGAGGGGGGGGGGGGAACGGCGTGCAACAATGTTATGCATGTTGTCACAGTGCATGCATCATAACCACTAATCCACCTGATACACAGCTTTCCTTCTTCATTCTCTAGCTCGGACGTTTTAGGTGGTTTTATTTCCTCCATCTCCTGCAGCACTTACCGGTTCTAAAAAGAGAAATATGAGAACAAATCAACTGCAACGTTTCCAACACATTATGTGCATCCAGCAATGCTCAGTTGTGTTTCTTGATTATTTAATTGAGAGGCAGACAAACACTAAACAAATATGTTTAATCTTTAACATCCCCGTCTCTCTCCCACATTGATTTCTGCTCTCAGACATCCACACATCCTCGTTCTGGGCTCGATAGAAGAAAGAAGAAGAAAAAAATGAGAAAACGATCTTGACAAAGAAACATAAAAAAAAAAAAACGAGCGAGTTTGAGTATTCAAATGTTTATTCAGGGGCTCGGGGGGGCGGGGGAACCGGAGAGGAGTTTGCAGCTCCCTGTAATCTGTTACACCAATTGCAGCTCTGCAGAGGAGGGATTGGAAAAGATGGAAAACACGACAAGGGGGTTTTGTTTGGAGGGGTTGGGGTTGAGGGTAGATCTGCCGGCTTCATGACAAAATTAAGCTCATTTGGACGTCAAAGGGTAAACAAGCAGACTTTCATCCAATATCTCCAAGTCACAGATTTGTGTCTCGCCTGTCATCTCGCAGGTTCAGTCTGAATAAATACTGATCTGCAGGGGTGGAATATGCAAATTCCTAAAGAGAGGATCGGTATTGTTTCTTTGACTATTATATAACAATGTTGTCGTCACTGTGAGAGAATGAACTGCTCACATTATTTCTGCACAGAGTGGATGATGTAAATGTTTGAAGATGCTCATCGTCAGCAATAGAAAATACTCAATTTTAAGCTCATGTATTAATGACAGTGATTGGCTATCAGTTTAGAGAGGACATGGGAGTGTGTACAGAGAGAGAACACCAGTGGCTTTCAGATACCCACAATGCAATTTGCCCAGATCCTTCTAAAGCCTCCTTTTTAGACCATTATGAATATTAAAAGGCATCGGCCTATCGGCTAAAGCCTCTTTGTTTGCTCAGCAGATTGCAGTGGTGAAATAGATTTGAATCATAAAGAGAGCCTTTTCATCCGCCTGACAAAAATAAGCCGGATCTATTTTTCATAATGATGTTTCAATATTGTTTGAAGCACTAATAATAAAAAGAAAAGTCATCATAAATTAGATTTGGATCCCGCTTCTTGTTCTTCTGAGACGTAATAATTGACGAGCCGATGCATTCTTTTTGGACATCTTATCGGAGGGAAACTTAAAAGTACTCACCGTAAGCATTTCCAGTTTGAATGTGATTGCAGATAAAACAAAAAAAAATAAAGTTGATTTGACACATTGATGCTTTTATCTATTAAATGTGAAGATATGTTCGGCTAACGTTGTGGAGTTGAAGACACAGATAGTGGATTCACACTTCATCTCTCCTGGAGTTCGGACACAGAGGAGATAAGGGAAAAACATTTGGCCTAAACAACAAACAGAAACTGGCGCTTGTCTCGCTTCGTGATCAATTAAGTGCAACTTCAAGATGAGGGGCATAATAAAAATATAATTGTGGTGTAAATATGACGTGAATAACACAAGTATGTGAGTGTTTGTCCGCACACTAAATATTTCTACTACTTGTAGGTGTCACATATAATAATTATAATAACTGGGATAATGTAAAAAGTGTTACTTTCGTTAAGGGAAACTCAAATGAAAGTTATTTTTCACAATGAATAAACTTTGACGACGGGAATTTGGATGAAATATATTATATTTTTTTCATGTGAAAGTAAAAACATCCTCCACCACCCAAATCCTTTATTGGCCCGTCACACGAGTCACATCATTTCACTAATGTAAGATAATAATGTAAGAAAATAAATATCGGCCAAACCATTACAATCTGGTATGATCATAATTGAATCATACGTGGTCAGAAAAGTCCACTTCTGGTGGCGGTCCTGGTGATGTATGGGTGGACTTTAAATATATATTTTTTTTTACCCAAGCCACAATCTTTTCCACAACCTAACCAAGTTGTTTCAATTTTTAATTTTATTTTGAAAGGACAGCGTATACATGTTTCTCGTGGAAACTGAAAACTAGGGTGTCGTGGTTTGACGTGTGTACCACTGTGAGAACACACACATGAACTGAACAGGCATTAAATTACTATAATGGGCAGTAATGTCAGACGCCGACTGAAAGCTCAACTGTAATTGCATTGTGGGATTGTTTTGCAGAAAGTTGAGCTTTCCCCACTCCATTGTGTGAATGTCAAAGGTGTTGTTTTACTTTTGCCTGACACAATGGCGGAAGGCGGGGGTTAAAGCATCACAATCAGGGCCTACGTCGACACTGATTACAGTAGTTTGAGTCGTCTGAGGGAATAAAGGTGTGGGAGCCTGTCACTTCAGCCTAAGTGCTTTTTTTTTTTTCTTTCTCCGAGTGACGGGCAATTCTTTTAAGATTGATGACGAACGGGCTTCACGATGATGCGGCCGACACGGAGATCTTATCGGCAGAGTAACCCGAGCGCCGCTTAGATATCCCAAAGCAAATTACAGCGTGGCTTTGTCAACCCGCTGTGACACGCTGCCTCCGTGCAAAAGCCACATTACTGCACTTATCTCCACCCGCCCGGCCCCCGCTGCGACAGCCGCACGCCATTGTCTACCGATTCAATTATGGGATGGCAGGAGACGAGAGTTATGCTTTGCCATTAGCGCAAGAGTTTCCTGCAGGAGCACAGTGTAAATATGCAGCTTTCTTTTTTCTTTTTTTTTTTTGTTCGAGCCAGCCTGAGCGTCGCATTCCATAGCCTGCTGAGCCGAGAGGTCGCCCTAACCCACGCCCTAAAACAAGCAGGGGAACAATGAGGCGAAAACATATTTACGTTATATTTCACTCAAAGTCTGGCCACAACGCTTGAGGTCAGCTCTCAGTCCAGAATACACAAAGAAAGTTTATTTGTAGAGCACATTTCAACAATGAGGCGATTCAGAGTGCTTCACATCAAACCTTTAAACGCATCAAAACATACCAAAAAAAATAAAAAAACAGTCAAAAAGCCAAAAAATACTAAATTTTATAAAAGCCGCAGTGCAGTTTAAGAAATAAAATGCAGTAGTGAGATGCAGAAGTTGATTAATATCCTTGAATCTGGTTCAATTAAAGGCAACAGCAAATAGAAAGGTCTTAAGTCTGGATTTAAAGGAGCTGAGGGTCTCTGGGGGTCTCTGAGTGTGTCTGGGGGTCTCTGAGGGTCCCTGGGGGTCTCTGAGGGTTTCTGGGGGTCTCTGATGGTCTCTGAGGGTCTCTGGGGGTATCAGGGGGTCGCTCAGGGTCTCTGGGGGTCTCTGAGGGTCTCGGCAGACCTGCAGCTTTCAGGGACCTTGTTCCAGATATGTAGAGCAGAAAAGCTGCCTCTCCGTGTTCAGACTCTTGGACCAGGAAGTAGACCCGTCCCAGGCGACCTGAGGGGTCGGGATGGTTCAGAATACATGTTTAATAAAATGCTGTCCAAAAAAAATCCAGGAAAATAAGAATTAACATATTGCGCAATCACTGGCCTCTCTCTTGCAGAGTACCTGATAACCTCTGATCACACCATGTGGAGAGGAGGAGGAGGCTCTCTCGGTTGTGTGATTGTCTCATCGTTCATATTTACTCTGTTGAATTGAGGATCAGACAAGCTTATATCCTATGCCGTGATGTAAGCCCCTGCAAAGGGAAACTTCATTAAGATGGATCTTAAAGCCAGCAGGTGTAATAAATAGGAAGGCACATCATATTACTGTGACTCAAAAACAAAATCCCGGTTTGGAAATTGCCTCTGAAGTTGTGAGATTTCCACACGACTCTCCGGCGTCGGCTGTAACTGGTAATCGTGAGCTTTAAACCCGTCGACAAGATTCAGAAAATTACCTTTTTCTTTATCGTTTTGCCCTGTGAGTGTGTTATTACACCAGAACAACCCTCACAAGGGCCTCTTACCCATCAGCCACCTCTGCCCGGGGACACATAGGTTGCACTTTATGTTGGTAATCAGAGCCTTAAAGCTTGTTTTTGCATTATACCTCCTTGTGTTGTTGTTGTTGTTTCATTATTACAACGCTACTGCAATAGTGCTTTTAAAGCTCCATCATTACTAAGAATTTCCAATTAAGACTTCATTTTCGCATGCGCTCAATCCACTCTGCAATCAATCCGGCCCTGCGCTCGGCGAGCCCATTCGTTATTGTGACGCAAATAACGAATGCAGTTCAGGGGCTTGATTGCCACTCGGGCTCCGAATGAGTGAGTGTCAGAGCCCTGCGAGGGACTTAAGGGCATCAATCAGATGCTTATTTTTGTGACTTGAATTTAGATGCCTGCTGTTTGTGTTTGTACGCTGTTTGCACGGTCTAGACTTGTGGTTCTCAACCTTTCTTTAGTGATGTGCCCCCTGTGAAATATTTAGTTTCAGTCAAGTGCCCCATAACCAATGCAATGCCATCCGTGTGTGATTTAATATATAAAATTAATTAATTAAAAATTAATTTCAGTTTATGAGCTTACACTTATATTTTATTGAATATTTATTAAATAACCAATTAATGGATGCTTATTTTAAATATGTATTTAAATAAATCTCACTGGAGTGCCTACACGTACCCCTATTTGAGAATCACTGCTTAATTACAATAATTAACACATTCGAGTTATAAACCACAAATGGGGCCTGTGGGCAACTTGCACAGAGCAATATATTACAATATTACATGTATTAAATGACTTTTGAATGGATGCTAATTTTAAATATATATATTTTTTAAATCTCACATACCCCCAGACATACTTGTACCCCCAATTGAGAACCACTGGTCCAGATTGTAGCTTATCTCCTTGTATGAAGGCCCTCGTAAAGAGCATTTTTATTTCTTCATATTGTTGACGGGTTGGGGAACAGACTGAAATGTTTTGTGTGCATTTATCAGAATGTTTTCAAGCCACACAAAAAAGAAAAACCTTGACATTCATGGCAGTGACGGATTCATTCTGCAGGAAATGAAAGCCGCCATGATTATTTCAACTGTTTTCCAATGTGGCGAGCTGGATGCCAAGGGGTTAACAGGGGTCATATTTACCCATGCCATGAGACTTCATCCTTAGTTTACTGGACACATGTATTGCATGTATTGCTATCGTGCTGGGATAATTGTGTGTATTCACTGTGATGGAGAGTGCCAGTCGCTGGTTTGGAAATGGTTTTGTTAGATGTGTGACGCTGAAGGACGAGACAGCGGAGCTGGATTAATGTGAACAATCTGCAAACGCATTTAAAAGTTGTTGAAAGGCGGGCTGGCTTTATTAATTCTGGCTGCTTTTGATAAAAGCAAAATTCCCCAAAAAATGTTTTGCTTAATCAAACTGCACCGAATAGATTTGGCTTTCCGGTTATTGAAAGAATACAATAAACCATCGAGAATTAATTTAAAATGCTGCTGCCCGAGTATTAACTAAGACCAGAAGGAGAGCACATGCCTATTGTGAAGTCTGTACACCGGTTACCGGGTAGTTTTGAATTTGAATTGGATTATTTCTTGAACATTCACTAAAGCATTAGAAATGCTTTAAAATAAAGTTTTTCACAATTTTTGAGACGTTTTATGCTGCTCGAGTATTAAGTGAATAGCCTATTGTGAAGTCTGTACACCGGTTACCGGGTAGTTTCATATTGATTTTAAAGTTATGAGTGTATTAGTCACTGCATGGCCTTGCACCAGACGACCTCTCAGAAAGGCTTTTAGTTTATGGACCAGTTGGTTTATGTCCCCTCACATCCAATGTTCCACAAAGGATCTGAGAGCAGCTGAAAAGAAAGTAAAAATCCATCCATTCAGTCAGTGTTTTATCATTTTATGTTTTTTTATCATTATTGCTGATTATTACATCACATTTTTATGTTTTTATGATATTGTTTCCAAAGGATTTCTTATTTAATTTCTTGCCAATTGGACTTTTTCACTGTTTTACTTATATAACTTTTGGTTTTTAGTTATTTATGTTTCTTAACTTAATTTGGTGTGCAGTGGTGTCCTCCTCTTCACTGGGGTTTTATGTCTTCATGTCTTGTACTCATTTGCCAAGCACTTTGAATTGCATTTGATTAGTTTGAAAATAGCTATTTAAATAAGATTTCTTTGATTGATTGGTTTTTAAAAATGTAGCCTTAAAGACGTAGCTACGTAGCCTCTGACACTGTGAAGGGAAGAGATGCACTGCATTGAACCTTTAGAAGAGAGCGCTGTCGCTTTAAGAGAGCAGAGAGACACGCCCACCTTCAATAAAGACACGCCCACATTATATAAAGACACGCCTACCTTTAATAACATCTTTGAGCAGCATGAAGCTACATAAGGACCCACGAAACTCAGACAAAAGCAACACAATGAAAATACCGTAAAGTTATAAAGGGTTAAGACACGTCCGCATCGGCTTCTCTTCTCAGATCTGGAGGTGCATCCTGGGTTTACTCTCCTGACTCCACTATTAGAGCAAGAATTGGTATTTACCTAAAAGGCTGCAGGTATTTCAACAGGCCACACTTGTAGATTGGGTGGATAATGTCAGCGGTGGTTTCGGGCTAAATGCGACCCCTCTAAAGCTAACAGGCAGAGCACCACGCTGTTCTCAAAGCAACCTCGAGTGCCACATTCGCTTCGTATTGGTCCTTTTAATTTGGGAGCCCGGAGCTGTAAAGGCCCACCTGAGCCGCGGTGCCTTCATCTCATTTGGTGGTGTTGCCTCATCCAGGCCCCACTGCCTCACCGACCTCATAGAAAATGTACAGCGTGTTCATTCCTCGTGATGATTGTTAGTCAGCTGGAACCGCATAGGCATTTTGAAAACGTACACACACACACACACTTCACACAGAGGGCAGCGAACTGGTGAAGAAACGAGACAGTGCTGCAATACCACTGACCTTTCAAGTGTTGGATGGCTATTACGAGCCGCGTGATCCGGCTGCACATTGAAGTGTGGGTTCAGCTTTGAGCACGCGGAGGACAAATGAATAATTATTAGACGAATAAGTCTCAACTGCCTGCTGGCAGACAAACAGCCTCGACATTAAAGATGCCATTCATCGTGTATCAGCGGCGCAGTCTTACCTTTTCAAGAAAACAGAAAAACAGATGAGATTTCAGCACCAGTCTGATGGAGACCTTTTAGAGAGTTTAAGTTGTTGTTGGTGTTGTTGTTGTTGTTGTTGTCATTCTGTGCCATTATGTTTGACAGGAGATGCCCTGACAACCTCTCTGTCAAAGGATGCTCCAAAAGCCAGAATAATATCCCACTCGTCTTGATTATCGTCATATTCTGAATAATAATGGAGCGTGAGCGTGCATGTAAACGTAGTCATTGTTAGTGGAGGAGGTGTTGTTGTTTTTGTGGCTGACTGGAGGGCAGTAAGGTTATCAGTGGGTGCTCACAGTAGCAGCATGCGTTGAATACAACCTGACGTGACATTTCAGTTGAATTTGAATTGGATTATTTCTTGAACATTCACTAGAGCATTAAAAATGCTTTAAAATAAAGTGTTTTCACAATTTGTGAGACATTTTTCCTCCTTAAGGGCTCCCCTGTAATTTGAAAGCTGTTTTCTATTATCTGTACATAGCGAAGCACCGCGAGGCCAAATCGACCAGGAATGGCATAGACACCCCAGCAGCAGCCCATAATTAGGCTGAGCAGTGACACGTTGATGTGGAATCCAATAAAGCAGGGGTATTCAACTAAAATTCCGCGAGGTCCAGTTCGAGAGAATTTCCTCATGCAAAGGTCCGGAACATCCCAATAATGTCAAATTTGTGCTATGATTTTGTGCCATATGTATTGAAGTAGCCAACAGTTGTATTAACGTCTATATGTAGTCAACAACTGACTGTAAAATAAATAAAGTTCAATTAATTAACATCTAAACAATATTTAATATTACAGATTTCCTTGAATAATTATAAATAATACATACTCTAATAATACATAAATTATCATATCTTATTTCAAGGCAAATAAAGGCTGGATTTAAAACAGAAAGCTTTTGAAAAACATGACTATATAAATTAAATTAAATAAATCATGTTAGAAAGATTAATTTAACTGAATTGTCTTGCAGCTTCAAATTCAGTTTATTCGGGCATCTAGTGATGTCAATCCAAAGAGCCAATATATTATATCCTTGTTTTCAAAAAAGATAAATGTGTTTGCATGGACTTCATCTGTGGTTATTAACCCACTTGTTTCAGCTCATTTCTCCTCTCTGTTAACATTATTGTTGGTCAGTTAATTAAGGTCCGTTTGCTCTAAAGATCTGGTTGTGGGAATAATACACATTTAAGTCTGTCCATTCCTGGTTCAAGGCTCTGGTTAAGATGTCCACATTTCTCTTTTGGAGCGCCAAGTGAAATAACTTCTCTGACTCACGTACTTTTCAAACTATCAGGTCTCTCCCGTCGCTCCCGTGTGTGCGAACGTCTTACTCGAGTCGAGGGCGGGGCTTAACGCAATACACACATGTGATTGGTCGAGTAGGATCAAGTGACAGGATTTTCAAGGCGTGTGATTGGTCGGAGTGTTTCCTGGACCGCTGAACGAGAGCCGTAAAGGCAGGAAAAGCTGCGCCGGTGAAATAGAAGCGATCCACCAACAGTTAATAATTTGGTAATAATAATTGGTTTTCGGTCCAGGGTCCAGAGACAGCGGCGTTTGGGTCCGGACCCGGACCGCGGTCCGCCAGTTAGTGACCCATGCAATAAAGGGTTAAAGTACCTGCCTCCGTGATGTCTCATTAATGCATGTTCTTCCTTCATCTGAAGTGATGGCAGTGATGTTTTTTTCGGTGGAGTCAAACAGTGCAGCTGTTCAATCAACGCTGTAAAACTTTGCTCATTTCAATCCGCTGATTGATGCAGAAAGTTACTCGTGGCCTCCCTGCAGGCCTGCAGCCCTGCAGCCCTGCAGCCTTGCAGCCCTGCAGCCATGCAGCCATGCAGCCATGCAGCTCTGCAGCCCTGCAGCCTTGCAGCCCTGCAGCCATGCAGCCATGCAGCTCTGCAGCCTTGCAGCCCTGCAGCCTTGCAGCCCTGCAGCCCTGCAGCCCTGCAGCCATGCAGCTCTGCAGCCTTGCAGCCCTGCAGCCTTGCAGCCCTGCAGCCATGCAGCCCTGCAGCCTTGCAGCCCTGCAGCCATGCAGCCCTGCGACAATTCACTTGTCAATTTATCTGTCAGCGGTAAAAAAAAATAAAAGACCTCCACTCTGACTTTCCCTGAGCCATCTGCTCTGGTTTCATGCTTTCCCTGGAAAGGTGCTCCAGACCCTTTATGATTTTTTTCACATCTATTATCACAGAGAGCTACGTCAAAATCTTTGATATGCACAACATATTGATCCCGATCATTCCACTTCATGTTCCAAATCATTCTCCGTCTCACATTCCTGCGCTATTTGTAAATTCCGGGCAAAAAGCCTTGTTTTTCTTTTCCTGCTCACGAGCAGGAACCCTCCTTCTCTGGCTTTTCAAACGCTCAATACATCTGCCCCAGTTTGTTTCGAGCCCATCTGGTACGCGTTTCCAGCGCCAGGGACGAGTTACAGCACAAGTTGAATATTGATTAGACCAATCTGAAATATTCGCCGCCTTAGAACAGTTGACACCGCACGCCCCCACAAGATTAAGTGGAGGACCAGCCCACTGAATCCACTTAACAACCAGAGTTAACTCCTCCAGTGCCCTGACAGGCTCGCGTTTGAATAGCATTGACCTCTGCAGTGAGTAATGGCGGGAGCTGCTGCAGCTCGATTTGGTTTGGTCGTAAGTCTCAGTCGAAGAAAACGATGTGACGTTGCAGCAGGATGTCTCTGAATGTGCTCCGGATGCCGTCTGTGCTTTTTCAATGGTCATTATTGCCTCCTCCTAAATCCTGACAGTTTCCTGCTGCTGGGGCATCAGGAAGTCCGGGAAGAGTCCCGAAAAAGTTTTTATTTTTTTTACATTTCTGATGTCAGTGGCCCTCTTTTATCTTGAGAACCGTTCATTCCATCTACTTCACACTCTGCGGGTGGATTGCTGGAGACTTTAAAATATATGCAGTGTGGAAGTCGGTGCAATGTGGACATGCGACACGTTCAATATTAATATATTTCGAAGAAAGAAAAAAAAAGCAGTGGCGTTCTGAGCAACAGCGGGGGGTTTGCAGGGGGGCGGGGCTTCAGGGCCCTGAGGACTGAGTCGAGCATGTGTGTGTGTGTGGTGTCACACTGGATGGGCAGGTAATAAAGTGGAAGACCGACATCGTGCATTAGACCTCTTTCCTTCCCGCGGCCTCGAGGGAGCTGGTGACACAGTTTATCTCCTCTTGATCACCGCTCAGCAGCGAGAGACTCCTTCAAAGATATAAACTGAAACTGTGGACTTTTGTTTGTCTTGAAACGTGCTCTCCGTGAGACGTTTATACGGATGACGTGTCGGGCCTGATGTGTCGTGTTTTCTGCTGTGTGGACACCAGAACAATCAGCTGCTAGCTGCCTCAGTGGCCAAATAAAGAATGTGCTGCAGGAGTGATGAATCCTGCACATTATGCCGTTTGATATGTGGCGGCGTGCTCCTCTGCCCTCGCCGCGGCGCTTTTTCATCTGCCCCGGACGTCAGGGATCCATTTGGCGGGCAATTCCTAAATTCCCAGAAGCTACAGTTACCATTTCGAGAGAAATCCACCATTGTAGTCCTGTCGAAAGCTGTTCTTTTTTATTGAGGTATTGCGCCATAAAAGCTCTTGCCAATACGTCCCTTCTTCCATACATTGCAGTTTTTATTCTATACAAAGCAACACGCTGCAGTGGAAAAACCCTTTCCTATGAGATATGTCTCGTAGTCATGGACTTCTTATTGCCTTTATACGAGCACTGTGATTAAATAAGTCCAGTATTAAAAGCATTATAAAAGAAACAATTTGATTTACCAACAGATGTTGTGGTCATTTCAGATATTTCTGTGTGATCCCCCTGTAAATGCAGGTTAAATAACCACCCCAGTCCGAGGATTGAAGGGGTTGCAAATTGACGATGCATTCCCAACTTGATTGATGACATACAACCCTACATTTCTTATTATTAATATTTAAAGTAACAAAGTGGTCTATCTTATGGCGTAAGAGCTGCAACAAGTTTTTTTTCAGCGTTAGCATGAAGCACAAAAGTTAAGTTCCATTTCCTCCAAAACCATCATCCATTAAAATCTCATTTCACGTTGATTTCCTTCGTCCAAGACTTGTCTTTCAGCTTCAGATTTCCATCCCAATGCAGGAGGTCGTCGGCATTCCCAACCCAGGAGGCGACATGTTTTTAAAATAGCCACACAAAAAAAAAAAAAAATCTCATCATCAGCTGTGAGCTAGCCCGGACACAAAGTGCCTCTTGCAGGAGGTTGTTTGTAATTCCTGACAGGCACAGGCTGGAAAATGTCAAGTTGTTATATATCTGTCATCTCAATCAGTAATGAGGAGCGTGGTGCTGCCCAGACCGATGACGCCACTCGCATGGTTTCTCTTCTCTGTGTCACTGACCGACACCGACTGCCACTGTCAAACCATTGTGTGTCGCCGCCAATTACTGCTCCGGAGTGTGTATTGTTGGACATAATAATAGGGACACCTCGCCTAGCTGGCCAAGCGGTAATTGGCGAGCTGTAAATGGACACGGGATTGTTCTGAATTGCTGTTCGGACGCCCAAAACGTGTTGAAGGGGGAACGCATTGTGCTCCTCGTCTTTGTATTTTTGTTTTTTCTCTCTCAACAATTGTCGGTTTAGCGTGTCCTCTGTGCCATGTGGATTAGTCCGGCCCAACAAAAAGCCAAGTGTTTCCTATCTCTGAAAACATGTGGGGGAAATAAACCTCAATTTGAACTGTCCCGGAAAGGATAAATATAGAGTATTAAAAAAATGAAAAATAAAACCTCTGCTTCCTCGTCCCTGCAGAATGAACCAGGCGCCCACCGCTGGTTTTGAAGAGGACGTGGGCGCCAGAACCACGCATCATGTCATGTATCCAGAAAGCGCCATAGACCTGGACAACACCACCAGCCTGGTGCTGATCCCCTTCAAGACTCTGGACCTGCAGTGGATCATTAGCGCGCTGACCACGGGCACCATTAAACAGTAAGGGTACTTATTGCATGTTAAGGCTGCACTAATCAGTATTTTTATACGAATTATGGATCAAATGGATGTGTGATGCGAGAGGGGATGAATCCACAGAGAATTATCACCCGAGTCGGCAGCTCCTCTCAGCCCAACAGAGCTTTTTAGCGTCTTTCGGCTCATTATTTTTGA
Source organism: Cottus gobio (assembly GCA_023566465.1). NCBI lineage: Eukaryota > Metazoa > Chordata > Actinopteri > Perciformes > Cottidae > Cottus > Cottus gobio. Next base: position 4,179,479 of record CM042231.1, read on the forward strand.
TTTTTCATTCCGGATGGTTTTCCCATTGAAGGAGACTTTTCCTTCACAGGACAAGGCTCACATGTCCCAGGAACATGTGGACCAGAGAACAAGTTCATAGCTCATTATTTATGTTTTAATCATGTTTTATTGACGATTCCCTAATTTTTCACCCAATTTTGAGCCTTTTTTCAGGGTCCCCCCATGAAACCTGTTTTTAGTTTTATGAGAAGTTTGATAGGGTAAAATAAAAGAAGAGTACTTCAATTTGCCTTGTGGTGTTGTATTTTAATATATTTTGATGAGAAGTATATTTTATCAGGTACATTATATCAGGTGACGTTAGTGTCCTAGGGATAAAGAGAATGAGGCTCAATGAAAGGACACGACCGGCTGTAAGCTCCTCTGAGCAAAAACAAATGTCACGCCTGTGTGCGATAAGAGACGTACTTCTTAACATTAGGGTGTATAATGCAGTGTGTAGCATAAGGCCGCGGACGCACAATAAGCCTTATTCATATTCCTTCCCCCTAAAATGTAGAGGAATTAGCTGGACTTTTATATTGTACAGCACATGTCCCCAAACGGCATTAAACCTCTGTATAATCTTTGAATTTTAATGAGACACAGTCAGTGCTGCGATGGCAATGGCCTTGATAAAAAAAAAAGACAATTTAAAACATACTTTAATTGGAAACATTTGTCTGGATTGTATCTTGCAGTGTAATTATTACTTTTCATTTCGGCCATTAGTGTGCCGTCCCTTTGCGCTGCACAGGCGAGGTGGAGTCGACTTTGTTTGACTGTTTTCACAGCTTCTTTCTTCATGAAAACGCCACAGACGCAGGTTTTCGCCTGTGAAAATGTGTATGTGCAAACTGAATGTGGACACAAAGGAGCCTCTCCCACCTCCGTGTTGTAACTGCAGCGTCTCCAACACCCCGGAACGACCAACACGGCGGCGCCGCATCCCCTCGTGTGATGAGCGGTGCAAAATGGAGAAGAAAAGAATGTGTCGCTGTGAAGACACCAGGCATTAATTTTAGACATTAAATCAAATTGATGGACGCTCGTACTGTGAATGTGCATGTGATACTAGTGATTACAAATAACGAGAGTTGTGTTTTGCATAAAAACTAATTATGGCCTTTGAATCGCCTTGAAAATCACTCACATTTTTGTTTTTTTCTTGTGTTGCAGCACATACACACCTGTCACGTCCAGAATAAAGGCAAACAAAGACAAGGTGAGTCATGCAGAGGGCTTCACACGTACACCGGCATGGGACAAGTACATTTACTCGAGTACTGTACTTGATCATTTAGAGGTACTTGTTATTCTTACTACACTACATGTATTTGATAACTACTAGTTAATCTTCAGATTAAGATTTTACACACGAATCATGGGAGGAACTTTGAGAATATGATGCCGTGCAACCAATGGATAGCTAACGTTGAGTAATATTATCCAATAAATCAATGTATTATTAACAGTAGACTCTTGAGAGAGCGTTTCTGCATATTGAGTACTCTTACTTTGCTACTTTAGTACATTTTGCAGGTCACACTAACTACTTATGTACTTTTTTTCATGTACTTTTACTCATGTGACATTTTTGAAGGACGTCTACTAGTAACAGACTTTTTAGATTGTAATATTTGTACTATTACTTGAGAGGAGTTGTGTACTTTCACCACTGTGTACTTTCACCACTGTGTTTTCTAAATTATTAGTATTTTCACTAAGAATCGGCATGTAAAAAACCAGAGTGTCATACTGTTAGTGCTATAGAACAGTGCCATACTACTCACATGGCATTTTTCACCTAAACAAGATACAATACAGTTAAAAATGTAACTTGAAAATCTTTTTCTCCTGTTTCGCTAAATAAAAAATGGGCAAAAAAAATGTAACAAAATCCGTGCATCTTTTTCTGCAGGTGTTGATTTACAATCCAACGTTTGTTAAATACGTCTACGAGTCTTGGCTCGAAGGTCACGGACGATATCCTTCCACTGGCTTCCTCAGCTTGATGCTGGCTGTCCACGTATGTGATGAAGTAAGTTGAGCCACTGCGACCTTGACAAACAATACTTGAATTTCCTCAATTCATCACTTTCGGAATACTGCAGTGTGTTTGGAAAAAATAATGAATCTGAACTGAATTCAACACAATCCAGTGCATTGGCTTGTGTGGATGATTTTATTAAATTATTTCGTTCCACGTCTCTTCCAGGTCACCGTGTTCGGATTCGGTGCAGACCAGTACGGAAACTGGCACCACTACTGGGAGGAGAACAGTTTGGCCGGAGCTTTCCGACACACGGGCGTCCATGATGGAGATCACGAATACAACGTCACCCTGCAGCTGGCGGACAAGCGCAAAATCCAAATGTTCCGAGGCAGATGATGCCGAGCGGCGAGGACGACCACCGAACAAAAACCTCAGCAGCCTTTCAGATGGTTTTTCTCATGCTGGGACAAAAAAAGCGCTTTTGTCACAAATTCAAATAAAACTCTTCTGGTCCGTCCAGTTTTCCTTTTGTCACCTGATTCAAATGCTCTGGCAAAACCAACAGAGCTTCAGTCCCCATGACCGGCCATGAACGAGACATACGCCCTTTGTTCGCCCCTATGGAAACATGTTGCTTGTAATTATAGTTTGACTATAATGGGTCTCTTTAAATCCAGTCCAGAATCAGCCCCAAATGACAGATTTCACCATAATGTGACGCCCAAATCACCCCCACCTCCACTTAAAAATGGGAAATTGTCAAAAATGTCATATTTCATTTATTCGTTGATTTGTTCTATTATATTTCTGTGAATTTTATTTCTTAACATTATGATCAGAAATGATGGCACTGCAATACTGAATCATTTTCCTTTCCTTTTTTTGTTAAACTAAAATGTATTTATTCAAATTTTTATATACAGAGTCTAAAAAATACCAAACCCAGACCCTCCAAAACACACCTGGCATATGTTTAAGTGTGTTAAGTAAATTGTGTTTGCCACAGAGCTTATGCAATATCCAAAATTGTCGACGCTAACTCCCGTAATTGGACATAGCTTGCTATATATTTTTTTGACATCCTCAACAGTGTGGAACTTGGTCTTTTATGAATTTGTTGAATTTGTTTAAATCCCTCCACACATTTCCCAGAAAAAAATGTTGAGGTCATGATCTAAACGCCCTCATTACAGCCCTTATTACCCATGAGCCTCCAGTGCTGCTACAGCAGAACAAACTGCAGCTGCAGCGATCAGCAGAGTGTTGAAGCAGTGTCAAAGGTCACAGATCATTTTTATTTACATGGCTCATTATAAAATGAGCAGGCGGTGATGAAAAAACATTGTTTTTGGGGGCTGATTGTGGGATTTGTGCACTGGCCCTTAAGGGCTCTATTAGAGGAGCCCGGCTGTAGTGTTATGAAAGAATTACAGGAATCCTTGAAGTGTCACACAAACACCAGGTTCTTGTTGAAAGTTGAAGACGTTTGTCATTCGTCATGAGAATCTGGCATATTTTACAGCCTATACAGGGGTGCCTTATCATTAAAATCAATTATGTAAATCTCTGATGTACATTGTGACATATATTATTAATAAAAAGTAGGTTTCAAGTGCCTTTAATGGGAGGTTTTTACCATCAAAATGCACTGTATTGTAATTATTTTCACTATAATACTTGATTTGTCGGCAACCTTTACAGGTTTATGTTATTATTGTGTGAACAGTGTCAATTTTAAATCAACATTTAGGGTGATCCATCGGCAGAAATGTAGAAAAGTGTGTTTTCTTCAGCGTATAATCACATGAAAATAAGCATCGTTGTGTTTTCGTTACCTTAGAATGAGCCGTTTATATCGTCCTCTTCCCGGAGTTGGTGGCCATGTTCAACAGTAGCCCAGAAGGGACAAACCAAACTCCGGCTTTAGATAGAGCCGTTTACAAACGTTCACGTTGGCGGACAGGTGGAGTTTCAGTTGGTTGCAGTCTGCTACTTCACCACTAGATGCCACCAAATCCTGCATCGTTAAAGCGTCACATGCATGATACATAACATGTCACCAAATACTTGTCAGTGGGATTGTTTAGTAAACAAAACGGTGAGCTGGCAACATATCTTGCTCTGCGGTTTTAACGAAATACACACTATTTTTTTTTTCAGGCTTCAATAACATTAGCTGCATTTGCTGAAATTGTTGTCAATCTTTTCATTTTCACACAAAATCAAACTCTTCTTAATGCAGCCTGGTGGTGCTCATGAATTAGGGCCTCTATTTGCTCCATGTGCCTTGAACCATAACGGGGCTTTTGCCCGGTCAGCGTCCTCGTGGTGTTCCTCCCTCTCCACGTGAGCTCAGGCTGATGCCACAATATATTTGTTCAATGTAAACATGACGGCCACCTTTAAGACGACAGTGAGCGGCGTGCGTCTGTTCTGCAGGGGACACTGCCACCTAGTGGTCAGGATCATGCATCAGCATTCACGTCAATTGATTTGCCATTATAATAATATTTTTACTATAGCGCTTTTCAAGCCACTCAAAGACGCTTCACATACAACAAAATGAAAAAGGGAACGATTAGAAAAACATTAAGACATCAATTAAAATTTTTGATATAAAATAAAATAAATAAAATAATAATAATAATAAAATAAAACACTTTTAAAACCGTCTTCCAAACATTACTATCTATCACACACATTTTATTTAACCCACAGTTCCATCCAGAGGTCTAAAGTGTTGCCTAGTTACATGAACCCCAACGAAGCAACACAAAATTCACATTTTTATTTCAGTTGTGTAATTTCTCACTCGCAGGTCAGTGATACTGACTTGTGTGGGAGGGATGGATAATGAAAGACTTGCATTATTCCATTATTCAGTTGGCAGTGAACTCCCACAATACAGAAATACATAATTAGAGGGTTTTTTGCTCAAATAATTGAAAAGGACAAGGCGGCTTATTAACAAATAATATACACATATTTTATATTTATGTTGTGGGAAGCTGTAATATAGACGGCAATAGATTTTATTCAGACTGGTATACCAATTATTTAGTTTGATGATTAAATAAAAGATGAAGAGAAATGCATGTCAGTGGTTCTAGACAGCATAATAATTGTTTCTATAAACATCAATATGTTTTGCTTTTGGCAACAAATTTGAAATTATGTCTCTTTCTGCTGTTGGGAAGGTTGTTTCCTTTATATATTCATATCATCTCCATCATTTAAACATTTCGTTTATAGGATGAAATCAGAAACATGTTCCTTGGTCCACTGTAATTAGACTTATGTAGTAAGTTTATTTGATCCACTATTACACACTACTGCTAATTGCCTATAATATAAATGTGTGAATGCCAGCAGGTTATTGTGGTTATGCTTTCTTTCCATTTAATACTCAATATTTAGTTTTTTTACCGAATATAATCCATATTAAACACGTTGTGTGATCCCATCGGAATGCAACACACAATTTAAATAGTGGATGGTGAACTGCTTCAGCAGGATGTTTGATTTTTAAATTGAAAGCTTAAATGAGATTAAAATGTAAGCTACGGTTGTTATCCCTGCAGACTTGGCCCTGCGTGCTGCTACACATTTCTTGGCTTTTTTTTTTGCTTCATTATGAAGCAGCCCGGCGTATCACAGCTTGGCTTCACAGTACAGCTGTTTTCAGGCTGCTGAGGGAGAAACGTGTTCCTTTTCACAAATTAGTGTAATTAGTGTGGTTGCTGAATCAGAAATCAGACTTCTTATTAATTCTTTATCCTTTTTTTTCAATTTTTAATCCACTCGATATATTTATATAAATGTAGTTGAGTAAACAGCCCGAACTTCCTTCAAACATCCAAACTTATAATGATGACAAGTTGCCTTGAAGGCGATATGGAGTTACATTCACTGACATTACTGGAAGCTGCACTGCACATGCTGCATTAAAATTTAAAAACGCTCAGCTTGGCCTACTGATTATCTATGTATAAGTTAATAATAATGACATGGAAAGGTAATGAACTATAGAAAGCACTGTCTTGTATGGCGGCTGCTCAGCTGCTGCTTTATTTATATCTCATTCGTATAAGAATACACTCTATACTCAACATGGCACATCTAATAGACCTCAGAATAAAGAAATAAATAACCTGTTTCAGTATGATTGGGAGTTTTACATCCGACCAATTCACACTTATTATATATATGTATATATATATATATGTGTGTATATATATATATGATATACAGATTTTTTCATCAAACATTTCATTTTGTCATTGAAGCCATTTTGACGAAAACAAATAAAATAGATTATTTGACAATTACCTCTCATCTTGTGAGGAAAGAGCCTGGAAGACGTTCAAATCAGGGAGTAAAAAAATAAATATCCACAATTGTACAAACTGGTAAGTCCCTTAGGGTTTGGACCAACCAATTACCAGGTGAGATCAGTAAGTCCCTGAGGGTTAGACTTTAAGGTTTAGGTTTAGGGTTTAGGGCCTTAGGGGGGACACTAGGTTTGGACAAACCAATTACCAGCTGATGTCAGTAAGTCCCTGAGGGTTAGGGTTTAGGGTTTAGAGTTTAAGACCTTAGTGGGGGGACGTTGGGTTTGGGCCCCTTGAAAACATGTGCGTTCCCCTTTAAATCCTGCAGCTGATGACGTCAGCCGCTGTCCAACGAGCAGCACAACACGGAAGTGCTCGGTCTCTGGTTCAACCTGTTTGCGCGGAACGACTTTATGAGCAAATGTTTTCCTTTTAGCAACAGGTGAGTCATGCTATAACAAACCTGTGAGCACATGGGTGAAATATACATTATTATGTGTATAAGAATAAACACCATATGCGATATGCGAAAAAAAAAAAAACGCTTCCGTATCTAAACATGGCAGCTGCAGTGAGCTAAGTTTCTAGTTTCACTTTCTAGAGCTAACCACAGACAATCAGTCGCGAGCTTCAGGTAAACTTCACCTAGTAGAAGAACAACACACAGTTTATGTGTTGAAGGAAATGTTTCATGTCGCAAATAAACCACATTGACGTGTTGTGAGCTGCGACGAGGGCCGAGAGCTTCCTGTCAGGTAACCGCTAGCCTCGTATCAGATCCGGGCTGAGTAGGCCGGAGTCATTCCTGACAGGATACTTTACCCTACCTGTCCTCCAGCACGTGGACAGATCCCCAAATTAGACCCTTAAACTACGTTTAAATTCACAAAAATGTGGTTGTTTTGCTCCCGTGAAGAAATTGACTCGATTAAAAGTAAGTGTGTTGTAAATAAGTCGGTTAAAAACGTTGACCTGGACTTTAGCTGTCGTTTCTGGCACGAGACACAAAACGTGTGGGAATCTTTTAAAGTTTGGGGATTAACCAGAAGTATGCTTTTGATATATAAAGTTTGTCAAATTTAAAGCAACATTGCATTTAATTGAATCATCACACGTATGTTTTTAAATTGCAACTTTTGTTTAAATCGTCAGTTAAAATCGTATATAATAAAAAATAAAGTATGTACATAACTAAACTGCAAAATAATTTATTCGTGGGTAATATGCACAACTTTAAAAGTAATAAAACGTATAGTTTCCTGAACATATGAGACGTCGTCTCTAAAGTTGCTCAGTGGATCGTAAACAATGTCTGGCACACGGAAGATGAAGTCTTGGCTGAGATATTCGTTACCTCTCCTTTGCACCTGAGCTACTGCGAGTATTCCCCAGAGGCTAAATTGCCATCAGACAGATTCCAGGATTTTTCCGACCCAAACCCAAAGAATAATTTTCGATTTGAATCATTCAAACTGGTACAACGTGGCCTCCTGTGTTTCCATATTTCCCAGAATGCCTGTTGACAGCCCGGAGGACCGGACGGTGGAGGTGCTGGCGCTGCCGGCGGCGGTGGACGAGGAGCTGCTCTTCCTCTACTTCGAGAATAAGCGGCGCTCCTGGGGGGGTCCACTCGTCTCTGTGGAGAAGAGCGGGGACCGAGCCGTGCTGGTGTTTGAAGAGGCAGAAGGCAAGTGGCAACAGAGTATTGGTAGAGGGATCGGTGTTCGATCCCCGGCTCCGCTAGTCCATGTCGATGTGTCCTTGAGCAAGACACTTAACCCGAATTGCTCACCGATGCTCTGTCTACAATGTATAGAACGTATGCAAAATTAAATGTAATGGTAGGGCGGAGTTTTTGCATAATTATCTGAGGTTTGATAACCTTTGACTTTAGCTGCTTCAAAATCTTTCAAATTTCTTTAAAACATGAAAGCATGAAAGGTCAGATATTTACAGTATTATTCAACTTCTTTGAACAGCCCTCAATCACCTCCAGGACACTTAAGTAGGAACAAAGCATTACTGTGATAATCATACATTCAAATTTAAACTATTAATGGAACAAGTCTCTTAATTTATCATGCATATGCTAATTCTGCCTCTTTTTTCTTCTTCCTGTCGGGATCACTTTGACAGCTGCAGCCAAAGTGCTGTCAAAGGGGCACCACGTTCTGCACAACGTCGAGCTGACTGTGAGAAGGCCGGCCTCCAAGGACCAATGCAGACTGCTGCTGCGGGGCATCAACCCCAACACCAGCATGGAGATGATAGAGCTCTATGTGGAGAACCTGTTGGGCTTGAACATGCCCGACTACACCCTGTATCCCTCCCCCGGGAGAGATGTCATCCTCATTCTCCTCAACCATCCCCTCTCGAAAGGTGCACTAAGCACGCTTTTTTCATAAAAATCATTCTGTTTTTGAAGCGCTGACAAATATTGAGGTTGTCATTTTCTTTCATGGCCTTGTTTACTATGTTTTGTAGATTTCCAAAACCTTAGCGCTAAAATCTCCAAGAGGAAACTTGATGGGGCCGAGGTAAGTCTCGAACAGGCGGATCCGACGGACTCCGTCCTGGTGGAGAACCTGCCCCCGGGCACCTCTCCAGACCTGCTCACGTTGTACTTTGAAAGCAAGCGAGGTGGGAATCAAAAGGTCAAGGAGGTCACGATGCTTTCAGATCGCACAGCCAAGGTGTCCTTTGTCAATTATGAATGTAAGTCTGTTTTATACGACCTTTTGAAACCTCTTTGTTTTCGCCTTAGTTTTCTTTAATAACCCAAAATGTCTGTATTTCCTTTGAACAGCCATGGGCCCTATTCTGGACCAGCCGCACAAGCTGGACGGCGCCGATTTCATCGTGAGGCCGTACTTTGACTTCCTCTCACCCACGGAAAGGTTGACGTCGCAGGACTCTGGAATCGGAAGCCGAGATGTGACTGAGAGGAACTCGGAGGATATTCAGATGCAGACCAGTCCTCCCATTGTGGTCCAAGCAGACAGTCGGTCGTCCTCTCAAACGGCCTCGAAGCCGCCAGTTGCTCATGAGGCAGTGGAGGCGGCGGCGGCGGAGGAAGTCATGGAGGCGCAAACTGAGGTGGAACCTATAATATCAAGTAAAATCCCTGTGGCCGACCCAGTGAAACTTGCTCTGTTTCGACTCAGCACCTTCCGACAGGACACCGTTAAAGCTCACCCAGATCTCACCATCCACATCAAAGACGATGCCGTGCACGTCGCAGGGACCGACGAACTAAAGGTCGAGCAGATAAAACGAGCCGTCTCGGACTGTTTCTGCAAAATGTCCGTGGCTCGCTTCACCCTGGAGTTAGAGGAGGCTCAGCTCCTCGCAAGACAAGAAGTGAAAGATCATCTGCTGCGAACTGTGACTCAAACGGGGCCACCTGTCATGTACACTGTGACGGACTACAAGGTCTCGGTCACCTCCCTTTCCCAGGACGCCGCCAACCAGGCGTGTAGCTTTTTTAAATCCCAGCTGTGTCGCGTCGGCATACCGGTGGACTCGAAATACGAGTGCATGTTGTACTGCAGAGAGTGGTCCGAGTTCCTGGAGGCTCTGGGTTTCTCCACCGTGAAGGTGTCCGAGCAAGGCGGGAACATCGACGTGTTCACGCTGAAGGGGATGGAGGCCGAGAAGCAGGCGGCAGTCGTGCAGTTTCTCACGACGCCCATTGAACGGGAGACGGTCATCTCCATGGAGCCGGGCATGCTGAAATACATCCAGATCCACTGTCACCAGCTGTTGGCTGACATGGACCAGGTGTCTATTATTCCTCTGGAAGCGGAGGACGTTTGTGGGTTGAAGGTATGCGATGCACCAGCGTCACATGGCGGTTTAATGTTTCCTCTTCAAGCAGTCTCCTTCATTTCTGGGGCCCCGTTTTTAACATTGTTTTTGTCATTCCCAGCAGATTGTTTTCATCTTTTTGTCGTTTTTTTTTTTTTTTTTTTTTTGTGAATGCACCCGATAGATCCAGGGCCCGGCGACTGCTTGTCAAATGGCTGAGGAGGTGCTGCAAGGTATCGTGTCCTCCATCTGCACCCGGACCATCACAGTGAACGCTCCGGGAGTGACCAGGTTTTTAACTGAGGACGAGTGCAAGAGCATCCTGAAGGAGATGGAGACAAAGTTCACGGTCTACATCAGCACCACGTTTGTGCCCTGGGAATACCTGGCGCACCAGGTAACGTAATGATGGAGCCGGGCAACCGTTTCCCTTAATGTTTTGTGTTTTCCCCTTCCTCCACACTTTCCCCCTCAGTAAAACCACTTAACTCTTACTGCTCGTTTGCTGCCAGCCTCAGCGGTCTAACTGAAAGGCATTGCTGCGTTTCAGAGGCCGACATCAGATGAATGGTGTGTTACATGCTGTGTTCTATAAAAAAAAGAAACCATTCTTATGGTTTCAGACCATTAACTGCACCACTGCTGGCTATTTTCCAAAGCGTGACAGTTTGTGAGATTGATAAATGGATTTGCGATCCGGCAATTTGCTTGAGAGAGCACAGAGTTTGGATTTTCTTTGTCACAGTAATAATAATAATATGCGGATTGTTAAAATGCTTTTTTTTTTTTAAATGCCATTTGGTAAATTCAAAATCTTTTTGTAAACTTTTGACATCTGAAATGTTCCAGAACAGCAACCATTCCATGCACACACAAAAAAGTACCGTATTTATATTGTGTTTTTTTCAAATTGTCATTTTTTTTTTTTGCTTATTGTTTCTGGGAGTTATGGTTCTGGCAACATCATATGCCAATGTGATGCTCTTCTGCAGCTTAGCCTCCCTCCAGTCTTATCATAGCTCGACAGATTCCTCGCTCTCACCAACGAGGAAGAATTTCTCTCACACAATGGAAATGTCAATGTGATAAAAGTTAGTGTCGGGGATGCCTCGAGCCAGTAAAGAAGCCTGAGGAGGATGCCAATCAGTAGAAATAAACCCTAAAACTTAACCCTAAACATTGTGAAGTATTCTCAATTAGTAAGTGAATGAGTGCATAAACACAGGCGATAAGATTTTTATTTTTTCAGAGCCATTGTTCCCCTCTGAACGAACAGACTTTGCAGCTGGAGGCGTTCTTCACACCATACAGTAAACCGAACCTCAGATCAGCAGAGACATTGTAGAATGTAATTGTGAATTATTTCAGCTTTTCATTTGTTGTTCACAGAAACACTATTTGTTTTTTTTATTTCAGGACATTTGTGTTTCCGCATGGAACATGATGTCCCACAGAAACTTCCAGAAAGTGTCTTCGGACAGCTCTCCACAGGAGTTAAAGTCTGATTCGATGCAGACTGATCATAATGGAACTCCAGACAAAGGTAATACCTCTTCTCTTGGCTATAATTTCGCATATTTTTGGTGCAGTTTCAAACAATCTGACCTCTCTGCAGGCCTTTTGGACGAGGCGAAGAAAATCGTCTCCGCCGTCGACGAAGGACTCGAGAAGGGGGTGACGAATTCGGACCAACCCGATGGCATGGACGACTTGGACCTGTACTCGGCGGAGCAACCGACCGGCCTGGCAGACCAGGAGTCTTCTGGGATGCTTGTGGATGATTCCCAGCTCTCGGCTGAAGGGAAGCCCACGAGCGGGTTACTCCCGCTGAATGGGGGAGCCCTCTGCTTTTCTAGCAACCTTGAAGAAGAGGCCCAAATGTCTCTGGCCATCCAGTACTCCATGGAGTCGAGTCATTGGTCCCTGGAGGAGGAGGATCAGCAGCTGCAGCAAGCCCTGGAGCTATCCAAGAAAATGATCCAACACACGACCGCTTCTAGTGTCGAGAGGAGCCCCCCGGAGGTGAAGAGCAAGATCGCTGCCATACAGGCCGCCATCAAGGCCGCCAGCACCCTCCAGCTGCATGTGTTTGCCGGTTATAGCTGCGACCTGATTCGCGTGGACATAGCCTTCGGGAAGAAGGTCAGCCAGAGGCAGGTGGAGGAGAAACTGGAGCACAGGAGGGTGAAGAACCTGTCCGAGTACCACAGGACGTGCCTGGAGATGATCAAGCGGAAGCACGGGGTCGACATCCAGGTCCAGGGCACCATCATCGCCGTTTCCGGCTTCAAGGACTACGTGTACGGAGGCGTGTGCGACTTGAAGCTGCTGCTGGAGCAAATCTCCACTTCGGTACCCGACCGGGAAATCCTGAGAACCGTCCAGTGGCTGTACCACGACCCGGTCTCCTCAGACGCGACCCTTTATTCGCCCGAGGCCACCGTGTTCATCGAGAGTGCCTTGAGGATGAGGCTGGAGAAGGTCGACATCTTGTTGGACAATCAGCCGCACATCATCAACTTTGAGAAGATGCAGGAGCACAACATAGCTTCTGGGAAATGTGTGAAGATCTCCAGGAAGATGCCGGAGTTGGGGGATTTGGAGGCCGACGTAACAGGTAAAGGGACCTTTTATAGTGTTCTAGTGCAGGATGATGAAGAATCTCACTCACTCGGGCACCATGCTTCTAACTTTTTATAACAATATTAGTATTTTTTTAAGGGCATGTCTCTTGCCTTTGAGGACCACAATTGAAATATGTTTTTATTGTGTTATATTTGACATTTTGTGTCATTTAGTTGTTTCTTTCTAAACTTGCGAGCTGAATTTATTACTCTTAGCTTGCTACCAATTTTCTTTTTGCTAAATGTCTATGCTGATGATGCTGTTATGAATTATAAAATCAACCAAAATCTAATCCAACAACTGAATTCAGTGACGAAGACTAAATTCTTTTGTTTGACAGAAGAGGAATACTCTCTGCTGTCAACTCTGCCCGAGGCCACCAAAATCGACGAGGAATCCGATGAATTTCAGAACGTGGTGAAGAATTTCTATGAGACCATCCAGGAATACCACAGCAAAATCCGAATCATACAGGTGATGGAAAACAAAAATGTTTGCAACAATATGTTTGATGCACCTGTAATAACACTCCTCCCCTCGCGCCCCTCCCCCCCCTCCCCCCAATATGGTTGATGCACCTGTAATAACACTCCTCCCCCCCCTCCCCCCAATATGGTTGATGCACCTGTAATAACACTACCCCCTCCCCCCAATATGGTTGATGCACCTGTAATAACACTACCCCCTCCCCCCAATATGTTTGATGCACCTGTAATAACACTACCCCCTCCCCCCAATATGGTTGATGCACCTGTAATAACACTACCCCCTCCCCCCAATATGTTTGATGCACCTGTAATAACACCCTCGCCCCCCTCCCCCCAATATGGTTGATGCACCTGTAATAACACTACCCCCTCCCCCCAATATGGTTGATGCACCTGTTATAACACTACCCCCTCCCCCCAATATGGTTGATGCACCTGTAATAACACTACCCCCTCCCCCCAGTATGTTTGATGCACCTGTAATAACACCCTCGCCCCCCTCCCCCCAATATGGTTGATGCACCTGTAATAACACTACCCCCTCCCCCCAATATGGTTGATGCACCTGTAATAACACTACCCCCACCCCCCAATATGTTTGATGCACCTGTAATAACACTCCCTCCCCCCACACCCCCATACACACACCAGGTGGAGAAGCTCATGAATCGGCTGCTGTACAATCAGTACAAGTTGAAGAAGGCGAGCGTCCTGCAGCGCGCCATTTATCCGGAGGTCGAGCGAACTCTCTATCACGGCACAAGCGAGACGAGTGTGAAAGAGATCTGCGTTCACGGATTCAACCGAAGCTTCTGCGGGAAGAATGGTATGTTTTTATTATTATTTTCTTTTAGTTTTTATGCCGCTGTTCGATGCGTCTCGATGTCTGACATCTTGTTTTCCTCCTCGCAGCCACCGTCTACGGGCAGGGCGTGTATTTTGCGGTCAACTCGGCGCTGTCGGTCCAGGAGCAGTATTCGCCCCCAAACGCAGACGGATACAAGTACATCTTCGTGTCGAAGGTCCTCACGGGAGACTACACCAAAGGCTGCCATTCGATGAAGACGGCCCCGCTGAAGGAGACGGACGGCGTTCCCCTCCGGTACGACAGCGTGACCGATGACATCACCAAGCCGGGGATGTTCGTCATCTTCAACGACACGCAAGCTTTTCCCGAGTATCTCATTACGTGCCAGAGAATTTACCGCTGAGCAAACTGGGAGGAGTTGCCGGAGGATCCATCTGGAGGGAATTCGGTTTATAAAGGGCTAATTATTAATATAATTCTAGTGACACGTGTTCTTTTTCATGATCGGATATGTCATCGAGTATGGATTTTGAATGTCTGATCAGTGGCTCCGCCTTCAGTTTAGTCACGTGATCAAGGGGAGCTCATTTTATTTCAGGAAAGATGAATTTGCTACCACACAGTCCAGTGATTATTCTCCTCGCTTAAACTTCCGAGCATCTGAAATATGTTGTATTTATGGTCTTGAAATCAAACATAAATGCTTTGCTGCATATTGTTGCTGATTTTCACAAAGTTTTGGATGAGTAATTATTTTGCCTCGTGACAAAGCTGGATATGCAGCGGTGTAACAGTTTCTATCTGTAGGAGGTGAATGCAGTCAATAGTTTGTGCACTTATAATGTATATTTTGGGGTTTTAGGGGGTTGAGTTTCCCTGAAGCTCCTCTGAAGTGTCGAGGATCTTCTTAGTTATATGAGAAGAGATTCTGAGAATAGCAGACCCAAGGCCACTGCTCCACTTAAAAGAAAATGTTATACAAAAAGCAGAACCATTAGGTCTCGCTGCAAGTGTATGCAATTTCATGCAAGTTTTAAGCCATCTATACATGTTGTAAATGTTAAGACTTACGTAACTGTCACATCTAGCCCCCTGTGCAATTACAAGAAATGTGTATTATTATTTTAATAAAACATAATCTGTGAGTTAGGTCTTGTGTGCCATGTGCAAAAAAACATGTGGTGGGTCTTGATTCCCTGTTTCTTTCTTAGTGCGATAAACGCAGGTATTTGTTGACATGTTTTGATATCGGCTTTTTTGTGAGTTCGGTTTGATCAATGAAGTGCTCTGAGCACAAACGTTTGCATATTCTTATGTATGTGTGACTTCTGTTTACCAAAGATCTTTCTTATTTTTGATTTTTACTACAAACACTGTAAAATCATATTGTTTTTTTTTTTTAATATGAAGACATTGCAGTCTAAGAAAGATCATTAATATTTTTTAAGAAAAATAAAGCTTCTTTAAACGAGATACCTTTAGGTGTTTGGGAATCAGACATTTGTGAGCTTCAGCAAAGATTTTAAGTTAACAAGGCAGGCCAAAATAAAATGCAGTAGCCCACTACCAACCTGTTTGGGATCCTCTCTATTGTAGAAGTATAGTTTATACTGTTATATTTTCTACTGTGGTGATTTAATACATATTCCATTTTTCCATTGTTTGATTAACAATATTAATCGCTTGCTTCTCCATGAATGTGATTATTTAGACTTACGTTTTTATTAATTTGCATCACACTGTACATTATTTTCTATATGTATATTTACAACTGATTCCTAATGGGATTGTAGCAGAATTAATCATGTAAAGAGTAACTTTTGCACTACAACATGCCGATGGTCTGTGTGACCTGAGGCTTTTCCACCTGCAGGGGGCAGCAGTTAAACCTCGGAGCAGCTACGCTACCGGAAATAGAAAAGACGAAGAAGAGTTCCACAGCGACAACATAACGACAACTAACTACCCGTCTGTCCAACTAACGGCTGTCTCGCGGACAGCTAGCTTAAGTCAGTAACCCACAAACTATGACACCCTAAATGTTAACAGAAGAAGGGACAATAAAGCTCCAGACTCTTATAGCGTGTTTGACATCGGTACGTTGACGAGTTTAATTCAAGATTTGCAAAAAAAAGGGCACGAAATACAGTCAGGTGCACGCGCTGCGCTCGTGCTAGCTAATGCGCTAGCTAGGAATATGAACGTTCGCGTTTTGCTAACGTTACCGACTTTCCCGCACGTTTGTTGTCTGAAGATGGCGGAGACACGTTAGTCCCGACGAGCATCGACCCCGAGGAGCTGAACGCTTCTTACATGTGTCATTAAATCCACGTTAGCTACCAGGGGAAAGCTAATAATTAAGCTAGCAGCCAAAGCTTAGCGCTGCTTTTTGTGTGTGTCTGTATGTGTGTCTAAACTGTACGTTTGTTTATCATTGGGAGCGTGTTATCATATTAATGGCATTAATTCATAAAGAAGTTTTTTAAACGGTTGTATTAAAAAAGTCCAGCTAAAAGCATTAGCATGTAGTAGATGTGGGTATATAAGAGGGGCAGTACTACAGCTGCTGGAAGGATAACGTACATTAAAAACATGCATTGCCTTTCAAAATAAAGCACTGCTTTATTAAAAGGGGAGATTCGTGTAATGTTACATTGGGCATGTAGGTTATTATTATATTTAAACTTGAGTTCCCACCAGCCGCTCCAGTTTATTTTGGAGGGTTAAATAAATAATACATGCTGGGTTTATATTTCTCGGCGTGGCACTCAAAAGGTGATGTTAGGAGATCTTAACATGCCTGTTCTCACCTGTCAGATGCTGAGGGAACCCTTCCAGGATGTATGCCGTGTACAGACAAGCTCACACGCCCACTGCGGTGGAGTTTTCTGTCTACTGCAACTTTATATCCAGCAAGGAGAAGAATCTGGTGGTCGCTGGGACGTCCCAACTTAATGTCTACAGGATTATTCACGATGTGGAGGTAACTATACGTCTCTGATTGGTTTTCTTTCATTGCACTGGCTTTAAATACAAGTTATGCATTTGTGTAACATTTATGTCATCATTTCAGAGTACGTCAAAGGCTGACAAGTCTTCAGGTACGTCCGGAGGTCGAGCTCAAAGTCCCATTTCTACTATGAATTAACAATATCAACTTAAATGAGTGCATTCGTGGTCTTTCCTCCTACAGATTCTAAAACCCGAAAGGAAAAGCTGGAGCAGGTGGCATCTTTTTCTCTCTTTGGCAATATTATGTCCATGGCCAGCGTGCAGCTTGTGGGAGCCAACAGAGACGCCCTCCTGCTCAGTTTCAAAGACGCCAAGGTATCTATGCTGAGCATTGCCCGACCACATTTCTTTAAAACCGTTTAAAATTGCGTTTGGCTTGAGTGTGGTTGTGCTTGTTCTCTCACCAGTTGTCCGTAGTGGAGTATGACCCCGGGACCCACGACCTCAAGACTCTGTCCCTCCATTACTTTGAGGAACCAGAGCTCAGAGTATGTAGAGACAAGAGCACGTCTTCAGTAGCGTTATCCATCTAGATTGTTCAGCTAATTTCAACTATTTTTCTTTCTTTCTTTTTTTTTTACACTTTCAGGATGGTTTTGTGCAGAATGTACACATTCCCATTGTCCGCGTAGATCCGGAGAATCGGTGTGCTGTGATGCTGGTTTATGGCACCCAGCTTGTGGTGCTGCCGTTCAGGAAGGACACCCTGACTGATGAGCAGGAGGGGGGAGTTGGAGAAGGGTACGCCTGCAATGGATATTATTTTTAAATATTACTACACACGTGTATGTGTAATAGTCTAACCGTGAGCACTTCTGTCTTTGTGTCTCATCTCCAGACCTAAATCCAGCTTCCTGCCCAGCTACATAATTGATGTCCGTGAGCTGGATGAGAAGCTGCTGAACATCATCGACATGAAGTTCCTTCACGGCTACTACGAGCCCACGTTGCTCATCCTGTTTGAGCCCAACCAGACGTGGCCCGGGTCAGTCCTCCATATTACCAGCTATAACTACTTTTCTTTGTTCTTTTATTCTATCAGCCGATTTTTTTTTTTTAGCTTGCAGATTTGGATTTACACGTTTTAACTTCTGATTTCTGATCCTTCTGCCAGGCGCGTGGCGGTGCGCCAGGACACTTGCAGCATCGTTGCCATCTCCCTCAACATAATGCAGAAGGTTCATCCGGTCATCTGGTCCCTCAGTAATCTGCCGTTTGACTGTACGCAGGTCATGCCGGTCCCCAAGCCAATCGGTGAGCTCAGAGAATTCTCTCGTTCGTCACCGCTTATGAGCGACGTGGTCAAGATCATTTCTGTTGAATGTATATTTAGACTCTCGTGTCGCCGCTGTAGCTTCTTTGATCTCATATCAAATCTTTTCTAGGTGGTGTGGTGGTGTTTGCTGTGAATTCATTGCTGTACCTGAACCAGAGTGTTCCACCGTATGGGGTTTCTCTCAACTCTCAGACAGCTGGGACCACGGCGTTCCCTCTGCGTAAGCGACGCCACACACACACACACACACACACACCTCTACTTGTATCTTTGCTATCTGGCCTCGTTACTTGATAATCTGTGGCGGTCATCCCTGGGTAACGCGTCTTGGTTCCCCCAGGTGTACAAGATGAAGTGAAGATCACACTGGACTGTTCCCAGTCGGACTTCATTGCCTACGACAAGATGGTCATTTCTTTGAAAGGAGGAGAAATGTGAGTTATTGTAGTCGCCGCCAGAACGTACACAAAACAATGGCGTCAGCGTTTCCGATTCTTCACCGACTGTGTTTTGTCCTGCAGTTACGTGTTGACGCTCATAACCGACGGCATGAGGAGTGTCCGAGCGTTCCACTTCGACAAAGCGGCTGCCAGCGTCCTGACCACCTGCGTGAGTTCTGCCCGCGACTGTGAAACAGGAAGTCTGTATCTTCTATCGCCTTTTTGTGTTGCTGTGGACAAAAACAACACAATAGAACACAAAAGGCCGAAGGGATTCGGTTCTGTGTTTTGAAAACTAATAGTGCTTCAAGATTAAAGCAGCCAAATATACTTTTTCCACCCAAAATATATGAGCAGTGAGATGAAACCTCAGGGGGGAATTACCCAAAACCCACAGTTAGTTTCTTATATATTTGGCTGACCTTTTAGGGCGTTAATTAAATACTGTGTTTATTCACAGTCTTCACTAACATTCAGTTTTTAGGGGCTTTAGAACAGAAACTGAGTATTTCACCCTCTGGGCCCTCGCCTCCTCCAGATGGTGACCATGGAGCCCGGCTACATTTTCCTGGGTTCCCGCCTCGGAAACTCTCTGCTCCTGAAGTACACGGAGAAGCTTCAGGAGACGCCAGCAGAGGAGGGCCAAGACGACCTGGAGAGAGAAGAGAAGGATAAAGACAAACCGGTACCATTGTGATTGATGTGGATTTTAACAAAGCTTTTTGTTGTGAAGAGCCGTCTTTCTTTTCTCTTGAGTTATGTTTGTGTAGTTGCAGCTATTAGTTGAGATAAGATGCTTGTCAGTCAAGTAATTATGACAAATATTTTAGTTTTTGTCTGAAATGCTTATTAGTTCTATTTAAATTCTAATTGTTTTTTTTGTCCCTCATCATTTTAGTCTAGTTTTTATTTGAACTACATTTGAGTTTTGTCTTTTCGTCACCAACAATATTGCATATAGATATCGTCACAGTTAGTGTTTAATATCACTTGCCCTCGTCAGATAGTAATAGCCTATAAACTAAATCATCATTAATAATTTCCAGGAAGAACCGCCGAGCAAAAAGAAAAGGGTAGAATCTTCCACCAACTGGACAGGTATGTTCCAATTCAAGTTTTCATATGTGCCAGAAGAGTGTGAGTGTGTGTGTGTGTGTGTGTGTGTGTGTGTGTGTGTGTGTGTGTGTGTGTGTGTGTGTGTGTGTGTGTGTGTGTGTGTGTGTGTGTGTGTGTGTGTGTGTGTGTGTGTTATCTGCCACTCTGTGTTTCACTGAACTTCTCTGTTTCTTCAGATGAGGTGGATGAGATAGAAGTGTACGGAAGTGAAGCCCAGTCCGGCACTCAGCTGGCCACATACTCCTTTGAGGTAACAAAAGGATAATAATAATAAATATAAATGCTTGGCTGTGTGGAGGATGATTGATTTTCCGTTGACATGCAGGTGTGCGACAGCATCCTCAACATTGGGCCGTGTGCAAACGCCTCCATGGGTGAACCTGCGTTCTTGTCTGAAGAGGTAAACACACTGAGCCCTCTTTGATCTCTCACCTTTTTTAAACATTGTATTTTAAGGTTTCTGACTTGTTCTCGTCACCCACAGTTCCAGAACAACCCGGAGCCCGACCTGGAGGTCGTGGTCTGCTCCGGCTACGGCAAGAACGGAGCGCTGTCTGTACTCCAGGTGAAATGCTCCCGCTGGGGTTGTGTGTTGCTTTAATGTATGGAAGTCTGCCACAGGTCCAGTGAAGTCTGGGTTCACCAGTAGACTGTAACCCCCCCAGACGCATAAATTCAGATCACAGATCTTAAATACCTTTTGGGATTTGTAACACCAGCATGTATGGTGTGTGTGTGTGTATATAAATGTGTGTACTGTATACCATCTGCTCACATCTGCTACTTCCTTTCTGTTCTCAGAGAAGCATCCGACCCCAGGTGGTCACCACCTTTGAGCTGCCGGGTTGCCACGACATGTGGACAGTCATCTCAAATGAAGTCAAGGAAGACAAAAAAGTACGACGTTTTGTTTTCCGCACGTTTTCAGTCCCATGGACGTTTATGGTGAGGCCTTTTTTTTTTCTTTTCTTTTTTTTGACGTTTCCCGCTCCTTTCTCAGGCGGCAAAAAGCGACGGATCGGAGGACGGAGCAGAGGCCGAGACCGGCGAGGACGGCGAAGAAGAACGGGACAAGGAGGAGAAAGAGGAGGCGGAGGAAGAGGAGGCGGAGGAGAAGGCGGAGCCTCCTCTGGAGGACGACACCAAGAAGCACGGCTTCCTCATTCTGAGCAGAGAGGATTCGACCATGGTGAGCGACGCACGTCATCACACATCTTTATGCACGGCCATTTTCATTTGAACCAATGAATAGAAATGGGATGTTACGGGGAAAACAAACCCTATTTTGCATTTTGGATGTAAGCTTCTGTATCTGGGATGTTTTTGTGCAGATCCTGCAGACCGGTCAGGAGATCATGGAGCTGGACACCAGCGGTTTTGCGACCCAAGGACCCACCGTGTTTGCCGGAAACATCGGAGACAACAAGTACATCATTCAAGTCTCCCCCATGGGTATCCGGCTACTGGAAGGAGGTAAAAGAGGATTTTAAAACGTTAAAAGAGCGAGAATTATATTTATTATTATATTATATAAGTTGTTGCAGCTGAAAACGGTTGTAGAAAACACGTATGATATCAGAGTGAATCGAAGGCGTTAAACCTGCTTCCCTTCCCTTTCTATTCTGCTCTCAGTCACACAGCTCCACTTCATCCCCGTCGACTTGGGCTCTCCCATAGTGCATTGCTCCGTGGCGGACCCTTTCGTCGTCATCATGACCGCCGAGGGGGTCGTCACCATGTTTGCACTGAAGACCGACTCGTACATGGGGAAGACTCACCGCCTGGCCCTGCAGAAACCTCAGATCCCCACCGTGAGTACCTCGTCCTTATGGGACATCGATGTGGACAAACTGCAGCTTTTGGGGCGGAGCATCGGCTGATTTATAAAGATGGACAGATCCAAAACAGCTCGGTTTCTCTCTGGTGGCTCCCTGCAGGACAGGTCACTGCTTCCATGTTAGCAGATGTTAAAACAGATGTTATGAATCAGAATCAGAACCATTTATTGCCATGTATGCTTACACATACAAGGAATTTGTCCTGGCGGGAAGGTGCATACATTTAACATTTAACAATACACATTTAACAGTTAACGCAGTGCAATAAATGAGGATTAATGAATATCTACATTGAGACAGCAGCATAACAAAATACCAAAAGTAAGATAAAGTGCATGGAATGTGCATGAGTGTAAGTGTTGTGTGAAAGTGGCAAGTGCAATGCCCAGGTGTCAAGTGTATTCAAGTCAAGTACAAGTATAAGGCTATGTGCAGGGGAGTGTCCGGTGGGAATTGTCTGGGGGTGACAGAGTCATTAGAGTCAGTGGGGGACCCGGGCTCTGTTGATGAGCCCGACGGCAGACGGGAAGAAACTGTTTTTGTGGCGTGAGGTCTTGGTCCTGATGGACCGCATCCTCCTGCCAGAGGGGAGGGACACGAACAGTTTGTGTCCAGGGTGAGAGGGATCAGCTACAATCTTCCTCTCCTTCAGGGTCCTTGAAGCAAACAAGTCCTGGAGGGACGGCAGATTGCAGCCAATCACCCTCTCGGCAGAGCGAATGATGCGCTGCAGCCTGGCCTTGTCCTTGGCAGTGGCTGCAGCGTACCAGACGGTGATGGTGATGGTTATGGTGCTAACACAGCAGCTAGGTGGCTCACACAAGCTCTCGTCATGCTCTGATATCGCCACATCCAAAACATCACATTTTCGTAATCTAAATTACATCAGAATCGAGTGCAGCTCCCGTAGCCGGGATATTTTGGCTTCGCTATTGTTCGTCCATCAGTTTATGGGCTAAAGTCTGGCAGTGTCACTCAGTCCAATTCTCCCGTGATTTAGAAAATAGATTCATGAAACTCTGACGTTTTAAAACCGCCTCTCGTTCGACAGCAATCGCGCGTGATCGCCCTCTGCGCTTACCGAGACGTGAGCGGGATGTTCACCACGGAAAACAAAGTGAGCAGCTCATTCGTCAAAGAGGACACCGTCATCAGGACTCAGTCGGAAACGGAGACCATCATCCACGACCTCAGGTACGAGAGTCGCCTCTACGCTGAAGCATACAACCAGTCACGATGGCTCGATTGAAGTTGTGTATATATATGTGTGTGTGTGTGTGTGTGTAGTAACACAGTGGACGATGAGGAGGAAATGCTGTACGGGGACTCAAACATCGGCGGCGGCCATGGCAGGGATGAAATGGGCCGCAGCTACGGGTCTCAAGGGTTTTTTGGAAGCGACAGCTGCTCGGGCAAAGCAGAGCCCAGCCACTGGTGCATCATCATCAGGGAGAACGGTGTGATGGAGGTACATGTTACACCACAAGAACGTCAACACTGAGTTAGTCAGGGCGTTCATGCTGTTTCTTTACAGTCTTTTTATTTAAAAAAATTACAGATTTACCAGCTCCCAGAGTGGCGGTTGGTGTTCCTGGTGAAGAACTTCCCGGTGGGTCAAAGAGTGCTGGTGGACAGCTCGTCCGGCCAGTCGGCCGCTCAGGGGGAAGGCAAAAAAGAGGAAGTGACGCGTCAAGGAGAGATCCCGCTCGTCAAAGAAGTGTCTTTGGTTTCACTCGGCTACAATTACAGCAGACCCTATTTACTGGTGAGCGAGAAAAATGAAATAGCAGCTTGACATTGAATGAAAACAGGGAGTAACGAGAGGTTTTCTCATCTCCCAGGTCCACGTGGATCAGGAGCTCCTGATCTACGAGGCGTTCCCGTACGACCAACAGCAGCCGCAGAACAACCTGAAAGTGCGCTTCAAAAAGGTAAGCGCTCCGACCCACGGAGGCGGATTCAAATGAGTCGGATTGGAAAAGGAGGTGAGTCGTAACCGTGCTGCTTGCAGGTGCCGCACAACATCAACTTCAGAGAGAAGAAAACCAAACTCAAGAAAGACAAGAAGGCGGAGAGCGGCGCCGACGAGAGCTCGGCCGTGAAAAGTCGGATCGCCAGATTCAGATACTTTGAGGACATCTCTGGATACTCGGGGGTAAGAACCAGCATCCACCATCACCAGCACCCGCCACACACACACACCTGTTCGATTCAACTGACTCTCCACGGCTCTCGCAGGTGTTCATCTGTGGGCCGTCCCCTCACTGGATGCTGGTCACCTCCCGCGGGGCCATCAGGCTGCACCCCATGACCATCGACGGCTCCATCGAGTCGTTCTCCCCCTTCCATAACATCAACTGCCCCAAAGGGTTCCTCTACTTCAACAAACAGGTGCACAGGACACACCCTCCCTTTGGTGGTGTTTGTATACGTCTGAAGGGAAAAAGCACAACGATATAGTAAAAATAATGATAATTATGAATCTACCTCTTCTTGTTCATATTCTAATTATCACGATCCAGGACTTCAGTAGTTGTCTTCAGAGGCTTTCATCTCTTCTAAGAATTACAATCTAGACACTGTGAAACTTGACTTATTCTCGCTGTGTGTGTGTGTGTGTGTGTGTGTGTGTGTGTGTGTGTGTGTGTGTGTGTGTGTGTGTGTGTGTGTGTGTGTGTGTGTGTGTGTGTGTGTGTGTGTGTGTGTGTGTGTGTGTGTGTGTGTGTGTGTGTGTGTGTGTGTGTGTGTGTGTGTGTGTGTGTGTGTGTGTGTGTGTGTGTGTCCCACAGGGCGAGCTGAGGATCAGCGTCCTGCCCACCTATCTGTCCTACGACGCTCCTTGGCCGGTCAGGAAAATCCCGCTGAGGTGCACCGTCCACTACGTGTCCTATCATGTCGAATCCAAGGCAAGGCTCCTCCCACTCGCTGCTTTTGGGCACCAAAGCGAGCGTCGTGACACAAACTCAGGCCGACACTCGTTTCCCCCGGACTCTTCACACCTCCACTTGCCTATAAACACCGTGCAAAATAAAAAGCGCATCGATGGAGCCGCTTTGAAAAGTTTCAGATTAAAAGCCCCGCGGGCCTCAAAGTTTTCTCACCGCCAGAGAAAAGGAAGGAAAGGAAAATCAATGAGGGTGACTTTGAGGGGATTAGTCTTTGATGTGAACTTTCTTTTTGGCTTTTTCCTCCTTTAGGTGTACGCCGTGTGCACCAGTGTGAAAGAGACCTGCACACGCATCCCCAGGATGACGGGAGAGGAGAAGGAGTTTGAAACCATAGATCGAGGTCAGACATGAACACACACACACACACACACAGGCGTTAAACGATAAGAAATTAAAATTTCACATTTTATTAAAATAGTTATCTATCTATCTCGACATCTTCCATTTCTTATAGCCTTTATTTCAACTATTTAAATACCATTCTAGCTAACTATTTCAACTGTGTATCAATTATGTTTTAGCTACTATTCATTTATATCCTCTCATACATTTCATACTATTTTCACAAAGTATTTCAACCACTCTTTTAACTTCAGTGGTTTCTAACTACAGTCTCAGTGCAGTCGGTCTCGATGTTTGCTGATATTTTGACCCGTCTGTTGATTTTTACATTACATTGATTTTCCTCCTTTACACAAACATGGAGACATTGCAGCTGTTCTCCTGTGTCCCTGCAGACGACCGTTACATTAACCCTCAGCAGGAGAGGTTCTCCATCCAGCTCATCTCTCCAGTCAGCTGGGAGGCCATTCCCAACACACGGTAAGAGCCTTTGTGCTGCTTTTTGAGAATTACGGGTTTAATTGAACATCTTGGGTCGTTCATCCACGCTGTAGACGATTCATTTAGTCTCAGCTGGAAATGTCAGGTAATTTGTCCAAGTCCCTGATTTGCATTTTTATTACTTATCCCTGCGATCACTGATTGTGTGCGAATATGTATCAATATCTTTTCTGTCAAAACCCATTTAAATGTGTTTCTGTGCGAGGCTACCTTATTAAGCCCGGAGGGTGCAAATTTGACAGCCCACACTAATTATTCTAAATGATATTATTAATAATGTATATTATATGAAATAGATGCATTTCTCATTCCACGAGATTCCACAGCAGCAAAGTAAAAAATAGCCGGGTTTAGTGATCGCTTGTGACGAACACTAGTCAGTCAAGTCAACGCCAGCCGGGCTCTTCTCTAAAACCTAAACCTCCTGTGAAGATGGAGGTTCATTTTCCATGTAACGAGTAGAGGGAACCTAGAGCGCCTCAGTCTGAAGCTCAGGGCCAGTGACCAAGCTGAATTGTGTGAGGATGTGTTGTGTAGACAGCAATAACGACTGCAAACTAAGACACAAAACAGGCAGCACGAGGTCAACACATTAGTGGCATCGATGTCATGTCAGATCTTAATAATTGAACAGGAACACCGTTTTTTTTTTTAACGTGTCCCCTGTTTCCCGCTCGCTCTCCACAAGGTTCGACCTGGACGAGTGGGAACACGTGACCTGCATGAAGACGGTGGCCCTGAGGAGTCAGGAGACCGTGTCCGGCCTGAAGGGCTACATCGCAGCGGGGACCTGCCTGATGCAGGGGGAGGAGGTCACCTGCCGGGGCCGGGTGAGCAGCCGCCGCCAAGGAGATAGTCCGTAGATTGTGAGGGGGGAAACATCTGCTGATCGCTTGTTGTTTGATGGTCTCGTTCAGATCGTGATCCTGGATGTGATCGAGGTGGTGCCCGAGCCGGGCCAGCCGCTCACCAAGAACAAGTTCAAAGTGCTGTACGAGAAGGAACAGAAGGGGCCGGTGACGGCGCTGTGCCACTGCCACGGGTACCTGGTGTCGGCCATCGGGCAGAAGGTCTCACCAACACTCTTGCATCACATAGCCAGATTGATACCAGTATCTCGTTGCTCGAACTGCATTTGAAATGAGCTCAAATGAGCCCACGTTGGTGCAAAAGGTGTCTTTGTGTCCGTGTAAATGTGCATAAATCAAGTTCCTCCACGCCTCCCGCAGATCTTCCTGTGGGTCCTGAAGGACAACGACCTGACGGGCATGGCCTTCATCGACACGCAGCTGTACATCCACCAGATGTTCAGCATCAAGAATTTCATCTTGGCCGCCGACCTGATGAAAAGCGTGTCGCTGCTCCGCTACCAGCAGGAGAGCAAGACGCTGTCGCTGGTCAGCAGGGTGAGGAAGCCACGAGGCTTTTTGTCATTTACCAAAATCAGAATTATAAAACTCTTGATTTTATTGAGCTCCTGTGGGTCCATTTAATCTGGAAGAGGAGAGCAGCTGGTGGAAATTCAGTACTCGTCTTCGTCGGGATTTAACCGTTTTCGTTTCTCCACCAGGACGCCAAGCCCCTGGAGGTTTACAGCATCGAATTCATTGTGGACAACAACCAGCTTGGATTATTGGGTAATGCCTGCAACGCCCCTCGGGAAGCAAATTCAATTAAAACATCTCGTGTTCTCATCAACGCGTTTCTTTTATTTTCCCCCTTTCAGTGTCGGATCGAGACAAGAACCTCTCCGTGTACATGTATTTACCCGAAGGTAAGCCGCAGTGACCCGCATGTCGAGTGCTTTCAGTGTTAATCTCCACCCCCGGTCATGTGACGAGTGCTCTGGCGTCCGCAGCTAAAGAGAGCTTCGGGGGAATGCGCCTGCTGAGGCGAGCCGACTTCAACGCCGGCGCCAACATCAACACTTTCTGGCGGATGCCGTGCCGAGGGGCCCTGGAGGCCGGCAGCAAAAAGGCTCTGACCTGGGACAACAAGCACATCACGTGGTTCGGTGAGTGGCGCCCGACTCGCGTTATTAGACTCGGTGACCTTATTCTTTGAAAAAAGTGATTACGGCCTCAACATTCGAGGATGAAAACTAAAACTAAAACAAACGGGAAACAATGCCGGAGATGTTGGAGGGCATTTCATGAAGGGTTGCCAATCTGTTGTGATTGGCCATCTGCAAAACCACTGGGCTGTATCTGTGTTTCCTATTCAAATTATCGCTCACAAGCTGTGAGCTGGTGAAACAGTTGATGGAGAAAGTTAAAGTGAAAGGCTTTTTAAATTCAATCGGACGTTATCCAAAACAAAACGATTTTGAATTCCTATCCAGGGAAACCAACTCGCATGGAAAAACAATGTTGATGTCCGTCACTCACAAAAACATTTGATTGCACAGACATCTCCCGTTTGTTGACATGAATCAATAAATAAACACGATGCTGACTTCCTCCATTTTTTTAAAAACAACCTTTTGTCCAGTGAACCGACCTCAGGGTGGTTTGAGTGGACCGGACGCTCACCTCTCGCTTTGATGAGGACTCAGTAATCCTGGGTTAGGGTTCGCCGAGACTTACACTTTTGTCAGCCCAAAAGTCTTCAGCCAGAGTCTCTGATCGGCTATATTCCATCCCAGCGCAAAAATCTGAGCATAATCGGTTCTATATTGTTTGTTTTTATGTTTTTGTCTATCACAAAACATTAAAAGTATCTCTAGATAGCTGCATAAAAAATGTAATTACCATCTGCGTCCCCACAGCGACCCTCGACGGGGGAGTCGGGCTGCTCCTCCCCATGCAGGAGAAGACTTATCGCCGTCTGCTGATGTTGCAGAACGCTCTGAACTCCATGCTGCCGCACCACGCCGGCCTCAACCCGAAGGCTTTCAGGTCTGCACCCGCCCCCCGGCTCAGAGACGACATCATAGCTTCTTGTGGTTTTGATTGACGGGTCGTTGAGGTTATCTTTTTTTCCCGTCTTCCTCCCAGAATGCTGCACAGCGACAGGCGGACCCTGCAGAACGCCGTGCGCAACATCCTGGACGGAGAACTCCTCAACAAGTACCTGTACCTCAGCACGATGGAGCGCAGCGAGCTGGCCAAGAAGATCGGCACCACCCAGGACATCGTAAGTGCACCGACACTCGACTCGCAGGGAAGTCGCCTTTTCTCGTCCTCCGTCTCATTCTGTCCTTCCTTCTCCACCAGATCCTGGATGACCTTCTGGAGGTCGACAGAGTGACCGCCCATTTCTGAGGCTCACATTCCCACGTTCTCATCCGCCGAATGCCGTTTTATATCGAATGGAAGAGGATGAAATCTTTTGTTATGGCCATCTTTGTGCACACCCGATTTGTTTTTTCCTACTTGTTGGACGAAAAAAAAAAAGAAGAAAAAAAAGAGGGCAGCCATGTTTTCTTAGGATATTTTGTATTAAAAAAATAAAAATATGTCCTGTACAAGTAATTTACATACGGCTTGTGTGTGTGTGTGTTTATTGAGTGATGAAGACAATCATGCTTTTTAAGGAGGTAGAACATTTTATTAACATGGTTAAAATAATTAAAAAATGCATTTGGTCAGGTGGCTGTTGTGCCTGAGTGGACTCGGCGCTTCAACACAAATATAAATCTCCTCGTCGGGTTTATAATCTGCATCGACGCGTGAAGCTTGTTTTTAATGGCGAAGGCACGGCTTTTACACTCAGACTCAATGTGATGCTGCGGCTTAAAAACGTCACTATGATTACACTAAAAACAAACTGAAACGAGGTAAACCCCGCCCCCCAAAAAAATATGACCTTTCAATTAAAAAGCCTTACAATAGGCTGTGAGGTTCTAAAAGTTCTCAGCTGTCGTGTCTGGAGAACCAGAGTCCAGGCTCATGCACACGTGAGCAGCACCGTCGCGAGCAGCTTTCAGAGCTGCTTCGGGGGTGGGCGGGGCCTCGGTGGCGTTTTGTTCGTCTCTGCTCCTTCGCGGCGAGGCGTCCACTACCTCAGGTACTCGTCCACTACCTCAGGTACTCGTCCACTACCTCAGGTACTCGTACACGTCGGCGTCCAGAGACACCAGGCCGAAGTACGACAGCAGGCCCAGGAAGGAGCGCGTGGCGCTCATCGCCGCCATCTCCCACCTGTGAAAGGAGTCACGAGGAGTCGCTCACATCCGGCTGGATCACAAAACACGATCTGCGTCACTGACCAGTAAAACGGGTCGTCACCTCAAAGCCAGCTCAAACTTGAGGCCCTCCCACGTCGTCCTCGCCCAGCGGAAGACCCAGAGCCGGGGCAGTATCCCCGTGCTCGCTGCCTGGAGCTTCCCCCAGCCTCGCACCGCACTGGAGGACAAGAAATTAAACAAGTTAAGGGAAGCTAAGGGTCCAATAAACCAAAAAGAAAAGATCCTAGGTTGAAACTTTATTTATAAACATGAAGGTCTAGATTCAGTTTCCAACCCGTCTCAATGCTGAGCGGTTTATTTATTTGTTCTGTTGGTCTACAACGGGGTCAAACGTTGACCTCTTGCATCAGGAATGTTGGCAGCGGTCCGTGAGCCGACCCGAGTTCAGAACACCGATAAGAGTGGAAACCTTTACTCAGTAAACAACAGAAGTCAAAGGGTTCAGCGTGTTGAATGAGTAAATACACAGAGGTATAAAATGTTGTTGAGTCGCTGTCGATCCCCAGGTGTTGTGTTTTATGATCATTTTGTGCTTTGGGATAGTTTAATTTCCCATTAGCAGGATAAAAAATGTTCCATGTTGTTGTGTCTCAACTTAAATCGGGACAACAATTTTCCGAAACTGATCTGAGACAGAGCGAGAACTGTTGTAGGCTCAAGGCCTGACATCCGATCCTATGAGCAGGGTTCATACACATGTTGACCAATGGATTTCCATGACCTTTCCAGAACTTTTCCAGGACTTTAAACCAAATTCCCATGACCAAACATTTAGTGAAATCTGGGTGTGTCCATGAAAAAGTGATAAAATGTAGTATTTAAACTAACAATGAGGATTCCAAAGCATACAGTATTCCTTAAAGGACACAAATGAATGAGAGACAATAGTTTGATTAAAAGAATAAACATTTATAGATATACTCAGCGTATGCCTGCTTATATTTTGAGTCTTTCTTTTAAAAGCATATTCATTATTTCAAACTAAATGAACCACAAGAACACATGAATATAACACATTTACATGACTTTTTCTAAACTTTGGGGATTTTTTTTTCAAGGACTTTTCCAGGCCTGGGAATAACCATTTTTAAAATTCCATGACTTTTCCAGGTTTTCCATGACCGTATGAACCCTGTATGAGGGCGAGCTGGCACCTTCATTAACCTCCACTTAAAAAGTGCTGCCTTTTATTATTAGAAGTGTCAAAGGCGCCGTTAGACTCTTGTAAAAAACAATAACTTTAGTGAACGCTACTCAATATTCCTACAATATTTTTCCCCCTCACTCAGTCATTGACCGGCGGCTGCACCGACCTCTTGGCCATGACGAAGTACCGGTCCACCGGCGCCCCCAGCGTGATGTTGATGCTCCGCACCGTGTTGATGTTGCGGAACACGAGCAGCATGGGCCGCGGCATGGACTTCAGCACCTGCATGATGCTGTCGAAGCGGTCGCTGGCCATCTGCTGCATGTAGGTGGTCTCCTCCCGACTCAGGATGTTGGACAGACCCAGCTCCCGCATGTTGATGGGCCGCTGCAGCAGCATCTCGCAGAAGAGGAAGTACTCTG
This sequence comes from Cottus gobio, assembly GCA_023566465.1. NCBI lineage: Eukaryota > Metazoa > Chordata > Actinopteri > Perciformes > Cottidae > Cottus > Cottus gobio. The sequence goes on from CM042231.1 coordinate 4,210,765, forward strand.
CACAGGAAGTTGGAGTATGAAATGTAATCTGAATATTTCAATGCGGCAAATCCATGTACGCAGGGGGACGACTACGAATGTTTGCTCACCTTTGACACCGAGTGCTTTAGAGTACTTCTCCATCGCCGCCTCTTCTCTCAGCACTATGGAGCGCCACAGTTTACAAAGGGCCACGCGGTCCCTGAAGGTGCAGAAAGGTCACGGTTAGAGCGCTCGGGTCAAAAAAATGATCTCCTGGTTATGACGGAGGAGGCGAAGCTCACCGCTGGCTGAGGTACTCGTACAAGCCGTGGTCCAGGAGCACCAACTCGGCCTTGTTGTCGGGACCTCGTCTCACGAGGACTGCGAACGCAAGGAATTTATCGATAATATTCACCGTGCATTTCTACATGTTGTTTATCACCAATAATGCTGCTGCCATAATCCATAGAAGAGATGATAAATAGGAGATGTGTTCATCTAGATTGACTTTACTAAACAGCGAATGTGTACACACACACACACACACGTACACACGTACACACACACACACACAGGTTATTGTGACAGATTTAAAATAAGCACTTTTCTCGTCGGTGCCCTCTGGTGGACAAACTGTGGAACTGCAACAGTTTCTCGACTCACCGTTTCCAGGGTGAGGGTCGGCGTGGATGAATCCGGTGTAGAATATTTGCTCGGAAAATATTCGGATCAGCTTGTCTGCAGTCTGCAAAGCGAACATTTGACGACGTTCAGATGAATATTTCAACGGTAGCGCTCCACTGTGCATGTGAGCCGCCGTGCGGCAACTCACGTCTTTCAGACTCAATCCTTGTCTTTTAATTTCTTCCACGTTGTTGATTTTGCACCCGATGCAAAACTCCGCCGTCAGCACTCTCTTTGAATCGGAAAGAAGAAGAAGAAACGTGAAAAGGCTTCAGCCGAGGAAAAGGTGGGACATCCAGTTATTTTCTACCACTGATGGCGACCTCACCTTACTGGTTTGCTCCCAGAAGACTTTGGGCACGACCACAAAGCTGAAGTGTTTCAGCTCCTCTGCACACCGCTCGGAATTCTTGGCCTCGTTCTCGAAGTCCAGCTCCTGACCCAACGTGCCCTTCAAGTCCTGGACAAAGCAGAATACAAATCAATAACAGACCAATCAATATGTGGGAGGCTACCCAAGAAGTACAACCGCTTCCTGACCTTAAGGACCCATCGGAATCCAAAGCTGGGGTGCATGAATTTCACAACATCCAGCAGGATCTCCAGGGTCCGGATATCTCCGTCGAACCGATCCCTGAGGTCGATGTACTGCACCTGAAGGCACCACAATCCAACAGTTTGGGACCAAAAAAAAAGCAAGAGGGGAGACAGAAGATGCTCAAATGTCTGATTCTGCTATGAATCCTCTACTCTCTGATGGGGGTCCCGGGTCCCAGAGTGACACCCGGCCGCTCACCTTCACGGCGACAGGCGTCCCGTCGAACAGCTCGGCCTTGTGAACCTGGGCCAGGCTGGCGGCGGCGACGGGCTCGTAGTCGAACTCCTTAAAAAGCTGCTTGGGGGTTTTCTCGAAGTCCTCCTGGAAGAGAGCGTCCACCTGGTGCAGACACAGACGCCATCCTGAGACATTTCAGGCGCCCCCCCCCCCGGACCTCGAGCCTCGTTTGTGCGGCGCTCACCTCTTTGTACCTCCGGTTCAAGGCCTTGTCCTCCAGGACTTGCAGCGTGCGGATGTACTCGGGCGGCAGCAGGTGGTTGAAGGAGCACAGGCCCTGGCCCAGTTTGATGTAGATCCCCCCGTTGCTCAGGGCTCCTTGCACCATGCACTCCGCCGCCCTCTGGTGGCAGGCGGACATCTCGGCCAGGTAGGATGGGCTGCTCTGGCGGGGGGAGAACGGCGGTAAGACATGACTGAACGCCCGAAGAGGCCGGGGAAGGGAACGCAGGTAGATCTGTGAGGAGGTTGTTTTTTTATCAGGAGCTTCGGACCGAGGCCCGGGAATCCAGCTGAGAACTTACCTCGTCTCGGCCGCGGAGAGCCACGTTGGTGGTCCACCAGTAGTCCACGGAGATGAAGATCCCCACGGAGAGACACCTGAGGACACACAGACAAGAGGGTCGCTTTGGACTCGGACTCCAAACAGGATGCGAGCCGCTCGGAATATCAGTCCATTGATGCAACGCTGGGAATTCTGGTCCCGGGAATCGTCCCAAGAGAGTCGTTTCATTATCGACGAAGAGTGGCGTTAATATCACTTTTAACTTAGTCTGCTGGGAATTCAGGCTTTAACAGCTGGAAACCACCTCCATAGACTATTGTACTGCTAATCCAGTATATGAAGTTTGATTGGCACCTGTAAACACCTGTATATGGATATTATTGCCCCCTACTACTGTGTATCATGCATTTCAAGTTAACTTAATTAACTTAGTTGGCTCAGATCTTATGATTTTGCCTCTGGCAACAACTGGAAACATATTCAGACTTCAAATTGCAGATATTAAAACACCATTTTAATATGGAGAGACGACCGGCATTAAAGTGAGAATATGTAACTTTTCATAAACCTTCAAAAAGGTAAAATCAAATTCTCGTAGTCTCACTCTAAAACATGGACGACTGCGTTGTGCGTTTCATCTCAAACCTGCAGAAGCGGCCGAATCCCTCGATCAAGATCTTCATCCTCCTCCGGTCTCTGGGTTCGGACACGGCGTACCGGACGCCGAGCGCCACGGGGACGCCGACGGAGGCGCCGACGAGTGTCTTCCACAGCAGACCCCTGCGCTTGCCTTCCCTGAACGCAGGGAACAGGAAACTCATCAGGACAGAAGCATCGCCGCGGGGTGGAAGAGACTGTGGCTCAGTGGTTAGCAGGTCTGTCTTTCAATCAGAGGGTCGGCGGTTCGATCCCCGGCTCCGCTAGTCGATGTGGCCTTGAGCTTACCTCGGGGAACTGAAGGGTCTGTTCCTCTGGAGCGACGCTCCGGGATGAGGCCGCCTCCGGAGCAGAGCCATGTGACGCAGACACAACCTCAACTAGAAGAAGAAGATGGAGTCAATGTTTGACATCAGACATGGAGCTGTGTGAGACTCTGACAGTGTTTTCTTTTCACACACATTTCATTTACACTGTCACACAACATATGAACAGTAAGAGACAGGGTTCATACACATTCTGATCAATGGAGTTCCAGGACTTTTCCGTGACCAAACATTTAGTGAAATCTGGGTGTGTCCATGAAAAAGTGATAAAATGTAGTATTTAAACTAACAATGAGGATTCCAAAGCATACAGTATTGCTTAAAGGACACAAATGAATGAGACAATAGTTTGATTAAAAGAATAAACATTTATAGATATACTCAGCGTATGCCTGCTTATATTTTGAGTCTTTCTTTTAAAAGCATATTCATTATTTCAAACTCAGCGTAAATGAACCACATGAACACATGAATATAACACATTTACATGACTTTTACTAAACTTTGGGGATTTTATTTTTTCAAGGACTTTTCCAGGCCTGGCAATACCAAATTCCATGACTTTTCCAAGTTTTCCATGACTTTATGAACCCTGAAATGAACATTGGCGGAAGACGCGTGGTTTATGCAATCGCTGCTCAGTATCAGTGCCGCTGAGAGAAAGAGAGTACAAAGTCTATTTTTACAACACCATTATAAACGTGTCAAAATGAGCAGGCGGAGATCAAACAATCCGTGATCCCAAATGTCGGCAGCAACAGTTCACTTCTCAGTACAACTGAATTATTACACTTGTATTCATTAAATCATTTGTTTATGTTTTTAAAGTTGTGTGATTATATTACTCCTCACCAGCAGACTAACATGGTTTGACTTCCCCGAAGTTGGACTGCAAATACAGATCACATCCATCATGGATTAATCTGCAGATTATCGTCTCGGATTGATCAATCGTTTCGGCAATAAACTGCCAAAAAAAACAAATGCTAAAACACTCGCAGTTCTTTTAAAAGCACAAGGTCTGCTTTGCCGTCTGCATATTGCTTATTTTGACTGACCTTAAGTCCAAAACTTTCAGACTTCACAAAGCCTGTTTAATGATCATGAAGTCCTTTGAGGGCCTGGTCCTGTCCCACCTCAAAACCCTCACAGACCCCCTCCTGGACCCCCTGCAGTTCTCCAACAGAGCCAACAGGTCTGTGGACGACACAGTGGACCTCCACTTCATCCTCCAGCATCCTGGTCTTCCATAAACCAGGATCTCAAATGGGAGCTGAACATCAGCTCCATCACAGAGAAGGCTGAAGGAGCTCAACCTGCCAAAGGGCAAGGAAGATTGTAGCTGACCGCTCTCACCCTGGACACAAACTGTTCGATTCCCTTCCCTCTGGCAGGAGGTCCATCAGGACCAAGACCTCACGCCGCAAGAACAGTTTCTTTCCAGCTGAAGTCGGGATCCTTAAATCCCGGGACCCCGACTGACTCTGACGTCCCCGGGACATTTTCCTTCAAAGCCCTTGAACATCTTTTCTTTATTAAAATACACTTCATTCATATTTTAATAAAATATATTTGTTTTAAAGTACTGTTTAAAGTACTGGTTGCTGTTTACCATATTCATATTTTAATTATGTCTTGATTATTGGACTATGTTTATTGTTATGCACTTCTCACCAAGTCAAATTCATTGCATGTGCAAATAAACAATTCTGATTCTGAAAACCAAAACATGTATTCATTTTAGACTATAAAGCACAAAGAAAACAGCAAATCCCCTCATTGACAAGCAGAGACTCTGGTATGGTGGTTTCAGAGCATTGACTGAGTAATTGATTAATTGAATACTTTTTTTTAAACACAGCAGTGACATTTATTCTAAACCCAGTGCCTCCAGTAAGACATTGAGTAGTTAGTTTGGTCTATTGAGACATAAAAGCAGGACATTCCTGAGGGGACAGGGGTGACTGAACATCTACATCTACATAGATATCAAGCAGGATTAAAATGACAAAGATAGGGCGTTGAGTAATCAGCAGGGGAACATCATGAGTGGGTTAGTGTGTGCTGGGGAGTGTGTGTGTGTGTGTGGGGGGGGGGGGGGGGGGGGGTCTAGATCAAGGCTAATACGACCAGTTCAGTAATACTTAGTTGTTTTTTGTTCGCTGCCTACAACTGAGGGACAGAACGTCTCTGGTGCTGACAAATGGATGTTCAGATAACAGAGACGTTCAGGGACCGGAGAGCCGGTGTGTCAACAGACTGCCTGTCACTCACAGGAGGGGCAGCACCGGAGACGAGACACGTGTTAGCAAGATAAGTGTGTATTTCCAGCTTAAATCCACTTTACGTTAAATTACCGCTGCACATAGTAACGGACTATTGCGAAACACACACACACACACACACGCACACACGCGCGCACACACACACAGACACACAGACACACACACAGACACACACACAGACACACACACACACACACACACACACACACACAAACAAGCTTCTACCTCTTTTAACACAACACATCAGTCCAGTGGTTTCTGTTGCTAAGACGACCAGTAACGCTGACGTAAAGTAACGTTACTACTCACGTTGACGTGGCGGTCGACTAAGCTAACTTTAGCTAATGCTACTATCAAACTGAAAAAAGATTGAGAAATAGTTTGTATTTACCCCTCGCGTGGTCTCCCCTGTCATGTTTTCCTGGAGTATTAAAAATAGCGTCCGCTCGCGGTGATTATTTCACATCCAAAGTGCCCTTTCCGGTGAGGAACGTCACAGTACAACTGGTGACGCCCTCTTTTGTCAATGGGCAGGGCTAGCCGAAGAGGAAAGATAGAGAGAGCGGGAGGACTACTTACTTCCGTTTTCGCTTTATTCTTGTTCATTGGAAATTATTTGGGATCTTTATTATTGATCATAATGTCTGTCTATTTTCTATAGACGCCCATAAGTTAGTTAGTCAAATTATGAAATTATAGGTCACAATCATGAGATAGTAAGTCATAATGATGAGATAGTAAGTTCAAATGAAATCAGTAAGTCATCATAATGACAGACAGGATCCTTATTTTTTCATCACAGTGGCAGAAATGGGCTCCCATTATTTTCTTTATCCAGACACCCAGAAAATTAACTCCACCATTCACCGCCTCTGCCCGTTTTGAAGGTGCATATTTTGTTTTAGCAGGGAACATGTGGACATGCGGACTGGGAAGATATCTATCTTGATAGCAAACTCTCTGGTAGGAGGTACCGTGATGATACGATTACACGGATTGGGTCGAGGAATGCCCTTGTCCTGTTATTGATATTCATCACCTTCTTCTCCTCCTCCAACTGACCCGACTCCAACCTGACAGTAGCATAGAGGACACAAGCACAATTAATATTGGCATGACCGTGATGTCGGTTAAGTAACCAAAACAGTTTTTATTTGCCTCACTCTGGCGGATCCTAATCCACTTAAATCCACGTTAAAGCCCATGATGTAAGCAAATGAGAGAGTGTGAGACAGGGGAAGTGTTCTTATGTGTATGTTACATCATCTTACATCAGGAAGGTCTATATGGGCACAAAAGTCCTCATCTCAAGGTTTATGGGAAGTTATAATAAACACAAAACAAGTAAAGAACTACGATGGCTTGAGTGGATTTTTTTTAAATTTTAAACAGATCTTGTTGGAATTTATCTTTATAATATAGTATGTTAGTTTATGTGTGCCTATTTAATACATAATTTATAATAAAACACCTCTGGCCAAATAGGTCACACAACCATAGCACCGTTACACTGGTGTTTGGTTACATCTTGCACTATTGTTTTGTTAGTTCATTTAATATGATTCTATTATATTAGTTGAATACATTGTGCTTTTTAATGTTTAATAGTGCATTACTTGTATGTATAAAGCCTGCTGTAGCGAAACAATTTCCCTTTGCGGTATTAATAAAGTAACTATCTATCTATCAATTGCTGTCAGAGGGCATATTTAGCCGGAACCAACGAGAAACGTGGATTGACCTTCAAAGTAAAGGTTGTAATAGTTCCCATTTACACAGAAAAAAAGAAGCAGATGTCCGGACTATCCAATATTCACAAAGAAACACTCCAAATAATCAACGAGATACATTTTTACTTTCCGAAAACGTTACGATAAACCACACGGCGTTACTCGTTCACGTTTGTGGTATTTTATTTTGAAAACTGCGGAAAAAACAACGTGTTTCCCATCTAACTTGGCTGCATGGTCAACCGGATGCTGTGACGACCCGTGTCGCTGCAGTGTTGCGCTTTCCTGTTTACGGGCGGGAAGAGCGAACATAGCTGACTGGAAGCGGCTGTGTTTAAAACCGACTGCACATTTGTTTTAATTCTCCTCAGCGGTCACGGTTTGCGGGTTTTTAATGATACGCAGGGCGTTGCGAGATCTACCGGATACGTTTTAAGTGTGACCGTTGCTGGAAAACTACCGGGGTATTTGGAGCGTGCAGAACAGATGGAGGATCCTCCTGCAGGTGGTGGCGGTGGCGGTGGAGCAGCAGCGGAGGGCCCCGTGGTGCAGGTGGCAGAAATCCGCTGGCCGACGGGGGCTCTCCCTCTCCGGCTCCTCGAGTGGAAAGTCAAACCCGGGTCTCTCGTGAACCTGGACTCCGTGCTCGCGCTCTGCGCCCCCATACCCCAGGACAAGGGGGCAGAGGCTGCCACCAGGCTGCCGGAGAGGAAGGTGAAATCGGACCGTGCTGGAGTCGTCAAGGAGCTGTGCTGTCAGCTCGGGCAGGTCATCGCTCCCGGGTGAGTCCGCCGACAGGCAACATGTCAGCTGTAGTTTCGGAGCCGCTTTCCCGTCAATGGAATCCACCTGTGGTGTAGCGTGAGCTAGCTAACGAGCTAATGTTGCTATACGTGCTAAGTAACGTTAGCTTGTTTGCTAGCCGTGCAGTTGGCCATAAATCAAGTTGGTCAAAATAAACAAGCAGGCGTTTGGCCAAAACCTTCAAAATAAAATGGTGTAATCTAGATAGTTTGTTTCCGCGCTTTTATAGTCGTCGCAGTTATAGTGGGCGTGACGACCAACAGCATTTAAAAAGTCAGCATGCATTACACGTACTCGTAACTGTCAGTCCGATGAAACTTGCTATCAAGCTTAAGGCCAACATGTTTTCTGCGCTTTTATTTTGAAGGCGTAATCACGTGAAGAGTTGGCTTGCTTTGTTTGCCTTGACGCAGCCGTCCGTCGCGTGCTCAAAATGTGTACAAGACGGGTAGTTTGACAGGTAGAAGACTGGCCCGAGGTATCGGCCCCTCTGAATCTGAACCGGACGTTTTAATGCATGCTTTTAAAGTACTTGCTCACCTGCTATTTCAGAATAGGGGCACATGTGCTTTTCAACAGCTATTTAGTGCATACTTTCTAAATATTCATCTGAAGTAACATTCACACCTCTTGATTCAAAACTTTCAAACTTTCAAAATTCAAAAGTTTTTCTATAAGTAATGTTTAAAAATAGGTGGTGTCTTGATTGCAAAGAAAAAGCAACTGTATGCCAAGCTCTTCATTTCTTTTCTTCATTTCTATAGTTTTTGGTTCAAGTAGTTCACCTTTTAGTTGACTGGCGGCTAATCTACAAGGTGTGGTGCTAAAACATGTAACATCTAATACACCTGCAAAAAGAGGGGACCTTTGAATGCACCATTACTGGTTTATGGAAAAGTACGTATTTACACATAACATTTGTTTTTCTTTTTTTCAGAGGCGTCGTCGTCAGAATAGAAGAATGCAGCCATCCAATAGTAATGAAGGGTTTATGTGCGGAATGTGGCCAGGACCTGACTCAGTAAGGAAATCCCAAAACGCATCCACTCTCTTTATTATTATTATTATTATTATCTTTTAACAAAAATATCTTTTTCATTTCATGTTAAATGTTAAGATAATATATGTTGTGCTCACACTCTGACCCTCACAATGCACGGACCGGATTGCAAAAAAATCTAATTTAATGCTTACAATTTCACACAGTCACCTGACACCTTTCAACGTCATTACATTTTGAGCTGATTAATAATTGATCCTTTTAAGGATGCTATATTCCTGTGCATTAAAACTGATTCAATGCATCTGACCCCAAAGTATTTGTGGTGGATTCTGTATTATTTGATGCCATCAGGTGGCACCAGAGATCAGGCAGAGAGCGTTGAATACGTCTGAGGTCATAAATAAAGTGCTCACACTCTGCACTCCCAGTTCGATGAAGATGTACGAATGTACAGCCGTCAGTTAGAATCTGAGACGAGCTGTTGAGCTGTTTTTTAATTAATTTAAAGAAACAAAGTGCCATAATGGTGCCACTGTGAGGTCAAAGTGTTGCTTTAACCCCAAACAGGAAGTTGTTTTTGACTGTGAACGCCTCCGTAAGCTAAACTGTTTGTGGAAGCCGTTCTTCTATTCAGTCACTATGTTCAAGGACCTACGAGATACACAAAACACACGACTCCTACTCTTTTTTTTTTTTCTCCTTCTCAGGCTGCAGGGCACAAATGGGAACCAGCAAACTCCCATCTCCACAGCAACTGTCTCCATGGTGCACAGTGTCCCCGAGCTGATGGTCAGCTCAGAGGTGAGTCACATGACCGGGTTATAGGGCATGTGTACATCACAGCCATGCCATTATTAAGATATGTGTGTGTGCAATGGTATTGGGAGCTCTGTGACCTCAATCCTTGCAAAATGTCCCCAAGAAATTCTAAATGTGGGCTGTTGTTCAATCAACGCTTTAATTTTGTATCCTAATATTGAACAAATGCACACAATTGTCTTGGGAATTTCAAGGTGGAAAGTCTTGCCACAGTATCCAGAACATGCAACTCTCAGCTGAAACAAATGATAACAACATAGTAATGGATACGAGTCTGTTGAGGTCAAAGTTTGTATCAAGGAAAAATGTAAATATATACGTCATCATACATTTAAAATATTGTACAATGTGTAAGATTTCTCCAAAATCAAGGCTAGTACTTCTTCCAAACCACGACGCTCCAGGACTGGACTGGTTTAATTTAATTACTTACAAATTGTTGGGCAATTACATGCAACTTGCTGCCCAGGCCAGGTCCCACACATGTCAATCAAATAATATAATAATAAATAAACCAATATTATATACAGTAACACGCTTTATTATTAGTGGGTTGGTGGTTTGCGCGGGTTTTCCTGCATTTCATTCATTCTCTTCCTTCATTCCCAAAAGCAAGCAGAACAGCTGGGCAGAGAAGACCAGCAGAGACTCCACCGCAACAAAAAGCTGGTCCTGATGGTGGATCTGGACCAGACTCTGATCCACACCACTGAACAGCACTGCCAGCGTATGTCGAATAAGGTATTATTCACTCTTCTGTACTGTCCTCACTCACAGGTGTCCGCTCCATATTCTCCCATTTTTTCTCTCCCGTTTGTTGATTCTTCCGTCTTTTTATTGCCGAGAGTACTTGAGGCAACGCATAAATAATGAATGTTCAGCCCGAGGCAGATCTGTCTTATGATGACGCGCTGCCCTAAAGGTTTAAACAGGGTTCATACGCTCATGGAAAAGTCCTGGAATTTTAAAATGGTTATTCCCAGGCCTGGAAAATTCCTTGAAAAAATTAAAATCCCCAAAGTTTAGTAAAAGTCATGTAAATGTGTTATATTCATGTGTTCATGTGGTTCATTTACGCTGAGTTTGAAATAATGAATATGCTTTTAAAAGAAAGACTCAAAATATAAGCAGGCATACGCTGAGTATATCTATAAATGTTTATTCTTTTAATCAAACTATTGTCTCTCATTCATTTGTGTCCTTTAAGGAATACTGTATGCTTTGGAATCCTCATTGTTAGTTTAAATAGTACATTTTATCACTTTTTCATGGACACACCCAGATTTCACTAAATGTTTGGTCATGGGAATTTGGTGAAAAGTCCTGGAAAAGTCCTGGAAATCCATTGGTCAAAGGTGCCCTGTGGAGGTTACTCTTAAAGTTATGGTTCCATTCCATTTCTCTCCACTTTCATGTGGCCGTTTGGGGGGGAAACATAAATACTCTCAGAGGAGGTTGGATTCAGAATATGTCTCCTGAGCAAAGGGCTGCCAATGAAACGTCAAAGCCTCATCAAAAATGAGTTTTTACTTCATGCTGTTTATTGCACACTTTCGGGTGACGGTCACTCTCCATTAATCGTTGTATACAAGATCAAGCGCTAACGACTTTAAGCTACTTTTGCATTGACAGCTCACGTTCTAAATCTTCTTCTTTCAAGAGCGGACGTCGAGGCCTTGAATCCGTGCTCATTAACCGTCGCCGCTCTCGTTATTCCCCGTCAGGGTATTTTCCACTTCCAGCTCGGGCGAGGAGAGCCGATGCTGCACACGCGGCTGCGCCCGCACTGCAAGGCCTTCCTGGAGAAAATCGCCAAGCTCTACGAGTTGCACGTCTTCACGTTCGGGAGCCGCCTCTACGCACACACCATCGCTGGTAACGACCTTTTCACAGAGCCGAGTGCATGAATCCACGTGGTCTGACAGTCTGGGCTCTACTTGTACTTCCTGTCGCGCTCCATGAGAGGGAAGTGTCGGCTCGTGTGTTGTGTTTCAGCCGATATATATACACTGGAGTCCCTGTTAAGCATCTGGCATCTAAAACAGTGATTTTCAACCACTGCGCCGTTGGAAAACGACCAATTTCACTTTATCGGTCCCGTGGCGGGATTTTCCATTCCAGTCCCAAAAAAATGTATTTAGTTGCTGCAAATAATGTGCCATTGTTGAGCGTCTGAGCCTGCAATATACAGTAGTGGTAATTAAATACTCTTCCATGCCAGTAGGTAGCACAATCATTACCTTCCATAGATGCTGTATTATGCTACAATGGGACATTTTGAAAAACACTGATCTAAGCATTTTAAAATGAAGCAGTGGTGCCACTTTTCTGAAATGCATGTTAGGCCGGTTATTGTTTCGCATTAAAACCTATTCCTCGTCATTTTCTAGTTTTAGCAGCGTATGTCTGATAGCTGATTTAATGTTGGTTTCCATCCAGATGTAAATATTCCAGTTTATGATTTAGTTTGTTTATATCGTTCTGTCTTTTGGGTATTCAGGGTGCCGTCCTCCATCGTACTGTATTTAATAGAAGCAGCCCCGGTACTGTTCTGCCTCCATGGGATGAATGTTTAATGCATTTTGGAGTGGATTGTACTACTTCCTCATGTGGAGGGGTCTTCATGGTTCAGTTGTTGACGGCTTCTTTTGCGATGATGGAAAAGACGGTTTTGAATATAGATTGTCACCCGTAGGTCTCTGGAAAGGACAACCTAACTCTGGGGAAAATACTTGGGCGACTGTGGATCAGTGGTTAGCAGGTCTGTCTTTCAATCAGAGGATCGGTGGTTCGATCCTCGGCTTCGCCAGTCCATGTCGTTGTGTCCTTGAGCAAGACACTTAACCCTCAGTGCTCACTGTTGCTGTGTCTACGGTCTACTGTATAGCATGTAAGTCACTTTGGATGTAAAATGGGCAACAGGATGGACAGCTAGCGACCGGGTCTCTCACACACACACACACACACACACACACACACACACTGTACAGGTGGGTGCCGTCGGCTTCATCTTTCAGCCCTGAAGGCTGCTGCTTTGGTTAAAGGAGAGCTGGCGCTCCATCTTCAGCCGAGGCCGAATCAATCTGCACATTTCTTTAGACTTAGCCATGAAAAGCCTGAGCGTTGTCAATGCTCGCTTCTCTGAGAAGACACTGGACACAAGGTTAATATGGGTGGGCGGGCTATTTTCTTTAGATGAGGGTAGTTTTGTTAATGTGTCATTGGAAGAAAATGCGTCTCTTTTGTATCTTTGCAATAACTACTGTAACCATGGAGAGGAAGTTTATCATTTCAGGTTAAATGGAGCTCACTTTTAATCTTTCTTTTTTTTTTTTAAGGTTTCCTGGATCCCGAAAAGAAGCTTTTCTCTCATCGGATCCTCTCCAGAGACGAATGCATCGACCCGTTCTCCAAGACGGGGAACCTGAGGTACTAAATGAACTGCAGCGTCATCTCTTAAAGCAAACAGACTCTGTCTGGTTGGGTATCGGTGTGACAGTTGGTGGATGATCCACACCGCTTCTTGTGAATTTATCCAAATTGTTTCTTCGCCTTCGTGGACAATCTGTCCGTCCTGTCGGTGATCGTGGTCGAGCACAAGGCGTGGAGATCTATTATTCTCTCTCGGTGGCATCTCCTTGCAAATATACAGGAATTGGACGGATCGTGGAAGAAATATTGGAGCGTGACCTTATCTTTGATTCCCAGCAGCCTCGCAGTGTTTATCTGGTTTCAGTTTCGCTGTGGTTTTTTTCCCCCGACAGGAATCTTTTCCCGTGCGGCGACTCCATGGTCTCCATAATCGACGACCGGGAGGACGTCTGGAAGTTTGCGCCGAACCTCATCACTGTGAAGAAATACATCTACTTCCAGGGCACCGGGGACATCAACGCTCCCCCCGGGTCTCGGGAAGCTCAGATGGCAAAGAAAGGTACAGCAGTGAGGTTTATTTTTCAAACAAAACCCAGAGGAGCGAACGTGAAGCTAAACCGACTGACGGAGAAGTTGTTTTTTTGCCGATTTGTCATCTTGCATCAAAGGGACCGACGAGGGAAATTAAATGCGTTGACTGACAGACGTTTGTGCAGCACTTAAATGCGTCTGATCTCTATATTTATGTTCTCTGGTGTCACAGAAAAAGCGAATGAAGAAATAACTCGTTATGAGCGTCATTAATATTATTAGAACCCCTTGGGGGGGAGGTACTAAATGTACTTTAATGAACTGACAAAGTAGACGATACAAGGACAGCTGTTCTTTCTGTCTTCCTGTTCATCAAGGATACACATGCATGGTCTCGTACAGATCAATTATAAACAGATTTTACAATAGCAGATACGTTTATTTGTAGTTTAGCTTTTGCAATCATATTTAAAAAAATAAAAAACAAAAAAAAACATATCTGCTATCATAAAGTCCTGTGGTTGCTTAACATGATGCATTTCATTTATCTGAGGCTTTTATCCAAAGCGACTTACATGCTATACAGTAGACACAGCAACGGTGAGCAATGAGGGTTAAGTGTCTTGCTCAAGGGCACATCGACATGAACTAGCGGAGCCGGGGATCGAACCACCGGTCCTCTGATTGAAAGACAGATCTGCTACCCACTGACCCACAGTCACCTCCAACATGATGCATTTGTTGAAAGACCCTTGGAGGACAACGTGACGGGCAGTTCATGCAACACTTAGCAGCCTCCAGTGCTGCACACGCTCCCCTGTGAGGCACTTTCAGCTGAAGTCAACCAGCGAGTCGGTCCGGTGGCTTCGCTGGTCTTCAGGTTCACAGCTTCCTGTTCTGCATCTCGCCGACGCCACGTGAATTGCAGACGAATTCAATGCACGCTGTTAAAAAATTCAATGCAATTTTTGCGGTTTTTAATTGGTGATGCATTTGGGGATGTTTAATGCCCCGGTGCTGTTAACATTTAGCAGAATTTATCAGATATTATTTATTTAGATTGTTATGAAACGTATCCTTATTAGTGCTCGCTAACATGTGAGTGAAAATTACACAAATATGTGGTCGACGCATTGAGATTCGTTTTGTACATTAATGCATGAACGTATATCTTATGTAAATGAGGGATCCTAATAATTAATTGATAACTGTCAATCATTTTCATACATTAATGCTATCACTTTAATAGTTAAAAGAAATATTAATAATAAAGAAATCTGTCAAAAAAGATGATTTAAAATTAGCATTGGTAATGCCAATACTTATGTATAAATATTGTTTTTATCGGTTTAATGCACAGCGCATTGTGAGTTATAGTTTTATACCGTGGCCCCTGAGAATCGACTGTCCAGACAGGTGATGATTAACTTTCATACTGTTTATTTATACGGAAAGACTCGCTATATATTAATGAAACGATAACTCCTGGTCACATCCTTTATTATCGAGTCACTCGGGCTGGACCCAGACAGTAAACAGTCATCAACAGCCTCCACCAACCTCATCACGAATCAAACGCACCTGTCAATAAACAAGCGGAGGCCGTCTCAAAGGGGCTCCACCTCCTCCTCCACCTCTGTACGTCCCTCTGCACTGAACTCTCGGTGTTATTCTCTTCATTATCATCGCAGGAAACGAGTCTCCTCGGGGACTTCTGCAGGACCCCTTCATTTACACCCACTCAGGCTGTTGCATCCATTACAGAGATACTCGCGGTTGCACTCGTCCCGTGTTGCAGCAATGGCCGTTATAATGTTGATGCGTCGAAGAAAAAGAATGGAGAGTTGGTCATGTGGTTAAAACGCAGGCTTCAATTTGCCCGAAGTTGATTTTCGACATTTGTTTTGCCCCCTCAAGCAACTCTCTTGCTGCTTTGCAAGTCAAATAGTTTAAGTCAACATGTTCTGGTAATCCCCGTCACATGAACGACACGTTTGCATAAAGGATTTGACTAAATCAGCAATTATACTGTTGACAGCTACTGTATTTTCAATTTTCCGCAATTTTGTATTTCAGAAATATAGTTGCAATTGCATTTCTAAAAGAAATGTTTTTAATATTACAAATTCATCCATTAATGGCATGTGAAGTGTGTAAATTGTATATATACATTATTTTAAAATGAAAGAGAAGCAACATTTGATTCTAAAACTTGTTTAACCTAAACCTCTCTTATTGAATGCCTTATATTGTCGTTGTAAACACAGTTTTAACATTTATAATACGTTTTGAGCAGCGAGTAGATCAAAACTCTAAAGTCCGTTCATTGTTGCGACAGACCCTTGTGTCACATGACACATAGTAATGCAATTATAATAATATAGTGCAGCATAAAGCACATTTAAATACGTGTGTGTGTACGTCTGCCAGTACAATTTTTGGCATATTTTGCTTTCCGTCACCCTTAATCAACGTCATCCTGTCCATCATCATCCACTCTTCATCTTCAGATGCTGCAAACAGTGTAAGACTAATACAAAGACTTTTCTTTTGAAAGGTCTGATTTGCTGCATTTGTCTTCTGGCTGCTCTCTTGCCTCCTCACATTATCCAGCTGCCCTCTCCGGTCCATCCAGCCCTGTGTTACGGTGCACCGACTATCACCGATGGAAGTGTGTAGTGTGTGTTATGCAGAAAAATGAGAGGACGCTCCATCAAAAAAACAACAAATAAAAACCAGTTTTTCAGGCTTTGTCCCGGTATCGGTACCCCTGTCTTGTGGATTCCTCCGTGTTGCCGACCGGCTATCACTTGAGACTTTTATTTCACGCTCAAACAGAGTTACTTGGCCTGGAGTGACTCGAGCACCCAGAGGACTCGACAGCAAGAGTCTAGAATCTGGGTTATTACTGGGTTCTGGGTGGAAGGCACTCATGTGAAATGTTGGGAAGGTTATCACTTAAGAGGGATGTAATCACGAGCTCCCAGAATGCATTAATGCTAAGAACATGATAATAAGGGCCTCAGCCGTCACTGCTGGTGAGGTTATGTTGTGTCAAATAGTTTGGGGGATCTAAACTGTGTTGCTCATGTCGGGTCATTTAAAAGATCTAGAAATGTGGGTCCTACATTTTTCTTGAATGCATCATTGTGTGTTGGTCTTACATTATCTATGGTTTAGAGGTGGTGAAGGTAAAGTCTGTAAGTATGGAGCCCCGAAACGGACAAAATGTAGTAAAAATATGTGTATTGTGGTTATTTGACATTGTTGTTGCTCCAGCTAATTGGTGCTAATTAGCTAATTCTTGTTGCAGTTAATGAGCTCGCTAGTTTAAGAGGGTGGGAAGATGTGATTGGCTGATGATGGTACCCCTGTCATGAAAAGTGACATTGTGAAAAGATGTTCCAATAATATTTTGTACAAATGTCTTGAATTTGGCAAATAATTGTTTATTTCATAGTTATTTATCTGCTATTGAGCACTTTTGGAGCTCCATGGTTGTCGAGATGGGGACATCTGGTGTAAAATGGCCTGATTGACAGCAGGTGTATGGTGTCTGCTGCTTGTTTCTTCTGCTTGTCTTTGCAAGCCAGCTGTACCAAACCATTCCCGTCGACCGTGTTGCGATGCAATAATGAAGTAGCTTCATCTTCAGCTGTTCACGCTGATAACTCACCTGTCGGCTGTGATGCAAGTGTCCTTGAATGCCGTGTGATTGCTTCGTCTCGTCCCAGCAGGAGGCCCGTCGGGTCGACCAGCAGAGTGCGCGGAAGCAGTCGGCACGTCGAACGCCGACGAGCAAATCAACGGCCCCAAGAAACGGGCCAAAGACCACGGCCTTCCTGTGAAGGAGGAGTCCACAACCCCTCCGTCTACTCAGGGATTACCAGCCAATGAACGGACACACCCCACAGGGGTTGTGGAGGATGAATCGGGACAAGGTAAAGGGTCAGAGGCGGAGACTGGGGCGGAGTCTGGGGCAGCGTCGAGGGAAACTCAGGTGGGCGACGGATCGAATGCTAAGGAAGACGATAGCAGCAGGACACTGGTGACACGGGAAGCACAGGACAGTGCGAACCCCTCGGCACCGAGCCACGGGGACAATAACTTGGACTTTGATCTTTCCAGCGACAGTGACAATGACTCCATTACGGAAAAGCCTCCCTCATCAGAGAGCGACGGCGAAGCCAAGGCAAGCCAGGCGAAGAAATCTGGGCAGGAAAGAGCCCCGCCTGGCGAAGGGGACAGTAAAGAAGGTTATCACGAAGAAAAAAACAGCTCCGATGCGGCAGAACCGTCGGGGGTTCTCCTGCCGGACCCCGAGCTGGGAAACGGCTGCTCGGACCGGAGGGAGCCGGAAACGGAGTCGCAGAACAGCGAGCAATCCGGCGTCACCATGGGCGAGGAGCTGCTGGACCAGAGCATGGAGGACGACGAGGAGGAGGAAGAGGAGGACGACGAAGCCGACGTCGACCAGGACGACCACCTGATCTACCTGGAGGAGGTGCTGGAAAGGATCCACGCCGAGTACTACGCCCGGTACGAGGCCTACCTGAAGAAGGAGGCCCCCGAAACGCCGGACATCCGCAAGATTTCCCCGGAGCTGAAAAGCAAGACGCTGGACGGCACCACCATAGTGTTCAGCGGCCTCTACCCGACCAACTACCCCATGGAGAGGACCCGCGAGTACTACCACGCCAAAGCTCTGGGCGCCAAGATCGGCAAGAGTCTGGTCTTCAACTCCCAAGACGCCTGTCGGACGACGCATCTCATCGCAGCCAGAGCCGGTACGTAGAAACGTATGTCCGCTGTTAACGAGCATGCAGTGGTGGCATTATCGATGTTTCACATTTCTAAACTTTTCATGGTATTATTCTCAAACGTAGATTTATAAACTTTTTCGAGCCTGGCTGATTGGATTTTGAGATCTTTAATTCTTACCTTTTTTTTTTTTTTGATCCGTCTGAGTCCTTGTCAAAACTTTGACTGAGCGGAGATAATTGAGATTGAATCCACCGTCATCGCAATTAATGTATGTCGGATGTCACCCATTCCAGCAGTGATTGGGGTCAAGAGAAGGTCCGTCATAATCTGTTATTAAGATAAACCATAAACCATAACCCTATTTAAAGGTGAAGTCTGGGATTTTAATGGAATGCACTTTTTGCCAAATTCAGAAAATATCGAGTCGCCGAGACATCCGTTCTGTTTTTTTATGAAGGCTAAATGCCAACATATATGGATTTGTAAAAAAAAACGAATTTTGGAAATGATGCTTGCCGGTGGCCAAAAAATGAATGAATGCAGCTTTAAACCATTAATCTTCCAATTGATTTAACGGCTGCTTCTCTGTAATTAACCCCACTTGATTGACAGGAACACAGTTCTCTGCATTCTGACGTTGGAGTACCACTTGAAGGCTGTTAGCGTTTCCCTCCCCCAAAAACCCTGCAAAAAGTCCTGTTTTGATCCGGTTGTTTTTTTAAGCGCTTTACTGCCGTAAACTGTTCTACTCCTTCACGAGTTACAATCAATATCCGTGACACTAATAACGCCTTAGCAGCTTCTCGCCTTGCACAGAAAAAAAAAACAAGCCATTGTATCTGAAGAGCCCCAGAAGCGGATTCACGCCTGCATCGCTACCGATTCGGTTTTCCCTTCTGCAAAAACAAGCACATGAGGTGGCAGCGTTGCCGTGGGAGCCGCTGCGAGCAGCACTTGGCAATCACTCGTCTTGTACATGTGCAAAAGAAATCAGCCAAAGATGGAGCCGGGGCAACATGAGCAGCAGGTCAGCGGATCTGGAAGGAGATGCTAGAAAAAAAACATTGTGTCAGAGCAGCATCTATTTAGGTATCCATGCATTGAGGTTTACGTGCTCTCTGCACTATTATCTATTACGGTATTCATGCATTGAGTTGTTACAGATGTGAGAAAGCTTTTTAAAAGCAGCTACTTTGAATGTTTTTTATTCTGTTTATTGATGGCCCTAAAATTAGCTCATATTTCTGTAATACTGATATTCTTGATGATAGGACAAAAGTACTGAAAATATTTTGATTTACTCTAGGAACATACAGTTGCAACAACATAAAAAAGCGTTATAGTTTTATGTCTGCAGAAATGTTTTCAGTTTTCCCTCAAATAATCAGTAAAAACGTCACAAATATTATCCCTCAGTTCTTTGTTTTGTAAACAATGAGTGAGATTCTGATTATGTTAAATATATATAAATAGAACAGAAACATAAAATCGAAGTGCACACTTACCAAATACAAACAATAAATAGTATTTTCTTCTTAACCTCCATAATGTTTCTACACAACTCCTCAAACAAGCGACCAGTGAAGGACAACATGCAACATGCTGCCATCTTCATCCAGTCAATGTTATGGCTGCACAATACTATAAAGTCAATAGAGATCGGCGGGTACATTTTTCCCCCTCCGGCCTCCGGGTTGCCCGGTGAGACTAAAGGTTTTTTTTGGGCCGTCAAACAGCTTTGTGTTCAAGGATTCAATTTGGTGTCTTTGTGTCGAGCATCAATACGACTTATTTAAGCAGAAGCGCCGCTCTCTGGGGATTCAAGCAAACAAAACACGGCTCTCCGGATTCCTAAGAAAACCTATTAGGTTGGCTGAGAAGTGAAAAGGAAGCGAAAGAGACATTTTCCTTGTTATCTTTCTAAAAAAATATTGACCAGGCAATTATTTGCTCCTTCAGAAGAGAACATCTGATCATCGATCTGAATTAGTCGGCAAACCCACATTGCATGTGTGCGCTAATTGACTCGTAAGATCAAAACCGGTTCCCATTTTTCTTCTTTTCCCATCCCGTCACCCAGGCACCGAGAAGGTCCGTCAGGCACAAGGCTGCAAGCACCTCCATGTCGTCAACCCCGACTGGCTGTGGAGCTGCCTGGAGCGCTGGGAGAGGGTGGAGGAGCAGCTGTACCCGCTGAAGGAGGACTGCTCCAAGATGCCACGGTAACGGAGTTAAACCACGTCAACGGAAAATAACCCGGAAAATACTTCAAATGTTGCTGTCAACGGCTTATTGATGATTTCCGAAATCTGAGATTCCTTTTCTTGTCTGTTCAAGGAGCAGCAGTCCGGCAGCATTCCCTGACATTCAGGGCTCCCTGCAGACGCATGTCTTCCAGCCGGCTCCCGTCCACCACAGACCTCCGCCTCCGGCCCCCGAGGTCCGGACCTACGACCCCGTCACGGGGAATCTGATCCGCAGGGGCCCCCAGGTGCAGCGGCCGCCGTCGTCCTACCTCCAGGCACCGGGGTCCTCGTTGCTCTCGGATCACGGAGAGCAGTCTTGTCTCAGGTAAGTCACGGAATATGAAGATAAAATACTGATGTGAAACTTCCTCTCCAGGAGGCAAACGGCATCTTTTTCATATTTGCAAATGTTCCTCTTTTATGCTCACGTTAAGTGTGAGGGCTCACCTGTGCTTTGACCTGATGATGCTTTGGGACACACGCCGGTCTTTTCTTTTTCTTCTTGCAAGAGCTGATTTTGGTTTGTGTAATCACGGCATGTGACTAGCTAGAGCTGACCGATGTCTGTCAACTTGTGATAACGTTTTTACTTTACATCTTGGAAAAGGTATAGAATGTGAAAACACTCCAGGCCGTGGACGTTTTTTTTGGGAAAGTCACAGTAAAGGGGTACTGAGGTGTGATGACGCATGCTCGTTCAGAAAACAGGCTGCACCCGAGATCTTTTTAACCGAATCAAGCAGGTGAGGCGTGAAAGCAAGAAGTTCTGACTTCTAGGCCGTTGCATGGGGTCAAGCATCCAACACGCTTCTGCAGAACTGCACATCCCAGAATGCAATTTGGAAGCATTTTCGGTCGGATACTCCCAGACCATGTAAATGCTCATGTCTTTCAAACTTTTGCTTGTAGTTTTCAAGCCCAAGCTGAGATGACCCGGATGACGTAACCGAGCTCCTCTGGAGCCACACAAGACATTACACAACAGTTTCTCAGGCCGAGTAGTGCAGCCGGGTACTGCAGCCGGGTACTGCAGCCGAGTAGTGCAGCCGAGTAGTGCAGCCGGGTACTGCAGCCGAGTACTGCAGCCGAGTACTGCAGCCGGGTACTGCAGCCGAGTAGCGCAGCCGGGTAGCGCAGCCGAGTAGTGCAGCCGGGTATTGTGTTGTCACGATACCTTGAAAAGTATCAATGTTTGATAACACTGGAGAAAGTTGACACAACATTGAGGACATACAATTTTAGATCCTTATTAAAAGATAAATAGCAAAGTTTGTCAACTCGCCTTCAGAGAGGAGAGAGAACAGAAACATTAATATTGTAGCTGCAGTCTGGCTGCGCTGTGTCCGACTCACGGTGCGTTTTAGTAGTTAATAATCACGGACTATTTTATTTTTCATGTAGTAGTTAATTTAACATGCTATAGTGCTGGTGACAAGTCACAAAGAAGAAGGAGAGTGATATTTTCTGAGATGGTTATTGTACCGTGAACATCTCCTACCATTATAACTACGTTTCCATTATTTTTGACAGCACCACTCCTCAGTGACGGGTAAACTGATGATTGATGGTATAATGGGTGCAACCAGAAAAACCCTTGTGTTGGTAGCTCGGAACTACAGCAAATAAAAAAATAATAATTTAAAAGTGAGTAATGCTACTGACGGTCCTCTTATGTATCGACTGCAGGACGCCTTATAATAGATGTTAAATGTATATATTTGTCCTCTGGGCCTCATTTCCATGCCTCCCTTCTCCGTGAACTGAACAGTAGTTGTACCCTCCGTGGAGATGAGACGGCAGCGTCTTCAACCGAGGCCCAATAACGACGCTCCCGACTGGGCTTTTATTTTGTCGGGATGCTTTATAGCATCGGGTGGCAGGGGAGCGTGTAGCGCCGCTCCCAAACGATCCTCCAAACTCGCGTTGTATTTTTATTTGCATCTGCACTCTGGCTCGTAAATAACATCACAATAAAACCGGGGGTCACTTTATACGACGAGGGAGAGGGAGGAGGACTCGACAACCGTGTGAAATTACTCCTCTTAAAAAAATATGTTTTATGCACTCGGTTAATAAATTTGATTTTGCAGTCATGGCCTCGTTTAACGTTCACCGACGGTTTGACAGGAATGATGTGGCATTCCTCGTGCTTCATCACTCACCTCTGTGATCCTCCACTCCGGTTTGTCTTTCATCTGTCAGTAACGGACACGAGGGAAAAGGGTTTTCCTCTCTGTATCTGTTTGTGTTTGGTGACTGCTGTTCCCAGAGGATTAAAAGCTAAACCAGCCATCTTTTTCTTTCTTTTCTGTTTTTTTTACGGCCAGTCATGGTCATTTGAGCATGTCTATGATTAAACTAATTAATAATCGCACGGATAAAATAAAACCGGTCCACATAATTCATGGATTAGAGACACAGCAGAGTTTTCAGCGAGTTGCATAAAACTTGGATTCAATCATCAAAGAAAATATGTTCAACTAAGCGCTGCCAGGAGGAAACATGGATAAGATTTGCATCTAATGGGCCCTCGCTTCAGAGAGAGAGCCTTCGCTTTTTCCATCGTTTTCTCCACCTCTTTCACCCTTCGCTCCGCATCCACATATTGTCTCCGCTGTGAGGAAAAAGTGCTGATTCATATGTTCAGTGTTTTGCAAATGAAGGTTGTTCCCCTGTGAAGACAGCACTCCTTTTTATTCATTCCAAAGATAAAAACGAATATTAAAACGAATTAACATACACAATTCGTCTTTCCGTTAGTCCATTTATTTATATCACGGTTCGTACGCTCATGGAAAACCTGGAAAAGTCATGGAATTTTAAAATGAGTATTTCCAGGCCTGGAAAAGCCCTTGGAAAAAATAAAATCCCCAACATCCCCCAAAGTTTTGGAAATGTGTTATATTCGTTCATTTACGCTGAGTTTGAAATAATGAATATTCTTTTAAAAGAAAGACTCAAAATATAAGCAGGCATACGCTGAGTATATCTATAAATGTTTATTCTTTTAATCAAACTATTGTCTCTCATTCATTTGTGTCCTTTAAGGAATACTGTATGCTTTGGAATCCTCATTGTTAGTTTAAATACTACATTTTATCACTTTTTCATGGACACACCCAGATTTCACTAAATGTTTGGTCATGGGAATTTGGTTTAAAGTCCTGGAAAAGTTCTGGAAATCCATTGGTCAGAATGTGTATGAACCCTGTAGATGCACATGCATTTTTATTTAAATGCCCATCTGTCTCACGTTGCCACAGGGGAACTTCTCAGGGCCAGCAAGACGAGCAGCCGGGACCGTCCCGCCGGAAACGACAGCCGAGCATGTCGGAAACGATGCCTCTGTACACGCTCTGCAAGGAGGACCTGGAGAGCATGGACAAAGAGGTACGTCGGCCTGCCGCTGGTTCACCAAGAGAAGGATGCACGCACAATGCGATTACGTCTTCATACTGTTGTGCGTATTGTCGTGCACCAATCGCTGAATCAGATTCCTTGTCATACGTGACAGAGACCACATGTTGGTCCGTAAGCACATTGGTGAGCGACTGTGTATATATATGTGTATATGTGTGTGTGTGTATACTTGTGTGTGTATATATAGCCAATCAAACACTGGTCTCAGCAGGGCCTCTGTGTTGTTTTTCTAGGGTTAAATCTCCATTGCGACCTCGCTGCAGGGGTATAATTGCATCCACCTGCAATTTTATTGCCCGGCGTCGGAGGGCCTCACGGTGCCAGCCACCGCAATCAAACAGCCTTTGTCGGCGTTGTCACGAGCGGCTTGATTGCCAGACGACTCGCTGTGTCTTCGCTTCGTGTCGACTCGAACCTCCCGTCTCCAGTTTTGTCGTTTGTTTGTACTTTGTGTCCTTTTTAACGTTGCGTCTTCCGGCCGATATTCAAATCCTCACGTTGGTCTACGCTCTGCATTCCGTATTATTTTTTTTTTTCATGCCACCCTCGCGAAGGCAGGTGAAGTGATTGCTAATGTCTTGAGTGCTCTGAACCTCCCGCTTAGATAATACTCTTTAATGGAGGCTGGATTCTGCTAATGCATGAGCGGGGGGAAAATGTGCAAAGTGGATCCTTGAGATCTGTCAAGGGCCACTCAGCGGGCGATTGTTCTGAAGAAAGAGCTTTATAGCTCGTTCACGTGGGACAGGACACGTGAACGAGCCGCGTTGGTGGAGACGTCACGTGTTCATATTATGGGATGCGTCATCGGAGAGCCGCGTTTTGTTGTCACTCGAGTACTTTTAGTTTTCCCTTTTAAAATTGCTTTCAAAAGGTAATGGTATAAATCTGGTTTACTTTGTATGAAAGCCGTCTTAAAGCTACAGAAATGTATATTGACAATGGATGAAATAATCGTGTGTATAATTGAGATTCACCGATATCGGAGCCGATACTGACTGGATCAGGTATCGGTGGGGGTCGATCAATACAGCAATGTATATGCTAAACTTTAAAAAGGTTGAAAGTTGCTGGTTTAGTTTGAGGAGCCTTTCCTCTCGTTAAACCTTGAGATGGAACACAGGTTAGAGATCCTGCAAGGAAATCGGTACTTGAAGCGAAATTGAATTGAATAATCGGGACAGTCCGTGTGATTGGTCACGCTCTAAATGATGAACCGGGAAGCGAAGCATCCGTTCCGCTTATTAACTCGGTTGAATTCTGAAGTTAAGTCACTCGTTAGCTGCAGGCGGCGGCTTAGCCTGAGAACGGCTGAGCGTTGCCTTTTCTGGAAATAGACTTTCTTCTTCTTTTTTTCCACCACACATTTACGTTTGAAGGAGATGCACAGCTCTATCCGATATCCTGACAGTGAACAGCTATTTATTTCTCTTTTTTCATCTCCAAGATTTCAAGAGGCTGATGTCTTTGTGTTTGTGTTTCAGCTAAGACATACTCTTAAGCATGTTGACTTATAGATGAGGGAAAGATGTTTCTCCAGGTTTATTGTCTTATGTTGTGTTTTTGCTCTTGGAGCGAGTAAAGAAGGTCCTACTCTCTGAATGTGTACCGTATATAACTCTATCTGCCAATTTCAACATAGATTTGTTGTTCCACATGTAGCATTATTAGGGAAATATTGTCTCCGGACCAATGGGACAGCGGTGGTCTCGAACCCTACAAGCATCGCTTTGGTACCAAAGTATCGGTTCTCGGACATTTGCTGTTTGGGATTGGAGTCAATTGCTCACTATAAGAAAATCTACATTCTAAAAAAAAAAAAAAAAAGCATTTTTATTTTTTTTTTTTTTAATCTAGAGTTAGATCCGATACAAAAGAGTTCATGGTATCGGAGCTACTTACGGTTATGGGCGGGACTTAGGTGTGTAGGAAACAACAATGGCGGCTCCCAAAGAGGTTGGCGAAGAAACTGCAGCAGTAGCACCAGTTATACCAGAACTAGGAAAATACTTACGGAATCTTCTCCATGGAAAGGATGTTTTTTCGCTCTTCTGGTTCATCCAATCTCCTTTTTAAACTACGTGCCCTTTACCAAACAGTTTGCAGGGACATCTTCTCAGATGGTTCTGTGTAACCAACCATCCGGCCGGTCGGGTCAGCGGTAACTCAGCCATCCTCCCTTTGTCGATGGCAGATGAAACGATCAACCTCGAGGTAATTGTTCCCCGTGCGGCTCCATTTGTCCGTCATATACAGCAGCAAAGGCAAAAGTGGAGCGTGTTTTCAAAGATCACGTCTGTGTTTGTGCCTATTAGACGTGACGACCGCAGCGGGAAGCTGAGCTGGAAATTGTGTTTCTATTATTAATCTGGCGATGGCGCATTGTGCCGGCGGTCGGTTCGGGCTTGTTTTGAGCCGAGGTGGTTAGAACGAAAAAGGTTTATTTGATCATATGAGTCGGCCCGATGCAAATGTTATCAATATGTTGTGGAAAAAGGACAAATTGAATGTGTTTGGGTTTCTTCAGCAGGAGTTTATGGATTAATAATGGATCTCAAATTGATTTTCCCCCATTTATGTGTTGTTTTACTAAAAATTATGGCGGTCTCCTAACCATATAAGGTTATGAAGAGGTTGAGAATTAATGCCGCTAATGTGGTCATTTGTCTACCGAATGGGACGGCTGTGGCTCCGGGGGGAGAGCGGGTCGTCCTTTATTCAAAAGGTTGGCGGTTTGATCCTCCTGTCCGCATGTCAAAGTGTCCTTAAGTGAGACGCTAAACCCGAAGTGGACCGGACCACTGCCCCTAAATCCTTACGATGAGTTAAATGAAGAGGTTGGATTTTATGTATGTAACGACTGAAAATGTTTACATATATACCGAAATATAGTTTTTTTTTTTTTATATATCATCTTGGAACCACAAAGGCCCACTCTTTTGTAGAAAACTATGGTGGATTCTTCATGTTTTGTACCATCCGTTTGTGTTTGTGCAAAAAAGACCCCAATTGGTTCAGGCAAAGCTCATTGTTTTTTCATTAATTTTTCTTTTTCAAGGCTTAAAAATTTAAATGTCAGGTGCTTTTTTTTTTTTAAATGTTTCAATTGTTATGAGAATCCTGTGTGGGCCGGAAAGTGAAACCCAATCTTGACACTGGTAGTGACGAATTCCAGATCAGAAACTAATACCTTTTTTTTGGACAATTAGCTCACCAGGCGCATTCTCAGTTTCCTTCTTACATTATGACCAAAGCACATCTTCCGCCAATAATGAACTGGATTTTAAAAATATGGTTTAAAACCCCATAGATTGACCCATGCTCAAAGGGGTAATGACGGCATGGACAGGTGATCAAATAAAACGTACCACTTGAACAAACGTTGATAAGAAATGATCACGCCGACCTGCTCGATACTGTCATTTTACTC
This sequence comes from Cottus gobio, assembly GCA_023566465.1. Lineage (NCBI taxonomy): Eukaryota > Metazoa > Chordata > Actinopteri > Perciformes > Cottidae > Cottus > Cottus gobio. The sequence continues at coordinate 4,238,137 of CM042231.1, forward strand.
ATCGGGTAATAGTGATGCACATATTACAGAATACGGTTCGACTACTTCAACACATGCCACAAATGATAAAAAGTAAAGATAAATGACTGAGCCTTTAGAGGCCTGTTAAAGAGAGAACTTTATGTGATATTTGTGGTTCATAAATTTGTGATTTTGGACGCTTACCACCATCAAGGCTCAGAAAGTTTGGTCGTAATTTAAGGCGAAACACTATTTACTTCTTGTATAAGCATAACTAAATCCTCCAACACATTTTTGTACTGTATAAAATGTAAAGAAGTTGACTCCAAGGAAGGGTCCTTTTGTAGATACACTGTATTTCAAATGTCACCGTCCTCGGACTGCCTCGGCTAAAGGGCAGTCTGTGATGTTTCAAACACTCTAGGTCTTCAGGGCAAAGTGAAAGATCCTGTCCTAATTGGCTGGAACAAAGTGCACATCTGAGTCGGGCAGACGGCCTTACATTTAAATGTCACCAGTGGTGACATGCCGGTATGTGTCAGTTTACCTGGAGCAACATGCGCATGAGTTGGCCGGCAAAGAATCACGTCCGTGTACCAAGTGGGTGACCTTTCCGTGAAATTGCTGTTCTCTTGTTGGCTGAGTGACGCCCGCGACTGGCTGCATGCGCTCCTGTCTTCTATCGGTCATTCGTTAGATATTATTTAACAGGAACGGTTGCTCTGTGTTGTGGTCTTTTCATTTAAGACCAATTAGAATTAACTTATTGTTCGAATGCAACTGAACGCAACCCAAGTTGCCTAAAACAAAAAAATCTCGGCACAGAGCATTACCTTTATCCACAAAGTATCCATCCATGGTGTTGAATCCAAAATGCTTCTGCTTATTACTACTTACGACTGTGGCTCAGTGGTTAGCAGGTCTGTCTTTCAATCAGAGGATTGGTGGTTCGATCCCCGACTCAGCCAGTCCATGTCGTTGTGTCCTTGAGCAAGACACTCAACCCTAATTGCTCACCGTTGCTGTGTCTACGGTCTACTGTACAGCATGTAAGTCGCTTTGGATAAAAGCGTCAGCTAAATGAAATGTAATGTAATCTGTATGCTTTTTCACTTTTCTAAAATAGTTAGTTTTCTCCATTAAGCGTTAAAACAATAGCTCAGTTTACCGACGGGACAACATGACATACAATGGTTAAGACCGGCCTTTTCGATACTTAACCATGCCTACTTTCTACTTAACCTCAGCTATTCAGAAGTGTCAATGCACAAAAAGCCTGATCACTGTGCCTTGTCTTCAGCTGACGGCACTAGACTGTGGTGATTAAAGTCCGTGGGTTTAGCAGCCCTTGTAGAAAGAAACTGCCCAATGAAGCTTTTAATGACAATGTGGGTTATTTTAGAAGTTAACCGTGTGAGATTAACAGCTATTCCTCTATATTCCACTACAAAAATACTCGTTAGAGTTTGACCTCATGTGATCTATCATGGGTCTATATCCTTGATCTAAAGACAACATTGTGTTGAGGGCTTCTTCATTGATGGTTTTCTCCCTCTACAAGCACCAAGGGACAAAAAAACATAATTTATTAATGGATGGTATTTAAAATAGCTCATAAATATAATGTAAGCAAACTCTCTAAAATTAGATAATGAGAAAACTAGACCGCCAAACAGCGAATGATTATACTGTATTGATTTATGTGACTAATGTTGGTTGTCATTACCATGAGACCTTCGCCTCGTCTTGTGATGTTTTCATATTGATTACTCTAATAATCTGCCATTGTGTGTCTGAGTCAGTGTTAACAAAACCTGTCAACGCCAATATTCTCTCTCCGTTTGTGACGAGGCCGTAAAACAAAGGCTCCGTATCGCCGCAATCAACCTCCGCGTTACAGCCATTTGACCCATTGTTCATACAAAGTGTTGTAAACGGCAGCATTATTACATTCAGGGCATCCAGCTACAAATGCAAGATAAAGAACAGTGATTTCGTCAAGCGATCAGATACCCTATTGACAGAGATATATATATATATATATATATATATATATATATTAGTCAGACGGGGCTGTCTGCTCTGTCTTGATTCATAACTCCTTCAATTACCTATCTACCGTAATCATTTCCACAAATAACTTTTTTAAATCATATTTAACGATTGCACTGCATTTTTGCTCATTGGGAAAAAAATATCATCACCAAAACTATAAAGAAGTCTGAAGAAAGAGATAATGGAACCTTTTCATGGCTGAAATTGTTTCTGGTCATAGAAAGATATGATTATAGCAAGGTTGATACCAATTTAAGGAAATGGTGGTTCAATTCTGTTAATTGTCCCAGTGAGCCAAACCGGGGGTACGAATTTCCTTTGGTTCTCTCCATTACTTCAGTCGGCATTCCCAGCCGGTCCAGCAACAAGTCAGTATGTTCAGGGTTCATACGGTCTTAGAAAGCCCGGAAAAGTCATGGAATTATAAAAGGGTTATTTCCAGGCCTGGCAAAGTCCTTGAAACAAATAAAATCCCAAACGTTTTGGAAATGTTTTATATTCATATGTTCATGTCGTTTATTTACGCTGAGTTTGAAATAATGAATATGCTTTTAAAAGAAAGACTCAAAATATAAGCAGACATACGCTGAGTATATCTATAAATGTTTATTCTTTTAATCAAACTATTGTCTCTCATTCATTTGTGTCCTTTAAGGAATACTGTATGCTTTAAATACTACATTTTATCACTTTTTCATGTTTCATGGAAATCCATTGGTCAAAATGAGTATGGACCCTGTATGTAACATATGTAAATAACTAAGAATATTTTTTATTTGTTTTACATAGCAATCCAAAGTTGATCTCACACACCATTTCAGTTTCTAAACATGTATTTAAGGAGTTAATACACAAGTATAATTAATAATAATACTTTTGGAGCCTAATGTGGTTGTGAAATTGGCTGGATTTGAATTCACATTATAACTGCCTTCATTTCTGTAGAACAGTGGATTAATCGAAACCTTTCAACTGCTCGCTCTCTCTCAAAATTAAATTAAATCTGGATTCCACATGAGCAAACGAGTTGTGAATGATTTTCATACAGCGTAAGGTGAAGATTTAGTCATGGGTCAGTGCTCGTGTGCCGGCATTGGGGTCCTCAGAGATATGGCTCATAAAGCCTGGGATCATAGAAGATCTAGCTCAGTCATCAGTCACCGTGATATGAGCTCCGCCTCCAGGTATTGATCTCCCACAGCCAAGGTGAGATATATTCCTTCGATATTACTCGGGAGGACAAACTTCTGCATGAGTCTGCAGAATATTGCCCATATTATTAAGATGCCTGGCCGGATGGTGTCCCAGGACAGTTTTTTAGCCGCTGGAACTGTGAGGCTCCTCCTCAGATAACCAAGCTGCCTCGTCCTGATACGAGTGCTGCTTGCCATTGAGTCATTTCATAGACACGCTCAAGCGCCGATAAGAGGATAAGAAGGCTGTGAAATTTAGAGAAATGCTAGGGCGATAATTGCATTTGTTTGTCATGTTGTCCATGGAGATTAGCATCCTTTTTTCCCTAGACCTTGCAGAGCAGATAAGTAGGACGGGATATGATGTGACATGACGTGACAGTGTCATGTCATTTGCAATGTTCTGTGCCTGATAGAATGGTGTCAAATGATTTCTTTCCCGCCAGAACACGTTTAACAGTGGGTGTCGACGCGGCTGAAAGGCATCCCGACTCCCCAAAGGCAAGGGCCACATTTTCAAATTGCTTGTTTTGCCCAACCAGCATTTTAAATCCACAATATATAGCCCAGAATGCAACAGAAATGGTGAAGTCGTCGACGTATAGTGAGCACAGTGTGTGTTGGTGCTGTCCGTGGTCCTGAAAACGCATCCCACAGCCATAGTTATAAAAAGCAGTGAGTTAAACAACCTCAAACCAGTGCTACAGAGTCGGGTTCAGTCAACCATCGTGCTGACACAACCAGCAAATTGCTGCTCCCAGACGAGCCTCTGCATAATCCAAACCAAGCTCAATCGCCTGTCCCTGAAGCGGGAGCGCTATGAATATTCCCCCTGCTCTTTTCCCATCTGCTCATAGTCCCTGACGGAAATATCTTCAGTCACCTGACGGCGGCCAGATGTCCAGTTTTGGTACTAGTATCCATTCTGTCGGGAGCAACTCAGGAAGTTTTTCTAAGCCGTACAGAATGAGAAAAGTACACCATTGATATATTAAAAGAAATACCTCTCTGAATGAGCTCTCTGAAGCCTTTCATGTGTTGCGCCTGTTCCATTCCAAAGTAATGTTTTCTCAGTGCAGCGTTATGCAACAGCCCCTGACTAACCTTTCTGAGATGACAGTTGAGATGATAGTTTGCAGAGCCGCTTAAAGATTTATTGTGCTCAAAAGATGCTCCGTTTGAGTCCTTTAATGTACGGAGCAGGCAGAGGTGGTTGTTCCTCCGTAATGGGACTTGCTTATGACTCAGTAGTTGTATGGCATTCGGCCTTTGATGCAATGGTTTACGGTCGTTTTGCCTGAGCTTTGCTCCATAAATGAGAATCCCTTATCTTCCCCTGGGCCAGCATTAAAGGACCAGTCAATGATTTTTTTATACTGTCAATCAACTGGCACTATTACCTTTGGCAGATGAGTACTATTGGCAGAGAGCAAAGCGTATACAAGCCCCCTTCAGCAGGAATTCATCCCATCAGACTGGTGAGGACGTGAGCTCCTTGTGTAATAACGAAATTGGTCAGAACAATGAGCGCCGATCGGCTGTGTCGAGCTCTCACTGTGGCGTTCTGCATTACCTATTCTGCTGATTTTTACTGACGGGTGTCCTACTGTGTCTCCTCTGAGTTATGTTAATGTCCTTTGACATTATTATTTTTCTTTTTAAGTCAGACCGGGGGGTGAACCTGTGCTTTTTTTGACAAAAACGTCATCCTTCGCTTGCCTGAAACTAACTTCTTAAGGCGTCGACCCGAAAGAACCCGGGACCACCAGGAAGTATGAAAACTAAATTGCGTCAGCACACGTTGTGCACTGGACATTTTTCCCCGTCTCTATTTTTATCTTAACATGCATATGGCGATAAATTGGAATAGGTCTACAAAAATGTACAGGCACTACCTCGTCAAGGTGTGACAGACGTTTGGTGCCAGTGAGATACGGCGGGAACTCGGTCACGTTGTCTTTCCGTTGAGCTCCAGCTGAAAGTCATCGCTCTGGGCTTCAGCAGTTCACTGCTCCCACAGTAACGGCTCCTCCTAATTGCCGGCTTTCATTTAAAATGAATGACTGCCGGCTGCTTTTGTCGCACATGAATCTTTCAGGAAAAGTAAGACCTCGGAGAGTTTGACTTCAGGTGTGAAACTGTGTCCAGAGTTTAGAAAGGAAGTCTTAATAGCTTCGCTGGACAGGAAACACGTAATCTGTTTTCATTGTCTTTGTCGTGGCCGTTCATGTTGGTACCATTATATTCAGCCTTTTGTGCATAATAGGCATCTTGTTGGAGTGAATCATAAAATAAAAACCATTCTCTGTTTCATATCTTCCTCCAGACAGAGAAACCATCCCAGTGGAGCGCAGGGTAGTTTCAGAGCTTATCTAGTGCCTCCACATGGCTCTCAACATGGCAACGGCTGAGCCACCGGCTAACGGCGCTAACAGTGCTAACGGCGCTAACAGTGTTTACTGTTGGGCGGGACGGTTTTATCAGCTGTTACTGTGTTTAACCCGAATTACAACACTTTAGGAGGCGGAGCAACGCTCAGGTAGACATTACTTTGCTGTATTGTTACATCATTAATAATTGTTTTCTGCTATATTGTTGTTCTGCATGTTGTGTTGAGAACCTTTCACAACTGAAGCGTTTTCCCAAATATGCGTTCTGTGCGCTGGAAGCACACTCGTACTAAACTCTGCTTGCAGGGATGAGGCCGATAACCCGACTGTAAAGTAGCTGCGAGTGGGCGCCATGCTGTGCTTTGAAAAGTTTCATGGGCTCGTTTCTTCCGGGAAAGGGATGCTGTGGTTGTTAATGCACCATTACTGCTATGGTGGTACCTCCTGACATCAGATTTTATTTAAAGGGTTGTGATCAGAGGCTAAAATCGCTCCACCGAGTGGTATTTGTCAGAGGTAGATCAAATCTGCTTTGTTCCCTTCACAGAACATGGAAGTGTTTTGCCCTTTTTATATATATTTTGCCCTTTTATATATATTTTGTGGGACAAAGTGTCAACGGACTTGACTTTTGTCCTTTTTATTCTTCTATTTCTGCACATAGAGCTCAAAAGCATGTCAAGGAAGTGTTGTTAACAATTAGAAGTTTCATGCTCTACTCTTAAAGTCCAACTGAAATGTGAATTCTCCTCACTTTGTGTCAGAAGAAATAAACTTTATTGATACTGCAGCTACGAGACTTGTTTGTTGTTTTACATTAAAACTATTTCTTTTAAATATTCATGCAAGCTTCAAGCCTCTGATTAGGCTTTGTCCATCTCATTGTTTGACTGACATTTGAAGAAGAAGAAATTATCCTTTTATGAATCCCCTTGGGGAAATCGGTCTCCGCATTTAACCAAACTATGGGGAGATCAGGGATCGAACCGCCTACCTCGTGGTGTCAGAACCGACCCCCTTTTTTGTTTTTCTTTAGATTTGAGAATTTGAGATTTGAGCGCTGTCAACTTGTAAAGGCACATCAAAGACTTGTATTATTGCATATGAAAATACATACGGGTCCATTATGTGTTGGTAATATTAATATATTATTCCCTCCATTTTTACATAATTAGAGAGGACCCATTGTGCTAAGTTAAGTTTATATTCCACAAGCTAGGAACTGGGATCCCATCGTTGTGATTCCCCCTGAACACACCATACGAGTGCTTAGTTCAAGGCCTGCAGTCATCGGCAGCTCCCACATTCAGCGTTCGCCCCATAATATGCAAACGAGGGGGTCAAGCTAGTCAGCTCAGTCTCCTACATGTGTTTACACGTGAGCGTTGTTATTTGGGCTTTTATTGTGCGTTTGGTGTTTGTCGGTCAGCCTGCAGAACAATAGACCTCAGTTGTCACAAAGGAGAGGCCCGGTGATTTGTTTCTGTTGTTGTTGCTCATGGGAGATGGCGATGAGGAAAACCAGTAGAGAAGCATGTTTGCAGGGGGGATGCAATTTGAAATTGCGTGTTGATGGTTAGGGAGCAGACGAAGCCCCCGGTCTAATTTGTACCCTACCCCTGTAATTTGTTGGTGCCCTGCAGGGTCATTCTCATTCAGATTTTATTCAGCGAATGGAATCGGAGGACAACCACCACTAACCCAACCCGTTCTGAGTCTCTCTGGATATATTCCCCTCACATTTCCGTTGATTCATTGGTTGTCAATCTGTAACCCCCGAGCCGAGCGAATGACGAGCTGCTCATGAAAAATACGAGATTGATGAGCTGCTGGAGGTGACCATGTCGCACCAATGTTTTCTCGCGGGGAAACACGTGATGCGACGAGTTTATTAAATCTACCAACCATCTGCAAGTGGTTGGACAAATTCATTCAACCATTGATCAATTTGTTGCTGGCCGAAGAGCAAAACTTCCTCTCAGAAAAAATTCACTTTTTTTGAGAATACAAAAAAAAACTCTTGTTTTCTTGCAGAATGCTATTTGTTAAGGATACCAAATACATAATACAAAATAAAATGAAAGTTTTTTCCTGAATCATTTTGCAGATAGGAGGTTTTGCACCATCAATATAATTTATTACCGTAACCCTCCAATGAATTGTAATGAGATGATTTTTGAGCTCGTGGTTTGTCTCCTTGTATTGGACATAATTCAACTTTTCTACTGAACCAACATGTCTTTCCAGTGTCTGTAAAACTCATCCATGAATGTTCTATCTTGTTTATTTGATCCATTAGAAAGGAAACAATGGAAATGACAAGTTGTGGTTTTTATAATGTGTATTTTAATGTATTTATTGGACAGAGCCAGACTTTCGGTTTCCAGTTGTTGTGCTAAGCTAACCTGCTGCTAGCTGTAGCTTCATATTTACTGTACAGACATGAGAGTGGTATCAGTTTTTATGAAAGAAATTCCTTAAAGGGATCCGTATCGATCGTTTTTATGTTGTAGGTTTATGCAAAAAATATTTGTTTCTCTCTATCTTTTAACAATCTTTTATTGGTCTTTAATTGCTTGATTGACACCTTGTTAACGGTTTAATCACTTTAATCAACATAATGTAACCCAGTTATTTTACTTTCAGATTTAATTAGATGATTAACTCAGGAATACGCTAAAGCCCATAGTTCCTCTTCGTCATACTTTAAGTGGACATTATTCATTAAACACATTTCATTAGTTTCTTTTTAACGATAACTCAGAAATAAGTAATAGTGTGGCTCTAAATTGGTGAATTTCTTTGACAAAATAGTGCAAGCACTCATTTGTAGTCAGTGGAATGATAGAAAGTAATTCATAGTCCATATGCAAAGTGAGAATATGTTATGACATGAATGTATGCATGCTGAAACTTTTAATATGTCAATGACACAACTTAAGTTGAGCAAAGAATTGACTGTTTTGTTGCTGTTTGACACAAAAAGCTGAAAACTAAATCTCACAAAAGTTCCCTTTTCAAAAACTAAAAAACCAAACAGGTGGACGACATGTTGGACGAGGAGAGCGACAACGAAAGCGAGGGCCGAGGGAAGGAGAAGCCCGATAATGAGGAGGTGGAGGACGAAGGGCGGCGGTCCGGAGCCGGGCCGATAGCAGCAGCAGGAGGAGGAGGAGGAGGAGGAAGAGGAGGAGGAGATCTCGGTCCTCCGGCGCTGAGCGTGGAGGAGAAGACCCAGACGCCTTCCAGTGAGGACAGTGTGACGAGGTGAGACGCAGAGCACCTCACAACCCGTCCGCCGAGACACCCCGAGTCCTTCTGCCCTCTCCGGTCGTCTTGTGGCCGATCCACAGTGAACCGGTTTTAAAAGGAGATGCCACGCGTTTGATTGCACCACTGAAAAGTGGGCGGGCCTAGAGGGCGCTACAGAGGACCATTAATGGCTCGATACACACACACACACACACACACACACACACACACACACACACACACACACACACACACACACACACACCCGAGGGAACAGCTTCATAGGACGCACAGTGCTGAAACATGCCGGTAAGGGAACGGTGTGTGAGAATGACTGACTCACAATGTGCAGCGTTATGAATCATCTTCGGATCTCATTGGTTGGAACTTTTATGATAATGTAGCTTTGCTTGCATATAAAAAGACGATATCACACACGCACGCACACACACACACACACACACACACACACACACACACACACACACACACACACACACACACACACACACACACACCTGTTGTTGGATCAGGAGGAAGACAAGCGAGAGATTAAATGTAACCAGTAGCACAGGTAGTGCATGCAGCCCTCTGAACTCCCCAATCACCAGAACTACCAGCTTATTCGACTGAATATTTGGGGTTGATATTATATGTGGGATGAAATATATTTATTTGTATTTTTTATATATATATATATTTAGCTTCTGTATGTATGTATATGTGTGTGTGTGTGTGTGTGTATATATATATATATATATATACATTTTCATTAAACTACAAAAAAACAGAAGCTAAAGACGCTCCAACTTCTGTTTCGCTAGGACTTTAGGTAAAACGTACACGGGTATCAACGTGACTCTCGCCTTCCCTGGTTTTATCTTTTAGCCAAATATTTACCGCAACACGTTTACGCTCCTCTTTCGCTGCTGATGCTGCACGTTGTGGATAAAAACCTCCGGCTGGAGAGGAAAGCTTCACGTTGAAAGGCCGTCTGCAGGAATATAAACCCGGTAGAATGTCCTGTGTGTGTCTTCGGGCCTCTCCTCCTCTGACTGTTATCATAACACGCCACTTCATCAGCTGTGCTGATGCCAGACGGTCTGGTCCGTTGCCATGGAGACGGGTTTTGAAACAGACAGCGGGCGGTCGGAGACTTCTGAACACATCGGGAGTCGCCGTTCGCTGCAGGAGAGGCCGTTTCATGTGATCGTCTTTTCTGCATCCTTAGCGTCTAATGTTTGCCCCGTGCAGTCGTTAGGTGTCTTTTTCATTTTTTATCCCCGTCAACACGGGGAAGAGCGTGAGGCTTTTCATCCAGAAGTGAAATCCCGTCTCACAGCTGTCACTGGATCTCACTTAAGTGTGCCGACATCGCTCCATCCCCCCGACACACATTTATAAGTGCATTTCTACAGTTCCTGCTTCTAGTGTAGCTTTGCATAAGTTCCACGCTTTCCTTCTTTTTTTGGCATTTTATTTATATATATATGTGTGTGTGTGTGTGTATGTATGTATGTATGTATGTATATATATATATATATATATATATGTATGTATTTTTTTATATATATTTATTTTTATATATATATATATATTTTATTTTTTATTTTTAAATATAAATATATTATTTTTTTTGGCTTGTGTTGCTCTCTGGAGTGAAGTGGAATAGAGATGTTGGTCATCAGGGGGAATAACCCCCCCTCCCCCATCTCATTTGGTAATAATACCATAATGTGGTCCTCTAAACAGGGAAAACTCTCGAAACGCTTCTTTTCATTCTGTATTTGACATTTGTGTCTTTTCTTCACTGTCAGTCTTCTGCTTTTTATCTCTTTTTGCTCTTCGAACACATTTTTTAAACCTGAATCTTCGTCGTCTTTCTCGCTCGCTCTCGTCAGCGTTTTGTTTCTCCTCGTTTCTTTAAAGCTCTTTGAATGAATCACACCCTGGAAATGTGTCCGAAGTTTGACTCATTCACTGATTTGCATGTCCCTGTGTAATAGACGCTCAATTATTTACTCTGCTGTGAGGATTAAAATGAGATTTCGGCAATACTTCAATAAGTCATCATTAATTTATGAATAAAATAAATAATGAACTATCGCCAACAAAACGTTTGTAAATGATTAATACGTGATATGGTAAAATATCACAAATGTCTTGTAAACATCTCTAAATCTTTTGTAAATTGTAAGATTATCATAAAACAAATCATTAGAAAAAGATATGAGTGATAAGTTGATATATGCGATGACTAAGTAAGACGTGGATGCTTTTTAACGGGAACAGGAGGGAGACCGTTCTCTAATTATTAAGTTTATTTCACCTTTTATAAATTATGTGTAAAATGTGTCACTGAATTATTTACAAGTCATTTATAGGTTTTTGTTTTTTCTTTTTGCAGCCTCCGAATCTAAAGTGTAAACTTCTCATCACACCAATGTGTCTGATGTCATTTTACCTTCTTCCCACAAATCCATAAAATGTATAAAAGTAATTTGCAAAGCTTTCTGCTTTCCTCTTATCGACCGACCGAAGTGCAGAAACGGTTCTAAATGACTTGTGAATGATTCAGTAATTCATTTTACACATTAATAAAAGGTGAGAGTCTGAGTGAAGCTGATTATTTATAACAATTCAAACCATTTTTTTGTTTGATTTTGCTGATGCTGAGTGGATCACATTGAAGATGAGCGGCTGCAAAAAGCTTCTTTCCACCTGCGTGATCAGTGATTCATCTGAATATCAACTTATTAATCATTTACTGACGATTTCTTAATGTGTTCAAATGACTGATAGTTATAATTATTTCAGACTTTAAATCATCCTCATTGATGAGGTGTTGCGTCAGGTGTCTGTTAATGTGGCACATTTTATTGTGGCATTATGAATATACATGGACACTACAGTTTTCTTTTAATTTGCGGGTACTCTGTTGTATTTATATATTAATAACTCGTGTTCGATGAGGTGGAAGCGTCGGCCGTGAAAACGATCCATTCGACCGGACGTTTCACCGGCTGGATGGAGACCGGGAGCCGTCGCTCAGGCTTCAGTCCAAACGCTGAGCCGCTGCAGCGCTTTGTGCTGACTCGGGTTTCCTGTCCGAGTCCATGTTCACCTCACTGCTCCGATCGCTGCACCTTTAATACCTGGGAGGGGGGGGGGGGGGGGGAGGGGGGAGGCAGGCAGCAGCTCCATGCTCCTCTTCGTCTTCTTTTTTTGGGTTCGTCCTGGTCCGACACCTTTGGTTGCCGCTAATGAGTCGAGCCTGAAATACGCCGCTCGCTGTCAGGAGACCAACTGCAGCCGGATCAGACCGCCTGACACCCGACGGGGGGGACGAGCGCGGGTTTGATTCCTCGAGCTCGGTGGGAATTGGCAGCTCGGTCTTTGGCCGCGGAAAGATACCAGTGACACGGTCTAATAATATCCCAGCATGCCTCTGTCTTTCACTGGTATCTGAACCCACTGCGAACAGTTTTGTATGCACTCCTCTGCCTCATGCCATCTTATACCTCCTTCCATCTGTTTCTTTATCTTTTTTATCTTATATATATATATTTTTTTTTTCTCAATAAGAAACTGAGTTGTCAGACATCAGTAATGGCCGCTCAGCGGGTGAGAGCCTTCTCTCTGCTCTACCTCACATATTCCTGTAGGACCTCCGTACAAAACCACTAAGACCCAACATCCTGACACACTATGGAGCAACAGAGAAATTAAAGATTTAAAAGCTGGAAAGACGTGCCAAGTTTGCTTTGAGGCCTCGAAACAAAAAATATGATTTCCTCTTTTATAAACTAGAATGAAGGACAAATACATTAATATTACTATTCTGCTGTAATCCTGTAGATTTCCCAACTGCGAGACTAATAAAGCATTATTTTATCTCATCTTTCCTTCAAGGCATTTAAGAGCATACAAATGTTTTTTTTACTTTTTAAAGGTCTATTCCTTAATTCATTATTTTACTTTTAGAAAGTTGGAGTACTCAGAATGGTAAAAAGAAAACTCCAAAAAAGAATGGCCCAGTTCTAATAAGTACTTTCTTATTTTGCTTCATAGCATCTTTCTTCAGGAATTGTCTCATAGAGTTTAACATTAATGATCCGGAGGTGAAAATCCCATTGAGATAAGATTTGATAAGATTTAGATTATTAGCCATAATGTCGTGACCAAGCTAAGACATTGGTTTGACAATGGTCAAGTTAAAGGTTTATCCAGCGGCGGCGAGGCGCCAACTGCAATGGCTCATGGGAAGAGCAGTTTGTTGGCGTAGTTCTACGCTTAAAAACCTTCACGATTTTCTGAAATATCAATGGAGTGAATGAATGGTAAATTTACTTTGGGAATCTGGGACGTCCAAAGATTGGGCAGTTTATCTGCCACCTTTTTATTTTGTTTTTAATTTTAAACCTCACAATAACCCTGATGACATCATCAGGGTTAGAGTAACGTTGCCGTTGTTGCAGGAGTGTCCCTTTTTTAATTTGAACAATAGCAAAATAATATATATTTGAATGTTTGGTAGATTTCCAAAACGCGTGTATCTTCACTACAACATTACTAAAATAAAACCCTTCAAATGTCATGGATGAGACTAATTATATATCTAACTTTAGCGAGAACCTACCTCGAATGTGGGAAGTATACGGTTTATTATTCCGTAATGATCGACAGAGGCTGTTTTATACATTTACCTTTTTAAAGGTCTATTCCTTAATTCACTGTAACGATTAGCGTTTCTCAGCCGGGACTCGGACCTCCGCTCCTCCGGGATCCGGCTCCATCGTTGTCTTTCTGTCGGCCTCCATCGCCGGCCGGCTCCTCCCACTTATATTTGGCACAAAATAGACATACATCTGTTGCTAAGATACTGTAGTGATGCGAGCGTCTCGCCATCATTCAGTATCTGCTCTTTCTTGTAAAAAAAAAAAAAACAACAACATTGCTCTTATTTCTGCTCTCTCTGTTATTAGCTGCCCAGCAGAACAGAACTGTCTCTTATTTAATATTTTTTTTTTTTCCTAATTGAGATCCATCCAACTGGGATTTACACCCACAGTCGAGTAACAATTAAGCAGCGCTGCGGTTCACATGGTGGGTCGGCGTCTGCAACCTCCGTTTGAGTCCAATCAAATTAATTGGCTTCCAACCAATGAGATCCGAAGATGATTCATAACGCTGCACATTGTGAGTCAGTCATTCTCACACACCGTTCCCTTACCGGCATGTTTCAGCACTGTGCGTCCTATGAAGCTGTTCCCTCGGGGGGGGGGGGTCTTTTTATATGCAAGCAAAGCTACATTATCATAAAAGTTCAATACACGATTACACTATTGTTTATTAAAACCAGTGTTTTGGCCTTAAGTGGTTTTAAAGGTTATATATTATTTAAATGTGTACTATTAAAAGGTACTGTGTTTTTTTTTCTTGGTATAATACTGCGTTGTTGGCGTGAGGTTCGGTCTCATGCATAATTTTTCATGCCGACAGTGGTTAGCAGGTCTGTCTTTCAATCAGAGGGTCGGTGGTTCGATCCCCGGCTCCGCTAGTCCATGTCGATGTGTCCTTGAGCAAGACACTTAACCCTGATTGCTCACCGTTGCTGTGTCTACTGTCTACTGTGTATCATGTAAGTCTCTTTGGATAAAAGCCTCAGCTAAATGAAATGTAAAATAATTCTTTATGGTTGTTGTTTGAAGGATTTCATGCATACTGTGAGCTAAAGTTACCCTAATTAGAAGTGCGAGGCGTTGTTAAATACAGGTGAGCACCTTTTTTTGGTTTAATTAAAAGTATAATTTGGAGCACTTCAGGCTTCATGCTGCTTGAAAGCCGTTCCCGACCAATCCTCTTGTTTGGTGAGAACCGCTCGCTTCCTAATCTGGTTTCTGCAAGCTTTTGTGTTAATTTATGCAAATCAAAAGGATTAATGAATTTTTTTTTTTGTAATCGGGGTTCTTTGTGTTGGAGCATAAATCCTTTCATAATGGTCTCGCCTCATTTGTCGCTGAGCAAAAAGGAGTTTACTGAACTGGTTTCACCCAAAAAGAAGTCGTCTGAGCTCCTTGACATTGAAATGCTTGAAGGAGAGTGAGATGCAAACTCCCAAATGAGAGGAAACTTTATTGTGTGTATGCTGTTGGAGGTCATTAACTGTTGGTGGGCATTGATGTGAATGATTCATGGTGAGCAGTGGCACTCAGGGCTCGAGCATATTTAAGATTTAACAAGGAGGTTGCAGGGGGCGGGGCTTACAGGCCATGGCTGTAGAGCACTTATCAGGCTGAAAGGGTTTGACTTTTTTACCACTTTTCCTGTTGTTTTTTGTTGTTTCGTTTCATGTGTCGTACACGTCAGTGGATCATAAAGGAAATATAAGTTATCTGAAATGCCGTTCCTCTTAAAGTGAAAGTAACGAGGCAAAGGCCCAATTTTGAAATGTCCTGAGGATATCTCATTTCTTTAGTGTATTAAAAACCAGTATTGTGTCTATGATGTCATGAGTATAAATGATCAGCCCCACCCAGCTATATAGTATAAACAACCAATGGGAGACAATCGCAGAAGCAGGAAGCAGCGAAACACTAAATACCGTGAGATGAGATATCATAGAAGAGAAAATATGTTTTACATGAATCATAAATGAAAGATAGGTACACATAGAGATACAGTTTCCTTTTTACAGAAAACGTGTGAATCCATGTCCTCATTAAAACTTTACCGGGTCCTGTTTCTCTCCTGAACAAAGATTTCATGTGTTCAATGAGCAACAAGGACTTCTGAACATTCTCTCTCTCTCTCTCTCTCTCTCTCTCTCTCTCTCTCTCTCTCTCTCTCTCTCTCTCTCTCTCTCTCTCTCTCGATTTCAGTCGTGGTTTTTATTATAATTTTAATTTGAGTGAATTTTGCGTTGAGCTTTTTGTTGAGATGTGACCTTCCCGTATTCAGAGATGTGTGCAAAGTTTAATTTTCTTTAGTGTGTAAACAATGAAGAAAAACTGTAATAGGTTTTTTCTCTCACCACTGACATGTCAATACATTCCTGTTACCTCATTTGACCACAGATGGGGAATTAACAGACATTTATTTATATGAAAATCTTCAACATTGCTACTTTAAAGGTGCAATAAATGAAGTGCGACATCATGTGGGTTTGTATGTATTCAACGTGCGTGGCTCGGGGTTGCGTGGCTCGGGGGTTGCGTGGCTCGGGGGTTGCGTTGGCTCGGGGGTTGCGTGGCTCGGGGGTTGCGTGGCTCGGGGGTTGCGTGGCTCGGGGGTTGCGTTGGCTCGGGGGTTGCGTGGCTCGGGGGTTGCGTGGCTCGGGGGTTGCGTGGCTCGGGGGTTGCGTGGCTCGGGGGTTGCGTGGCTCGGGGGTTGCGTGGCTCGGGGGTTGCGTGGCTCGGGGTTGCGTGGCTCGGGGGTTGCGTGGCTCGGGGATGCGTGGCTCTGGGATTTACTCCCAACTGCTGCTACACTTTCACAATTGAAAGTATCCATCAAACGTGCCTGCAGATGAATGCTTCGTAATGTTTTAGTGGCTGTCATTGTCTACGGATTCAGCTGATTGAGTGACTTTTGTTCTCTAATTGGGGATGATTCTGCTCAGACGAGGACAGAAAAGACCGCAATTGTTCAAGAATCGTTGGAAACAATTAGCTGCCATGCGCTCGTCTTTTGAATACAATGAAGGTACCTGATTAACTAGGTAGGTGTTGGCCAGAAGGTGCCAATTACGGGACCGTACCGCATTTAGTCTGTCGCATTGCGGATGTGCGGTTTGTGTTGGATGTCAGACGCTGAGGTATCCGGGAAGCCTTCATTAAGTACTGTCTTTCCATCGTTGACCTTGTAACATTAACACAATGTGCGTTACTTACCACGCACACTTTCTGTCAGCAATTAGACCCATCGGCTGCTCCAAAAACACATCTGCGGTCATCAGTTCGCCTCACTTTTAATTTCCTGTCTCTCAAGGTGAGACGCGTCAGTTCAGACGCTCCATCGCTTTTTCTCTGGAGTGTATTTATTCTGGAGTGAAAATGAAAGTGTGAAACTTGTCAGCTTGAGCGAGCACGTTATTATAATATCGCCAGAGAATGGGGCGATGAAGGAGGTTTTCCATTCAGGAAGACAAATTCAAAATGCCTTTCATCTTTTTTCTGACCCTACTCGTTGGATGTGTTTTGAACCCGATGTTTTGCAGTGTATTGTATTGTGTGATCAACACAGAAGGTGAAAGGCTGTTGTGTTCTTCATCAATGCCACACACATACATGTGGACTCAAACATATGTTCCAGTCCGGGAAGACTGACAAAAATGACTTTACAGTGGATCCTCGCCATGTTTATGTTTACACTCGCACATTCTCCTCAGAGGCTGTTCTTTAAATAGTTCGAAAAATATGAACCACATGATTCATACGTATAAAATTCCATTTTCTGGAGCCGATATAAATAATGTCAAATTATCATATTGTACAACTATATTGTTAAGCTTCAAACGGGGTTCATACGGTCATGGAAAACCTGGAAAAGTCATGGAATTTTAAAATGGTTATTTCTAGGCCTGGAAAAGTACTTAATCCCAAAGGTTTTGGGAAAGTCTTGGAAATTCTGTTGTACATTTACACTGAGTTTGAAATAATTAATATTCTTTTATAAGAAAGACTCAAAATATAAGCAGGCATACGCTGAGTATATAACTATAAATGTTTATTCTTTTAATCAAACTATTGTCTCTCATTCATTTGTGTCCTTTAAGGAATACTGTATGCTTTGGAATCCTCATTGTTAGTTTAAATACTACATTTTATCACTTTTTCATGGACACACCCAGATTTCACTAAATGTTTGGTCATGGGAATTTGGTGAAAAGTCCTGGAAATCCATTGGTCAGAATGTGTATGAACCCTGTTCAAATATTTGACAAACTACTGGAAATGTTAATGTTCTAGAAGAGATTCAATGGAAACCTGCATCTTTCACAGCGCAGCTACTTGAAGCTTCCGCTCAGGTCGGTAATTGGCGACAGAAGTCCCTCAGCTGAGTCTGAGAAGTGGTCTTTTTAAAAGCTCCTGAAGGGAAGCCATTGACCAAGTTGTGCCCGCTCATTAATCGTAGGATGAAAGTGCAGCAGGGCATGAAGTCGAGTCTTCTTTTTGACTGTGTGACATCAAAGAGGTGATATTAATGGTATTAATGAAACACAGAGCTGCAAAACGCCCCGGGTCGACCGAAAAATACAAAAAAATGTCTTACTTTCCTGCCTATTAGTCACTCGGTGTCCATTTTTTTCAGTGGCAAGCCGGACTTAAGTGTGAACCTTCTGAGTAGATTTCTGACTCCAGTGAAGGATAAAAGCTAATGATGTGCTACGTTTGTCACAGTCTTGATCTGCACTTTTTATCCCCATTAGCAAGTTTTGGGTAAGTCGAGGATGGCTGTCTGCCAGTAGTCCAGTGAAAAATGATTTTACTGTGACTTGTTTTATCATGAAGCCGTTAACTGGGCATTCACAGACCTGCAGGCTATTGGTCACGCCTTCTTGAAGGCTAATGATGACGCGAGATGACAATCAGCAATTTGCTGCCCGTTGCAGTTTTCTTTCCTGCGATGCCCCAGATTCCCCTTTTGGGATTAATTACATTAATGTGGCAGGAGACATAATTCAAACACTTATGTTATCATATGAGCATTTCAATTTAGTCTGTGAGCTGTGAGGAAAACTCAGAAATGTAACGTGAGAAGGCTTTTCTGCGCTCGCAGATTTCAGTGCAGATGTCCAATTTCGTTTACAACGTAAGACGAAGCTGAATGAAATGGAAAAGATATCGAATTGCTATGTTGCTGACAACAGTTGCGATTGCAATTTAGATTATTTTCTGTGATTTAAAACTTCTGGCCTGTATTGGTGCGCTAGAGAGTATTACACATGATATATCCTGTGATTGAATTAATGCATTTAAACATGAAACGTTCTCCATTCATTTAGTAATTGTTCAGTACATCATATTACAGGAAAAGTGAAAAATGACCATCGAAATACCATCAAAATAGGTTTAATAAATTACTAAACTTATCAAATATTTATTTTGTAATTGTCAAATTGTTTCACCAATATTAATAGTATATTAATAGTAAATCAGGTCTGACAATGTTTTGATATTTGTAATGAATAAATACATACATTTTAACTGGGAAACTCAGTCCAATGTCCACCAGCTGTTGGTCATTTACGCTCATTTACACTCTAGCTGCTAACTCTTCAAGTGGAATGATGCAATTAGAGAGAGAGAGAGAGACTCACCACTGTGATGGAAGTCTTTGTGAACATTACAAACGCCACAGGCTCCATTTATCATCACAGCTTTCAGGTCAGAAACTACAGTTTTCACCACTTACAGCTCGTTAAGATGTTACGATGTCGGGAATCAGCAGTGGCTGCTGTGAAATGAACAATCATTCACGACTCTGTCGCAATTAAGGATTTAAACTGTACTTTGACCCTGCTTGCATCTTATTTTACTCCCCTGTTTGTCCCCTCGTGGGTAGTAATGTCAGGGTTCATACGGTCATGGAAAATATGGAAAAGTCATGGAATTTCAAATGGTTATTTCCAGGCCTGGAAAGGTCCTTAATCCCAAAGTCAAGTTTGAAATAATTGATATTCGTTTAAAAGAAAGACTCAAAATATAAGCAGGCATACGCTGAGTATATCTATAAATGTTTATTCTTTTAATCAAACTATTGTCTCTCATTCATTTGTGTCCTTTAAGGAATACTGTATGCTTTGGAGTCCTCATTGTTAGTTTAAATACTAAATTTTATCACTTTCATGGACACACCCAGATTTCACTAAATGTTTGGCCATGGAAATGTGGTTTAAAGTCCTAGAAAAGTCCTGGAAATCCATTGGTCAACATGTGTATGAACCCTGTAATTTGATGGCTATTGTTTGACGCTCTTTAATATCAATAATTCATTCTCATGAATCTGACTCGGCAGGGTTTCTGCTTCATAAAATAAAGCTAAGAAAAGAAACGTTCCCCCCAGAGACCACAGTTCTTAGTGACCGTACAGTATGTACCAGAAAGTCTTCACCCAGAAGGTGCTCGGTCAGCTTAATGGACGCCGTCCTTAAGTTACATGTTGTTAGCGCCCTGGGAAATGTTCCAGCTAATGGTGCATGGCCACTTTTCCCAATAAACCCGAGGGCGCATTTTTGGAAATGGGTTCAACCGAATGGGCCGCTGTCGTTGGAAGTAAAATGAAAACAGATTTTGAGCCGTGTTTCTGCACTGTATGTGTTTGTGCTGATTCAGCAGTATGTGCAGATGCATTATCAAAGCTTTTACGTCAATGTTTCGGCTCTTTGAAGTAGTCATGGGACTTCTCACGGCTCTCGAGGGCGCTGGCCTTTTTTTTTTTTTGCTCGTTTGTTTTTGCCAACTTTTTCAGAGCGGTTGAACTGGTCTCCAGTGCGGAACGGCAGAACTTGTATTGCCTTTTTTTGGCCCTGCTGTCATGCTTTTCTGTCATACTTTAGCCAGTATGATTGGGAAAAACAAGTATTAAACTGCATTCTGTGTAGTATTGACCAATGTCATTTGGGGAAGTCTGCAGAAACCCTACGAATGTTGCTCTAGACTAAAGTCTGCTGCAGGCTCAAGGAAGCCCAATTCGCTCGTGTACATTTCACCATATGCTGGACTGAAGAAATTGGTGGTCGCATTTAATGCAACAGCTCTGTAAGTCGTATAAGTGGTGTCTCATTACAGCTGGTGTACCGCGGTGCCGGTCTCCATGAACAGACCCTGAATTCGTGCAGACGCTCCGGTTTCCTTTCGTAGGCCGAGTACTAGCCAATCACGTTGGAGCAGACTTTGGTCTGACGAAAGTAAACATGTCGCCGTTTAAGAGGCGGAACGCATTGGCCGAAATCTGATCATTCAAGTCCAACTCCAGTCTCGCATCCCAAGTCGCTAATCGAGGAGTCTCGCCTGATATCAGCTGGCTACACTGGAACCCCTGAAATAAAGCCCATCTCCCCGAGAGGCTCTGTTACGTCCCCAAATGTGTCTAGGGGAGGAGGACGCAAACAATATAAAATAATAACCCGGGAAGGCTGGAACAACGGTAAAATAAGAGTATTTAATGAAGGACAAATCTCAACTGAAAGCAATCTCCACTAGGAAGACGATTATGGCTCCTTTTCTCCTGGCTCCATTCCGGTCTTCGACTCCTCACGGCTGCACCCAACCGCTCCGGACACTCTGGCTTCCACTGAAGCTCCCCTTCACTCTGGCTTGGCACCGCCATTTAACTCCATCCTGATGAGCTGATCAGCTGCAGCTGTGGGAGTGACATCACCATCACACCTGGCGAGAATCACACACACCCACAACACAGCAACAAACAAGGCACGTAACAGGCTCATATACGTCGTCGGACCGATGGGTCATTTTCTCGTAATCCATTGCCTTCGCGCTCACGTGGAATGGGGGAGGATCTATTACCGGCCGTGTGCCGCAGCACACCTTGATGAATGGTGCCCCCGTGGTGCGGAAAGTCATTTTTCCATCTGTATCTCTGAACTAGAATAACCGTTCTCTGCCACCGGTTCTGCTTCCCGGGCTTTAATTCATCATCTCTCACGCTGGCGTCGTAACAGAATTTCTTGGGCAGGCTGCGTTTCCAGCAGCAAGTGCGGCCTGTTGTTCCTGGCAGCCGAGATTCATTAGAGTCAAATTGCATGAAACACTGGGCAGTTTGTCAGGAGCATCAACAAAATAACACATTTTATGCAGGAAATAGTTTCTTTTCGTCTGGTTAAATAGAAGATACTGTTGATCCCTTACAGAAGGCGTTGGATGGATGAACAACGTGATCAATGTCGGTTTCTCCAGCTGAAGGACTCCTGATGTTGTCAATCAAAGCCCCCGAGACCAACACAAAACCTAGGGCGACCCCGTCTACACACTGACACTCATTTTCTAACCACACACACACACACACACACACACACACACACACACACTTCAGCAATGCTATTAGATGCCCCTTGTTCCAAAGGAAAGCCAATTAATTCTGCCGACATCTCATGGAAGCACTTTTTTTGTTCTTTGTTCAATAAAGTGCAAATTGTCTTCCCGGGGGAGAATGGGTTGACCTCTATATTCTCTGGACAGCTCCAGTTATTCGGAGCGCCTCCATCCCAGGTGACAATTTGGACCTGATGAAACTGGTCCGGCTGATTTGACACCATTGTCTCATCCGGTCATTTCGGTACAGGAACCCCCCCCCCAAAAAAATCGATTTGCAGAGTTTTATAAGAACTCCTTGGGGGTGGAAAAAAAAGTTTAACTTTAATTCCCTCAGTCAGTAAGCTGGATACTCGAGTCCGCTGACCCGGCCTGTGATGCTTTATGCAACAAACTGGGAGAACCGAGGCAGAAGATCCAACAGCCGAACTGGACAGAGCACTTCCTCAGTTTCTGTTGGTTTGCTCTCAGTGAGGGTGACACGGACATGTGAGAATTATTCATTTAGGCCAAAAAGACTCACGTTCTTGCATCAATCTCTATACATCTCTTTACATCTCTTTACATAAGCTGTGATGTTGTGGACTGTGTTTGAACGGCGACTTCAAAAAGCCTCTTTTCCAGCTGATAACGACACCGAGGCTCCTACAAGAGTGGCACCAGCTCTTTGGGGTACGTTTTGTTCTTCAGCTCTTACGGCAATTACGTGGAATTGTGCAAAATGGGGTTAACGCACACTGTATCTCACTGTCAGTTCTGACTTGTTTGTTTGTGGATGAACCCTGACCACCCGCCAGAACTCAAATACCCCTAATTAAATAGCGGATGCTTTCACCCTCCACCGTCAACTTCTTCTCAATAAACAGTGTGTGCATACTCCTCTTTAATCGTCTTCAT
Source organism: Cottus gobio (assembly GCA_023566465.1). Classification (NCBI taxonomy): domain Eukaryota; kingdom Metazoa; phylum Chordata; class Actinopteri; order Perciformes; family Cottidae; genus Cottus; species Cottus gobio. The sequence goes on from CM042231.1 coordinate 4,260,940, forward strand.
CAAATCGCAATGCAACTGCCCCCTCGCGGCTTAGCGGCTTATTTTTGTTGTTTCCTGTTCGTGAGTGGCATTTAAAAATAAGACAAAATTAGCTCTCCACATTCTGTGCATGAATCTATTCTTTAAAAAAAAAAAAAATTTGGAAAAAGGGGCTGTTTGCAAGACATGTAACACACACACACACACACACACACATGTTGTGATTGCTGGTAATGCATTCACGGTGTTCACAGCTGCTCGGCCTCGGCCTCGCTCGGTAATGGCACGGTTACGTAACACGACGAGCGGCGTTTTTCCATTATTTTCTCCACGTGTGTGTAAGTAAACATGCGTAATGGCTTCTGAGGGACGGCCCACTTCTGATAAATCTCGTCAACTCTATTAAAAGGGGAAAATAAACTTCCAACGCGAGATCTCAAAACGTTCCGCCGTCGTTTCCGCTCAGAACACCGCAGAACCGCCGAAAAAGCTGATTATTTAAATCCCCCCCGGCTTATCTTCTTCCCCTGCAAACAGCGGAGCAGAAGAAACAACGTGGCCCGGCTGGTTGCTCTCATCAGCATTTGCTGCCTTTTTGTGCAGAGATAAAAAGAGGGAAATAAAAGTCTCGTCCATCTCGGCTCTTTTTCTCCCACCCCAGTACTTTTTTTTTGTGTGCATATTCTGCTGTTTTATTTTATTCTTTTATTCTCCTTCTCCTGGCTGGTTCTCCAGTGTGGCACCGTGCCCTCATACTGGGGATTAGCAGAAAGCCCTGTGCATGGACCACATGTTCCCATGTCCTTTATTTTACTGCTTTTTAAAGCATTCAGTGTGAAACAACAATTCCTTCACGGAGCCCGTTATGTAATTATTGTTTGTCTTAATCTTCCATGGCTTCCTCGGGTTATTTGTGGGCATTACACCTATAATTTGTAGGCGAAAACGAACTCCCGATGCATTCAATATTCTAATTATCGGCTTTTCTTTGGGTTCGTTTGGGTTCTTTCCAAAAAGACACGTCGAGTCTTTTTGCGACAATTGAGCGAGCCGATAGATGATTCGATGACGAGGTAACTTCTGCCGGTTCACATGGGAGCTGAGGGCACGATGGCTGCTCTCCTCTGTGAATGTGTCCTCGACACAACATACACTCATCATGGCTGTCGGAAACCAAATGTCTCTCATTTCCTCTCACATCTTGTCTTTGCCTCTTTGGCTGAATTCAGGCTTTGCTGTCTTCTTGGTAGAAGTTGTTGAGACTGAATAAAGGCACGATTTCAGGCTGAAAAAAAGCCTTAAAATTTCCACCACCTCTGCATATTTTGGGGATGAATGAAAAAGCCTAAAAGCATCTGTATCCAAAAAACAAACAAATGGTATTTAATAATCTGCCCATTTGCATACACTCTTTTATCAGACTACCATTATTAAGGACATTCTAATATATTTGTTTATGTTTTTTTGTAATTTATTAACCCATTTTGCAAAGTGTTTTTTGGTAATCTCCGCCAGGAGGATCGTGCGATTATGCAACACACATTTTGTTAGTATCTACATTACATTTAGCTGAGGCAACGGTGAGCAATCAGGGTTAAGTGTCTTGCTCAAGGACACATCGACATGAACTAGCGGAGCCGGGGATCGAACCACCGATCCTCTGATTGAAAGACGGACCTGCTAACCACTGATCCACAGTCTAACGCGTATAGTGACTCACCCACATGCTGATGGGGGAGTGAAAAGGCCGTCGCACCGTTATCAAACTGCCTACATGGAAGTTAGTCTCCATGCGCTTTCCAATTAGGACGCCTGTACCCGGGGGCCACGTTGTGAGTAATTGTTTTTAAGGATCGGACCCCTTAAGACTGCTGTAATGGCACTTTATCGCTCCAGCGTGTGCTCAAATTATTCTATTTGCATTCATGAACGCTGTTTCCAACTCGTAGATAGACGTGAGCTTCTAGCCTCTTTATTCTTTATTCCCTCTCTCTGTGTGAAGGCAGATCTTCCGTCTCTCTCCGGCTGCAGGGAACGCTGCAATGCTGCAGATTAATTAAATGTGTAACGTTACAGCGGGAATTTATGCCGGTGAGTGAGTGTGAAGCAAGTGGCCTCATTGAGTTTAGCTTGTCACTAAACAGTTTTTACCCTCATCATCTGATTTATATGTAAACAAAGCCAGCTGCACTTTTTTTTTGTGAAATGTTGTAAGAGCTGTTTCTGGTGTAGCGGGAAAATCATCTCATTCCTTTGCTAACATGCTTGTTCAGCAAATGTGTGTGTTGATTTAAAGTAGAAAAAACATAGAAAATATGTCATCAGTATGGAGTCATTTGTCGGACAACATCATTAATGGTGCTGTTTTTCTTTTAAATGTGTTCATACAAAGTCATGGAATAGTCGTGGGAAAATTATGGAAATCCATTGGTCATGCTGTATTGAAGAAGACTTGAAACTAGAGATGGAGACCATAAACTCCTGTTTTCTGATGTAATAAATCAAGTTAGACGTAGGGTCATGCAATCTGACCTTTTTCCGTCCAATCAGAGGAGTTGCTTCCTGGACTGATGCGATTTTGATGGTCAAAGGTCACAAAGTGCTTTTTTTTTTGGGCCGTTGCTCAATAATTGATACGCTAAAAATGACAATTTCACACAAATGTCTAAGAGGATGGATGAATGATGGCTTTTTTTGAACGGACATGGAAGCAAACTGGTTGGCGGAGGCCGACAACCACCGAGGCTGAAATTATTCAGTGCTTTTTCGTCTGGCTCGAATATGTGAAACATCAACATTCACAATATGTGAAAAAACATCGACAAACACCGATAAACTACGAGCAGGAAACAACGGTGGAGGAGCACCGTTGTTTCCTGCTCGTAGTTTATCGGTGTTCGACGATGTTTTTTCCACCTTTTTTTTTTTTTTGCTCGTTTCCGCACCCTAACCATCACGATATTCCTAAGCGCCGTGCCAGTAAACTGTGTGAACGCGTTGGGAAAGATGTCTCGCCTCGCGTGGCCGACCGGTCCATCAATCTGGCTCGCGGGACATTCTGTCTACGCACAGCTGTCCTGTTAAACTGAAAGCCCGACACCTGAATCCCAGCGCTGCTTTGAAGCGACGCCACGTTTCAGAGACGTCGACGGCGGTCCGAAAAGGAGAATCGGCCCGGCGCTCCCTCGTAAACAGAGCTCGGCGGGGCGAGAGAGGCGCCCGGCTGTGTGGAATAGGAACGCTTACTCAGGCTTTTCATACATATGAGAAGAGGGGGAAGGAGGAATACATAAGTAGAGAAAGAAGAAAAAAAAACTGCAAGTAATCTGACCCAGTTTCCTCCAACCCGGTGATGCAGGCAGTTTTTCTTCTATTCATGCTCTTGGGTGGGATTGATCTCACTATGAGGCAAAGAGAGGCGTCAGGGGAGGCTGGCCGGTTACAGCCAATGTTTATGACCATACACACATGATGAGCTATTTTCCATCACACACAAAAGGGTATTGTGGCAAGGTACCTGCTTGCCCGGGGACTCAACCAGCTCACCAGACATGACAGAGGCCGTGCGTTCCATGTTTCACAGGTGTTTATTTCCATACACTGCTCACATGTCCCAACCAACCACCCCGTGCACCCCACTGTGCGGCTCTTTATAGCCGCACCCCTTCCCCGCGCTCATCAGAACCAGCCGCTCCCACTAATGAGACCGGCTGTTTCCAATGAGCGCGCCTCTCTCTCTTGCGTCGCAGGTGCGCTGACCACGCCCCCGCCCACATACCCCCACCGCCCGATTTAGGCCGGGGAGCCACCGGTCTAACCAACTCCCCCCCCCCCTCCCTCCCACTGGGAGCGGGAGCGGGAGTCAGCCCCGACCATCTGCACCCCCGGCCTATGGACCACCATGGACCTAACTTTGCGTTTCCGCCCGATGCCAACGGGTGGTCCGGGCGTTGGCATCCTCCATCCGGGGGGCCCGGGCGCGGGCCATGGCTCGGCCGGAGGGCGATCGAGCGCCCCGGGAGGCAGGTTCCTCGCGACCTCCGCCGGCCCCCTCCCGGGACAAAACCGGCTCTCACCCTCCGTCCGCCGCGGCACCCTGCAACACAAGAGAGAGAAGATTAGGGAAACACCAACCTATTTGTGTCCCCCCCCCGACCATCCCTCTGCCAGCTGGGCCTCCGCCCAGGCCCGAGCCTCCCGCTCGGCCCGGAGTCTCCTCCCCAGCTGCAGGACGGTCGCCTGGGCCCGCCGCCGGTCTCTGTCGGCGCTGCGCAGCCGGCTTGTCAGCCGCGCCACCTCCTCCTGCAGCCGCCGCCTCCTGCCCCCTCCCTGCCTCCCCGCCCCTGGCTGGGGTTGGGCCGTCAGGGGGCCCCGACCGGTCGGCGCCTCCTTGGCCCCTCCGGGCCCTGGTCCGTTGGGCCGGGTCGTGCCGACCCGGCTCACCTGGTCCACCTCCATCAGGTCACAGTCCCTCTGGAGGTGCCCCGGCTGCCCGCACGTCCAGCATTCTGGCTCCGGACTCGGGGCGGGCCGCCAGGGGTCCCTCCAGGTCGCTTCGGGCCGCCGGAGAACCGGCCACAGCTCCGGCCACTCCCTGGTCTGGTTCCCCGGCGCCCTTCGCCTGGGCCGCGCTCTCCGCCGCCTCTCCGGGTCCGGGTCCGCCCGGGCCGCAGCCTTCGGCGGCGACGCGTTCCTCCGCCCCGCCGTCTCCGCCGTCGTCTGCCTTGCCCCGGCCGCGGGCCGCCGAGTCGCCGTCGCCGAAGCCGTCTGCGTCGCCGCGGCCCTCCGCGTCGCCGCCTCCGACTCCGTCTGCGTCGCCGCGGTCTCGGTCCTCCGCGTCGCCGTCTCCGACGCCGTCTGCGTCGCCGTCTGCGTTGCCGCGGTCTCGGACCTCCGCGGCGCCATCTCCGGCGCCGTCTGCGTTGCCGAGGACTCGGCCCTCCGCGTCGCCATCTCGGCCGCCGTCTGCGTCGCCGCGGACTCGGCCCCCCGCGTCGCCGTCTCTGACGCGGTCTGCGTCGCTGTGGTCGTGGTCCGCCGCCTCGCCGCGCCCGGGACCGTCTGTGTTGCGGTCGCCGTCCTCTTCCTCGCCGCGTCGGTCTGCGTCGAGGTCGTGGTCCGCCGCCTCGCCGCGTCCGGGACCGTCTGCGTCCCCGCGGTCCTCCTCACCGCCGGTGCCGGCTGCCCCAGGGCAATCCCGCCCGGCGGGCCCCGGACCGCTGCCGTGCCGCCCTTCGGCTCCCGGCGCTGAAAGTCCTCCGCCCTCGCGACGGCCCCGAGTAGCGACGTTGGCCTCCACTCACGGACCCAGTCGGCCATCCGGACCGGCAGCCCCCCCAGGAACTGCTCGGTGGCCACCTGGTCCACCGCGTCCGCCATGTCCCCCCTCCCTCCCGGCTGCAGCCACTGCTCCGTCCTCCGCCGCAGCCGCCGAGCGAAGGCCAGCAGCAGCTCCCCCGGCTCCTGCTGGGCCGCGCGGAGCCGCTGCCGGTGCTGCTCCGGGGTCAGCGGTGGCGGCACGATCTCCCCACCGACCTGGGCCGGCGGCACCAGTCCCGCCGTCGCCACGGTCCTGGCGCCGAGTCGCCTCTCGACCTCCGTCTCCTCCTCTGGTCCCGCGGGGGGGCCCGCCAGCCTCACAAAAAGCTGCCTCAGGGCCTCATCCTCCGCCGCCGGCTGCTTCCCCTTCCCCGTCTTCCGGGTCCGCAAACCCCGTTGGGCGCCACTGTGGCAAGGTACCTGCTTGCCCGGGGACTCAACCAGCTCACCAGACATGACAGAGGCCGTGCGTTCCATGTTTCACAGGTGTTTATTTCCATACACTGCTCACATGTCCCAACCAACCACCCCGTGCACCCCACTGTGCGGCTCTTTATAGCCGCACCCCTTCCCCGCGCTCATCAGAACCAGCCGCTCCCACTAATGAGACCGGCTGTTTCCAATGAGCGCGCCTCTCTCTCTTGCGTCGCAGGTGCGCTGACCACGCCCCCGCCCACAGGTATATATGGAGGAAAATACGCTTTTGATGACCGTCATTCTCCAGCTTTATGTACCATTTATCGGTCATATTATTGGCCATTTATTGGCCATATTATTGGCCATTTATCGGCCATATTATTGGCCATTTATCAGTCATATTATTGGTCATTTATCGGCCATATTATTGGCCATTTATCGGTCATTTATCGGTCATATTATTGGTCGTTTATCGGTCATATTATTGGCCATTTATCGGTCATATTATTGGCCATTTATCGGTCATATTATTGGCCATTTATCGGTCATTTGTCGGTCATATTATTGGCCATTTGTCGGTCATATTATTGGCCATTTATCGGTCATTTATCGGTCATATTATTGGTCATTTTCTACCAGGTTATGTACATGGTGCATACGAAGGCAGGAGTAACGTTCAGTGTCCTCACAGAGCCGCATAATTCAGCTTCAGAGCAATAGGGACAGTAATCGCAGGTGCACCATTTATTTTTTTATAAAAAGCCAAAGACACACTGCAAATTTTTCTCTAAAAGTTTGTGTATATATAATATCTCTATCATGACTACGATGATTGTGAGTCATGAACATACCCCACACAGTCTTCAACAGTCTTCATTGGACTCAAAGAGCAGCGTTGGCGTGGGCTTCGGGTACCGATGAGAATTTGAAACGTGATACAGGAAGTACACTTTGAGTGATGGGTGCACGGCTTTGGAGAAGTTTCTAAAAGTTAGCTGCGATTTAGACTCATTCGAATGGAAGCGCCACGATTATTGGATTTGTTTGCGGCGAGGAAGACGGTAAGCGCACAACTTTTGACTTCGTATTTGTTGAACTTTCACTTGTAAGTTTGCACCGTTGACCAATAGCAAGCTGTTGCGTCCCTTTTATCATTTATTTTACTCTCCGAGTGTTATCTACTTTATTTTCGAGCGATTTGCTCGTAGTTATGTGACAGGAGTCGAAGGTACAAAGACGTCTTATGAAGAAACTGTGTGAACTTATGATTATTTATTCACATTAATAATGAGCTAGATTAACAAGTTTGCTGACTGCTTGTTACAAAATAATCAAGAAGGAAAATGTGCTGCATCTATAGGGAAGTTAAATGTTTTCGCTAACCCCCTTCGTTAAAATAAAAGTCTCATTCTTAATGTCAAAAACTCAGATCTTGAGCACTCCATTGAGACCCGGAGTTTTCTCCCAGCGTTGGGCTCATTGTGCAGAAACACATGACCAATACGCTCGTCAGCGGAGGTGTGAAGGGAGGAGTTCCTCATCAGGTGCCACCTCGTCATAGTTGGCCAATCGGGAATTGGGAGGAAAGTCTTTGTGCTCCGACACCGCAGAGCTCTCCACCCACTGCATGTACTGATGAGGAGGACACGGGCTGTGGGAGTATCGGAGTAGTCATGGATTTACAGGCTGCTCTAAAACCTTCGTGTTAATCTGTGGATTTTATTTGAGCTCTGATATCGTAGATGCCTGTGTTATAATAATATATAATGCAGCGTGTACCTCTTTTTGATGAGCCTCGGTAAAGTCGGCATCCTTCCCTTGTGGCATCCCGGGAACCACCTTCAACTCTGAGATGAGAGGTTTAACATTCAGTCCCGTTGTCCCATCAAAGAACATCCAAGGTTTATGCCTCAGCAGGTACTCTGCTTCCAACAGAGCAGCGGATCTTAGTTTTACGGCTTCGAATCAACATAATTACCTCAAACCCGCTGCTTGAACTAAAGGAAAACCACACAGAGGCAGTATTTACTTTTGTATACTGTATGTATATGTAGTGAGTGGATGGGGTTATCTAGCAATGCACCAAAATGTCAACATCTAGATTTATTTGGGGGGTTAATTCTCTGAATGGGAACAAAGGCTCCTTGTCATCTTGAAAGGTGGTAATTGATTTAGCTTTGTTTCTTAAATTCAGATAGTAAGCTGCACTAAAAGGCCCTTTTTAAAATAGTAGTTGAGACAATTTGGGAAGTACGCTTATTGGCTTTGTTGCAGTTTGTTGGATGAGAAAACCGATCTCTCTATCGACACTCATCTGACTCTCGATATCAAAAAACACAAATGCACAGTAGTTTACTCAATAGTGAGCTGAAAAAAATGAGATTTCAGACATTTTACAGTGATTTTCTCATTGATAAAAAAGAAATGCATTGTGGGATTGTTAGTAGAAATCAGTGCACATGTATGGGAACTTATTTTTAGTCATTTACTGTTTTTATTTGAGACCTAATATCTCGATCTCTAAGTATTGTGTCCGTAGTGTAGTGCTGAATTGATGCAGAGCGGTTTTTTATTTATAAAAATAAATAATTTGCTGACTGGATTCTTGACACGTCCCCTGAACATGGATTGACTTTTCCAAGTGGCCGGCCTGATGGAAGAACAAACATGTGAATCAAGCGGCGCGTGCAATTACTCATCGATTTGTTTCACGTGAGCGTTCCCGGGCGTCGGCGTTCCCATCGGCACCGAGGGGGGCGTTCCCGGAGCCGCCTGAGCTTCGGATGGAGCCGTCGTGTTGTTTTTCACTGTTTTAAGAGCCGTCGTTCCTCAGTCTGCTCGCTCCAGCTTTAATAAGTGTGGATGTGAGAGACGGAGCAGATGGCAGGCCAACGGGGTCGTTTGCATACCTCCTTTTTAAATTATTGATATGGAAAACCCCAAAGCAAAACAGAAAAAAACTAAAATATTTTATGAGCAGGGACAATATGCGCTTTTGAAATGGCCCAAACAGAACTTCCTTTATTAGCTCGTTGGCCGCACCGTCAACACAAGTTTATGGGCTATATGTCTAAAGAATGATGTCCCACCATGGCAACCTGTTAGAAACAAAAGAAAACTCTCCTCTTTGAAGCAGCTGCCTCCAGCTCCCGTGGAAAGATGTCTCGTCAAAGCCGGGCGGGCGTCGGTAACTCAGAGAAAAGAAGCATCTCGTACGAGAGGACGCCCGGGAGCTTTAACCTGAGGCCGCTGCCGGTGGCTGAGCCGGGGATGGGGGTGGTTGGATGCAGACATGGGTGACTGGGGAGATATCAATGACACTGACAGTGAATCACACAGTCGACAAGCTGCATCACACCTTTGTCACAGTCATTGCTCTGGGACGTCTTCAGTATGTGTGGTCTACAGTCTAGTGAAACTTTAAGGGAAATAACCTTAATTTACCCTTTTTTTTAATTTAAGTAAAATGTTAATATCAAATCTGCTACTGGTTTATCTGCAATACAGCAACTACATACATGTTATACACACATTTGACTTGTTATTCTTGATAACCTACAGCCTCTAGACCTCCACACTCACTAGTTTTAGTGAGTGAGTGAATCTCGTCTATAAAGCCATTTGTAGTCTATAAAGCTTCCACCATTAAATTAGATACAAGCAGTAAAAACCTTATGTACGAGAAATAACCGTAAAAGTTGCATGGGACAGACTTTCCTTTTATGCCTTTTTATGAGTCCCATGATGCAGCTGGCTTCATGTAGAGGCGACTGTCCAAGGAGATAAAAGGGATTCAGAGTGTTTGTATCTTCATATCTTTTTTAAACGAGCCTTCAAGGTTTTTTTTTTTTTTTTTAACTCATTGTTTTTGCCTCGAGCTGAATTCTCCTCATACAGCGGCACTGTTTCATATTAAAGGAAAGCTTCACCGTGTCTCCAGTCGGTCTTCAGTCAATATTACCGTACCCTTATGTGCAGAACGGGGCCTTGCTCGCTGTAATGATTTCAGGAGATCCCCTCCAAACAATGAGCAACTGGAGTCCCTGTTCTTTGTGGAAATGCTTTCTAAATTGAAACTGAAACTAATATCCAGCTCCTGCTTTTGGCGTCGGGTTCCCTCTGTGTGCAGCGCTCGCTTTCTGAGTCACAAAGAGGGAAACGTTGCTTTAAAAAGACGAACTTTGGATCCACTTGATTCGTGTAACTCACTGCTGAGGCTCTAAAAGAAAACAACGTCGTCTTAGTTTCTCTGACACAAAGAGTGAAGAGTTTTGCAGAAATGCTGCAACCAAACACATCAAATCTCCACCGTCAGCATCCTGTCACAAAAGAAATCTTTGTCGACGTGTATTTTCCAGAAGTCGGCCTTAAAAAGCAAACTGGAACAATATTTGTCATATTGGGAAAAATGGGTTACATACGTAACAACCCACAGACCTGATTTTATTTTCATGAATCAATGAACGTAAAAAGACAATAGATCTCGTCCTAGTTATACATTGTTTTTCTTCTTTGTTTTCTTCTGTTTCTATTTTGTTGTTTATTTTATGTTTTTCCAAAAAAGAAAGCAGCCTATGTGAGAAGTGATTAGGGTTAAAGTACAGTGTTGTGTAGCAGAGTTGAATTACATTGTATATGTGGTCAAACATCATACTGCAATTCAGCAAAAATAATTAATATCTTATCAAAAACATTTAATAATAAAAAAAGAATATGTTTAAATTCCAAAAGAGGCAAAACGTGGAAACTGGTGCGGTTCTGTTTGATAATGTTGCCGTGTGTATAAAACCCTGAATAAAAGATTTGGAGACAAACAAAAAAAATGACGTGGCCTCAAAAAAAAACACATCGCCTTGTGTGTGCGCTGGTTGTCGTCGTGCGTTCCCGCCTCATTTCCTTGCAACGCTGTTAGAAAGTCTGCTTCCTTTTGAAACCTTGACTTCGTGGAGAAAAAAAAAAAAAAAACGGCGCTTGTCCTTTTTTTTGTCGTCCCGTTTGTCAGTTTTCATTGTAAGATAATCTAAATCAGGAGCAGCGAGCTGATAAGCGGCAATCGCTTATCAGCTCGCTGCATATGGAGCTGCTAACAGCACGAGGGACGCTAACGCCAGCTGTTCATAATACATCTGCTGTGTATGATACGGGATGGATGGGCGGGACATTGAGTGGTGACCCGTCCTCCCCTTGTTGGACTACTTTTAAAAAACGGTCGATGATACAATACCTTCAGAAATTGAAGACTCATCAATTTCCACCCCCCCCCCCAAAGGAGGAAACTCCGCAGGAAACCAAGAAGATTAGAGTCCCGAAAGTTGAGTTCATTATTTAGTTCATTACCTCCTTCGCCCACGCTCCGTTTCCTCCTCTTTCCCTCTTTATTTCCTCCGTTTGCCTCTTCGCTCCCTCCTTCCACTCGACCCCTCCTTCCTTCTCGCTGCAAGCAGAGTTGTCAGAAGCCGTTTGAAGTCCCTTTTTTTATTAAATTTCTTTTGCAGGGCTTCCTCGTCTTTCTCTGCCTCCTTTCCTCTACAGCCCCGAGCCGAGATGCCTCCGGTAGAGTCCTTAGCCTCAGACTTTAGTGAGAGCGATGGTTACTCAGCGAGACGAGATTAAACTGCAGTCCAGGCCGATCTGCAAAGTCTCGGCCCGTCTGCATGGACCCGGTTCTGTCTGGACCTGAACACACAAAATGCATCCCGACTCGGGGCATCCTGACTTATATGAGCCGTTTTATAACACTCATGTATCCGTAATGATGCGTTGAAGCATCTGCAGCTGCAGGCTGTTTGTTCACCAGCGGGCGCTCCTCCAATGCAATCACACACCCGTCGTACAAAGAGATAACGGCTTCTCCGATCAATGGCCTCGACGTCCGCGTCGATAGTATCGGACACCTCATCACCTTTTGCCTCAACACTGCAATTTCAAAAACAACACCTGGAGAGAGCTTGGAAACGGGACATTTGGTTCCACGTTTTCACCCCAAATTGAGGTCCTTTTTATAGTTGCATAAATAACCAGAGGTCCACTGGATGATTACCACCTGACAGGCCGGCCCAGTGGGCCTCTTGTGTCGCTGACAGCAGCTTGATTTAAAGTGCTCTCTCTGGGCCCTGGGCCAACCTTTCTATTGACTCGGCTCATTCAGCTGTCAACATTTTACAACTTCCGGACCAGCCAGTGTTTCTGTGTTGTCACTGGTTAATGGACCTGCACTTGTAAAGTCTTGCGTCCACTCAAAGCGGCGCTTTCACACGTCACCGTTTAGCCTTTCGCACGCTGGTGCAAGTCCACCCATCAGGACTCTAACTCACCATTCAGCCATTCATACGCTGCACAGCTTGCGGATGCAATTCTGGGTTAAGTGTCCAAGGACACATCGACGTGGAGCCGGGGATCGAACCAGCGCTCCTCTGATTGAAGGGCTCTACCACTGAGCCCCAGTTATACACTGAAAAATTGACATTGTTACCGTCTATTACTGCCAAATTCCGGAAGCTTCAACTTTCGCTTGTTTCGGCTCTCGAGCTTGTGAAGTCTTTCACTTTCGGGACTCCAAAGTTGTTGTTTTTTGACCTTCCTTTGGGATTTGGCTTGTCCACTTAAAAACAATAGGACTTGCGAAGAGGGAGTGGAGTATTGAACTATACTGACAGCTTTGAAGGGCAAATTCCCCAGATCCTCTAATAAGGTCAGAGTCTGTCCCAATGCCCAATTTGGATGGCCGTGTCCCGGATTCGTACCCAGAATTAGAATAAAACCTCTTTCTGCTTCTTCTCCTACAATCAACATCAGTTTTTTTATGAACCATTTATTCCTTTGCAGTTTGTGCATAAACCCTGAACCATAACTATTTAGTATGCAAATGAAAATGTAAGTCGGAAAATTCAAAATGTAAGTGAAAACAAGAGCATTCGTCATAGATTATACAAATCTGAAGTTTCTCCATCCTCAAGTGTGTTTGTTGTTAATAAAGCTGTAAATAATCAATACCTCACCCCAGCAAGGATCCAATAAAAGTGGATTACGACTGGAGTGAACATGGTGGAAGCGTCGAGTTTGTTTCTGTGGCCGGTTGGATTAATAGACGGAGATTTAGATTGGATGAAATGATGCGAGGCAGAAAGCGACGGAGGAGCCGACCCCCGCTGTCTCAACTCTTAATATTTGGAAATGGGAGTGGTGTGTGTGTGTATGTGTGTATATCTATATCTATATATAAATGCAGCCCAGGTAGCAGGGTCACTGATGGCCTCATTTCCTCACGCTGTTGCCAAACACTTAATCATCAATCGCCCTCGATCTCGCGGCTCTGAGAAGGAAACATCTTCAGATCCGAGCTAAGACATTCTCCGCCCACTCGGTCGGCAGGGGTCCGCTGTAACCGTCATGTCAGCGAGCCTCTCCGCTGATGTTAGCCGACACCTGACCTTTAATGACCACGCGGGCAGAGCGGCGCTGTTGCGGGAGGTTAGCGGGGGGGCCTAATGAGAGCGACCGCGCACACACACACACACACACACACACACACACACACACACACACACACACACACATTCTCGGCAGAGCCGGCGTCAGTCCTCCACAATAACCGCAGGATGAAAATATACATACAGTCCTCATTAGCATCATGCTAATAAGCCACTAAGCCCAGGATGTCATGGGGAAGCTGGAGTGGAAAGAGGGATGGCATGTTTACGCCCATGCAAAATAGTTCTTTAGCCACTCGAATCCACTTGAAGTGGAAGAAGGTAAGATCTAATTACTCGGTGTATTAAAATGCTCTTCCTGTTAAAGACAACTAACGTTAATATATGATAAGGAAAAAAACGTAGCATAGATCTGGCTATCAAACGTCTGCGTGTTCAGGTCCGGAGAGACGCCAACGGGGTCGTAAAAGTCACCGGATGCAGCGAGAAAGTAGCTCAATAATGAGCAATTGTTTGTGTTCAGGTTAAACAAACAAGACACAACTTGTTAGTTGATCAAAAGGTGTTTGTAGCTTCCCCTCGTTAAGCTCGATGCTAAGCTAGGCTAACCACGAGGGACTTAAATAACAGTGGATTGTTTTTACGGTCGTATCTCGTCCTTTTTGCTCCTCCTATCGCTGTCCATGGTCCTGAATCCCTCACCGTCTATGCAGCTCCTCTCAGTGCTTCAGTCTTCAGCTTTGGGGAGGAAGAAGAGGAGGAGGAAGAGTTCAGCTCCACAGTCTGTGTGGAGAACAAGCCCTTGTTAATTGCTTTGTGTGGTTCTCAAGGGAACGCGCAGTGCTGAACATGCGGTACAGCGAGTTGTTCCCTTTCTTTATATTGTCTTTTCTTTTAAACTGGGGAGCGTACCATATTGCTTTCATGTGAAACAACTGGTCTTTTATAATTAATTATTAAACTCTTTACAATTTATTGACCACGTCTCAAGAGCTCAGTTTTTCACTGCCAGGTGGAAAACGTGCTCTTCAGATGTGATTCGGGTGGCGTCACTCGGTTATTATACCATATATTTTAGATTAGAAAACTGAAGGCAGACACCAATAACAGCTGGTGGAGCCGCAGTCATCCGATCAGCTGTGTGAAGGGAGGATGTCTGTCTGGAAGGTGTTGTTGTTGTTGTTGTTGTCGTCCCTCGACGTTGGTCTTACTCTCGTACCTGTGTTCATTCTGACTGACGGGTCGCCATCCTCGTTGTGGAGACTCGGGAAGCGTAAAGCGCGACACGAGTCTTCCCCAGTTCTCCTAATTAACTTCCGTTCTACAAGGTTGATTTCTTTCCGACTTGTTTTTTAACGGTCGATCAACGTTAAATCAGTTGGTTTTGTTGTTGACTGGCTCAGGTTGACCTGCAGGTGTGTTTGTGTTACGCTCAGATTAATCGGTCATAATATGTAAATCTGACCCGAACTATAGAAGCTCTCTCTCTCTTTCTCTCTCTCTCTCTCTCCCTCTCTCTCTCTCTCTCTCTCTCTCTCTCTCTCTCTCTCTCTCTCTCTCTCTCTCTCTCTCTCTCTCTCTCTCTCTCTCTCTCTCTCTCTCTCTCTCTCTCTCTCTCTCTCTCTCTCTCTCTCTCTCTCTCTCTCTCTCTCTCTCTCTCTCTCTCTCTCTCTGTGTGTGTCTCTCTCTTCGCTCTGTGTCTCTCTCTGTCTCTTACACTATAAAAACTAACTGGATATTGTTGTTGATGATACAAATTGTATTTTATTAGCTACATTAGAAGTATTCTCATATTTCTGCTGACAACAATCCTGATATGAAAACCTCATATTGTGACGCCCCACAACATTGGATATTTTACTCATCTGTTTTTGAGAGCAGACAAACAAGACAACTCCTTAATACTGGATCTTTAAAGACGCTGGGATAAGTGTTCATGGAAGTATTCCTTAAAGTAACAGAGCAAGTTTGGGCTTTGTTAATTCTGACTCACCTTTTCTTGTCTGGTTTCGTCCCCTTTTCTAACTCATCTTTTGTTTCCTTCTACAGGGGCCACAAACGTAAGCATGATGAAGCCAAGGAGGAAGAGGACGCCAGTAAGGAGGAAGAGGAGGAGGCGGAGGAATCTGCTGACGAGTCTTCCAAAGACTCCAACGAGGAAGGAGGAGGAAGCAGCTCGGAGGCGGACGAGATGGCCGCTGCCTTGGAGCTGGAGCTCAATGACTTTATGTGACGCGGACAATGAAGAGACTCGTTCACAGTAAAGGACAACAACAACAACAACAAAAAGTGGTACCTGAAAACCCTATTTTTCTGCTTTGGAATCAGTGTGTGCTTGGGATGTATGAGCCATGTAATAAAAAACGAATGTCCTGTACAGAAATGGCGTGTAAATAAAGGCGTAGGGTTTCTTTTTGTAGCATTGATGTATTGGCCTTTTTGGCATGAAACATTTTTGATGTTTAACATTTATTGTAAGATAACGGACCGTAGGAGGCATCCAATTTGATACTTATTTGTTTCGTTTTGTTTTACTTTTTTTCTATCTCAATTTTTATATTGACGAGGAAAAAGAGAAATGAAAACTATAAAATGGGTCGTACATGCCAAAGAGTTTGGAATAGTTTTTTTCGCCACGGTGTGCAGCTAAATATTTTACTCTGGACTTCCAGTTTTACTTTCCTTTGGGCCTTGGGGTCATAAATGCAACCAGCAGATCTAGACGTTTGAATGTGTTTTCCTAAGTCATTTTCTTCCTGTGTGTGTGTGTGTGTGTGTGTGTGTGTGTGTGTGTGTGTGTGTGTGTGTGTGTGTGTGTGTGTGTGTGTGTGTGTGTGTGTGTGTGTGTGTGTGTGTGTGTGTGTGTGTGTGTGTGTGTGTGTGTGTGTGTGTGTGTGTGTGTGTGTGTGTGTGTGTGTGTGTGTGTGTGTGTGTGTGTGTACTCGATGGCATTGTGGTGAGGTAAGCGTCTCTAGCACCCTGAACTGAATCCACGTTTTTGGTCCATTTTCATGAGTTTTATAAGTGTTGGCTCCCCTTTCCCAGCTTTCTGACTCTCACTTAAAGCCATGTGACGTTAACCCAGATCACAAAACACGTTTTCTCACTTCCCTTTTAGGGTCATCATGATTCAAATTGTCTTGTTTTAAGGTATGCAACGCTGAGATGTCTGACCCAAGAACACCAGGAGGTTCTTCTGTTGGAAAACTGAACTGAGCAAACAGATTTATTTTTAAGATATAGCTTGAGAGAGATGTGATTTTATGTTTTTGGGTTATCTGGGTGAGCAAACGCTTCAAACCTGCCCGAGGCAAGAAGCTTATACAGTGTAAAGCTGCCTAGAATGAACCCAAAAGACAATTATTTACCCCAAATTGATATGTTTTTAGTTGCCTGATAACCTCAAAGTGACTATCAGTGAGCAGAGAGGGGTGTCTTTTGGTTGAGACCGGCCTGGTTGGTAAATATAACCATGTGCACTTTACTAACTACCACATATTGCAGGAGTTCTTCCATCTCACTGCCATTTGAACCTCCGTGTACCGCGGTGGCTTCCCTTTCACCGTTAAAGTCTTCGTCTATAAAAGCTTCCCAACTGTGAGAGATCTCGCCGGCAGGAGAGCAGGTGTCCGGTTGACTCACCCTCACCTTCCCCTCCTGCACCCAACAAACACGTCAAGATTATTCTTTTGACAGCGACGCTCATCCCTTTTCTGTTTTATTTTTCAGTTTGTGGTGTTCGAGTATTAATCAAACCAACTGACTTGTATAGTATTTGTAAAGTCTATTTCCTACTTGACCATGAGAGAAAAGATACTTTCGTCAAATAAAAATGTTTCTAAGTAACGCGACTGAAATTGTTTTTATTTTTCTTTCTGTGGCGACTATGAAATGCATCCAGTATTCCCTGAACGTGATCATTAAATTGTTCTCCAGATGAAGTCCATTAGCTTCTTCTGCGCTGGGTTTTAAACATGGGGGGATCATAATGCGTATGCACTATGTGACTCCCAGCAGGAAACGCTGCTCCGTTAATGGGCTCGGTGTCATGAAGACCATACCAGAGCCATTAGGCCTCGTGCCACATTGCCGCTTGGTTTGATACATGTGTGCCAAATGTGTTGCAACCTGCTTTCCCCTTGTTATTACACAGAGACATTATTGGAGTGCACGGACACCACAAGCCATCAATTTGCGATTTTTAGATGCACAAAGGGGGAAGAGTCGGAGACTCGTTTCTGCAGGTTGAAAACTCAACGTTTCGTCCTGATTCATTCAATGGGGTTGTGTTTGTAATTAGGTGTTTGATGTACATTTCTGGGGGCTCGTCTTGGGGAGGAAAGGCATCATGCACCGTGCTGTCAAAGTAACAGCCCTGCAGGTGTGGCGCTGCTCGCGCAGGAAACGGCAGCATAAATCACAGTCGTAAAGTCTATTAAAAGCGTGACTCTGCCGGCTCGGTGCGCTTCTTTCCCGGAACGCCTGATGATCCGCTGCCTTATGAAGCCAAAGCCAACAGCAATAAACAGAGAGGTGTTTATCCTGTGATGAAAGCAAGTATTCTTCCTCACATTGGCAGAGCCACGCTGGTCAGCGGTGGTTTGAGTCCACATTTGAATGTAAATAATTTTTCATTTAGCAGCTGTTTTTTTTTCTTGTCCATTTATGATCCACAAAGGTACTTCAAAGAGACGCAGAGGTGCTAAAACCCTCCTACGCCCAGGAAGCGAAGCCATTTACAACATTTGTATTAAATTAATGGAGGGTTATTTTGACCTTTTGTTTAACTACTATACACATGAGTTCAAAGTCAGACATTATTTTAAGCTGCTGGACTAAACTGACTTGGTGCTAAATGGTTTCAAACTTTTCTTTGACACCTGTGTGGAGGTCATTCTGCACCATTAGCTGTTAGCACCGTTAGCTGTTAGCACCGTTAGCTGTGAGCCCCGTTAGCTGTGAGCACCGTTAGCTGTGGGCACCGTTAGCTGTGGGCACCGTTAGCTGTTAGCACCGTTAGCTGTGGGCACCGTTAGCTGTGGGCACCGTTAGCTGTTAGCACCGTTAGCTGTTGGCACTGTTAGCTGTCGAGTCATTGTGTAGCAATATAAATGCTCCCAATCTTGGATCTTACACCTTTACTGTATGTCTTCAGGAAAAGTTAGTAAATGGACCTTGAAATAATTTTGTCAGACTTGAAGTTGAAGTTGCTTTATCTTGGATTAACCTACAAACCTCTCGCTGTTAAGCTGAAAGCCTGGAAATGCAGATGAGGCTGCACACTTTCCCCCCCGATGTCTTACCATGAAGCTTAGCTGACATGAAAAAAAATAAGCTTTTGTTCACGGCTGAGTGGCAGCTGCTCCCACCGGTAACTTCCCGAGGAAACCTCCACCTTCACAGCTCTGATCTTCTGCCGAGTTCTTCCTTTGACTTCCGAGACACAGATGTGATTGATCAGCCGTGAAGCCACCGAGCAGCTTCGGTTTTGATTGGCACACTTGAGGTCAGATGTGGGTTCCACCTGCAGTCTGCGTTGTTCAGCTCAGGGTTGAGAGAGGAAACCTAGACGAGTGCTCATTCATCTCAAAACATCAGCATCCCGTCACGACCCCCCTGTGTTTTCCCTGCACACTTGAGGGCCTGTGAAGCCCTTTGAGACGGCGTACTGTGATTCGAGGCTTCGGTTTCAAAGATGGAGAAGAAACGGCGCTCGCCCCAACCCGCTGTAGCCGCGAGCCTCGCTTTTGAAGCTGCTGAACCATCAACCGCTTCTCTCCGTCTCTGAAGCGCTTCGCCAATATTGTCGGTCTCTCTTTGATAAGTCCATCTTGCTTTGCAGTGTATGCAGTTGCTGCCGAGCTGAAATAGCTCATTTTTTTTGTCACTTTCACCGAATGGAGGGACGCACATCTGTAGAGCAGCCAATAGGAAGGCCCGCTCCGGTTGGTCAAAGTCTCCCGTCACGGGCTTGATCTTTTAAAGAACAGAGCCAAGAGGACGTGTAGACGTTTCAAAGGTGAATGATGGCTTCCTTTGACGCGGGAAAAGAAAGGAGACGGGAACAGAGAGGAAGCCTCGGGGTCGGTTTACGTGACCTTCTGCTGCCTCCCACCTTTACAGAGGTGTCGGCTTGGGTGTGATGACTGACAGCAGCATTACTCTGGTGACCTCAGGGAACAAACGTAGTTAGAGAAACAGGATTTATAGACACAGAATGAAATTATTAGGATGTGAAAATGTATTTAGGTGTGGTTCTCCTTAGTCTTCTTGTGTGTCTGCTGTCCTGTGCTATACTTAAAGGGGACATTGATGTTTTGTCACGTCAGTCGAGCAATATACTGTATTATAATATAATTTAATGAAATGCAACCCAAAATGTAGCGCACATTTTAACGGGAAATCTGCAAATGAAAATGTGTCTCCATCCAGCAGTTTGTGGCACTGAACCTTCAGGTGCCATCAAACTATGGCAGAAGAAGAGAGAGCCAACAAGATGACTCTTTTGGTAATTGAAGTCAAAACATCAAATGTCAAACATCAAAGGAATGAAAATGAAGTGGATAATGAAGTGGATTTTATCAATACACAAACATGTGTCACTAAAATGTCACCATTTCCACCAGTACTTAGGGGTAACCATGTGTTTGATGGTGGACTTCTGCCTCTCGAAGGTGAAACAAGGTGAAGAACAATCAAGGGGGCTCTGATCAAAGGGTGTCCAAACCTTTGATACCTTTGATTACCAGAGTGCAGACATGCAGCAGCTGTTAGAGTACAGGATGTAGGGCAGCAGAGGGAGGTGTGGGGGGGGGGAGAGCTTCCATAAATAAGTTCATGAAAAAGACTGATTACCTTGACTTTGGCGAGCTATTACAGGACCCGGCGCAGTTATTGCTTCCATCTGTTTAATACGCGGCATGAAGACAAATGATGTAAACTTGATCAAACACTTGGGATCAGAGCAACGTTCATTTTCTTTTTCCTTTTTTTCCAAATACCAACACTACAGTAAATCCCATGTTCGGGTATCACTGGATGCAGGAAGCACGCCGAGGCCGGTGGGCTCCTGAACCCGTCTGACTCTCTGCGTGAACCCTGCATGGTTCCCACACATGTAATCCTTCAAGATGTTGGACATGGTTTTACTGGAAAGTCCTCACACACGAGGTCCACGTGCACGATCATCAGTCATCTTGCATGTAAGCTAGCGAGATAGATGCCGGCGTGCGCTGAGAGCTGCATAATGAAACGTGATAAATCAAGTCGGACTGCTCGGGGCCACGTCCGGAATAACAGATACGTTCCCGATGCGAGTAACTTTGAGTCGAGGCACCGGCAGCACACTTTTAAAACGGGTCAATGAAGTTGGGAATAAAGTTGTTTTTTTAATAAGTTCCAAAAATATATTCGTGGGGCACTATTTTTATTAAGATGTGCAAATCTCAGAAATGTGGAGCATCCGGATAACTGGGCCAGGTCGTTGTGAGCCATCTTCCATTATCATGCTAATCAGGTCCGGCTGGATATCGAGTCCTTTTGTTCTCGCTCGATGGGGAATTACTTTTTTGGGGGGGTAAATACACTTTTTTTGCTTTCTTGTTCAGAGATAGATGAGAAGATGGAAACAGCTCTTGTGTCTGTGAACTACATGCAACAAATCTAGATCCGATAGAGGATTAGCTTAGCTTAGCTTAGCATAAAGACTGGAAGCTAGAGGAAAAAGACTTATATTTATAAAAATAAAAATAATCTGTACATACAGTCACGAAACTGAAGTGTCTTGGTAAAATCCACACATGATTTAATATAGTTTTGTTTAACACATTAACCACCGGCCTCTGGACTGGGTGGACTGGGTGGACTGGGCGGACTGGGCACTCCACCCAGTCCAGAGTCTGGTGGTTTAAGCTGTTTGGTCACTTCTAAAACAAACACCCGAAGAAGAATAACTTCTTGAGCAGCTTCAACAATAACAAACCACAAACAACTAAATATCTAACAACTACCATCAGTTGACACGAGCTCCAGGAGGAACAGATCAGGGATCAGATACATTTTCTTTAAGGTTTGAGCGATCGGATTTCAGTCCAACTTGAATGCTTCTTGGACTATTTTACTCTTCATCAGATCCAATCCACCCAATATGCATGAAGTGTAAATGGGGTTTTTGGTCAGAGTGAAAGAGCGCTCTCATATAAATACAAGGCTTCAGCAGCAAGGAGCCTTTGCATCCAGCCTTTATGCTATGCTAAGCTAAGCTAAGCTAATCGTCTCCCTGCCCCAGCTTCATATTTAGTGCACAGGCATAAGAGTGGTATTAATCCCCTTTACCTAACTCTCTGCATGATAGCGATGAAGGGTTTTCCTAACTCCTCCCTCCTTTAAATCTTTCCCTGCGTGGATACATGTGGCATGAAAAGGGAAGTCACGGCTAGACCGCAACAAATCACAATGACTAAGCGTTTCTAAACGTTCCTCCGTATCCAGATCAGACGCTTCTCACAGGGTTATCTAGCTTTCATCAGCCAGCAGCTCTCTGGTCACGACTCATTAGTGACTGGAAAAATTAATCAAAATCCCACACCTGAGCTAATTTCCGCTCCTCCAGAAATACGGCGCTCGGTAATACCCGGGGTATTTCTGTCCATCGCCACTACTGTGGTTGATCTTTCATGCTTCTTTCTTGAAAACACAATGGCTCCAATGCTTCTTGTCAACTTTTCAAAGAAAACCTTCGGCTTAAAAAAAAAAAAAACTAAAACATAATCAGACTTGTTTCCAGAGAAAATTCAAGGCAAAAAAAAAATAAAAAATTGCTGCTCCCTGGATACTGTATTTCCGTCAGAGCACGTTGGATTTATTCGTGGCGAGCGTTGTTATTTGTGGTCACCGATGTGCACGAGCTGGTCACCTGACAGCTTCATGTATCCGCCGCCGCTCTCTGTCGGCGGGACGCCCGGCTCGGCCCGGGGCTCGGCCCGGGGCTCGGCCCAGGGCTCGGCCCGG
The DNA here is from genome assembly GCA_023566465.1 of Cottus gobio. NCBI lineage: Eukaryota > Metazoa > Chordata > Actinopteri > Perciformes > Cottidae > Cottus > Cottus gobio. Next base: position 4,283,094 of record CM042231.1, read on the forward strand.
GGCTCTCTGACTCACGGCTTCTTCGCCGCCTCCAGATGACCTTTAGAGCCAGGATCTGTATCTGGGAGATCAACAATATCATGAGTCATACATATCCCAATCATATGCTTTCCATATGATCCTGCTAACATGCAATTTGACACTAAAGAGAGCAGAAAAAGTTATTTTTCATATATTATTTGGTATCAGTAAGTTAGCCCCATTTAATTAGACGGCTGATATTTAATGAGCTAATTATCTATATATATATCGCTAATTATGATTTCACACAGCAGCTGGGATGCCGACCTCGATAACGCAGGGAATTACATCATCGGCACTTTTAGCGGCAGGCAGAGAGGTCGATATCGTATTCACTGTTTTTCTCATCAAAAAGAGCAGCAGGTACACCACCAGGACAATTCATCCCCGGAGTTCTGCAATAAAAAAACTAAACTTTGTGACTTAGTGGGGAGAAGAAAAAAAAAGTAGAACAATTAAATTACATTTCTGTGCCACTTTGATTTACAGTATTCATAAAGCCGGCGGCCCCCGGGCCTCAGCGGGAGCCACGGTGCGTCCTCCCATGTCTCCGCCAAAGATGGAGACGCGTGCAGACCAGGTTTAATCAGAAAGCGGCTTTTCTGGGTTACCAGGTAATTATTACTCCAGCGGCTCGAGTCACGCTCAGTGCTCGGAGCCCTGATTGTCTTAATGTCCGCGGGGGTTGTTGGTTTGTGTTTTATGTCATTTTATGTCTGCAGCGAACCGCACCTCGGTGGAAACAAGCTGCAGAGCACGAGAAGAAGTATTTCTGCTGTTTGTACACACGGGAACAGACATATTTAATATTTCAGCTAATGCACGGCCTCCTTCAAAGCACTGCTCTTCTAATAATTTGCAATTTAGCAGCAAATATAGAACAAAGACGTCGTCAGTTGTCAAGTATTTAGTCAACTTCAAGGTTCAAGAGATTTGGACCATTTCATAGAAAATAGTTTGATGTATTATTAATATTCAGAAGGTTAAATACAGCTCCATTAAGGATTGGATGGGAAACACCTCGACCTGATGATGGTGCTATACATGTAAGAGTTGATCCATCTAGTATTTGAGACGGGAAGGAGACGGGAGGTGGTGGTGAAGGTGTGTGTGTGTGTGTGTGTGTGTGTGTGTGTGTGTGTGTGTGTGTGTGTGTGTGTGTGTGTGTGTGTGTGTGTGTGTGTGTGTGTGTGTGTGTGTGTGTGTGCGGCATTAGTACTCATGGATGTGACAAGACAGACATCCTCTGACACCCACGAACACAGTCCACCCCATTTATGAGATGTCTCCTGCAGCTGGTGACAGGAGTAACAAATGTGGCAGCAGTGCCATCCCATGAATCCGCCCCGCACGCCTCTCCGCGGGCTGGGGGATGATTGTGTGTGACGGCGGTGAAGGGCATCGAACACAAATACTGTGACAGGCTGGGAGGGGAAAAAAAAAAAGTCCCTCCATGTGACTGAGAGATTCACAGAACTTCGACTTAAAATTATTAAATCAAACTGTCCGCTATGATCTTCAGAGTAATTTGAATGGTCACAACCTCTGGTCCTGAAAAGGAAGTGTCTTAAACCTGCATTCTCTCTCCTGATCACCAGGGGGCGACTCCTCTGGTTGTATAGAAGTCTATGCTTCATGTCTTAAACCTGCATTCTCTCTCCTGACCACCAGGGGGCGACTCCTCTGGTTGTATAGAAGTCTATGCTTCATGTCTTAAACCTGCATTCTCTCTCCTGACCACCAGGGGGCGACTCCTCTGGTTGTATAGAAGTCTATGCTTCATGTGTTAAAGCTGCATTCTCTCTCCTGACCACCAGGGGGTGACTCCTCTGGTTGTATAGAAGTCTATGCTTCATGTGTTAAAGCTGCATTCTCTCTCCTGACCACCAGGGGGTGCCTCCTCTGGTTGTATAGAAGTCTATGCTTCATGTGTTAAAGCTGCATTCTCTCTCCTGACCACCAGGGGGCGACTCCTCTGGTTGTATAGAAGTCTATGCTTCATGTGTTAAAACTGCATTCTCTCTCCTGACCACCAGGGGGCAACTCCTCTGGTTGTATAGAAGTCTATATAAATGACTCTACTTCTCTCTTGATGTATTCCCTCAGTAAACATTGTAAACATGATTTTATGGTCTCAATCTCTAGTTTCAAGTCTTCTTCAATAGCATATTTCATGCTAATTCATGGAAAATCAATACAAAATGAAAGTTAGATGCTATTTGTAAAGTGTATGTGATTAAAGTTATGTCAAACTGGGATGGAAACGTGTTCTATACTTGACTATGAGTTGACTCTTTAACGTGAACGGTCACACTAAATTACATATATATTTTTTTATAGGCGCTGCTCTTTGAGGGAGCTCTCAAAGGGTCACAGCACTGAGTCCCTGAGCCGATGACGCGTCGGTCCAGGTGATAGACGGAGCCGCTGCAGCCTGAAGGTGGTATTAGGGGAAGTGCCGGGGTACAAAGGTCGCCACGCAGACCTCTGTGAACGGGACCGGTTGTTACCCGGCGGCTGGTTTCTAGGCAGCTGATGAATTCGCCGCTGATGGCGACGCGTGAAAGTCACAGCGGACGCCAATTAGCCGATACGAGCGCCACTTCCAGACTCCGCAAATTAGCCCAGGACATTAAGCCTCACCGGTGAATCCGGTATGAAAATTGTTAAGATTTTGCAGCATATAGGTTGTTTTTTCTCTGTGTGTGTGTGTGTGTGTGTGGAACAAAGCAGTGCATGTTGTTCGTGTAGAGATGCTGAGGCGGCGCTCTGATGTCAGATCCATGCACACACTTCCCCTTTATTCATCCTCGACTTGTGGGACAGTTGAAGATGTGCAGTAAACACAGCTGATGAAAACACTCCTCCGATGCTCGATGCTGAAGCTGATGCTTTTCCTGGTTGGGCACTCCGGCCTGTCTCTCTCTCCCAATCACATAAAAATCAGCGTTGAATCTAAATTGAATTCCTTTTTCCTCTCTCTCTCTCTCTGCAAAGCGCTCGCGTGCGAATGCACAAGTATACGACATGTGCCAACGCACCTTCGGCCATCATTAAGACGGAGAAGTTCCATCTCTGCGATCCTGTTTGTGCTGGGCGGAGAGAGAGCGTTTCATCCTCCGTCACTTCAGTGAAAAGATTTGATCTTTCCATCTGAAGGAAGACGTGACGTGTAGAAGACATAGAAGAAGAAGAAGGAAACATGTCACATGTCACAGTAGGCGGTTTGTGTGGGAACCTCTTCCCTCTGTTCCTCTCCCCCCGTCTTCAGCATTGCACAACAGCAGCAGAGCACTTGTCAACCTGACGAGGCCAATGAGGCCGGAGAGGAAGAGAAAGGCATGCTGGGACGCGAGAGGAGATTCAACATCATTTACTCTCAGCGACTCCAGATGGAACAATCTGCTTTAAAATGGACTGCGCTTCCAAATCTGTTTTTTTCTTGGTTAAGCAAAGCCACATAAAGCCACTCTGAAATGCACGTCCTCGCCACTTCGCATGTTGTTATTGTTCCCGTGCTCGTCGGATGCTGGATGGAACCAGCCTGCTTGAATAATATGAATGCATTATTTAAAAAAGAAAGAAAAAAAGAAAAGGTTGGGACCACGAAGAGGGACCTGCGGTGCCTTAAATTCATAAGGATGCTGTTTGCACAGCCTCACAGGATGAAGGCACCTGGCTCCTCTGCGTTTCATCCTTTCAAAACATATTTACAGATTGAAGGTATTTCTTTGAGCAAATAGGCCTTAAATTAAAAACCGGAGGCTTTCACAGCTTCTTTTTTCCAAAAGCTTTTCATGGCCTTGAAAGTAACACTTTTATGTTTTCATTGTTTCAAGGCAGGTGATTAGAGAATGATTAGTCCATGTCGGCCATGAGAAGTAAAGCTATGAGCACAACGCTGTTTATATATTTTCATACATTACGGCAGTCACATGGGGGAAGTGCTTGTGGGCTGTTTGGCTGGTTGTTGGAAGCTCGTTGCCAACTCTGTCTCTGCAGATTGGTTTTGACGAGCGCTGAAACAATAGTAAAACGTGCAAAGTGAAAAAGATGAGGCTTTCTGAGGTGTTTGTGGGTTCCTAATGAAGCTATAAAACCAAAACAATGAGCTAAAGGACGCTAAAAGGCTTTAAAAGGAGAGAACTGCTGAGTTGGATGATACTTCTCTGTGGGTTTTATTACGATGAGCCACCTCTTTCACATTACATATATTTTTTTTATTTATTTATTTATATTTATATATTTATTTATTTTATATTATTTTAATATTTATATATATATAATATTTATATTTAATTCTATATATATTTATATTTAATTCTATATTTTTTAATATAATTTTTATATATATACATTTGTTTTAGATTATTTATATATATATATATATATATATATATATGTATATATATATATATATATATATATATATATATATATATATATATATATATATACTTTTTACTGGCTTGATTGATACTTCCTGATCCCACCTCGTGTTTAAAGTTGAATGACATTCAAGAATAAAAGTCTAAAGAGGGGGAAAGTGCGCAGGTGGAAAGTGCATTTATGTAATGTGTTCAACTTTAAATAGTTTTTTTAATTTTTTTCCTATTTGACTATATTATGACTCATTATCACATAATGATTGCTTTCAAGCATCTGCAGGAGGAGGAATGTATTTTTGCACAGGAAAATGCAGCTGTAAAGGTAAATGTCTGCGGGCCTGATGGGATTAAAGCCTTCAGAGGTGACGTTGTAGACATTTAGCTTCCCGTTCTCGTTCAGCTCGGATCCCCATTAGCTTCGGCCCGAGTGACCACTTTTCTCACCGTGGTCTTCAGAAGGAAAAAGTAATGGATCAACTCTATTCCATTATATATAATAACTTATACCTACATGTCTATTTGTGATTACATCTCTGTGTCTGTATTGGATTGTCCAAATGTCTCCATTGGTGTGTGTGTGGCCGTGACAATAACACGAGGAATTTGAAAAGTTGAACATTTATGTTATTGGAAATGGACACAAATTTTAAAGAAAGGTTTCAAATGTGTCCTAAAACATTGTTTAACACAATCATAAAGAAAAGCATCATTCATGCTATAGGTTTCGAATGATCGATTCCAGATTTCAAATTAATCCCAACGATTGGAGCCGAGTGCAACGTACTTAAATATATATATATACATATTTAATTTCTTTTCTTTTTTACCTTTTTTATGCCATATAATCCATATATGTAGCATAAAAATCAGTATTTGAAGATTTTTTTGTAGTTCAGGTCTATTCAACTAGGAATTGGAGGAAAACAGTGATGTGTCAATAAGAACTTTAATCAATAGACTTCATTTAAATAAAACATATTATTATATATAAAAATAAACTTTAATTTATCCTAATCCACCTGCCATGGCCGTTAGCATCCAGCGTCTACTTTCCAATGACAGAACAGATGTTTTTGCCCATGAATATGTTTCCTCTGTTAGTGGCTCTGAACTAATCCATCAGAGGGGAATTGGAGTTGATTTAATTTGACAAACACACAATCTGCCTTCCAGATGGACTTCCCCTGAGTTTATAGACAGCATCTATCTGAGGACACGTCCCTCCTGTGACTTTGAGCTCAAATCTTTTTCCTCCACCTGAAGGTCTCCGCTCGGCCCGATGCCAACGGGCTGTGAGCGGAGCCCCAGCGGACCGACAGGTATCAACCGCTCGTGTCATCAATATTGAAGCCCTCCCTGTCGGCCTCGGATCTCTACGAGCTCTCATTACATCTCATAACATCTCATAACATCTCATTATGACAGCAGGTTGTGATCATGAGGCTAAACCTCGTATGAGCTGATTCATAATGTACGCTGTGCCGGGAGGCTGCACATGTTCACTCAGCTAGAACCTTGAAAAACAACCGGCGTGGATCAATATCCCCTCCAGGGGTTAGAACCTCTACAAAGAAAGACACATTGGATAAATTATGTGAGGAAAGCATTAATATTAACAAGCAATAACCTATAACCTGCTTTCAACAGCTCTCAAAAAGATATTTGTAAAAAAAAAGCAATGTGCTCTCCAATTTTTTTAAAGTGCTCTCAAAAAACAATGTGCTCTCAAATAAATGTTTTCAAAAAGAAATTCCCCAAAAGTGCTCTCAAAATATATTTTGCTCTCCAAAAATATTTTGCTCTCCAAAAATATTTTGCTATCCAAAAAATATTTTGCTATCCCAAAAATATTTTGCTATCAAAAATATATTTAGCTCTCCAAAAAATATTTAGCTCTTAAAAAAATATTTTGCCCTCAAAAAAATATTTTGCCCTCAAAATATTTGCAAAAACAATTTCTAAAAAAAGTGCTCTCATAAAACAATGTGGTCTCAAAAAACTATTTTCAAAAAGAAAATATTTGCAAAAAAAATCTAAAAACAAAGTGCTCTAAAAAAAAAGTGCATTCAAAAAAACAAAGTGCAAACAGGTGCATGCGGCTGGAAGCATGTCGCTGTAATCGCAGGTTCAGCGGCTCGTTGCTTTATGTGCATCATGCATGGCTGAGGCAGCACATTCAGCCAGTGGACCTCGTGGTGACTTATCGCCCAGACTCTAAACCCTTTTGTGTTTTTCTTTGTTTTCTTTGTTTTCATCACGTTGAAGCCGACACGAGCGTTTCATGTCGAGGATGAAAACCTGAAATAGCTGCCTGACTCAGAATGGTTAAATTAAATATGAATTTGCACAACAACAAACTTCCATTTTCATTTCATCAAGTGGCGCGAGCTGAAAACACCTTGAATAGCGCACGTACACACACACACACACACACACACACACACACACAGTCTGGCTCGGGAGGCAGAGGGATGAGTACAAGGCAACGGATGGCAGATTAATAATGTCTGTCTGCAGACAAAAGGGGCCCGGGAGGCTCTCTTACCTTGATGTGAGCTAGAATTAACTGTAGAAACACAGCAAGCAGAGTCAGAGACACAAACAGAGGGAGGCGGGGCCTTAACTCCGGGTTCATATAACTCCTCCGGGGGACATCTGAAGGGTTTCTCTTTTTCTGCTGGCTGTGCGAGTTTCCCCGCTCCGTTAAAAAGTCCAATTAACTTTCCCAGAATTTTAAGGATTGCTCATTATCAAATCTTTATGGTCTTTTCTCCCCAACCTCATCTCATTGGCTGATTTTTGATTCGAGTCATTTTTCAACTTTCTTCCCGGATGCCTCCGAGGGACAGGACTGACCTGTTACTCAGCCTCCTTCATTGAGCCTTTTAGAAAATGTGTGTTTTTTTTCATCCTGAAACATTTCAGTTGATATAAGTTTGTTTTTTTTCACAGGGAAATGCTCTTGTTTTAATTTTTTCCCCCCGAAGAGGTCAGAGGTCAAACTCACAGCAGCAGAGCAGCCCCTGTGGGTTTAGCCAGTGTTCAGTGTTATGTTCCAAGTTGTTGACGAGTTGTTTCTACAAACACAAGTCCTTGATTCTAATTGTCGTCTGTGAAAACCTCCTATTTATTAGCCAGAATAATTTCTGATGTCACCACATCTGCAGCGTTCGCCCCGAGCTGTTAGCAGGCGTTTAGCCGAGCAGATATCCTGCAGATGGATGCTTCCATCCCCGCTGTTGACTTTGGCATCAGTCAGACTACAAATCATTGTCTCTCTGCTGTCTCTCATTTTCGATCAGGCTGACGTCTTGTTGACAGACCGGGCTGGAATTAAAAGAAGCTCGAGCCAGTAAAACAGGCTTTCAGCGAGCTGGGCGGGTCCGACTCTGACTTGGTGACCAGTGTGCTGGTCTGTTTCTTTCCTGTTTGGGAATATATATACGAGAAAGATGAGCATATTCCAGAAATACATGTGGAGTCTGTATCAAAAATAAAAATAGCATTCAGCTCAGCTCCGGTGATAACTTGTCATATATGTCACTGATATCAACTTTTTCTTTTTTTTTATAGATATATAAGCATAATTTGGTGCCAGTTTAGGGAATAAAACGATACAGATTCACAAGAAAAGAAACAGATAATTAGAGTCCATGCGCATCTCATAACAGTGATATGAAATACATAACCCCCTCCCCTCCCCCCCTGACGCGGTCGGGTTGGACTTGAAGCATGCGTGGTTACCCAGAGACGCAGTTGAGCGCAGCGCACCGCGGAGCGCGCAGCTCCGGACGCACCTGAACAGCCAGAGCGGTGTGTGACCATCACCAGTCTTTCAGCTGCGAGCCTCACACACACACACACACGCACGCACACACGCACGCACGCACACACACACACACACACACACACACACACACACACACACACACACACACACACACACACACACACACACACACACACACACAATCTGCTGTGCAACATCTGCCACGTCGTCTCCGAGCGCAGCAGTCTGACGGAGTGTTTGTTGACGTGGAGTAACGAGAGTGTCGGTCTGCCCGTTCGGCGGCTCCCGTGGACCGGATCGGTGTGTCGGGGCTCCGCGGTGACATCCTGGGCGTTTGAACGGAGCGACTTCAAGCCCTAAAAAAAAAATACAAAAAAAACTCCGCGGAAGATTGAGCCCCAGAACCTCTGCGTGGAAAACTTAAAGGCATGCTGCGCGCGGTGGGCTGCGGACGTGCGCGCCAGCCGGGACACATGGACACGAGCTCGAGCTGGGTAAGTCACACAATTAGGATTTATTAATTTATATATGTATTCATTATAATCGCGTTACCGGTTGGTTTCTGTTTCAATAACCCCACACACGGCTCGACATGGTCCCACCTGACCATTCAGATGTGGATCACTCTGCTATAACAGAAGCAGCCTATTTCTAATCATGTGACAAACTTCTTCCATGTCTTTGTGTTCTCCCTGTAGGGGCTTGTGAAGCAGCATCGTTCTCCATTATTGCTTCCTTTGTGTCCTCGTGGTATTGTTGTATCCACTAACACTCCTAACATGTTCTTGAAGGGACTGAGTGCTTCCAGACGTGCCCTTCTTGTTCCTAATCCACCTCCTGGGATATCATTACACTGCTCCTCCGGGAGTAGGCGTACTATATAGGCTGCTCCCTGACATTTAAAGGGATTTCCTGTCATCACATGTCTGTGTTTGACTCCCAAACACTTGCTCTCCTTCTTTGAATGTGATCACATTTGCTTCTTTATCAGACAGAATAAAAACACACCTTTCCAAAGCACAGTCCGTCAACATCTGGATGTACCTGTCAGCATTTTCTTCCCCGTATGGATTGCCCATACATCGTTAACCTGTTGACGTGTGGAGACGAACGCTCTGTGAATCGGCGCCAGAGCCCTTGAAACAGGAGAGGACAAAACTAATGAGAACGCGGCACACGGAGGTCTGTTCTGTATCAAGTTGTTGTTTTTCACGTCATCTTCCAAACACTTCAGCTGCTCATTCCTCTAATTAGCCCTCCTGCTCCGGAGGTGAGCTGCACCATGAAAAACACTTGTTTTTATGTGTGTGTGCAAAGACACGTAATAATAACGTAAAATACAGAAAAGAGGCTGAAGAGAGAGCAGACGTGCCACGTTCCTGTTGTGTTTTTGTTTTGTTCTTCTGTGATCTGCAAACTCTCCGTCTTCATCGCATCACATCCTCTCCGCGTTCAGGCTCACCACCAAATAGATGCTTTCCCTTCCAGCAATGTATTCAACCCATTATCTCCTCCTCCCTGTCTCACACTTTGTTAAATCCGGCTCTTCAAATCAACTGATTGACACCGGCTGTCGGGCTGTCACGGCACGTCTGGAGGTTCTGGTTTGTAAAGCGGGAGAGGCTGTCGAGTCCAACTTGTTTGGACCGAAGTCAGCACTTCTAGATGGTTTTGGTTCGAGCTTCCTGGTTTTGGAGCTGTGAGCCGTGAGGATGCCGGCCTTCTGGGTGCCGTTCCTCCATGAAACATCTTGAGTAACCGGGTCAAGATTTCTGGAATAAAAAAGACACCGCAGCCTCGTTTTTCAGATGTATTTTTTACCAGCACCTCGAGCCGTAGTCATATATATATATATATATATGAGTGACGGCAGACGGCTCCACGACCGAGATCTCCAAAACGATTATGCAACTCACAGCACAATAAAAAAGCTGGATTGATGCACAGCAGGACAAGTAAGAGGAAAAACATATTTTTGGGGATTTTGAAGGTGATTTTTGAATTTAAGTATTTGGTCCAACCCGATTATCCCTTTTAAGATTCATGATGTTTTCACATTTCTCGTGAGCTGAATCTGTAATAAAGCATCTCCTTCATGAAACAACCCCCAGCTGGTCCACATAGCCATCACTTCCTGTGACTCAGAATGTAAAAGGTGCTCTTCATCTCTGCCCCTCAGACTCTTACGCATGCGAGTATGTCGTGAGAAGTGCTCTCTCCGTGATTATTGCAGCCGGAGAGAGGCGCTTTGCGTCATTCCTGATCGTGAAATCGCTTTTCTACCCGGCTGATTGCCGCTCCTGAAACAAGAAACTCTCCATCGTCCTCACGCTGCCGAGCACAGAGACGCTCCGAGGAAAGCAATCAGTCTGAATTAGGAGCCGGTCAGGTCATAGTTGAAGATCTCCGTGTCCCACAAGAAGGCCTTGTTTTGTTTTTACCCGGATGAGGACTGAGTGGATGCACTGATTTATGCAAAGAGGCATTTAAATGATATTTGCATGAGCAACAGGTGGCGGAAGAACAAAGCAGAGTTCACATTTTCCCAGTATTCCCGATGAAAGGAAAGAACCCGCCTTGGAAGTGTTTTCGTTGACTCCTTTGTCACAGATCCAGCGTCTGACACACCAGCCAGGAAGCCTCTGGACAGAGGAAAAGACTCGTCTCAACAGTAGATGACTTCACAGATTTTGTTTATTTTTTTTTTAACTTTTTCCATGTCACAGGGTCACAGGTCACCGGTGGGAAATCTTTTGTGTTGAGAACGAGCGGAAACGCGATCCAATACCCTTCACTTACGCCGCCTAATGACGGTGGCAGGGATGTAGAGCACTTTTTCTTTACTCAAAATCCCACTTAATAAGTAAAGTGTTGCATTAGTGGCCTGGTTTATTAAATTAGAAAAAAGCATTTGTGTTTGAAAGCCTCGCTTGTATTTGATTTTCACTGATTTTCTGGTGTAATTTATAAAGACAAAAACAGCTCTTAAGGCTTACTGCATTAGCAAAGGGGTTCAAACAAATGCTTTCTTTCTTGAGAAACACTTCTCCTGCTTGTAATCCTTCAAATGACATAATCTGAGCATGTATTTATGCTAATCTAAGCTAACCAGTGAGAAAAAGCAACAAGGACTAAATATACTTTTTAGACCACGACCCTGGTGCCTTAATCCTGCGTTTATAAATATTTAATTCCCATGATTCAATAAGCCTTGTTTGACACTTGCTCCTCCCACATAACTTTCTTTTGTGTGCTCCTCCAACCCACCCCTGGGTGCAGTGTCATGCTCAATAAACTGCTCCTGTCAGAAGCACTTTGCTGAGTCGCTGTTAGAGATGCAGCTCTCCGAACCCCCCCCCCCCCCCCACCCCTCTCCCCCCTCCCTCCCTCTGAGAAAGCGGCCTAAAAAAAAAAAGGATTGGCCTCACAATAGAAGAACAAACTCTGAGGATGGCCGTCGGGGTCCCGCTCTTAAATTTGTTGTGATGATGTGCCCGTCCTCCCCCCCCCCCCCATCAGCTCGGCCGCCTCGGCACAGTCGTCCTCGGTGAGTGAAGGACCGCTGGCCTGATGCTGCAGCCGCTGACTGGATGGCTGAGTTGAACAGAACGAGAAAAAAGCGAAAATTGAATCGAAATAGCTTCTTCTTTTTTTTTTTTCAGAAGATGTGAAAAGAGTCAATACACTCAGACATTGTATTGTATTGTCTGATCAGAAAGTCATGGGACTGGTGCTGATTCTGCAAAAACACCAGGCAGTTGGACACCAAAGCTGGTGAAGTCGAAAACTTGTTAAAGTGGCTTTTTTCCCTCGATCATCAGCTTTTTAAATATTTTTCACATACTACACTAACACCTTTTATGACTTTTTAATGGCATTCTATAGAGGATATGCGAGAATTAGTCCTTTCCTTTAGTCTATACGTGTGAGGTTGACTCCAAACTCTAAATTGTCTCGTTTCAGAGCCTACGGTGTCGCAGGAAAGATAAACAACAACATTATTAATTTCTCGGCATCGTGCGCAGGCTGCTACTTGACGTCGAGTTGCTTTTGTTTGATCTGCTTTTGTTGCAATTAGAGTCCAGAGAAGAGTGTTTTGACTTGTGGGCTGTCTGCACAATTATTTCTGTGTTCTGTTCTTTGGTCCAGCAAGAAAGGGAGTGAGCAGCAGTGATGGGAGGACTCTGTGGATCTCTGCATGTCCTTAATGGGTTCGACTGGGTTTCCTCTCTAACCACATCTCAGGACATAATTCATAGGTCTGATCGCACCCGAAAAATGAATCCACTCAATTATGTTCGACTATACCTCGAATAAGGAAAGCAGCACCGTAGCAGCACTTAAATGTCTCTTACCGATAGCACTTTGTATTTTAACTTTATTGAAGAAATTGTACTTTCTTGATTCTTCTTATCAGAATCAGAATCAGAATCAGAACCATTTATTTCCATGTATGTTTACACATACAAGGAATTTGTCCTGGCGGGAAGGTGCATACATTTAACATTTAACAATACACATTTAACAGTTAACGCAGTGCAATAAATGAGGATGAATGAATATTTACATTGAAACAGTAGCATATCAAAATATCAAAATACCAAAAATAAGATAAAGTGCATGGAATGTGCATGAGTGTAAGTGTTGTGTGAAAGTGGCAAGAGTAGTCTTAAGTCTTAAGTCTTAAGACATGTCCTGGATAGACGGAGCCATGCTATTGTCTTTGGTCTGCTTGAATATGTTATGTCCTAGGCTGTCAACATCACAATTTGATATCTCCTCAGGATGTGTTTGGAGGTGGTTTGTGACCTGGGTGTCACTGTATCTTTCCTTTACACAGAACACATTAGGACACGGGTCAAAGAGAGTAGGGCGTCCCCGTTCCGTGGTGTTCGTGTAGAAGGCGCTGACTGTCTTTGGTTTGTGAACACGACCTAAACATACATTACCCACGATCACCCATCCCAGATCCAACTTCTGAGCATAAGGTAGGTCGTGTGGGCCATTGACCTGTTTGCTGGCCTTATGGACTCTGATAATATCCCGACCTAAGAGAAGCATAATTGGGGCCTGTTGGTCAATATCTGGGATGAGGTGTGCAACTGACCTTAGGTGTGCGTGATGAAAGGCTGCATTGGGAGTTGGAATCTCATCTCTGTTATTTGGAATGTCATTACATTCTATGAGGCTGGGTAGTGGGATGCTGACAGTCCCATCCAAAGATTCCACGATGTAGCCACTGGCCCTTCTTCCTGTCGTTTCCTTTACTCCAGCACATGTTTTGTGCTCATGGTTGAATGCACTTATTGTAAGTCTCTTCGGATGAAAGCGTCAGCTAAATGAAATGTAATGTAATTACTCAAAATGTGATTTTCGGAGCTCGGTGACTGCTCCCTAACAGGACACCTCTGCCTCGTCTCTTTTCGCCCTCCAGAGACATGCTGTGTCGCTGAATGGGTGACAAGCTCCCAGTCGCCTACCAGTCCCGACCCCTGTGAAGCCACCGTCCCATCTCAGCGCGCGGGACCGGGTCCCCCAGCAAAGTGGCCGTGATGTACCAGGAGGTGGCCTTCCTGGCTGGAAGCCCCGAGCAGCAGTTCACCCCCTTCCACTTCAAGCGCGTGGAGAACCCGCAGGAGGTCCAAAGCAAGAAGGGTCTCTTCTACAAGCGGGCCCAGCTGCTGCTGCAGCCTCAGCCCCGCCAGCAGCAGGACGGGGACGAGATCGGCCTCGGGGACGCGGCGGCCATCATCAACGTCGGGGGGATCAAGTACCGCATCCCCTGGTCCACGCTGGACGAGTTCCCCCTGACCAGACTGGGCAAGCTGCGCAGCTGCAGCAGCGAGGCCGAGATCATGGACCTGTGCGACGACTACGACGGCAGCCGCAACGAGTACTTCTTCGACCGGAGCCCGTCGGCCTTCCGCACCATCGTCTCGTTCCTGGCGGCGGGGAAGCTGAGGCTGCTTCGGGAGATGTGCGCCCTGTCCTTCCAGGAGGAGCTGCTGTACTGGGGGGTGGAGGAGAACCACCTGGACTGGTGCTGCCTCCGGAAGCTGCGGCTCCGGCAGGAGGAGTACAAGGAGCTGCAGCGGCTGGAGGAGGAGGAGGCCGAGCTCACCTCGCCGCAGTCCTGCGAAGAGAGCCAGCAGCTGCCCGGAGCCGAGCCCCAGGAGGAGGCCCAGGCCGGGGGATGCATGCGCAGACTAAGGGACATGGTGGAGAACCCCCACTCCGGCCTGCCGGGGAAGATCTTCGCCTGCCTGTCGGTGATATTTGTAGCCATCACCACCGTGACGCTGTGTGCCAGCACCATGCCCGACCTCCGAGAGGAGGAGGAGAGGGTGAGTTCAATAATCACACTTCTGGAATTGCTTTTTTTTTTTTTTAAATTGAATTATCCAAAAAGTCCAAAACTCATATCTGGTTCCACATATTTCGTTTCTGGAGCGAAGTCCTGGCAATTATTGGACTGGAATGATTCCACTCGGCAAAAGCTGCAGAATTTAATTTAGTTTAAATTTGCATTTTCAGAAAGTAAAAAAAATGAATATGATACGATGTGATATTACTCAGAGTAAAGCAGAACGTCTAACAGCCAAACAAATGCTGAAACAGATTTCCGTGATGAACAGCGCACACACACACACACACACACACACACACACACACACACACATAACTGTAAACTTAAGGAACCTCGCGCGGAGGATTCCTCTTTATTCCCAGAGGCCTTGGGGAGGAGAGTGCTTTACAGCTGCTGCAGTAGAATTGAGATTATGTTGATGCTGCGGCCCACATGCGGAGGCTTCCTGAGCTTTATTGTGAATCATTGTGACAGAGACGGAGGCCAAGGCTCAGGGACACAGAAGCATTCACTTGAAAAGCAGGTTATTGCGTCGCTCACTGTTCCTGCAGCATGAATGCCTTTGTTGGCAACACGAGATCTCCCAAACGCAGGCAGCGGTTTACAGTGCATACGCGACATGAGATTCATATTCACGTATCTGTAAATGAATAGTCTGTGCTGGTTTTGGATTTCAGGTCTGTGTTTTCAAAAATCCCACACATATTGTCCCCGTGGAGTTGATTTTACTCGACCTGCTTCCAGAAATGAATATGAAATGAGATCAAATGATTGTTAAATAAGCTCATTGTTGTTATGGTTATGGACATGATGATTATGCAAATGAAAGCCATGCAGGCGTATTGCATTCAGTTAACCCGAGTAAACAAATGGAAATGCATTATGTTTGAGTGTCGTGGTCACTTTGATGCTCCGTAGATGCAGATGCATTGTTGTGGTTATGTAGATGTTGTATAACATTTTAGAAAAGCATCTCTGATGTTACAGTTGAAAACAAAACATGGAAATTCATAATTTAACATTTTGGGAAATATCTTTGTTCGCTTTCTTTCTGAGAGTTAGACGATAAGATCGATATAAATATGGTCTGGAGCTACAGCATGGTTAGCATGGTTAGCGTAGCTTAGCATAACGACTGGAAACAAGGGTAAACTGCTCCGTCCAAAGTTGAGAAGAAATCCTCTGACAGCGACGACTCTAAAGAGCTAATTAACACGTTAGATTTGTTTAGTCCACATGGACAGAAGCTTAACGCCACCTAATTGTGCTTTTGGAGGGAGTTTTCTGCTCAAACTATTTATTGGATAACGACGTGCTGTAACTCGTTATGCTGAGATTTGTCTGTTAAGGATGAACCTTTTAAAAAGATTGAAATAATATTCATCAACTTAAGTGAATCGAGCTCCGCTGACTCTCAGCATGTTGCCGTTGGCTGTTGTTGATAGTCAAGCTGCTATCGTCCCATATTTATATAGATATCAATCTCACAGTGTTCTATTCAGGCTGCAGAGTCTTATAAATAAAATGCTTCATCAGTGAAACAATAAAAAAAAGCTCAAATTAGTTAATCTAGAGCAAAAACAAAGGAGGTAGGGTTCAACAGGGCAATCGATGGGGATTAATAATGATTCATGTTCCAGGGTGGCCTCGTCGGCCCTAAATGTTGCTAGATTTGTTGCTTGGATCCTTTAAAAAAAAAAGAAAAATCACAAAAAGTGTTCAGCTCACGTGTTTTAATAATTTTGCTGACCTGACTCCAGCTCCGTGTTTATCGTACGGAGGTGGAGCTGGGATCAATGTTTTCATTTCAGCCTGGTGTATTTTCCAAAAATGTTGGCGTGTTCCTGTAATTTCAGTTTACCCCAAACAACCTGAATCTGATTAAAGCATGGACTGTAGAAACAAAACAAGCGTGGCCAACAATCTGCCAAATCTCTAAATAAAAGGATGATACTCGTGACCTCAAAGTCTCTTTAATTATGTCTGAGCCGAGCGCGTCGTCCACCTGTTGCTGCGATCAGCTGCTTCATCTCCATGCAAGAGAAATGTTGCCGCCTCGGGCTTTTGTACCCACTTACGACGCACGCTGTCAAAGTCTGTCACAAAGGGAGCGTTTTAAAGCCCACGACGTTCTCCCCGTCCACCGCATCGCACCGATTCACCTCCTGAACGCCGTCGGCAGACCGGCGTACGATTAAAGAAGAGCGGCGTCTCCCTCCGTCAGAGATGTGTCTTCATCGGCAGGCAGCGAGGGGGGATGATGGCTTCAAAGGGAAAATCCATCAAGAAAACAAAGCGGGTAAAAAGCTGAACAAAGGCCGGCTTAGACGCCGTCTCATTTTTTATCTCCAATTAGGCGTCATCTGTCATCGCGCACCCGTGTGAAACCGCCGCTTTAATGATTCGAATCAGAAGAGCAACAGGAGTGATTATATGTTTCAAAGCTCCGGACAGCTGAGAAGGTGTCATCGTGCCACCAATTAACCACCCGGAGGTGCCGGAGAAAGTGAGCCTCACTCCTCCGAGAGAGAACATTTTAGGTGGGGGTGGTTCAGTGCGAGTGAGAACCCAAAGTAAGTGGGCAAACCCCCCAAAAAACGCAAGGGTTTATGGGTATAATGAGCTGGCTTTGACCTAGAATAACACAACGAAGGGAGGCGAACCACAAGCTGCTACTCATTTGAGTAATTTAAACCGGCATGAACACCAGAGACGGTAAATAAGAACTAAGCTCCACCCCCAAAAAAATGCTAAAATCTGTTAACACGAGGAGACGCACAACGAGAACTTCGTCCTAAAAGCTGGTAATTCTTCCGTGTGCACGTAAAGGAATCTAAAACAAAAAAAAAGAGACCAAACAAACATACGATTCCTCTGTTTTGTTGCCAGCAGTCGTGGTTTGACAGATTTAAGGCGGCGCAGCGTCTCCTCTGGAAACATATGTTAGCGCCCTGAGAGCATTTAAGTAGCTCAACCCTTGCATTCAGCTCAAATTGGTGAATTGCTTTTGCTAATTACCGCCTCTCTTTCAGAGGAGTCCGCCCACCCCTCCTCCCACATTACACAACTTCCCAGCATCCATTAGCTTTGATAGCCAGCCATTTACATCTGCACAGATCCTCCCTGCAGTAATGAAACTAATGAAGTGATAATTTCCTCAGATACCCATATCTAGATTGTTATATATTGTGTATTTGTAATGTTTCCTAATGCTCCAGTGTTCGGCTAAACCTCATTAAAACTAATTCTAATACTTTCAATGAGACGCCCTGTATTACATTATTATTCATTTCAATTAAAAAATTATTTGCTCTGCAGTTCGGGGCTTTGGACCCGACACATATTATCACCTTTTAAGGCCAATATGGCTAATATGTGAGCAAATAATACACAAGCTCCGCTTGTTACAGGAGAACGTTGCTGCCCACCGATATTAGACTTTACAATAAATCACCTTTCAATTAAATCAACATCAACAGCCTTTTCACCGCTTTTGTTGTTTAGTTAGTCACTGTACATACTTATATACACTTCATATACACTGCCCATACTTTTATTTTGCACTTCTTTATTGTTTAATTCCCTAAATGAATACTGTTTTGTTATATGTTATATATATTAAATATATGTATGTATATATTGAGTATTTTTCATTGTCTTGTATTTTTACTTGCTACTGTCGCCATATTGTGTTTTTGCAACCAGGAGTGACGCGAGAGAGGGAGGAGCTAACAACAACTGAATAAGACATTATTTAGCCAACGTAGCGACCTGTCAATCACAAGGCCGCCGCACGCCACAAAGCATTCCCTGCTTTATCATCTATTTTATATTTTATTCTAACTGGGGACCATAGTTCACTAAATGAAATGTTTACTGAGGTAGTAAATCAAGAGAGAAGTTGGGTCCTTTTCTTGTAGACTTAAAAACAATATGGCCCGTCTGGTCTGATTAGGAGTTACAGTGAGCTAAAGATGCTAACAGCTAACAGCAAACAGCAAACAGCTAACAGCAAACAGCTAACAGCTAACAGCAAACAGATAACAGCTAACAGCAAACAGCTAACAGCAAACAGCTAACAGCTAACAGCTAACAGCTATCAACAAACAGCTAACAGCAAACAGCTATCAACAAACAGCTAACAGCTAACAGCAAACAGCTAACAGCAAACAGCTAACAGCTAACAGCAAATAGCTAACAGCAAACAGCTAAAAGCTAACAGCAAACAGCTAAAAGCTAACAGCTAATAGCTAACAGCTGCCCCTTCCACACACACAGACACTCAAAAGCATCCCAACATTTTGATTTGCCAGTAAATTAAGTCATGCTATGAAGCTCTCAGTCGTGGACTCCGAAATTGCTGTGAAGCAGGAGGGCGATGCAACCTAAACCCAGGAAGCGTCCATCTTTATGGACTCGGCCACTCGAGCCGTAGGAGGGAGTTCAGGCTGGGAAAAAAACTTTTTAGGGATCCTCCTGCTATGAAAAGCACTTAGCCAGGCTTTCTAATCTAATGTGGCTCTTGGAGAGGCTTTTGGTGGCTAAGAAGCCTTTCTATACCCCTCACACACACACACACACACACACACACACACACACACACACACACACACACACACAATATACACACAAAACAAGAATCTATATTGTTTTTCGCGTTTCATGGCCTCTCTCTGCACTCTCAGGATGAACGGGGGATTAAACCTCTCAAGTGTTTTGTTGATGTCTTCCCTCCGAGTTGCTTACTCTGTTCATCTTTGAAAACTGTGTTCTCGTCCCATCCGTCTCCAGCGGGAGCGTTGATCCAGCCTCCCGGTGACTCCGCTCATGCCTCCGAGCCCCGTGCACTCCTTTCTGATGTAAATCCCGGCCACTTTAGGAGTACACCCTCACCCCGGCCATATATCACCACAGGGGACTGGAGGGCGTGGACGGGGTGGGATGAGAAATGTGTGCCAAAGCTGGAGGGAAATATAAAGACGTTTGTGTACGTCGCCTATATGCTGAAAATAGGAGGCGAACATCACTCTTCCCTCCTGACTGTGAGTTTGACGTATGGCTGCTCCGTGCTCAGAGGAGTGTGCGATCCATCACGGCGGCGATGATTTGTGTTTCTCATTCGGCGTTCGGTAAATAATTTCTGGCGAGTCGAGAAGTGATTTTTATTCAAAGTATGAACTGTAAATCCCCGTGGGACCTGTGCCCGTGTTGAGGAAAACCTCCTCCACTGTCAGGTGAAACGTGTGAGAGGTGGTGTTCACAGATCGGATATTTATAGGGGAGAGGAAGTGGTTCGTTAAGCTGGTAATATAAATATAGTAGCAAATGAGAAGGCCATGTCAATTAAAAATAGGCTGTACCATCGGTTCATCCAATTAAAAAATAAGGTATCCATCAATTTAAGTTCATAATGTGACCCTAACAATATAAAACCAGAGATATCCAGCAGAAAACTACACAATGATGCTTCACTGAGCTGTAGAAAAGGTTAAATAACGTGATGTATTCCTCCAGCGCTTTGGTTTTGGTTTCTCTCTAATTGCTCCACACCGGCTGAATTCACCGACTTTCCCAGGAAACACTTCTCCGGTTACCGTGGAAGCGTTTGCATTGGTAAACATTTACAGCTCGAGTCGGCGGTCTGCCGTCGACGTGGAGCATCGCACTCGTAGCACCCAGTATTCAAAATATATTTAAATGTTCCTTCCGGAGGAACCACAAAGGAAGCACTTTGCTGTGGTGGCTGGGAAGGATTTTGACTGATGATGCTCCGGGAATAAGAGCGAACACACACACATATATATATATATATATTTTATATATATATATGCTCATAAATGTTGTCTTTGCAAACTTTAAAAAATTAAAACTGCATTTCTACTCATTCACTCCCTCTCTGTGGTTTCAGAGAGAGAGAGAGAGAGAGAGAGAGAGGGATCAGGCAACAGCCATGATCATCGATGGTTTTATAGATTATAGTAGATCAGATGAAACTAAAATCGCCCACATGGGGAATTGAGGTTGTCACAGCAGTAGAGAACAGGATGTAAATAACAGTGTATGGGCAGACACAGTGTTATTCAGGCTGGAGTGGACGGCCAGCTGTTGAGCTTTACCACTATCAGGCATGTGAGGCGTGCAGGCTGTTATCAGTTACAGGTAACATGTGACAGGTCGTTACAGGTAACATGTGACAGGTCGTTACAGGTAATCATCAGCACCATCAGCACCAGCAGCACCATCAGCACCAGCAACACCATCACCACCATCACCATCATCAGCACCATCAGCCCTGCCTGCAGCACCGGCCATCGTAAACACATATTGACGAGCAACAAAACTGCTCGGGTTGAGATCAATAAGTTATACGTTTGAGTTACAGCCGAGTTTTCAGGACATTGAGAAATAAAAAATAAATCTGAAATGGATTAGACATTTGGATCAGCCTCCATGGTGTGCAACACTTCAACGCCTGCAACACTTCAACGCCTGCTCATCATAATTCTGCATCCTAATCACACACACACACACACACACACACACACACACACACACACACACACACACACACACACACACACACACACACACACACACACCAAACCACCGTGGGGGAAATAAGAAGACATTATTTGGTCATTTTGAGAAATGATTGGACACACAGCAGGTCTCTGAGCTGGTGGAGCATCGCTCTTATTTGTTGTAATTCGTGTAAAATGACTCCAGAGAGCCTGAGGCAGGTTCCCCTGACCCGTCCTGCTCTCCTGATTGGCTGCTGCCTCTTTCCCAGCCAGTAATCACAAAACCCAGCATTCGATGTCACAGATTTTTACTCTGAATGAAAGTCGTTTTAAGGCCGCGGAGGAAGAATTTAGACCGAGGATAGAGAAATATTCTCGCCGGTGTTTTGACATGCAGTGGACCGACATGAGGCCCGACTTTGAGTACTAATGGTTATTGAATATACTGTTAACTGTGTGTGGCGGGGGCCAGAAGCCTATCCCAGCATGCACTGTGTGAGTGGCAGGCCGTCGTCAGCATTTTATCAGGGCTGTAAAAGGAAAAATATATATTTAGCACATTTCCAATTCCCCCGAAACTGCAGCCAATAAATGAATGTGGAAATGAAACTTTTGTGAATGTAGCTGTGCACGATTATTGCATATCCGATGACGTCGTACAAAAATAAAGGAAGTCACACCCGCAGTGACCTTCCACAGCTTTGGTGCAAAGTAAAATATCTCAACAAATAATAAAGCCTCATCATCAGGTTAAGATTTACATCCGACAGTCTCTGCAGGACTGTACAGGACTGTCCTGCTATACATGTGGATGAGTTTGGGGTCGTGGGAAGCAGACATGAGTCGGGCGTCGGCTTCCATGATGCATTTACTTCATCGGCTGCAGCAGCTGTTGGTAATGGAGCCCTCTCCATCCTGTATGTTCCTGGTTTCAAGTCATTTAAATATGTATGACTGCACACATGTCGTGCAGCGTCCTTCTGCTTTAAAAACACTAAAAGGGAAGCCTAGACTTGTGTTTATTGTCCATGCGATCATAAATCTGCCGTCTTCTCGTGGATTATGGAAATAGCGCTTGCTTGACCTTTTTAAAAGCCGGAGGATTCACACGCGACCCCGTTGTTGTTGTTGTTGTTGTTGTTCTGAAACGAGATTCCCTCTTTTTGCAGAAGCTTATTAAAGATGGTTTCTGGAAGAGATGGGAGGGGGGGGGGGGGGAGCGTTGAAACTCAATCTAGCCGGCTGAGCAAACACACACACACACACACACACACACACACTCAGAGAGCAGGGCCCAGCGAGGCGAATGAATAAATCCATTAAAAGCATGGGCGTGCCGAGGACAGAAACCGGCTCGCCACTTGAAGTCCGCGTGTTTGTGAATCACACTCACGCCAACGTATCTGGTGCGGGGATCAGAGGCCGGGCGGGCCGGCGCCGCCCTCGTTGTTTGCTTTGCAGGCTTCTCTTCAGCGGCGAGCCTCCCCCCCCCCTCCCGATCGCTGAGACGGATAATTGTCCGCTTTTAATTTGATCCTCATGCGCTCCATCGCTCCATCAGGAGGGAGTGGAGGAAGCACTCAGCCAGGAAAGCCTACGTTATAAACATGATGGTCCGATACGAGGAGAGGGAAAGTGTCATTTCAAAATAAACACACACACACACACACTCCCTTGTGGACGCAGAAGAGCAGGATGGCAGAGGAGGTGTGAAACATACTGGGTACCATGTGAGAACCAATGAGCTCCTTGAGGATTTGGACAGGAGCACATTGATGTGTCTTGGCTTCAGACCCGTATTATTTTGGATGTGGAGTGACAGCATGTGGTTAGGGGATGGATTTAGAAAGATTTCTCCGCTGCGACTTCAGCGGCGCTTTAATGTCCCCCGGCAAATACGAAAAGGAAAACGGCATTAAAGAAAACTCTTTGCGTGAGGACTCAGAGGTGGATTGATGATGGGTCGGGGAGAGGAAACAGAAAATATGAAACTGAATGCAGAAGCTGTACTGAATATAATGATGTTCAGCAAAGTACTGTTGCCTCTATAATCCATCCAAATGTATTTTGGCATTCTCAAATGGGCGAATTTTCTTTTTTTCTTCTTTTACATTTCTGGTCCAATTCGGCTTCAAATCCCCTCAAAGAGAAGCTGACAGTCTGTGTGCTCTGAACCTCACAGTCATTTTATGGTCTCACACTTCCAAAGAGGAATATATGGGCTTGTTCGCAGCCGGCCAAGGAGCTATGGAGCTGTGCATGAGGAAGAGCATGAGGAAGAGCATTTTGAATGTTCTGCTCTTCCTCCTCAGTAAGCAGTGTGTAACTCAACCAAAACGTCGCCTGAGCTGGAGGCGGATACAAACAAGCCTCAATTACCACAGCGGTCACCCACGCAGGAACATTGTGATGGAAATTATTGTGATTTGGCTTATTTTTCTTTCCGCTTTTGCAGGATCTCATGTTGAATCTCTTCTGTAGTCGTTGACGTGCAGTTTACATCCTTTCTTTTTTTATCTGAGAGCCAAACGCACGGCAGCATGCTAATGAGTTTCCAGTTGAGACTCTGGCACCTTGATGTTCAGGTGGTAGCGCGTTAGCATGCAGATGACGGCCTTGCATGGAAAGCATCGGGGGTTAATATTAATATTTCATCCTCTGGGGGCCATGAATGTGTGAAGCAAAGTGAAGGTCGTGGTGGTCACCAAGGTCGTTCGGATGCATCCTCTGGGGAGCATGTTTGTACAAAGTTAGCTGGTAATTTATGTCATTGTTGAGATATTTTAGTGTGGACCAGCAGGGGTTAATAACTGTTCAGACATCTAGAAGTATTAATAATAATCTTCACAGCTAAAGATGAGAGGGCTGATGGTGAGACGTAAAGCTGATGCAGGAAAAGAACTTTTACAATGTTGTGTTTCTTAGTTATGTGTGTGTGTGTTTTTTTTTTAATCTGATTTAAGATAAAATAAGATAATTCTTCATTAGTCCCGCAGTGGGGAAATTGCAGGATTACAGCAGCCGTGCATACAAGAGACACACAGTCAAATAAAAACAGTAAAGAAGAAGAATTATCCACAATAGCAATATTATTACATATTACAATGCAAGAAAACCATGAACTGCAATTTGTCGTGCTTTCTAATCATAAATGAGTAAATAAATAATGCAGATTTTACATCCATTCCCACTGTGGATTTGTAGTTTTCAAAGTAGGCCGTGGGGATCGAACCAGCGGCACGAAGGGCCGATGAGCTCTACTGTGATTAACCAGCTGTCAGTGGAAAGGCGTTCAGTGTTACAGCCCAGGACACACAACCACTTCTGATGAATCCATACGGCGGTTAATTGCTGCCATCGCAGCTCCAGCTGCGCCGATCGGTGACACGCACGGACCGTAATGGGTTTAGCGGGTTTTTAGCTCTCTAGGGCAAAAAAAACACAAATAACATGCTATATGCAAAACTTAAGTATATACGCTGCAAAATGCATCCATGGGTGAGGAGGACGTCTCCATGGCAGCAAGGCTGTCGACTTGTAGCGTCACACCTGGAGACGATCTTTAACACCAAAGTGTGCGTTTGTGTCTCTGCCGACTCCCCTGATGTCATCAAAGTCAACGTCAACGGGGAAGAGAGTCTGAACAGGTTCAAGATGTTTGAGGAGAAATCTATTTCTCAGTGTTACGCAGCATTTAGAAGAGGAAAGATGCTGAAGTTTTTGTTTTTTCCTGTATTGCTCCACACATTCTCACACTCTAGTTAATCCACACACAAATAAAGCGAGCAATTGGTAATTAATAACACTTAATTAAATGCAGAGAAATCAAAAGCACCCAGTGTCCTCCAGGGGTGACTTTGACTTAATAACCAAGTAATCTCTTATAATTATATCCTAAAATATGTATGAACCCTATTTCAGCAGTCTTGAAAAAAAAAGAGATTATCATGAAAAGAGGGAATATTTCAGATTATGGCGGCTTTCAGTCGCCACGATGACAGCGAGGCGTCGTCCGCCCATCCGGGCTAAACGAGACAATCAAAGCCTTTTTGTTTTACGCCTCATGGATCTTTCAGCACCTTTTCCTCCCAGCGTCACCTTTTTGTTGTGAGATCAAACGCACCAATCAGACGGCAGCCTTTGAAATAGAAACGACTGACTTCACGCACCTCGTCTGAAGCGCTGAGGGGTGTGTTGGTTTCGTAATGTGCCGCGACCCTTTAATTAATGTCTGTCTTTAATACCCTGGCTTTCAGTCAGAGGCCTTACACTGCAAAAAAAAAAAAAATAGTAAAGCTTTTTTTCCCTTTTTAATACATATTTTTGAAACAAAAACTGTTATAATGCTAATTTTTCATTGCTTGATCTGTAGTATGAAGTCATTCCTCAGTCCCATTTTATCTCAGTCACGCTCTTATTTTGGCGAAAGTAGTTACAGACAACACTTCTACTCAAAAAACGCTAATAAAAAATGTAGTGTTAGACATTTATTTACATGTATCTACCATTGTATTCATATATTCCACTGCTTTTGTGAACCTAAGACCTTTTGTAAACCAATTTCAAGCACCAGAACTGTTCGACCACCTGAGTAAAGTTATGTTTTCACAAGAGATATGAAGAATTTCCAAAATCGAGATTAAAATATTCAGCTTTAGGGGCATATTTTCTCTTTACACTTGCCTTATGACAATGGTGCCTCATTATATAGAGAGATGAGATTGTTCTGCAATTTTTGATTTAAAACATTGGGTTGTATCTCATATGCAAGTGTTTTAAAAAAGGTGAATTAAAAAAATATGGTAAAATTGAGAACATGACCTGTGACCTCAGGGGGTTTTAAGTGCTCTTCCCTCTCCTCCGCAGGGCGAGTGCTCGCAGCGCTGCTACAACATCTTCGTGCTGGAGACGGTGTGCGTGGCCTGGTTCTCCCTGGAGTTCACGCTGCGCTTCATCCAGACGCAGAGCAAGTGCACGTTCCTGCGCACGCCCCTCAACGTCATCGACGTGGTGGCCATCCTCCCCTACTACGTCACCCTCATCGTGGACTCCCTGTCGGTGGGGGGGAAGCCCGGCGGCTCGGGGAACAACTACCTGGAGAAGGTGGGCCTGGTCCTCCGGGTCCTGCGGGCGCTGCGCATCTTCTACGTGATGCGGCTGGCCCGCCACTCCTTGGGCCTGCAGACGCTCGGCCTGACGGTGAGGCGCTGCACGCGGGAGTTCGGCCTGCTGCTGCTGTTCCTCTGCGTGGCCATGGCGCTCTTCTCGCCGCTGGTGTTCCTCGCCGAGAGCGAGCTGGGCGCCAAGCAGGAGTTCACCAGCATCCCCGGCAGCTACTGGTGGGCCGTCATCTCCATGACCACGGTGGGCTACGGCGACATGGTGCCCAGAAGCATCCCCGGCCAGGTGGTGGCGCTCAGCAGCATCCTGAGCGGCATCCTCCTCATGGCCTTCCCCGTCACCTCCATCTTCCACACCTTCTCCCGCTCGTACCTGGAGCTGAAGGAGGAGCAGATCCGGGCGCTGAGGCAGAAGTCGGACTCGCAGGACAGCACCAAGTCCCAGAACAGCGAGGACTCCCAGGAGACGGACAGCTACCACGGCATCACGGAGGCCGCCGCCACGTCCATGCGGAGGAAGTCCATGGCCGCTCGCAGGGCCGCCGAGATTAAAGCGGCCATGAGGTCTTAGCGGTGCCGTCTGGGCCACGTTCGAGTGGCGGCCTTGGGAGGCCTTGGAGGCCACATTGGAGGCCTTGGAGGTCTGGGAGGCCTTGGAGGCCACATTGGAGGCCTTGGAGGTCACATTGGAGGCCTTGGAGGCCACAATGGAGGCATTGGAGGCCACATTGGAGGCCTTGGAGGCCACAATGGAGGCCTTGGAGGCCACATTGGAGGCCTTGGAGGCCACATTGACAAGCTGCAGGACTGTGAGCGGGGAGGAGAGTTCCCTCTCCGGAGATCGAGGGCTCTGCTTTGATCGTGTGAAGCGCCCGTGCACCGGAGTTTCTTATGTTTTACAGAGGAAGTCTGTTTTTCTTCTTCTTCTCCCGCCCACAGAAATATGACTTAGAAATGAGATCAAGTACATTAAAGAAGGAGTCAAATGAGGGGAATAAAGAGACAGACAGGATTCTCACCTCTGAGTCTGAGCAAACAGACGCCACAACATCTCAAGTTGCTTTTTCAGACCTCAGTCTTATGAATAATGTTCCTCATGTAGCTGCATTTGAGAGGATTGTCTGAAATAAAGATATTTGCTGAGACACGTAGCTTATTATTGACGTGCAACACCATCTCCATAATGCATTTCGCCGAACCAAATGACTTGGCTTTGCTATGTGAGGCGCACACATGCACGTGATGATGTCAGCACTTTTATTTGCAATGAAGCGGAGCTTATTAATCCACAACGTGACACGAAACTAATTAATTTGTAGGAAAAAAAAGGGCTATATGCACACACTCAGAAAATATTCAGGAAATAATGGGCTTGTTTGCTTTTATCAAGGTTACAGCAAACCTTTAGTTGTTGCCTTGTTAGAAATGGTTTACGGTTCATATCTGTTGGTCGTTTATTGATATAAAATCAATGTACTTTAAGAATTAGGCGGTCAGTACTGAGGCTGCACAGAAGATGACATCATGAGTTTGCTGGCTGCTTATGATTCAAACATCGCAAAAAAATGTAGCTGGGGTGCTTTTTAAAAAAAATCTTTTTTTTTTGTTGCCTGATCTTCTACACAAATCTGGAAGCTTTGCACATGTTTCATAGTTATAACTCGTTTGTTGGGATATTATCAGTGATTACTTAGTGTCCTTGATGCCGACAGCTCTGGTTAGAGCTGCTGTATCCTTTGGAGAGATGGATGTTGGGGCCACATTTTGGGGTAAAGTGACCAGTGGACCCAATATTGAAATAAATGATTAAATATTAAAATATCCGGGGAGAGAAGCACACTTAGGAATGTGTGTAATCCCGGTTGGATTCTCCTCAAAAGCCTGACTCACTGTGATCCATCCACCTACAGGCGGTGAAAACAAAAGACCCCAAAAGCTTATGTTCTAAAAATATTTCATATATCGTTCTAATATTAATGTTCACAGTCTTACATGAATTCCTCATTTAATAGCAAATAAAGCTAATTTTTTTGGACTTGAGTGCCTTGTACTTTTGAAGTGACACTTTTAAAGAAAACATTTCCATAAATTATTGGTTGTAAGGACGTATCGCGGAAATATTACTCTTTTAAAACTATTATTTTATAGTATTAAGGGTTTTTAAGGAATGAAAATATTGTTTTGATGATGATAGATGGTGCAACGATTGACTAAAAAGACATCTTCAGTGGATTTGTGCTTTGCTTTATAAATCCAAAGCCTGAGGAACTTCTTTTAAATCATTTTTGATATAATATTGAACACATCCAACGCTTTGATTTAACTTTTTATTTAATAAAAAAGATGCTCTCGAATTTGCAAGAGAGTGAGAACTCCTGAATTGGTTTATCTGCGTTTGGGTTCATGTTTTTATTTCCACATTCGTTATTGATAATAAATTCTGTTAATTAAAACTATAACTTTTGATGACAATTTAATTACATCTACACTATAACTTTTTATGAAATGTTCATGGAATACTACACAATGAGTTTTTATGAACTTTTATGATATTCTATAGTATGACTATTTCATTACCTGCTATGCCATAAGATTTTTAATGACATTTTAATGGCATATTAATTTTAATAATTGTTTTATGTAAATTCTTGACATTCTATGCTATGACATTTTAAATGACATTTAAATGACATTAATTTTAATGATTTTTTAATGTAGATTTTTGACATTCTGTACTGACATTTTAACGAATTATGACATAAAACCGTTTTACCTATGAAATAATTCTCACCTAATATAATATATTATCTTCAATTTTAGTCTGGCCAATTAATAGTACAACATATTGCATAAAATAAAAAATAAAAAAGTAAAACCAATGCACAAATCTGCATTACAAGAGACGGCCTCGGGTTAATGGCACGGTTAAAGATTAAAAAAAGCACACTTTATAAACCTTAATTAATAATTCTGTACCAGCAGAGAGCTCGATGTAATTTATGTGCTTATTTTGAGACTCATATGCCCAAAGACGGCCTCGGCTGCGTGGCTTATTCCCCTGTGACAGCTGACGTGTGCCAGTGCTGCGTGTCTGCAGACACACAAAACATGACTCGTGGATCTGTCCGCGTCCTCTTTATTGTGCGTCAATGTCACGTTGGGTTCCTCGGCGTCTGAGTGCGGATGGATTTGACAACTGGCGGTTCAAAGGAAAGAAATTAAACATAATCCAAGAATGTAACATATTAAAAAATGAATGGCATAAAAACATGAACATACTGGGAATGATATTTCTTTTGGTACATCAACAAAACTGGGTGTGGGTTTCACAGATAACACGATGCACACAATGGCAGTTTATATGAGGAAATACCTCAAATTTGAAAATGAACGGACGAAATGATAAAAAACACAAAATAAAAAAAAACACATGGTATGAAATAGTAAATAAAGTGAAACTCTGAGCACAACAGGAAGCCGTCAGGTGTCTCACAGTATACAAACAACAGTATGCGTACATCATCATACACTGGCATGTAAAGATTCATCATTTAAAAAAAAAAAAAAGGACAACAAAATAAATCGGGGGACTAAATAAAATAATAATACTTTTTTTTTAATATTAAGAGCAAGGAAAGACATTTTTAGGCAGCCTCATACCACACAAATATATATATATATATATATATATATATATATCTCCACTGTGTTATGAGGCTGCTTTCCCTTTCGGAAACAGGAAATTAATTTCGAGACAAAAATGGCGACGATGTTTGGAGATGTTCTGGGGATTCTCAGTATAAATAATAAACTTCAGGCATGATGGGAAGTGACGCTACAATTAAACATACTCAGAGGTATCAAATCTGTAAAAAGCGAACTAAAAAAGGATAATTTGGCTGTAATTTCTGTTGGCAATAATAACCGTTTCTGACTTTTGAGATCTCAGTAACTTTGTGATCTTGTTATTCAGACCCGTGACCTTGAACTCGCTTTGTGTTTAGTCGAAATCAACTCATTTGGCTTTTTTTTTTTTTTTTTTAAATTATAATATAAGATTCACAAATGTCATCAAGTATAAAAAATCTTGCCGTTGGCCTTTCGGCCTGCAAACCGGGTCGTGATGGTTCGTGATGGTTCACCTTTGACCTTCCAGCAGCACCGGCTCCAGACAGAAGACGACCCTTCAGATTATCTCATCGTCACCACCAAGGCCGCTAACGTGGATCATCATTTGTTTCGTTTTTTAAAATATTTTTTTAAAAGCCAATACAATCTTCAAGCCTTTGGGAGTTTGTCATCTTCCAGTAAAGTCGGGTTGTAAGAAACTAGAGGCGATTCTGATTCCTCTGTTAACACACAACACTGTGTCACAGCGACCATCTGTCCAACAAGCGGTAGACTGACCAGCATTTCTCCACCGTGTTGGGAAAACAACACAAACACCATCGTGTACATTCAGTAACGTTGTCTATTAAGATCTTTTTTTTTTTGATTGAGTCGTACGTGTATATTGCCGGCAACGCAGCAACCTGTGTGTGGTTGTGTGAGGTTTAAGGCAGAGGGTCCATGCAACAATCATCAGCTGACAAAAACTGGTCCTTGAGCACAGACTCTAGCGCACACATCTGCATGTATTCATTCATGTGCACAATATTCAACACATGCACAGGTTGAAGACGTCTGTGGGATAAATAAAAAGGGAAAAAGGGGGTGGAGCTTGTTTGGAACAAGTGTCCTCTCGGGTTATGGCTGCAGACGCCAACACCGCCAAGTGTCTGTCCATGCCTCAAGTGTGTATGTGCATGCCTTATTCATGTGTGTGTGTGTGTGTGTGTGTGTGTGTGTGTGTGTGTGTGTGTGTGTGTGTGTGTGTGTGTGTGTGTGTGTGTGTGTGTGTGTGTGTGTGTGTGTGTGTGAGTGTGTGTGTGTGAGTGTGTGTGTGTGTGTGTGTGAGCAGCCTGCATCATCTCAAGGTGCAGTGGTGCTCATGTATGTTTTGACACATGTCCGCAGCTCCTCTCCAGACTCTTCTTCTCTGGTGTTTTTGAGCGTTGACGTCCGCAGAGAGCTCCCAGCGGCTTTCAGAGGGCTTTGGCACTGGTGGTGTGGGAGACCGTGTGGGACACTGGTTTCTGTGGGTAGCGGCTGTAGTAGTAGACCTGGAAGAGGATGGTGAAGTCCACCAAGACCTGCAGCAGCCCACATATCCAGAACTGCACGGGAGCCTGGGTGAGCAGGAAGTAGCCGGTTTTAAAGGTGTCGCCGCTGGTCCACATCAGCACCATCTTGATGCTGGGAGGAGAGAGAGAGAGAGAGAGAGAGAGAGAGAGAGAGAGAGAGGATTATGGATGTTCTCCTACAGTTATATTAAAACTCATTAATGGCACTCAACTCATTATTGTGACATTTTATGGTCCCGGTCCATCGTGTTCTTATTTCAGGAGCCTCCTTTTCAAACATGGTTCAAATTATTTTTATTTTTATTTTGGCACTGTGGTGACACTTTTAATTCATGACATATTGTCAGTTTTCAGAGTGCAGAGTGATAACCAGCTTCTCCAGAAAGGACGGGGCCCTCCATAAAAGCTGCATCGCTTTTTAATGGCACAAAGAAAGACGAGGTCGCTGTTTTTAACTTCAAATATCGGGTGAAATTTAAAAATAAGCCGATCACTGAAGCTGCTAGCAAGCGCAACAATTGCTACCACATTTAGCCACCCAACTCCTGCTAGCTTGAACTGCAACAATGTCAAAGTTAAGATACGTGTTGGCTGCAGCGACCACAGAAGAAGAGAAAGACTTTCGGCTCCTCACAGAGCTGCGTACTTTTATTTGAAGAGCATTTATAGAATGGAAACTCTGAGTTATCCAGCTAACGCTAGCTGCTGCCGGTAAACCCAGCCTTGCTAGTTAGCTAGCTCAGGTGATAGCATGCAGAGCCGTGTTAAGCTAAATAAAACAACTGGTTAGTTACTGTGTGTTCTGAGTTTTAAAGAGTTTGTTTATTCAGAATGAGATTGCTGTGGCGTTAGCTAGCAGGAGCTAACTGGCTACGATTTTTGGAAAGCTATATTTTCAAAATAAAATATCTTTAAATGGATAAAAATGAACTCAACAATAACAAATTCTGACAATAAAAATATTTTTTGGGAGAGTTGGTTTCTAATAATTGTATTTATTTCACAAATGATGTTTCATGTGGTTCCAAACATTTCCACTTGGCATTCACATCTTCTTTTTAATGCATCCTGAACAGACATTAAAGACACATTTGTGCTGTCAAAATTAAATGTGGTCACCTGGCGCACACGTTAATGAGAACAGGAAATGGGGACGGCACCGACGGTTCATCCAAGAAGGGGAAAAGCTGATGTGCCTCAATAACAACAATAGGAAATTGAAATAATGAATCTTCTCAGGGGGCTCGCTTCTCATCAACCAGACATCCTGTGGCACGTTTTTTAAATAAAAACTCATACGAGCGTCTCCGGTACGCAGCAAGCTGGCTGTTTGTAGCTCGTGAATCCACGGGATGAGTTCAATGAGGAAGATGTGATTTTAGGAGGCGGAAGAGTTCCTTTAAGCGTAAGCTGTGTCCTCTCGCTGGCACCGAGAAACAATGTGAACTCAACTAATGAGGTTGAGAAGGAAGTCTGACGAGGGGAGAAGGAACACAGGAAAACAGCTAAGCTCCGCCCCCCCCAGGGTCCAAACACAAAACTTTCTATACATGTCACACTCTCTACAAAAATGTGGAAAAACTGCAACTACATCGGCTCTAACAGGCCTGAAAGGGTTAAGGCTGTTTTCCACAGCATCAACACACATCTCCACTTCTGCCGAGCTCGGCGTTTTCTTTTTCTTTCTTTTCGTGAACTTTTATATTTTATGCTCGAAGCAGGGATGCGTGTAGGCAATGCTGGCAAAGAGAAAGGACTGACTGAGCAAGCCCTGTGTACACAACACACCCCTGTGCACACACACACACACACACACACACACACACACACACACACAGGAGTCTTCAGATGTGCTTCCTAACGCAACCTGCCTGCAACAATGCCGACACAAGCGGAGACGTTTGAAAAGCTTTCACCAGAGCGTGTCAGGTCGGGTGGTCAGCAGTATTCTGAATACGCTTTGTGGGAGCTTTTCGTTATTGGCCATGCAAGATAATCCAGTGCATAACGGTAAAATTATGTAAAAAAAAGTAAATGTTACTCGACTTAATACCTGTGATAACTGTGCAGGGAAGACTTGTTGTCGAGATGTTTTCACGTAGTCTTTAAAAAGCTGTGCGCTCCTAAAATAAAATAAAAATCAATCTCTAGTGTTCAGGGGCGGAGCTAGAGATCCTGGAATAACCATACGGAGAAGCCCTGTCCTCCTACTTCTGGTCTGGGGCTGTTATTATTTCTTTTGGGGGAAACCATAATGCTGCAACACACACTTATATTCTAGACAATAGGTTGCTTACATTTCTGTGGCAAACCTAACATTACACACCCCCCCCCACCCAGTTTAGCGTAAATATATTTAGTTTTTTAAATATGTTGGCCTCAAGAAAAAGCGCTTTGATCGACGGAGACATTAATGTTCGTGCTTTTGACTTGAGATATTGTATTATGATCTATTATAATCGTTTGCTTAGTAATTTGAGTGAATTTAAACCCATGTAGTCTGTTTCTTGCCCTTTCTTCTGAACAGCTGTGTAATTGTTCAGGACATTTTTCACATCTGTAATAATTAATGTATTATTCCACTGATGTAACAAAGATCAATCCCAGCTATAATCTCATAACAGGGTCATAACGACTAATCCAAGTGTATCCCCGTTGGTCCTCTGCTGTAACCAAAACAAAGTCGCACAGCAAAGCTTCGTTTTTCCGGCGGCAGGTGAACCGTGGGGGGTCGACAACAGAGAGAAAGCCTCTCTGTAAGCCTCTTAACAGATGTAAAAAAGATGGATGAGAGGTAATCTAGTCTCTCTCTCAGCAGAGCTGAGCGTAACCCCAAACGTCTGTCTGTCGTCGGGGCAAAAGCTCTGCAGCCAAATCTCCTCGTGCATTATTCATGGCGCCTGCTTCACCTTAGCCTTTCATTTGGGAGGCCAATTTGTGCAAACCTGGCTGTTTTCCTTTCTTACTTGTTTGCTCTTTTCCTGCAGCATCTCCGAGTTTCCATTTTCGCATTTTTTTTCTCTTTTCATAAACCCACTCTCAACAGCACTTCTCTGTCCATTCATCTTCGCACCGGCTCCTTCGCCTCCCTCTACCTGTTTGCATTCGCCTACCGTCCTCGCACTCCTCTTCCTCAGTAAGGATCTTGTTAGCTCTGTGGAAAGAGACCCTTTCTCTCCCTCCCCTCCCCTCCCCTCCCCTCCTCAGCTGTTGCTGCCTTCAGCTGTGACGATGTACATCTGAAAGTAATGATGCAAGAGGCCAGATTGGTGTTTGATCAATGCCTCCGCTGGTTCCCTAACAAGAAGTAACACAGGGAGGGCCGGGGGGGGGGGGGGGGGGGGGGGGGGGAGGGGGGGAGAGACAGGGTGCCAACATGTCTGGCTACTAATTTATCACCTTCTCCAAGACAAGTATAATAAAAGGGTGGAGGAGAGAGAGCATGTCGATGTGACGGAGGAGGAGAAGATGCTCAAACACACAGAGATACATTGAAGGTCAAAGCTTGCAGGATGTTTATGTTTCGGCTATATTGGGACAAGATGGATGCGTTGGCAAAAGGACTATTTTGGAACAGTTTCAGGGTAGAAATAAAGACAGACTTTGTCATATTGACACAGGGGATGTAGAGCTGTAGTGGGCGACACGATTCCTCAAGTTCTTAGCAGCTACTCGCTAGTTTCCTAGTTGCATCACATGTTGTAGCAAACCAAATACTACAGGTTCTGCAGCGGCTATGAGATTATTGTTGACCTTTTTATTTATTTTTATTTCAGCTACGTGCAATTATTAACTATTTCTCAGGTTTTTCTTCTTTGTCTTTATTTACTTATTTTCTTTGTTGTTTGTTCCTTTTTATAGAAATACAACTGCTTTAGGGAACAATGATATTACAATAAACTGCCAATTATTTTGTTTATAAGTGTATGCAGGACAAATATGTATTTTTTGGGCGGGGATTTAGTTTCCAGTGGATTTCAGAAAGAGAAATATCAGATTATGCTAACCTAGCTAACGGTATTTTGAAATAGCATTTGATGTGAACTCTAAAAAGGTAACAGCTACACCTGGTAGTTGCTGGGTGTAAACAATGAATAACTACTTAGTAACCAACAACATGAACATATTGACATAGTTATGGTAAATACTGTGTAAACATCTTTATATAATCGTTTGCAAGCTGACAGTAGCCACTCAGCTGTTTTGGATGAAGAGCTAAAGCCGTTTTTAACCAAAACCTACATAAGATGTCATAATATATCGTTTTCATAAAGAGTTATTTTCACACATGTAGGTATCTTACTAAAGAGACTTTAGGAAGTCTGCAGTCTAGCTTTACAATTTCTTATCGTCCCTCTGAAGCCGGTTTCCAAACTACGAGAGCCCACGATGGAGGCAGAGGTCCGGCACTGAATCATGGAGCGCTCAATAAAATACTTAAAAACTGGGATGTATTGCCGGGAGAATTACGATGGAGTTCAGAGGGAAATAATTTGGGAGACTGAGTGTGAAGCAGGAGGAAGAACAAAGCTGCGAGTCCCAACATGAAAGCCTGTTTGCTGAGCCAAGGCGGTGCAATAAAACACAACGACAAAAAAGGAATTTTGTTCTAAAAAGACAGAAATCCTGGAAGTTCACTACTACATTTGTCTAACTTAGATTTCTGACACTTATTGACTTCCCCTGAGCTTTAGAAAGCAGACTCTGGGTTCTTGTCCCCGATTCCTCAGTGACATGTTTGTAATCGATGACCTCTCTGTAGACTCTCCAAGATTTTAATCAATTCCCACAATATTGGAAGAAAACATCGGTCCACTACTGTTAAGTCCCCAGTCAGGTGGTATTACAGCATTGTGTAAATATGGTGAAATTAAAAGTGTCAAATGGACAAAAAAACTATGTTTATAAATATAAAATCAATATTTAATGTTGGGTTTGTTTCAAGTATTAATTTGAGCTTTTTTCAACTGCTGTTATTTTTCGTCTCTTCTGTGAAGCAAAAGGTTCAGAGGACGTTTAAGTCGTATGCTTTATGTGCGTCATGATTGCAAATACTTTATTGTAATTTTCTTTCCTCCACAATCGTCATTTATGTGCACAATTAAAATGCAATTAAAAAAATTGACACTTGTTATCCAGTAAATTAAAGAGAGAATATTACCGTAAAATAAGCACTGGTTTTAAGACACTTGTGACCCTGTCCTTTAAGGACGAAGAGGGAAACTGGACGGGGAAGAGTTCCCCTCGGGATATGGAATGAAAAATATTCATCACTGTGCAAATATTTGCTGAGCTCGGAGGTTCGATGCTCGCCGTGCATTTGTTCTCGCTCATCATTCAGTTGTCTTATACAGCATACAGGTTCCGGGGCTGCGAGGGGCATTTTGTGGACGAAGCAGTTTGGATTCACTTGCATCGAGTTTCCTGGCACGAGAACATTTATTTGAGGTATTTCAGTGGATGCCACGTTAACGATCACGGCCTCGTGGTCCTCGCCTTCATCATCTCTATCGTCTTTTGCCTTGAACGAATTATGTGCAATTAGTTTTGTGAGACGGGCGCATTGCGGACAAAACGCAGCGACGTTTCCCCGATAAAGACTTCTCTCCCGGCGCCGAACTTCACCCGAAACGAACAGAGACAAATCGATTCAGTTTCATATCCCGAAGGCAAAGGAAGCAGCACCTCTGGGTGATGCGAGCAGCCGGGTGGAGGGAGGAGGGGGGGGTGGTGGGGGTCTGCAGGGAGCCAGAGCTGCTCGGTTCCAGGGGTGATGGCCCAGCAGCATCGGTAGTCAATACAGATCTACCCCAGCGTGGGTGTGTGTGTGTGTGTGTGTGTGTGTGTGTGTGTGTGTACAGTAGCCTGCGGGCTAAATAAGGCTCTGTCCCTCTTATCTAGCATACTGGGATGCAGCTCAACACCACAGGCCTTTTAAGGCTGCAGTTGGCTGTCTGCATGTCCCCTCGTCGTGCTTTATGTTTGTCTGCGAGTGTTTTTTTTGTTTTATGGCATGCTGTCCAGTATCAGCACGAACCTCTGGCTCTCCAATCTGGGGACCATCTAATAATAGTTGCTAGCCTGACAACTATTAACACAAAACCCAGTCACCCTCCACGCAGCGCACACACAAACACCTTTAGTCCGGCCTAAGATCCGTCTTCAAGTATTTACAGATGCACTGCCTGAGATATTTCACTTGCTTCCCAGTGCAGCCAAAGAAAATTCCTAAAGTTGTTGATTTACACTGAACAGATGATAAAAATAGAAAAAAAATTGTCATATCACAGCGAGCTGTCGGGGACACTTCATTTGGTTTACATGTTATCAATTCAATCCATCGTGACCCTTGACCTCTTCAAAGAAGGACAAGGTCGCTTCGTGGAGCTTTAACCTCAAACAATAATCTGGTTAGCTACCGTTAGCTACCGTCAGTTTCTGGTTATATTAGGAAAACATTAATAAATTAGGACGAACACATCCACTGGGCAGTATTTTGTGGGAGCGACCTCGGTGCGTTACCTGAGATAACATTCAGTTAGTAAATAATGAACCTGTCAGTAAGTTGCTATCTTCAATTAGTTTCACTTGTTAAAAAAAAAAAAGACAATTAAAAATGCAGCAATAAAGAATGTATCTAACTTCTGTTGCTTGTCCAAGACGATAGAAAGCAGAGCCTCCAAATAGGAGTAGTAAATCTGCCCCGGTTGTTATTGTAATCTGCAGAAGTTGAAGGTAGTAAAAGGACACTGTGGGTCGTAAAATAAATAAAGAGTCAAGGAGAATAAAGAGTTTAACAGGATAGAGAACGCCGCCGCCATCATCACATTACCGCTAACCCCCGAGGGCCCATTATGCTAACGGTGTCGAACGGCATCAGAAGCTGGGGGTCAATGAGCATCCACGACCTTCAGCCGTGTCCTCTGGGGGCCGACGCCTCCAACAGGACTGATCACCCATCCATAGTTCATTATTAAAAACTGCTTGGTCATGGAACAATGCTGCTGCGTATACATGCCGAGGACAACTTTCTTTCTGGCTGCAGCCCCTGCCGGCTCGGGAGGGAAGTAGTTTGACATTTGTTTGGCGTCCTGGCCGGGCCGACCACTGGGAGCCTGCGTATTTATAACCATTCATAGGAAATGTGACGTGAAGCGCTTTCCAAATATGAACCCTAACTCATTAAATTGAGTGGAAAGGGTAACAAAATGTTCTTTCAGCTGTCATGTGATGCAGAAAAGACAGATTTTTGGGTTTACTTCAGTGAGAATGGCAAACTGACTGAATTGTTACTTAGGTGGCAGTAAGCAGTGCATACAGACTGACTTATAGGATGCAGTGCATTATGGGATTTTGAACATCAGCTTTGTAGAATTTAGTCAAATTCATTTTTTGTATTTTTTGTTCCACGCACTCACGGGAAAGAGGCACTCTGCTTTACTTCTCCGGTCTGTTTGTTTTGATCTTGTGTGCAAACACACGTTCATTAAATCCATAACCCTCACATCTGCCTGCCTCCCTCACCACGAACACAAACATGATCCTCAGCCCACTCCAAGTTAAAACACCTTTTTTTTGCTTTGAATATGTGCACTTCAAAAAGCAAAAACATCCACACTTTAGAAGATTTTAGCTCTCTCCTCCTGCGCACACACACACACACACACACACACACACAAACCTTGAACGGAGTGCGGAGGTAAAGTAACCTAGCAACAGCCTGCCAGACTCAACAGGTTGTGAACAGAGGGACGAGAGGACACAAACAATAAACAGAACTGGAAATGACAACGTCCTCCTCGGCCTCCCACGGCAGCTTTTACTGCACCGGCAGAACATGTTGCGGAAAAAGAACCGACATGGCTCGACTTTTAGAATCTTGGAATTAATTTGGATACATTTCACAAGATTCAATTAGAAAAATACGAAATAATATATTCCTTTTATAGAGCATAACATGAAAATGTCTATATCACTTATAATACAGCCGGCTGTACCTTTATTAGTTAATCGCAACATTGTAATCGTCACTGTAATGGAATCATTGTTGCATTTGGAAATGAAAAGAATGGAAATTATGTAAAATAAGAATTCTTTTCTTTTTCTTTTAAGAATTTTCTTTCTGTATTTTTTTTTTTATAGCCGTTCAATGTATTTGCGTTCCATTATTTTCTCTTCACATAATTAATCTTGGTTGTGGGGGAGTCCGCTGTTCCCATGCTGGACTCAGATTGCCTCGCTAAGCGTGTCACCAAGCCCACGTTTACCTCACTGATATCCACCGTTTGCTCTCTTTACATCGTATCCGGTGTGTTCAGGGACACCGAACATCCTGCTTCATATTAAGAGATTTTCTACGTCCACAAGTCTTTTTCTTTTTTTTTTATTGAATGTCACTTTTTTACATCAAAAGCTTCTTTTGAGGTTTTCAAATGAGGCTTTGAGTGTCTGTCATCATATTTAATGATGTCATCGACCTTTGTTGTGGTTGTACAAATGTTATTTATGGCCAAACATGGTCCAAAATATGGAAATTATTCCATCTATTTTTTTCCCCAATAAATCCTAACTTTTGGTCTTATTGGAAATGTTTGGATTAATTCAACTGGAATTTGAATATGAACGTTAAGAATGAATCATGAAGCTTTCACTTCTTCCGTGAAGCCCTACCACACTTTTTGCAAATTAAAAATCTTTGCGAGAGTAAAAGAACAAGAAGGACCAACTTTACTGTTTCCTGCTTCGTGTGGAAAACTACTTCAATTACCATTGATGGGCCATTTGCTTTTCTCTTGTGCGTCTGACAAAACGGCTGCTAAAGACTTCATTGTTCGCCGAGTTTTTCCACTTTGAAACCTTGCTGTGAAAATTGAGAAAACTAAAAAGTGTTTAGGAGTTATTAAACTGCGAATGACGGAAAACCGCTATTGACCAATTTGTCCCGTATTTCTGCATCCATTGTAGTGCTCGGTGAGTTTATCCCCATGGGCTCCTGGTCAAATATAGACGACAGGATACTTCCTACTCTTGGGTTTGGCAGCAGAAACATTTTTTTTTTTTGGGGCACTTTCTAAAACATCAATAGCAATTATGAGGTTTTGTTGTCAGGACTTCAGAATAAAATGGGCTTTTTCTACAAGCTTCAACAATCGATCAAAGGAAGTGGCATTCACACTAATTTCTGCTTCTGCAGGAGCTGAATAGACCAGAATGCAGTGCAACCTAACAAAGAGAGTTGTGTTTGGAGTATAGGGTGTATTTATTATAGACCCTTAAGTCCAACCTAAAAAGCATGTTTACAACCATTTTCCGGAGGTTTGTTGAAATGCATTCTGGGACCAAGGGAAACAACTGACTGATAACACACGAAGAGTCAGATCCACTCATCACAAAATACATCCGACTTACAAGAGCAACCAAGGGGTGAATTCCTCCCGTAAGCCGGTACTGTAGACGGGTCAGGTGGGCAGGAGGAACAAAGGAATGTCAAATAAATCAGGCCTGGGACAGAGAGGGCGAGGGAAGCCCAGCGTGGGAGCCGTCATGGCCGGTTGAGTGGACAGGCAGCTCTGCTGGAGCTCCGTTATCAGTCGGCTGCAGGAAGTCACCCAGCAGGGGGTGAGGGGGTGGAGGTGGGGGGTTATCAGGCCTACGTGTGGAGTATCTCAAACTCACAAGTCTTTGAAGGCATTATCAGTTTCATCTTTTCAAATACTTTTTTTAATGTTGTTGAAGTTGCAAAATTAGTCTTTATGATATTTCTTTGACCTCCATATTTGATTCTATCTGACTGGGTCATCCATTTACCTCTCATTGCTTTTTCATTGAGTGCTCCACGCTTAAAGTTGCGTACAAGCTAATTCCTGGAAGCTAATTCCTGTTAGCGTCACGGCGTCATCCAGCACATCGGTGAGATTCATGATCTACGATAACAGGACAACAGTGAAGGTCTTGTCGCTCTCTAATGAGGCATTATTGACTCAAGTAGCAGTAAAACCACGAAAGTAACCTTGAGTACAAATACATTTCTTTGACTTATTCATTGTTCGGTCAGTGAGAGGTCACTAGAGGTCACTGGAGGCCACTGAGAGGTCACTGGAGGCTACTGAGAGGTCACTAGAGGTCACTGGAGGTCGCTAGAGGTCACTGGAGGTCACTGGAGGCCACAGAGAGGTCACTGGAGGCCACTGAGAGGTCACTAGAAGTCACTGGAGGCCACTGAGAGGTCACTAGAGGTCACTGGAGGTCGCTAGAGGTCACTGGAGGTCACTGGAGGCCACAGAGAGGTCACTGGAGGCCACTGAGAGGTCACTAGAAGTCACTGGAGGCCACTGAGAGGTCACTAGAGGTCACTGGAGGTCGCTAGAGGTCACTGGAGGTCACTGGAGGCCACAGAGAGGTCACTGGAGGCCACTAAAGGCTACTGTTTGCTACGTTATTTTTTTAAAAGAAGCAGTTTTGCAGGACTTGGCTGCATCACAGAACAGATTTTTAAACTGCGTATGCTCTTTGAAAATCAATTTTACGTCAACACCTCTGATTACAGCCTGCGATTTGATGCAAATCAGCGTTAATGAGCTAAAATGATACACCCGCGGCAGATACCGCGAGGCAGAATACCTCATTATCATATTGATTTTCAGAGGGTTAATTGTCATGTCGACATAATAAATGGCTGTCAGGAGCACCGTCCTTGCTTCTTGTTCGACAGGTGCCAGAAATACTTAATAAGCATGTGTCGCTGGGTAATAATCATATGCGAGACAATATAATCTGGAGCCATTACTCACGAGCGCGTGCTCCAGCGCAACGCAGCCTCAGAGGGGCCCGCGATGGAAGTGGCACTCGTAAATAAAACAGTACTCTTCAGGATAAAGAGACATTATCATTAATCACGGAGGCGACACGCGTTGATTTAATTTAAAAATCTCGCCTGTTACGTTTGACTTGCGGCCCCAATCAGTTGTAGGAAAAGAAGCGACGGCGACTGTTCGGCATTCAAAGCGTGTTTAGGCCGCGATGAGCTTTGAGCTCTCCGGGGTGAGAGTTGACAATCGGGAAGGGGAAAACGAGGCGAGAACTTGAAGGGTGGTCCTGGATCAGCCAACTGCTGCTAAAGCCAAATCAGAAAACGGCGTAAAACTGCATTCGCGGCTGTGAGAAATATATAACATCCCACTCCCCTGACCCGGTCAGTGTCAGCTGCATCCGTACCTCATGCCCTCCGTGGACTTGTTCTGGTAGTTGCAGTAGAGCTGCGGAGTGCCCAGCATTGCTTCGGTGAAGACGGCCAGGAAGCCCAGGGTCTCCACGAACAGCGCGGAGTCCAGGAAGAGGTAGGTGATGTAGGCCGCCATCAGCGTGAAGGCCAGCACGCACTGCATGTAGTCCAGGAAGCGGCTCCACAACCAGAAGTAGCTCCAGTCGAAGTCTAAAAGGTGCACAACAGGGACAATCACAAATGAGACCACAGATTTTTTTTTGATTTTTTTAACAACTACCAACTCCAGGGAGTGCAGTGCTCAACCAGCTGGCCAATACTGGCAGACTAACAGAGACACTGATTGATGTGCACAGATCCTGTGACAAATAAAGTAGAGCAGTTATGAAAACAGAGAAGTGACACAAAACAGCAAAGTTGTTCCTGGTTGAGACGAAAATCACAGATGAAGAGTTTCAATCCGATGGGTCTTTTGGGGGAAACACGAGCTAAAAGTCAAAAGTGCTCGTGGTGCCGAGAGGATGCAATATTTAGTGGTGTTGTCCCAAAAAACAAGCAACATGGCAATGATTTTGAGTAAATATCATATGTATGGAAGCAGCGGACGTCGTCACCCATTGGTTTGTGGATTCGCCGTTTTGAAGCCTCGAGTTCGCCATTTTGTTTTACCAGAAGTGGTCACAATTAACTTTAATGAACTGAAGACACCCT
Source organism: Cottus gobio (assembly GCA_023566465.1). Taxonomy (NCBI): domain Eukaryota; kingdom Metazoa; phylum Chordata; class Actinopteri; order Perciformes; family Cottidae; genus Cottus; species Cottus gobio. Next base: position 4,326,416 of record CM042231.1, read on the forward strand.
GTCGACGGGTTAAAGTACCAGTGGTGGTGAGAAATCAAGTGAGAAGTAGGGCCATCGTCTCATACACTTAAATACAATCAGGCTTCTTTTTTCCAAGTAGAGGAGTCGCCCCCTTGTGGCCATTAGTAAGAATGCAAGTTTAAGGCGCTTCCGTTGTTCGTGAGTTGCGTAATGTAGTCTGTGGCTCTGGGAGGAGCTCTCAAAATAACCCTGATGATGTAATGTGCGCTTTCTCAGTTTAGGTTTGCAAACTACACTTTTAAAATACAAAAGCTTGCATTATAAACTAGGGGTGTAGAGTTTGAAAGATAAGTGTTATCAACCAAGCATGGAGGGTCAATAGTTTGTGTTTGTCAGCATCATGAAATGTTTTGGAGCTTGACTGAGGACAAGAAATCAGATTATCTCAGCCTCTACTTTCATTTTTATAGTATAAATCAATATTGAAAATTCCTATAAGATGCCATTCTGTAGAAAAAGGTTTTAAAACTACATCAGTGAGTAAAGGTGAAGTAAAATGTATTTATTTGAGTCACAAAGTGCTTTAAAATAGCCTTTAGTAATGAAAACTTCTACACAAATTGCAGTTTAAATGTCTGGTTGGTTTACAAACTGTATTACAAGTAATCACATTTTTCTTTTCTTCAAACTTCTCCGGCACCGGAGGAATTCATTATCTACAAATCATGTCTGTTCTTCTTTTTTTTATTATTATTTATTTTTCTCTGTGTCTGGTTAACAAAAGGAAGCAAAAAACTCTATTATTGTGAACATTTTTAACTAACTTCACACTCGAGCTGCAAATTTTCACACACCTCCCACCTTCCCCTTCTTGTATTCAGAAAAAATAAAAGAAACTATATGTCACTGCCACAAATAGGCCGTCTTTGGACTCCATTCAGCTTCTTGCCGTACAGAAGCCTTTAGCTTCGGGGCCCTGAGGGAGGAGGCAGTGAGAGACGGGGTGGCGGTGGTTATTATAGCAGTGATGTGATGTGTGAATCTGGACACTGATGAATGATTAAAAACGCTGTTTTCTGCCCCAACACCTCTCGTATTTGTTCGTTCTCCAAAGGAAACGAGCACAGCAACACCGGCTTCCTGTCATGAGCCAATCAGCTGTTACTAATCGAACCATGAGGCCACAAAGCGTGGATCACCTCCAGTACTACGTTAACTACAGCTGACGAGGTACAGCAAGCTAATTCCTCCTCTGTAACAATCTCACTCAACATATCATTGTGGTTTAAATGATGTCAGCGATGCCCACGTAGCTGCTGGTTTAATGTGCGAGCGGAGGACCCCGAAAGACTTTATCGTGATAATGGAATCATGGATGGGAGCGAAAGATGTTTCTTCACTGCTGCAACGTAAATGAGATTTGCCCCGATCCTCAAATGCAATAGAGCCGATTTGTTTAATCGCGTTTAAATGAGGCTCTCTTTATCTAAGAGGCTCATCTAAGCACTCCGAAGAGGCCTCGACTGTAAAGGCCTCCAGAGAAGGGCATACAGTCGATCAAGCCAAGAGAAATAAATAAAATATCGGAGCATTGTTTGGAATACCTTCGCCACTAAACACCACGACTAAACGAGCAAACCTGCTATTTATCGGGACTTGATCAAATCAGAAGTGAGAGTTACAATCCTGTATGACATTTCAGTTGCGGATTTAATTACATATTGCTTCATTATGGAGTTAACTGACCAATTCTGACATTTAGATGGTATTTCTACCCAAACACGTGCAGCACTTGGCAATATCGAGCGAATCCCATTGTTCCTTTTTAAACCGAGTGAATTCAGACCAGGTCGCGGCCTTCAGTCGACACATTACATTACATTTCATTTAGCTGACGCTTTTATCCAAAGCGACTTACATGATATACAGTGTACAGTAGACCGTAGACACAGCAACGGTGAGCAATGAGGGTTAAGTGTCTTGCTCAAGGACACAACGACACGGACTGCCGGAGCCGGGGATCGAACCACCGACCTTCTGATTGAAAGACCGACTTGCTAACCACTGAGCCACAGTCGCCCAGACACAGACACACTCCTCACCCCAAGAGGCCGTAGACTACGTGCACAATGCAGCGTTGAACACAATCAAGCAAGCGGCTCTTACGAGCTACGACAGGGCATGTATTTTTGTTCGGAGCATAATCAACACGGAGGTCCTTTGAGCGCTGTTGTGCGAGCTGTATAGCTGTTTATTCTGGAGGTGTCCCGGAGCCCTGCTGGCAGCAGAGGACTGTGAATCTGGGCCAACTAGCACCAGGCTGGTGCCGCATGATAACAGCCAAACACAGAGGGAAGATATCGGGGGCAATAGAGCAGCGTTCAACACACACCGGGCTGCTAAAGGCGTGCACAGCTTAAACGTGTGAGATATTTGATGTATGGCTCCAAGTGATGATACGACTGGGCCCCTGGTTTGGATCGCATAACGGGGGAAAAAACAAAAACACTGTGGTAGTAGTTGGCAGGAGCAGCATTTACAGTGTTTTTCTTTGCTGCTGGCTAGTTAGCGAGCTAACAGTGTGTTCCAATTAAGCAGACTTTTGGAGTAGAGTCCGAGGCTACACGCAAAACAGTGTCACACGTGTATTAAATTAGCTTCAACACATTTACACAGTGTAAACGTGAATAGAAAGCCCCCAAAAGGGAGCTAAAAGAAGAGGGAGACTCGTTTTCTTAATTTTTCTCATGTCAAAACCAGCACTGAATGAATGCTAACTTGTAAATAAGCTAGCACTGAATGAATGCTAACGTGTAAATAAGCTAGCACTGAATGAATGCTAACGTGTAAATAAGCTAGCACTGAATGAATGCTAACGTGTAAATAAGTTAGCACTGAATGAATGCTAACTTGTAAATAAGCTAGCACTGAATGAATGCTAACGTGTAAATAAGTTAGCACTGAATGAATGCTAACGTGTAAATAAGCTAGCACTGAATGAATGTTAACTTGTAAATAAGCTAGCACTGAATGAATGCTAACTTGTAAATAAGCTAGCTAACGTGTAAATAAGCTAGCACTGAATGAAGGCTATCGTGTAAATAAGCTAGCACTGAATGAATGCGAACGTGTACATATGCTAGCACTGAATGAATGCTAACATGTGAAATTGTAATTGGCATGTCAATTCTTGAATTGTGGCCCAAAAAACTTGGTTTGTGTGACGTTTGTGCCAAATTTGAAGACATTTTTCTGAAGGTTGACAGACATCCTGAAAACATAATGCAACATGTAACAAAATTATTGCTAAAATTGGCAATATCCGTAAGTATAGCTGTACTTCGATCAATGAGGTCTTGTTACTTTATTAGTCACGCAGTGGGGAAATTTGCAGGATTACAGCAGCAAAAGGGTTAAAGTGATATTTCGATATTGTTAGCTTGCTTAAAGTGTGTTGTAGGTTTGAGCTTATATGTTCTGACATAAATAAAGTTAATTGCAGTCAAATTTAGCCTCACCAATCAGCCAGTCCCTTACACCAACACATTATGTAAGAGCACACCACCTCCAACTTTTAGTTGCTCTCAAATGACTCAACGTGATGTCAATGATGCTGATGATTGGGGACGAGGTTGCACGGATGAGCACCGCTTCATCTACAAGGTTTCCTTTTCTTTTTCGTAACTTTTATCCCCCGTCACCGCTGTCAGTGCGAGGGGAGTAGGAGGAGGAGGAGGAAGAGGAGAGATAATGCAACTTAATTTGGTGGCCAGGGATTCTGCAAAGAACAGAACACCTTTTTCTTATTAGCAAAAAAAAAAAAGGCAACATTTTGATTATGACATGCATTTCAATTATTTGTGCAGTCCTCGTCTCCCGGCTCATGTTTTAGTGATTACACTCCTTCATGCCAGCGCTGTGCCGTCACCATCTCTTAATCCTGCGTGTGCACACTTTAAAGATGCCTGCAAAGCCTCTAATTCTGAGCAGCAGCGGATGTAAAAAGAAAAAGAAAAACCTTGTCGGCAGGTCAGTGTGTTGACCACTACTCACAGTCAAACCCTGCCTTACACCCTCTCTCGCTGTGCCACTTGTTTGCCCTGGGGCACCATCATCCTCCTCCTCCTCCTCCTCAATCCCGGCGCTGTGTGGGAACAGACCGGAGCTGCATACAATAGACTCCCTGTGGTGGCCAAACGTCTTGAGCACAGCTCGGTTTGAAGTCCCACAGAGCTGCGGTACGCGTGTAGGAAGACGCGGGTCGGACACGGAGATTTCAATCGCTTGTTTACCAACTGTTTGCTGCCAGCTTCGGTTTAGGCCCTGGAAAAAAAAAAAAAGAAGAAGTCTATGGAGGTAGTAGAAAAATGAAGGTAGAAATAATGGCTTGCTGTCACTCAAAAGCACCCGTCGGAGCCGCAGGAACTTTATTATGAAAGACAGATTTAACAGCCCGGGAAATTGAACCTCGGGTTTTGACGAGCTTCATTTTCAGAAATTTGCACAGGGAGCTTTTTTTTTTCTTCTTCTTCCCCACAATGACTAATGGGCTTTCACTGCAGAGTCAAAGCACAGCAACATTTCGGCACCGCCACCTAGACGAGGTCTCTTCTGTGAAAAAGGATGGAGGGCTGGATGTTGGGCCTCTGACTGTCTCCTCAGGGCAGGAGATAGCTGCACCTCCAGGACGGACTGATTTATTCTAAGCCGACGGACCGCCGTGGGACCAGAATGAGCAATGAGCCATGACCGAACCATAGAAAGAAATGGAAATCTCTTGTATCGCCGTGTTCCTCTGGAACGCTGCTCGGCAAACATCTCCGTGGCACCAATCAATCATTGTGACATAATCAAGAGGAACTGTGGATTCATGTTTGAGCGCCCCACGACCAGTGAATCTGACTTTTTGTGGTACTTTTTTTTTTATTTTTTATTTGTGGATGCTATTCCAATGAACCAGCTGTTATTCGCTTTGCTGGTTCGTGGCTTAACTTGTTCACAACTGCACTTTGTGTGATGACAAACTGGGACATCACGGTGGTTACATGCTGAAGTCACCGCTCACAGCCCAGCAGAACAATACAACCTTGTGCTCGAATACACTTTTATGGATGTGTCTGCACTATTGTGGTTATTTATGTGTAATTAGTACATAATCTAAGTATTGAAATGCGTAATCATCCAAAACGCTGAGCTTTTATTTTTCCTCTGATAAAAAACCCATATTCCAACGTGACCCTCACCAAGTGACCCAGATGTGCTGAAAAACTTTGCATCCATTACTTTGAATCGTGGAGCAGAGCCCCGTTTGATGGCACAAATTAATTCCTATGCTGCCAAACAAATTCAAGCAGCTCTTCAAAAATAACTAAAAAGTAAAGTTTGACTCTTTTTCCCCTTTCCAACCCTTTTACCTCCACCTGAGCGATCACCGGCATGTCTGGTCCCGTCCCAGACACATGATCTGATCTTTTAATCTCCTTAAAAAGGATTCCAGCAGGCAGTCTTCCATATAAATCACTCTGAGCAGCTATTACACCGGGATTTCTCCCGTCTGACAAAAATAAACACACAGATGAGGGCTAGTCGTGTGGTTGAGGCACCATGGGGGTTCTTTTAGAACCGCAGAACCTTACTGAACCATCAGCAGAACAAATGACACACTATGATGTAGAACGCCTCGACATTACATGTTCACAGACCGCCATATCTATGGGAATACTACCATATCTATGGGAATACAGCCATATCTGTAGGAATATAGCCATATCTATGGGAATAAAACCACATTTATGGGAATACAGCCATATCTATAGGAATACAGCCATATCTATGGGAATACAGCCATATCCATAGGAATACAGCCATATCTTTGGGAATACATCCATATATATTGGAATACAGCCATATATATGGGAATACAGCCATATACGGCTACACAGGAAGTTCCATTACAAGACAGCTACACTGTGCGTCATGATCCAGCTGTTTGATCCGAGTACCTGACGTGATAATGATGCTGTGCTGCCATTATGATGATGATGATGAAGGCTACGAGAACGTAAAAGGGAACTAACAGACTGAAAACCCACAGGTTGAGGACGTGTCCTGCTGACTAAACAACACTCTGGTGAGTCACAGCAGAAAGCCACAACGTGAAGCTGCTCCACGCCGACACCCGTTTGGCGCCCTGTGTTCTACCGTTGGCGCTCGATGGTTCCCTTCCTCTGATCCTTCATCCGCCTTCAAGCACTGTGGCCTCTAAGTGATGCCGCGTGTCTAACTAATCCACGGCTCTGCCTCACTTCTTCACTTCCATCTCTCTCTCTCTCTCTCTGCATTGGGGGGGTTTTCACGCCTCCATCAATAGTAGACTACAGCATCCTCGCCTCCCCCTCCCCTTGGTATTTCTACGAGCAGCGAGGAGATCAAAGAACACGGCGTTCTGTCGATTCTAATGATGCTTGGCAGAGTCGGCGGATCGATGGCCGTTCATGGAGGCGCTGCAGAGACGCAGCCGGGCAGTGAGGGAAACGTCCCGCTGATCCTCTGATGCCAGAAACAAGCAAACACACCGAACCACAGAAAGCAAAGTTGGTATTTTTTTTTTTTTTTTAAGTATTCCAACAAAACAGCAAACAAAAGGGTACAAAACAGCACTTCAGTAACAAACCATCTATTGTGCCAACAGTCAGTCCCAAGAGAGAATTTGTCTTTCATTATAACCTCCTGAGCAAAGCTCTGTCATCTTATCATGCAAACACTGTATTCTACTGCCACCTAGTGTCCACAACGGGAACAACAGCTCCTTCTTCACTAATACTGTCCTCATTATACAGTGTATACATATAGTCATACAACTACTACAATTATGCACTATATATATATGCACTGATCTTTCTAGAGTTTGTACAGATTAAGAAATCCATCTACTTTATATTATTATACAAAACTGGGATTAATTTCTGAAGACGTTCTCATTGCTGTCGACTGTCAATTCAACTTTAACAAAAAAGTGTCATGTTTTATTATGTTTGCAGCTGTGCCTACGTGACTTTTTTGCATTGCATTGTGGGACAGTAGCTGTAAATGAAATGCATTTTTTTGGGGGGGGGGGGGGTCTGTTTTGGGTCATCCATAACATATCTAGCACGAGTAAAGCACGAGTAGTTGATTCTTGTCGAGGTTTCTTTTACGTACAAACGAGATACAAAATATTAAAAAATTACACAGCAGACATTTTGACAATACAGAGCGAGGAAAACACAGTTTTTTTTCTCCGAACCGGTTCAACCTGTGAGAGTGAGCAACTAAATGTGTTGCTGTTAAAGGTTAAGTTTGCTGTGATATTTTTCCCATTATATTTGATGGCATTAAGAAAATCCGATTTTTCAAATTAGGCACCAGTGTATTGTATGTTAAAAGCTCATTATCTTCCCAGAAAGCTTGATAGTGCAAGTAAAGTAAAAAGTAGATATCACGATCAAGTTATTGATCTGATGTCAACGTGTGACACCAGCAGCTTTTCACCTCACCCAACCCCTTCACTGACTTATCCATAATAATATATATTGCCATTGTGTAGTTCAAGGAAACAATTAGTTCAAAAGCCTGTTAGAAGACATCAATTTGCATAAATCAGCCATTAAAAAGATGCTTTACAGTCACATAAGCATGCATCGGTTTAAGGGCCATTAAACACACAAAAAAACACATTAGTTCTGAGAGCTAATATCAAGCTATCATTTCCAACTGCAAAAACAGAAGCATAGAGTTAGAAAAACTAGAAGAAGTCAGTAAAGGCTCATCAATAGGAAAGGATAGGAATCAGCAGGTTAGTCTTCTGTAAATCACTGAGAAGTACAGGCGCTTTTGATCTCTTGTCATTTCATATATAAATGATTCAAGCACAAAAGAATCCATGCAAAAAAAAATGAAAGCCGAGCCGTCATTCGTGGGCGCCGCATGCAGTGGAAGGCGTCGCGGCGCCGGGAATCAAACGCAGCGGCCGGTACTGCATGCGGGTGGAATGGACTCGTGCTTCATGGTTAGTGTTGGCGTGAGGGGGGTCATCATGCACGAGACACAGGGATGGAGAGGCGGATGAACTACAACTGATGTTTCACGGCAGACACGGTGAGATCTGTACATACCCAGAAAGAGCCTCTTAAGGATTCTGATCTCCTCGTCCTTATTGTCTGTCGCTACAGCCGAAAAAAACAACAACAAAAAAAAAACAGGGATAGAAAGAGGGGGAAAAAAAACTTGTTTCTTATTTTTTTTCCAGTAAAAGCCAGAAGTGAGTTATAATGTATCAGACATCTCAATACTGTGTGACGGCCGGTCAGACATTCCAGGTCACGGTGAGTAATTATTTACTGATAGCACAAAACTGATTGTCTGACTAGCGGATTAGTTATGTTGCTGATTATAACAATGTTATAACTAATCCAGTTTGTTCAGGTAGGTTGTGTTAAAATCTTAATTATGCAGAAGAACTCTTTGCCTTTAAACTTTGATTGTTGCTTAGTAAGTCGCGGCTATTTGATATTATTAAAAATAAACCTGAGATTTGTTTGTAGTTTTTAGGGCAATAGTCATATAATTAGGTTATTGGCGGGAATCTAGCGATACATATGTATCATATTACAGGGGTTACAACAGTTACAACAATATACTGCGATCTAAAACCTAAATGTAGGACTGACACACTGCCATGTGCACAAAATCTGAGTAATTAAAAAATCTATGGAGACAAATCTTTTCTGCATGTGAACTCAATGCTCAAGTTAACCTCACAACTCAAGCCTCACAACTTACTGCTCAACAAATAGTCCCGCACATAACCCTCTATTAATGTCCAAAATTGTGCTTTTTACAGTTAAATTTAGTCTGTAATAAACAAACAATATATGATAATTAGTGAACGTTGGTGGTTTTGGTTGGCAGATCTCTTTCTACCGGAGCCGTCTCTTCTAATTTGCGGCAAGAAAGCAGTTTCTTGTCGTCTATTTCTCAAAGTGACAAACTATTCGTGGACCTTTCATAACTCAAAATGTATTCCATCATTACAGGTTTGCACAAAATACACACAACACATATAGAAAGAAAACAAAGAAAGAAATCAGCAGACTGTAAAGTCTATCTGGACATTTCTCTCTGACTCACACTGGTTTCCAAGATGGCTGACAGGGCCTACAACAACAGGTCTTCCTTTGTTTTCTCTCTTTTTTTTTTTTTTAATGGAGACTAATTCTGCTTTCTGATTCATGTCACGTTTATTTTGTCATCTGAAGCTGAGCCTACGGACTTTAGCGCTCATCATCCAAGTGTGTGTGTGAGTGTGAGTGTGTTGTGTGTGTGTGTGTGTGTGTGTCCATATCGTCAGACTGCCACGAGGACAGGAAGCCCAGCTGAAGCACCCATCACTGCACACACCACGTGATACAGGCTTAAAACACATGACTTGGAAACCCCAAAGGGCTGCTGCTGGTCCACTTTGAGCTAAAAGAATGCACATGAGAAAGAAAACAGGCTCCAGTTTGTCAACATGAGGTCTGGAATAACTTTTTAAAGACACACTGGAGGTTTGACTTCTGGAACAGAAACGTCCCATTTTCACTTCACTTTATTGCTCATGGCAGTGGGCTTTGAACTCGGCGCACTGGATTGCTTCCTATCGGAACATAATGATCAGATAGATTCGGTCAATTATTATTATTATTATTAACCTATTTATATCTATGTATTAATATTAAAAGAAAAGGTGCCCGTGTAAATCTATATTTTCCTTACTAAACTTACAACCAAATATAATATTGTGCATCGATAAACTTTTTTTAGACTGTCTACTAATTGACAATTGTAAATAGCAACAAAATAAAATGTATAATTTGAGATTCAGATGGATACGATCATTTTAAAAAGAGAAATACACGTTTAATTACGTATTAAGATGCAGTTTGAAGTCTGTTTTATTTTCGTTTAGAAGGCTGTCTTTGAGGAATTAGTCTTTGATCATCTCTTAACAAACACATCCTACTTGCGGCAAAGTTCCCCTGTAGTCTACATCGAGGTCGGAGCAGGTTTAACTGGATTATTACACCATTTTAACACTGGGAGGCGAGCAGACCTGGAAACTCCTTGCTCAAACACTCGCATGCATCATTCACACGTATGTACCTGGTTTACAAACACTCACCTGCCTACGCACACTCGCTCTAAGGTATTTTTATACTCTCACACCCGATAGCATCTCTATCACACATCCTGTCACACACACACACACGTACACAAAGTCAACATAGATAACCGAGCTTCGTGTGCACTGTAAAGAGGCCCCGCAGAGGGTTTCTGACCTATGAAGGTGCGCCTCTTGGTGTTGAGGTCGGCGGCCATGCGGACGTTGGTGCACAGGTTCAGCATGATGAGCATGGTGGCGATCATGATGATGCTCTGCCACAGCAGCAGCGTCTCAAAGTAGCGGCCAAATCTGTTGGAGAAACAAAACAAACAAAAAAAGAGAGAGAAACGTGCAAACTTATTAACATGCATGGAATATAGTAAAAGCTTTTCCATGTAGAAAAACAACTCCACATGCTTGATTTTTCTAGTTTTCTTACAGAATCTGGGAATTAATTTGTTTTTCTCCAAGCAAAAATGATCCCAGGAGGGTTTTCTCTCTCTTAAATACCCACCATGTACCTGCCACATTAGATTAGTTGGTCAGCAACATTTTAGTGTACACTGCTTGGTAGTTTAATGTTGTTGTTGTAGTTTGATGTGCTTTAACCTACCTGGTCAGTACTCCAGTTTAACGAAGTAAACTAAATGCACCTATCAATTTAAGGTCATTGATGATGATGAATTCACCAGGTAACAAGTGTAAGTGTGTGATCTGTTGGTCATCATCAAGCCGAATTTCACAGAATATCAAATTAATAATTGAAACCTTTAAGGTTATAGGTGATACTTTTTTAAGCAGGAACTAAATTAGCAGATGTTTGTGTTGATGGTCTGTCCCCACACAACAGGGGCTGGTCTCGTGTGTGAGTGGGACCCAGACAGGGACCAGTGGTCGGTTTACCTGAAGAGTATCCGCAGGATGTTCGCCACCAGGAGGACCAGGCACACGTACGTGGAGAACCCCTCCGCGTTCTGGGTCTGGCGGATGTCCCTGTACTGGGGCACGTAGGGCACCACCCCACCAAACACCATGGCCCCGGCCGCGACCCACGACACCAGGTGGTGGAACACGGACACGATCTGGTCAAACACCTCATCGTCCATGTTCAGCTGCGGGTCAGAGGAGGCTGTTACACGGGGTCGATGCTCCCTTGGCTCCTTGTATTTAAAAAAATAAATCCGCTCGTTACGTCACGTTTCTCAACACTTCTTCTGCTGATGCGAGCTGTCGTTGTTTTGAAAAACGGGGGGAGCATTAAACTCGGAAGAAGAAGCTCCGACGGTTCCCGATATTGTATAAAATGCCATCGGACTAGGCAATAAACTTGTCACAATCGGTATTCATTTCCCCTGACTGGCTCTTCTGTGAGTGTTTCTTCTTCGCTGGTGTTTATTTGGGTTTGACAAAGCAGCTCGATGGGGTATTAGCGCCATCTGCTGGACTGGGGTTTGAAGCTAAATACATTTTTATTCTGGTTGCTCGTGCTCATGTGATGTGGTAAATTGTGGATTTTAATTTGATACACACAGTTTGATGTATTGCTAATTGGATTTGGAGAAATTACAAAAAATCTCGACATCCATTGTTTTTTCAAAATTTCACATAGCAAATTAAAAGTGGTTTGACAACCCATCATTTGTAAATGTTTGTTTAAGGTACAGTACTGATTGATGGATTGTGAATGGTATGGGTCCGTGCACCTGCCCTTATCACATTATAGAGATGACCATATAATCTGTATATTGCTGATAACAGGGATATCTTTGTGTGCGTATATAGTACTTGTCAGAACATGTATATTTGGGGACCAGATGTGGGGACCGTGAAGGCAGCATCCCAACGGCCTCATGCCGCCACCTGCTGGTCCGCACGAGCGCATCCGCCGCCGCCGCCGCGCTATGCCTTGTGGGAGGACGTTCCCCCCCTCGCGCCCCTCCCCGCTTCACAGAGAGCGCGCGAACGCACCCACGTCTCTAACCGGTTGTGCTGCTCCGTTAGCCGTTAGCTCCGTGTCGTTCACTGTGTGCCTTTTAAACAGCACCGGGGCTCCGCTGGCGCACGAGAGAGAGAAAGGAGGAGGATCAGAGATAAGGATTTGCGTCTCAAAATCATCCTCGATTCTCCGCGGATTATCGGCGATTTATATCTGCAATGGCAGACAAAGAAGGTAAGACGACGTTCTTTTTTTTATTGCAACCAACAGTTGGCTATCTGACATATCTTTTGCTAGCGTTAGCTACCTGGCTAGCTTGGGGTTAGCGGCTAACGTTAGCTTCCGTCACAACAAAAGCCGGGTGCAGTTTTTCACCGTGTGACGAATCTTCAGTTCAGCTCGCGATTCTTGATGCTGTCTATTCCAGAATGATAGTTACCCCATGCCTGTGCGCGAGGCTGCGGCGCGAGACGGTTAACCGTTATAATGTGTAACGTGCGTTAACGCGAGCAAGAGCATCACCTGGGTTAGCTTGGTAAGCTAGCGGCGGTGTGTCCTCTGAAAAACGTACACATTGAACAATAGTTAGGTTTTGAGCCGTGCTTGACGACCGGAAACAGCTGTTAAATAAATATGGTAAACAAACAAACAAACGGTTAACAGTACGTCAAAACAAGTATTTATTTTATAATACAAGTTGCAAGTGTATTTGAATGAAGAAAATATGTGCAATGGGTGTTGAAGGAAATTGTATGGGGGATGTCAGAGTTAGTGGTGGTGTAATAACAATCTGCCCACCCTACACCCATGAAAGCTTTAACCTACACTAGTTAACAATTTCAGTATGCATTTATTGCAGCCTGCATACTCTCTTCAGTAGGAGCATTTGACGATGCGGTCGAGGAGAGGGTGATAAACGAGGAGTACAAGATCTGGAAGAAAAACACTCCCTTCCTGTACGACTTGGTTATGACCCACGCTTTGGAGTGGCCAAGCCTTACTGCTCAGTGGCTGCCCGACGTCTCCAGGTACACACATTTTTTTAAATTTTTTTTACACATACTAACAGGCATTCAAGTGTGAATGACATAAATGATAAAGCTAATTTTTTTCTTCTTCTTCTCCTTACCAGGCCAGAGGGGAAGGATTACAGTGTGCACCGACTGGTGTTGGGCACTCACACGTCCGATGAGCAGAATCACCTGGTCATTGCCAGCGTTCAGCTGCCCAACGATGACGCCCAGTTTGAAGCCTCACACTATGACAGCGAAAAAGGAGGTGGGACACATGTGCCGTATATATTTACAGTAAGCCCATGTGCTTTAATGAGATGGATTACATCTTGCGAACAGATTGATTTGGTACGATAATACGGAATTAAATTCTGAAAACTTTTTATTTTAATTTTTTAGGCATTGCACAGCCACATCTCAGCAACAATAACAATTTGATTGTAGTTTTATTTTGCCTGAAGTGACGAGTGGATATTACATTCTAATGCATGGGTGAATTGCACCTCTTTAGACGTACTGGTCCAAAATCAATTGCCTGTAGCCACCAAAGTATGTTTTTGCCTCCTCTGTGTCTCTGTAAATATATTTCCTTGTATTTCCCTGCAGAGTTCGGAGGCTTCGGCTCAGTGAGTGGCAAGATCGAGATAGAAATCAAGATCAACCATGAAGGAGAGGTGAACCGTGCTCGCTACATGCCCCAGAACCCCTGCATCATCGCCACCAAGACCCCCACCTCAGAAGTGCTGGTGTTTGACTACACCAAGCACCCCTCCAAACCAGGTACAGCGATCAAGCATCCAATACAAGACACTGCTTAATGCATGTTCTTTGGAAAGTCAAGGAAGGTAGTTTTTCTTTTGGCCGTCTGAAACGTATTTTGTTTAACGTCATCACTGCGTAACAGCTTTTTGCAATGTTCCCGTTCTCAGTAGATGCTTCTGGAGAGTGTCACCCTGACCTGCGTCTCAGAGGCCATCAGAAAGAAGGCTATGGTCTCTCCTGGAATCCAAATCTGTCTGGCTCTCTGCTCAGTGCGTCAGATGACCATGTGAGTGAAAAGTCAGATTTCGTTGCTGTATTCAAACTAATAATAACATTGTGTTGCATCTCTTGAAATTATGGAGTGCTCAAATATGATTTCTGAAATATTGTTTTTCATTTTTTGGTCTTTTCTAATTTGCAGACAATCTGTCTGTGGGACATAAGTGCTGTGCCAAAAGAGGGGAAGATAGTAGAGGCGAAGACTATCTTCACCGGTCACACTGCCGTGGTGGAAGACGTCTCCTGGCACCTGCTTCACGAGTCGCTCTTTGGATCCGTAGCCGATGACCAGAAGCTCATGATGTAAGAAGCTCAACGATGAGTCAAATCTGAAAAGCAGATGAGCCGGTTCACCAGGAAAAAGTTTTGTGATCACAGTCCATAAACATTTTGTCATTCTTCCCCCTCTCAGTTGGGACACTCGTTCGAACAACACCTCCAAACCCAGCCACGCAGTCGACGCCCACACGGCGGAGGTCAACTGTTTGTCATTCAACCCGTACAGCGAGTTCATCCTCGCATCCGGCTCTGCGGACAAGGTAATGGGATATTCCGCCACATTTTAAATCGTTGTTATTTTTACTTTGACTAAATGAACACTGATTATATTGTTACTGTTTTGTTATAAAATCTGGCACGTATGTGTAATCTCTTGCTCTCTCGCTCACAGACTGTGGCTCTTTGGGACTTAAGAAACTTGAAACTGAAACTGCATTCCTTCGAGTCACACAAGGATGAGATCTTCCAGGTATAATAATCATCGCTCATGGCATTTTATTGAAATAAGGACAGCAGGATGTCTTGGGTGCAAATTTGCATAGTCAGTTTAAAGGTTGAGTTATCAGGGGGGAAAACGGTTTCCTGGTGCTAGGAAGAAATTCTGACGTAGTAGTCAAAAAGTTAATATAAATACATATAATCAAGCAAACGCTACCCTGAGATGCATGTTGCTAGCAAAATCTTTGCGAGAAAGGTTTCAGTGTTCTTCTCTGTCTGTTCCAGGTTCAGTGGTCACCTCATAATGAGACCATACTGGCATCCAGTGGAACAGACCGCCGCCTCAACGTCTGGGACCTCAGGTAAACCACTTCCCATTGTCCTCTGAATTTACCTGTGTTGCATTCAGGCCACATCGTGATTGCCAGAGGTGATCCTCTGCCATTCTAGCCTGTATGGACATGTGTGGTTAGTCATATTGTAACATTAGTACCAAGTTTTAACTCTTCTGTCTGTCGTTGTTTTTTTTATAGTAAAATCGGAGAGGAGCAGTCACCAGAAGATGCGGAGGACGGCCCCCCCGAGCTTCTGGTGGGTCTCATTGGAAGTTGAGGTTCTCTATTATTGGCAACATCAGCTTGTATCATAGACATTAAAAATGGTGTCTTTTCTTCTGTCCACTAGTTCATCCACGGAGGCCACACCGCTAAGATCTCTGACTTCTCCTGGAATCCCAACGAGCCCTGGGTCATCTGCTCGGTGTCTGAAGACAACATTATGCAAGTCTGGCAGATGGTAAGACGGCCGAGGCGCTAATTAATGTGTGCGTGTTAGCGACGGGCAGGCAGGAAATGGGATTCCTTTTTGGAGGGAAGTATTTCCCCTCAACGTGTTGTAGAAGATAATGAATCGCAGACAGCAGGCGGCTCTGCTTTCAAGACTAAACGTGGATCAGAGCAGGCATCCGTGAATTTGCAGGGGGAAGAAATGCATGATGGGAAGTTCCAGACACTTCAGCTAACGACTGCAAGAAAGATCGATTTTTGATGTATCATTTGGAGCGATTCAGTCAGGGCAAAGTGAGGAAGACAGAAAGGGTGAATGGTAAGTGTACTAACTCAGTTGTGAGCGTTCACCACTTTGTAATTTTTGTAATGCTTCTAAAACATCTGTAACACTCTACTGTGATAGATGTCAGACAACCCTGCAGTCGAGCACATAGTAGTCTTTATCTTTGCAACATTTGTCTCTTTGAAATCGCTTTCTTGTTGTCCTGGAATCAAAAAAACACCTCACTCACAATCACATTTAAACCGGACGTTATGTAACTGAATGATTGACGCCAATTCCTCCTCTCTTTTCTTATAAGGCTGAGAACATCTACAACGACGAAGACCCCGAGGGCTCGACAGACCCCGAGGCCACAGTGTAACTCTTTCCGACGACCTCATCGCATCCTGCGATCTCCCGTACTTCCACCCAGCTACTCCTCCCCACCTTCCTTTCTCTACTTCACCGTGGGACACTGTACGCTGTAAATCGCTGTAAATACAAGGCAGAGAAAAATCATGTAAGCCGTTTGTTTGAATACTCACAGTGAAGAGCTCTCTTTTGACTGAGTAACTTATTTCCCCGAAGAATCTCACTCACGTTTTTTCGCACTGCGTATAAAATATATATTTTTGTAATCAAATTGGCTCTCCCTCGTACACGGACGTGTTTTAGCGAATGCCTTTTTAATGATAAATTAAATGCTTTTTTTTTTTTTTAACTAAGATGGCGATCATAAGTCCACAACAAGTGGTGGATCACAACGACGCGCTGTTAAAGAGTGTGAACAGCTCCCGTTGCACATGTTGGAAAAACGAAAATCATGTTTTTAAGTAAAATGCAGTCCCGCATAGTGACAGTTACCCCGACTTTGTTTGCAGGCCGGCTCATGGTCCTAAAAACGTCTAATTATTTCCCTTCTTCAGTTGGGTCATCGCCCAATTGTTCAGATTCTCACACCATCTGCTCCTGAATGAAATTGAAATAAATAAATGAAGAAGAAAACAAGTTTTAAATGTCCATTTGTGGTCCCGCCGTCTCTCATCTTAGTGCTACATTAATCATTTGTCGTGATGTAGATTAGTGGTTGGACTTTTTCTATGTTCAATATTTTGTAATTGTACAGTGAGTGCATTCTTAATAAAAAAATGTGTTTCATTGGTCTTTGGCTCAGCTTGATGATCGTTTTTCTCAATATGAATGCGTTACTTGCATATTTCATTAATAGGATCAGCGCCTCGCTCGCCGTTGGGAGTATTTTTAAACAACCCTAAAAATAATCCTCTTAGTGAAAGAGTCGGTTGGGCCTCGTGATGCTCTTCATGTGTCTGGCGTGTGGTGACTTATAGCCTCGAACTTCCCACAGTTTCGTCCTTGATCCGCGTTGCCCTTATAAGGACGCGGACCCCTCTGGGCTCCTCATGCGGAGACATGAACTCGTCAGTCGCACTCGGATGTCGGCGCACACAAAACCCTTTTATTCATAACAAAAACCTTTCTACGAGCTGCAGCGACCGCTCTAAAAAAAAAAAGACTGTAAAGTGCATTAACTCAAAGGTGGAGTTCACTATATTGCAGATTTAAAAAAAAAAAAAAAGATAATCACATGATTTTGAAAATCAAAGGCTTTTTTGTTTTCAATCATGTGTTCTCCTCGCCGTCGGACTTGTTGTGCTCCTCAATGGCCGCCCTGTGAGGAAAACACATTTAAATTAGAGTTTTTTCCTTGGAGGATTTCTTCAGTGTGATTCAGAATGGATGACCAGCTCTTACCTGTAAAGGAGCAGCTGTTTGTTGAGGCCGTCTCTCAGCTCCTCTACCTCTTTGGTTTGTCTCTTCTGGATCCTCAGCTCCGTCTTCAGCTCTCTGCTTCTGTCCTCCAGAAAGGACACCGTCTCCTGCAAGACCGGCACACAGCTGTAGTGCTTCGTGTACCATGTGACCCCCGCTCTGTTTACTGGTGCACAGGTGAAGGACCACGCCCCCTCGCTGCTGCTCACCTTAAACTGCCCCACATCCTCTCTGCGTTGCAAGTGAATCAGTTTGAGTTTCTCCTCCAGACAAGCCCTCTGCAGATTCAGCTTTTGGATCTCCTCCTTCAGGGGTCTCAGCTGGGCCCTCAGCTCCCGGGCCTGCCCTTTGGCTTTCAGCAGCGCTGCAGCTGTTGACTCCCGTCTCTTCAGCAATGTGAGCAAGATGGGTTCGTACCTGCATGGCCACGACAACCATTTACAGTTTAATTAAGCATTCATTTAATCAGATTTAAGTTTTCCTTTCATCTCGTCCCCCCGTCCTCCGCCTGATCCAGAGACGTGTGTGTGTGTGTGTGTGTGTGTGTGTGTGTGAGAGAGACAGTCCTCTGTTGCTCCGTATTGCGCTATAATTGGAGCCCGGCCACTTTTTAGCGGTCCAATCAAATTATCAGGATTTTATTTAAATCCTTTTATCTCTCAGATGTTTCACTGCTATGCAACTGCAACTTTATTCATTGTCTTTTAATTTGACATATGTGTAATTCATGGCACAATTCCAGCGGGATCATAAAGTGATTTGTTTCTCGTTTTTTTTTAAATAATGTCCCGCTCGGAAAAGGGGAGGGACTTCGCTAATTTAAATCTCATGGAACAGAAGCTAAATACACTATGACTTTTGTTTCACTGGTATTTTAAAGTGTAAGAAAACAAAAAAAAGGCATGAGATCAAATATCAGGACCATATGAAATACTCTAACAGTGACCTGTTCTCCAGCGCTTTCAGCCCCCCCTGCAGATACTGCTGGATGTCTCCACAGGAGTGCCTCCTGCACTCGCTCAGCTCATCCTGGGCGTTGGAGGTCTGACTGCAGGTCTGGGCTTGAAGCGCTGCTTGGAGGTCTAAGACCTGCTGCTGGTGCGCCGCCCGGAGCTGGGAGCCCTCCTCCGTCAGCTGGAGCACCAGCGACTGCAGCTTCTCCTGGAAGAAACAGATGTCCGTCATCGAGCTTCCCTCTGACACTAAAAAGGTTTTTCTTCGGGCGTTCCTTACCTCTTCCCTCCTCAGCAGCTCCACCTCGCGGCGCTGGGTGTTCAGGGCCGCCTGGTTGTGAGCGCAGTCTCGAGCCACCACAAACAGCCTCCTCTTCAGCCTCCTCAGCTCCTCGTGCAGCGCCTGCCTCTCCAGGTTCACCTTCCACAGCATCTTCTCCTCCTCCGCTCTCTCCTCCCTCAAGCTCTGAAGCTCTTTCTTCCTCTCCGCTCTTCTCCCCTCTTCCTCCCTCTTAAACGCGTTCATCAGCCTGACCACCTTGCTGTCAATCAGCTCCTCCGACGACTCCTCTTCGTTGCTCCCCACCGCCTCCCTTCTGTCTTTAGTCCCTCTCAGCTCCAGCACCTCCGTCAGCAGCTCCTTCCTCCTCCTCTCTAACCGCTGCACCTCCTCTATGCACTCCTCCATCTGACACCCCAGCGCTCCTAAATCATTTGTGCCAGATTCCAGATCGAGGGTGTCCATCTTGAGCTCTTCCCCGTCGTGTAATTCAACCCCAGACACGTACGCGCCTTCGTGAGGCGACACGTATCCCGTCTTTGTCGCCTCACAGCACATTGGATCGTTTTCCGCGCTATCCAATGGCATCGATGGCCCTGAGAACCCAAACTGAGGATCCAGAACCCCGTGGTCTCGCCATTCCAGTGTTGTCATTGAGAAACCGTCCACGTTCTCACAGCTAAGCACTTGACTCTGCTGGCCTCCATTTGTCGCCTCATTTCTGGACTCCAAGCGTGTCGCCCGGGTCTCCAACGCCATCGGGGTCCCCGGCTCAACGGGCGCCCGCGTTGTGCCCGCGTGAAGGCGAGGACTCTTACTGATGTGCACGTATTCCTGGCTTGCATCCGGAGCGCAGCATC
Organism: Cottus gobio; assembly: GCA_023566465.1. Taxonomy (NCBI): domain Eukaryota; kingdom Metazoa; phylum Chordata; class Actinopteri; order Perciformes; family Cottidae; genus Cottus; species Cottus gobio. Next base: position 4,346,201 of record CM042231.1, read on the forward strand.
CTTGGGGCTCAAAGTCCATCCCGGACTCTTCCATGGAGCTCTCCAGCATGGCCAGCATCCCCAGGAGCTGACCCTCGTACTCCACCATGGTTTCACTCAGCTGGTTCCCCGCCGATGTGAGAGGCATCTCCCTTTGGCGAGACGCTACTGAAGCCCCTCCGCACCCGTTCCCGACGGCGGCCAAGATCGGCGGCGGGCCTTCCTCCGGCTGCTCGTCGGTTCCCGCCCCGTCCATGTGCGTGTCCATGTAGCTCGTGGAAAGATACGCTTGGCGGGAATCGCTGGTTTCCCCGTAGCTCTCCGACGCGTCTTCCTCTCCGCCGTGGCGATGAGTCGATTCAGTCGAGCGCGTTTGGCTGCGACTCGCTGAGAAGTGAGAGCCAAACGGGACCCCGATGAGCTCCTCGCAGCTCTTCAGTAGCTCATCCATCTCCTGCAGGTATGGCTTGATTAAAGCCGGTTGATTCAGCAGCGCTCCCTTGAAGGCGAGTCCAGATTGGGTGGCGGTGCGATCTCTTTGATCCAAGAGGGTTCTGTCCACGAGCACATCCTCTTCTTTGATGAAGAGGGGCGTGAACCCAGAGGAAATGGTGTCGTCCTCCATTGTAGAAGTCTCCTTTCACAGCCGTCTCATCCCTGGACAAAAACACAGGAATATGTTAGATAGCCACTGGCCTGCAGTGATGATACGCTGACAGAGGAGCTGGGTTCATATTTTGGTCCAGCCGTCTGTGTAAGGTATGCAGATGCCATTAGCACATGGAGAGCATGGCAGAGGCTACAAGCAGCTGTCCAGCGAAGGCCACCGAGACCAAAAGATCGGACCACACCTTCATCAAGCCCACTCATGCAGAACACCGCAACTCTACATAAACAAGTACAAAAGGCTTTCGTCTGAAGCGCCAACAAGTGGCATTACACAGATTAGAGCAGCTTATCCTAACATGTCTTTGTGCTGATGGATGGGCATTTGCACTCTCCCCCTGGTGAATACTGCAGCTGTAATTTCACCCTCTGAGGTGTCTGCCAAGACAGTCCAGAGACTGGCAGCGAGTAAATTGATCAAATTGACTGAATGCTGTCGTTGGGTGGAGTATTGGTAATGTAGAAAGGGCATGGAGGAGTGTGGCATTCATTCTGTAGCGGCTGTTTCCTCGCCAAGATCCAGCTCCAGATCCAGTTCCAGATCCAGATCCAGATCCAGCTCCAGATCCAGCTCCAGATCCAGCTCCAGATCCAGATCCAGATCCAGCTCCAGATCCAGATCCAGATCCAGATCCAGCTTCGCCGTTTGTGTTAAATTAGGTCAGATCATGAAAAAGTAATGTTGAGTGCTAGAATCTGGTGTTGTACCGTATGCATGGCTGACTAAAGCCCTGTGGAAGACGTGACACCCACCAGCTGTCCTGCTGGAGGTCCGGCTTGGGCACCAGTCACATTCCTTTGGACCTCCACACAAAGACGGTCTTTCTTTTCAGCTTCCTGATTCGCCTTTATTTATTTGTTTAAATTGCTGAATTAGTTATCGAGCTAGTTACTTGGAAGTCGGTCGGTCGGCGTTTCTGTTGAAATTGAATCGACTACACGAACCATGTCAACGTGAAATATTGAATTGCACTTACTTCTACGTGAATGCACTTGTTTCCTTGTTTCCTTGTTTCCTTGTTTCCTTGTTTCCTTGTGTGTTTTCCCAGGATGAAGCCGATAGAAAGGACTCGAGGGTTCCAGCAACAAAGCAAAGAGTGAGCGGGAGAAGTGTGTGCAGAGGAACTTAAGACGGTTGAGCCAGCCTCCTCTCTCTCTCTCTCTCTCTCTCTCTCTCTCTCTCTCTCTCTCCCTCTCTCTCCCTCTCTCTCTCTCTCTCTCTCTCAGTGTGCTGCCATGTGTGACCATGACTACCTCCATTCTGTTTAGGTGTATTAATAAACACTGGGCTGGCAGAAAGAGGAGCCACGGCCGGCTGTTTCAACCCGAGAGACGGAGGGGATTTGCAAAAATGGGCCTCTAGGAATTAACACCTGGTTGCCATTTGTAGTTTATGACCCGTTTGTCTAATTTTAAATTTGTTGGAAGATTCAAAAGGACTTCCCAACAACCTCAGAGTTGTTTTTATTGTCAGAGTGGTCAACTTACTTGGTTTCTCCCTTTACAATGCCAGATGCAGCTGAATGTGTTTATTGTGGCTGCTGACAGGTGTGTGTGTGTGTGTGTGTGTGTGTGTGTGTGTGTGTGTGTGTGTGTGTGATGAGAGAGAACATGGCTCCAGATTCCACCCACGCCTCCTCATTATCGGGGCGTCTTTAAATAGCACCCCTCACTTTCTGGACGCTTCCCACGGGAGGATTGGCTTTCTCCTGAACTTGTGACCTCGACAATGGAGCACAGGTGGTTCTTCTGTGGTGTGAGGAGAGGGCCGAGACGGGGCCGAGACCAGGCCGAGAGGGCCGAGACAGGGCCGAGACAAGGCCGAGACAAGGCCGAGACGGGGCCGAGACGGGGCCGAGACCAGGCCGAGAGGGCCGAGACGGGGCCGAGACGGGGCCGAGACGGGGCCGAGACGGGGCCGAGACCAGGCCGAGAGGGCCGAGACGGGGCCGAGACAAGGCCGAGAGGGCCGAGACAAGGCCGAGGGGCCGAGACAGACATGGAAAGATGTGGCAGAGGCAGAAGTGTCGAGAAAGACAGAGCAATGAGAGGATTTATCATGCGACCTGTAAAGTGATCTGCAAATAACGCACATTTTTCATCCTTTTTACTCCCAAAACCGACTTTTTGGGAGTAAAAAAGTCTCTCAGTTTACAGTTACACACTGTTTTTGAATATCTCACAATTTATGAGAACACATGTAACAGTCAGACACCACTAGATGGCCTCACAGTGTCATTTTTCCTTTTATTTAACATACATTTAAACAAGCAGTTAAGAAACAGTTTCCACCTCTCAATCAAGTCTTTACATTACAGACATTATACATTGTTACTGATGACCTCTCACGCTCTTTTTTCTTTCTGAGTATGTTATTGGAGGCTGATCCCTGCTTTCCAAAAGGAATATTTAGAAAGAGAAGGATGGACCCCTGTCTGTACTGCGATGAGCGAAAAGGTCACAGATAAATTCACCACGAATCCCACTCCAGAGCATTTACAAGACCCTTTTGTCTAAATATACTTTTATTTGCAGTCAGTGCCTTATAAAATAACGACGATTCCTTTTGAGATTGGCTGCTTGCACGACAAGATCACGTCACCGGCGCTGAAGAAAAGATGTCATGTTGATGTAATGCGCCCCGGCTGGCCGCTGTGACTCTGTGTTTTGGAAAGTCTCGGCTTTGGGAGAGAGATGGTGATTCACGTCCAGGATTTACTGTCTCAACAGGCTGTTGCACTGCTGATGCACTGCTGATGCACTGCTGTTGCACTGCTGTTGCACTGCTGTTGCACTGCTGTTGCACTGCTGTTGCACTGCTGTTGCACTGCTGTTGCACTGCTGATGCACTGCTGTTGCACTGCTGATGCACACTCCCACTGATACCACTGGGAGAGACTTTGAGATTCTCTCAAACTTGGTTTTATCCTCTTTTCAGTCTCTTTTCTCTCATTTCCCTTCGCAGAGGATGGAGAGATCATGTGTGTGTGTGTGTGTGTGTGTGTGTGTGTGTGTGTGTGTGTGTGTGTGTGTGTGTGTGTGTGTGTGTGTGTGTGTGTGTGTGTGTGTGTGTGTGTGTGTGTGTGTGTGTGTTGTAGACTCAGACATGGGGGGAAACAAATATGTAAGGGGGCGTTGTGGTTGAGGACTAACTGTCCCGCTGAGATACGCCGTATGCTGGACCTTCACTTGGACGGCTCTGTTTCTGTCTGCTCCAAACTCACCACAACATCCTGTCAGTGTGTCCTCCTCTTCCCCCTCTTCTTCTCCTCTTTCCATCCTTTAATCGGTCTCACAAAATAGCTGATTTCTTTTAAAGAGAGATTTAAAAAAAATATATATATTGGGGAAGAAACTCTTGAGTTTGATATCTGAAAGCTCCCTTATCGGCGGTTCCATTCTGGTTACTTGTGTTTTTTTTATTCTCTCACCACATTTGGTGCTCAGAGATGTGAGATTATTTCCTTGTGTGATTTTGAAAAAGATTAAAGTTAAGACATTGGTGCTAAATATGAGCAAAATTAAAAAAAACAAAAAAATCTGTGTTTTTATTGCAACATGATTTATTTTAATGAGGCAATCCAGTGGTCACAGTTTCTCAGTGTATTTTGTCTGGACAATAAAATGATATATGACCTAAAATATGACCTGCCAGCATGTGCAGCCAAAAAGCGTTTCTCATAGATGCATTTACTACTTCAAAATATGAAATGTTCAAAAGTACCAAAAGAAAACGTATCATAACTTAAACAATCCATAGAGGGCTGTTGAAAACCGCCACCAAACATTGAGTGATTAGTAGTTTTAATAAAGTCCTATCAGCATTTATTCATGAGAATAGTTGAGTAAAAGTGCATGTTTATGCACAGATACATGTTTAAGAGTTAATAACACTGGCGATGCTCATTTTATTCACTTTACAGTAAAAACAAGAGAGTGGAGGCCGTATTCCAACATGTCTCACTCCATAATCTCACTTTGCCACTTTCTCCCACTGCGGAGATAAGAGAGACACATGCCTTGCTCAAGGGCACCATAACAACCATGTATTGTGGTAGGAGACAACATTGCTACTTCAATTTCCCCAGGGCTCATTTTTATCACTCACAACAAACTCTCTAACTTCTTCTCGCTCGTCCCCGGTGCATCATCGAGCGTCGCCTCACTCTGGCTAAGTGTGTTTTAACGGCAGCGACCTTATCGGGTGTTTATTTTAAAGAGAGTGCCTCCGCTACGTGATTGTCAGCCGCCTTCTTCTCACTGTCACCAGCCACCCATTGTTTGTACCAGTTGGCTTTCTGCGGTCTTAAGGGATCACTTAATTCGAGGGGCCTCATGTCCTTCTACAGTGTGTTTTTCCACTGTTCTGGATCCACGATGTCCTCTATTTAAACACGCTTACCCTCAACCCTCGAACACTAACTTTAAAAATAGTCACACTAACACTAACGTCGGGTGATTTTCACCTGTACATGATAAAAAATATTTCTCATCAAAATATATTAAATTACAACTATACATGGCAAGTTGAAGTACTCTTCTATTATTATACCTTATAGAACTTCTCATAAAACTAAAAACAGGTATCATGGGGGGACCCTGAAAAAAGGCTCAAAATCGGGTGAAAAATGAGGAAATCGTCAATAAAACATGATTAAAAACATAAATAATGGAGCTATGAACTTGTTCTTTGGTCCACATGTTCCTGGGACATGTGAGCCTGGTCCTGTGAAGGAAAAGTCACATGTCAATGTAAAAAAACATCCACATTTTTTTTACCCTCTAACACTAACGTCGGGTGAAAATCCAGGGATTAGAGCAGAGAGACACGCCCACCTTCAGTAAAGACACGCCCACCTCCCGTAAAGACACGCCTATCTTAAATAAAGGCACGCCCACCTCCAGTAAATACACGCCCACATTCTATAAAGTCACGCCCATCTTAAATAAAGACACGCCCACCTTCAATAACATCAGTGAGCAGCATGAAGCTACACAAGGACCCACACAACTCAGACAAAAGCAACACAATGAAAACAACGTAAACAATAACGTTAGTGTTAAAAAGAAAACGATGCAGCTTCGGCTCGTTCCCACAATGCTTTGAATCGCTTTTTTTCCTTTTAAAAACACGCTATTTGTCTTTGAAATCAAGATGTCGTCTTTGTTGGGAGGTTTCACAGAGTTTATTGTTCAATCACCTTTCAACGGTTGCACGGTCACAACCAGCACTGACGAGGAGACGCTGCAGAGGACAAACAGCTGATGTGGAGAGATGAGATCACAAGCTCAGTCCGTGATGATCACACTGTGGGTTCAGTCATCGGTGACCCACTTCTTACACAGCGTGAACGGCGTCAACAATTAAATAAATAAGTAACTCGAGCTCTAAGTCTTGACTGCAGACACTCGTTTTTACATGAGTGTGTTCAGATGTATTGTTCAATTGTTGGAGGAAATGTTTTTGCACTTTCATTCTGTCATTGCAGGATAAACACAGCTGTAATTGGTCAAAAGCAAATTAGGGCCCCGTTCCATTTAGGTGGACCGGGCAAGTCCAGTGGTTCTGAACCCGGGATTAGTCTGCTCTGAGGTTGTCAAAATCAGATCTGCACATGTATAACTAAAGTATAACTAAAATTATGATAACACACTTACTGAATAATTTAAAAAAAAGAAAATCTGTCTATAATACGATTCAAAAAGATATATTGTATTCATCTTCCGTTAGAAATAGTATTCCATTCTGTTTAAAGCTTGTATTTGTACTCAATTTTGGATAAAGATCAGCATTAGTATTATAAGTATATATTTATATATAAGTGCGTAGGGTTCCAGAGCTTTGTAAAGGCCATGTTGATGAAACTGACTAGTTATCTGACGTTGATGATCTCAGGATTTTCCCGCTGTCATTGCAGGATAAACACAGCTGTAATTGGTCAAAATCAAATTAGGGCCCCATTCCATTTAGTTGGACCGAGACCCTGGTATCATGCATGCTGGCTCACTGGGATGCTGCACACTAAACATAACGGGACCGTCATTAATTTGATCGTTAACACCTGTGTTCACCCTGCTGTGTCATGTCCGAATGGCTGCTTTAAGATGGATTATCATACGCTGTGGTTCAGACATTCACTTCCCCTTCAGGATGAATTGTATTCAATCCATTAATTCTTCATATCGCGCCCCATTCTGAGCAAATACCTGCCGAACTAATTGACACGCCCATCAGCCTCAGCTGTACTTTTCATGTTAGTGCTAATTACCAAATGTTAGCATGTCCCCATGCAGTAAGTGCAGCCTCACGCTAGCATGCTAGCATATCTTGTTTCAGCGTTAGTATACATGGAGCTCATTGGTTCCAGTAACTACACCAACGCATCACCGTCAGTAAGACTTGTAGCATTCCTCCGGTCTTACTCATCTCCTCCGGTGCCACTTTCAGCCGACCCATCCATCACGAATGCTCCAGGGCGCCGCTCTGTTCACCTGCAGCGAGCTCCCAACCGAACATGCATCGCTAATGATGTCGCCGCCGTGAGTCATCGGCTGCCGTGTGTGTACAGTGTGTGTAGATGTGTACATTTAAGACGGTTAATGGGATGTATATGTTAGTTCGAGGCACTTCAGTAAGTATTAACATTGCTTCCTGTGATGGAATACGTTTCACGACTGGTTCCTTGCTCGCTCACCAAAGGCCGCAGAGCTGGACGGCCCGACGGTTCGATGCTTTCAGAAACGCTTTCACCGTTTCCAGTTAATTAGATGTTATGCAAGTGCCAATCCTGTTGTTTTAATACGGATTCGACAGAGGTCACCTCTGGTTTCCTGGCTGTGACGTCAGTGCCTCATTTAAACGACCCCCCCAACCCCGGAGAGTTTAAAAACATGTAGCGAGGGAGAGACAAAGAAAGAAAAAAAAAGAACGAGAGATGGTTGGATGGAAACTTGTGGCCTGTTTTTGTCCGGTCCCAAACAACCCAGCAGCAACCACACCCTCTCAGGAATTCCTGCTGCAAAAAAAAATATATTTCATGTTTTTAAAGGAGCAGTTCACTCTTTACCAAAACATTTATGTGGAACGTGAAGCAAAAACATTTGACTTTTGCAATATGAGAGTATGTTCTCTCATGTTATGTGTAGTTACATAAATAGTGTTGACTAGTTATGTGAGCACAGGAATAGAAATAGATTAATGTGATGGGTGTTATATGGAGTAACCAACCTTTACTAACCATAAGCAACATTGGCAGAGAACGAGGGAAGAGTTTATCAATTGCACAAGAAAATAAAAAAAAGAAATCTAAGGTTTCTTGCATTTCAGCTTAAATATATCTGCATGTTTTTTATCCGAGTGAATTGTGTGTATTAGTCAGAGTGTGTGTCTTCATGTGCGTATGAATTGCCAGATGTCTCCCTACACAGCCGTGTGTTTTGGCTCTGAACGCTCCCGAATCCTGGGAAATACTTCCCTGTCCTCTGCAGACGCCTTCACTCTGAACATCGTATGTTGGCTCTGACCCAGTTTCGATACTAAATCTTTTTAAGTAAAAACACAAGATTGGTCACGGACCGTTTACGACATTTATTGCTCCTTTTGTTTATCTCCGTGCTTGTGCGTCCAGAAAGGCTCGACTTGAAGCGAGAACCATCAGCTGGGCCAGCGTCAACATGCCCGGGCCGACGCAAACACTGATTGGCTCGTAAAATATGATGGACGGCTTAAGGGTCACTAAACTGATCTATGACCGGGTCACACACACACAGAGAGCCCGCCTCCTCCTCCCTACACGCTGATCTGGGGTCGGCATTAAGCTTCAATTCCTCCATTACATCACAACGGCGAACATCGGGTACAACACGATGGATTATAGGTGTGTTGAGTCTGTTAAAATGTATTCAAACCCGTGTGTGGGCACTTTAAGATTCTCCAACTGCAGCGTTTACAGGCTTAGCGCTAACGGCTAACAGAAAGCGACCCCCCCCTTCGGTGGTGTTGTCTCCGCCGTCTGGCTCTCGCACAACATTGTTCCCTGGAGGAACCATAAAACCGCCAACATGTAGCGCTTACCGCTTCATTTTCATCAAGTTCAACCCATGTTTTCGTTTTTCTTCCTGTCCTCCTTAGCTCACACTCACCAGAGACACATGACTCAACCATATTTACTCTATGAAACGGAGGCCGCCCTCCCGTTCTTTAACCGTACAGCCTGGTCTTCTTCTGCCTTCATTGGAGGTGGGTCAAAGGAATGTGGCGGACCCCGCCACGAGGGCAGCGACATGTCGGAGAATTGTTTTTTTTTACCTTCTCCTTTTTCTATTTCTTGGCACTTTTTCACTCTTGAACTACTTTGGTTTATAGTGTTGTACCCCCCCCCCCCCCCCCCTCCCTCCCATCCCTCCTTTATAACCACAACTCACTGCCAACACAGACGTCTATTCTAGTCGCCGGCCGGTGAGACAAAGCTGTCTCTGTTGCACTGAGGATTCCCCTCTGTGCTTCACAGCTGAGTATCAACCTGGATCCTCTCCCTCTTCTCTCCAAAACTATTATTACATGCCTCCATTGTCTCTCCGTCCTCATTTCTCTTCCTATCACCTCTTTTTCCACCACTCCCGTCATCCCGTCGTTATAAATAGCGAACTGTGGAATGCAACTTTGGAGAGTTTTTGTACTTCTTTGCATCTGGGGATGCTTTAGAGGATTAACATGCACGATTTGATTATGAAGGTGATTTTGTTTCAATTTTTGTTTGTCGTTTCTGCAACGTAGGCTGTTGTTGAAGGAATGGACAGAGAGAAGCAGTCGGTGCAGAAAGAATGTGTCTGTGGCCGGACAAAGGCAGGTCGGGAATGATAATGCGGGTCCGAGAGAGCTGGGCTTATCCCAACCGGCAGTATGGATTTCCTGCCTGCAGCCTCCTTTCAGTCCCATCTAACACAATCACACACATACATACACAAGGTTCATGCAGCTGTTATTACAGCGACGGTGCTATCTGTGTACCGCGTGATTGGTCGGTCTCGAGGCCGCAAACGTCCTTGAGCAGAGCGCAGTACTCCTCCAGGAGATTGTTTGAGGAAAAGTCAAAGCTCCTTCCAGAATATGTACAGTGGTCACGGGCAAATATTATTTTGATCCCATTTGAATCGTTGTCGAGAAAGACTTTAATCAGGGTTCATACGGTCATGGAAAACCTGGAAAAGTCATGGAATTTTAAAATGGTTATTCCCAGGCCTGGAAAAGTCCTTGAAAAAATAAAATCCCAAAAGTTTAGTAAAAGTCATGTAAATGTGTTATATTCATGTGTTCATGTGGTTCATTTAGTTTGAAATAATGAATATGCTTTTAAAAGAAAGACTCAAAATATAAGCAGGCATACGCTGAGTATATCTATAAATGTTTATTCTTTTAATCAAACTATTGTCTCTCATTCATTTGTGTCCTTTAAGGAATACTGTATGCTTTGGAATCCTCATTGTTAGTTTAAATACTACATTTTATCACTTTTTCATGGACACACCCAGATTTCACTAAATGTTTGGTCATGGGAATATGGTTTAAAGTCCTGGAAAAGTTCTGGAAATCCATTGGTCAACATGTGTATGAACCCTGTTTATTGTCAAAGTATGACGATGCATGTCACCAAAGGGGCGGGACTTAGCTTCTCTACATCAGCTGTATTCGTACACATCATTATATTGATGCAGATAATATAATACATAAAAAATAATATTTATTTAAAAAATATATATTTCATGTTATTTAGTAATTACAAGATCGGAACCAGTCAGTGTTTCGTGCTTATGTTACATTATTATTCACATTTTCTTTATTACTTTTGCACTATAATTTAACTAGCAGGTAGTTTGGTGATAAGTAAGGTGAAACAGTAAAAATGTGTCAGCGGGTTTCTCCTTGAGGTTGTTTTTCCTGTATTTCAGGTTGCGTTCGACGTGTGAACAATGAATTCCATGAACACAAATGGAATGACTGCTCTGACGTTGGAGTTTTCCATGAACTTTATGATTTACAGTATGTGGATTTTTAGTTAGTCCTTTTATGACTTTGGTCTGGAGTGCAATCTGACATCACAATTCATACAGACAATCATGTTGTATGATGCCAACTGACTTCTCCTTTAACCATGAAGCTATTCCTCAGGTTTTGGCAACTTTTGAGTGAATTATATTGACATTTGCTGCCGACATTCATTTTCCAGTCTGCATTAAGTGTAACAGCTTTTCATCTAGCATCATCAGGTCAGGTCAGCTGTGCTTTGGGGTAATTGCTATTTAGTGGACGTTAGCATGCTAAACTCAGGTGATGTGCATGGGGAAAGCTATTCATGCTAAACACCAGCATTGCAGACGTTAGCATGCTAAACTAAGGTGATGTGCATGGTGAAAGCTATTCATGCTAAACACCAGCGTTGCAGACGTTAGCATGCTAAACTAAGGCGATGTGCATGGGGAAAGCTATTCATGCTAAACACCAGCATTGCAGACGTTAGCATGCTAAACTAAGGCGATGTGCATGGGGAAAGCTATTCATGCTAAACACCAGCATTGCAGACGTTAGCATGCTAAACTAAGGCGATGTGCATGGGGAAAGCTATTCATGCTAAACACCAGCATTGCAGACGTTAGCATGCTAAGCTAAGGCTATGTGCATGGGGAAAGCTATTCATGCTAAACACCAGCATTGCAGACGTTAGCATGCTAAACTCAGGCAATGTACATGGTGAAAGCTATTCATGCTAAACACCAGCATTGCAGACGTTAGCATGCTAAACTCAGGCAATGTGCATGGGGAAAGCTACTCATGCTAAACACCAGTGTTGCAGACGTTAGCATGCTAAACTCAGGTGATGTGCATGGTGAAAGCTATTCATGCTAAACACCAGCGTTGCCACTGTGAGCGTGCAGATGTTAGCATTCGGCTCAAAGCCCCACTGTGACTCATCACAGCTTCTCAGATGGTTTTAGACTCGTCTCGTTCAGATTCATCCTTCTGGATCCAAAATGGGACATAAGATTATTCTATCTATAAACATATACTATACTAAAGAACATTGTGTATATCGTGATACATTTAAATAATGTAAAATGTAATTATAAGATTTTATCTGTAATGCCATCTCTGCTTGTGAGTCACCAAAGGACTTGCTTTCACCATCATCATCATAATTATCATACCAATTATCCTGCATACATAACAAGATCCTGTATGTTCCACGGAATTACATTTATTCAGCTGTTTTTATCCGAGGCAAAATGAGTAAGTATGACTCTAATCATGTGTTCGTGAGTAAATACAACTCCTGCATGTCTAGTTTGTTGCCTTAAAACTTCGTCCTCAACGTTCTTAAATTGTTTGCATGACCGATCTGTCTTCCAGACAAAAAGTATTATAACTGTCACGATAGATTCAGTTGAATCTGTTTCGAGCAGGAGGCCTGGAAAGTGGGTGTGGCCGTTAACATAGCCAACAAACAAACAAACAAACAAGCAGTTGAGCTAGAAAAGTAGAGACGGAAGAGAAAAGAAGAAGAGGAGGGTCGCTGATAAATTCCCCAGCAGGCTCACAGTGTCCGTGGCGGTAAAAGATGTTGTGTGCAGTGTGCAGACTGTTGTGTGCAGTGTGCAGACGCTCTGCAGCTCCCTCGCAAACACACACTGGGCGGCTGTTGTCGATTGCATTGCCATGGAAACGTTGAAACATTTCAATCTGTTAGGCATGAGGGAGCTAAGCTATGACTCATTTTGACCCCTCCCAACACACCAGTGCACGCACACAGTATGGATTCACCCGACACACACACACACAAAAAACTATGAATCATCATTTACTAAAACCGTACAAAGAGCAGAGTTTTTTTGGGAGGAAAAATTATCTTTTAGTTGTTTTTAGGATCTATGAATCCCGGCTGACCCTGAAGTTCTCCATGTTTGCTCGCGTGATATAGCAAGAGGCTGCCGACCCGCACCGAGACCATGTGATCCACTTGAGGAATGGAGGCCATTAAAGTTGCAGCGCATGCCGACCACACTGACAGTGATATCCTCAGATCGTGGGCCAGAATTAGCCCAGGAATCTCAACGGACAGGTAATTTAGCTGCCTCATCACGGGAGCTAAAAGAAGACAGTGACCCGATAATGGACTGAAACAGACCTCGTGAATCTGTTTGGTAATACTTAACACGCATGGGATGAAAAAAAAAGCTTTTGTCATGATGATGTCAAAGTCAGCTTTATTTGTCAATTTCTTCCACATGTGAAAACATACAGAAGATTTGAAAAACGTGTTTCTCTCCTGTCCAACATGAAGTGAATACAGATAATAATAATAATAATAAAGTGAAAAATAGATTAAAAAAAGAACATTTAGACAACATAAATATTAAGAAAACAAACAATCTGTATTGTAGCAGCAGTCTCTATGAAAGCTTGAAACCAAGTAAAGGACAAAGCTGTGTTATTATATTCATACTTTGCATGAATATGTATTACTTCTTCAGTAAATCTGCTTTATTTAAGAGTATCTAGTTAAATTCACTCACTGTGTTGTTGGTTGTTTGTGTTGGTTACAAGGATTTGAGAGGTCGGGGTTATGAGATTTCTTGGTTTTGGAAGTCATAATTATGTATCATATATCAATGAAAGTGAGCATTTACTTTTTTATTTATTTTGAGGCATATTACAGATACAGTGGAAGATACAGAGGAAACCTGTCCGGTTTAAAAGTAATCACTAGAGGACGAGTATTTCTAATTATCTTCTCTATCTAATTAACATTTGTATATTAATTCAATGAATATAAAGTTATGAAACGGACAGCATCGTTGTATACCGTTTCAAATGTACAAATTAAGTTTTTGTTCTGTGTATAATTAAAATACACTATAGTACAATATTGCACTGTTCATAAACTATAGCTGACTGCGTTATAACATTTTAATAACAATATAAATCAGCATTCTCTCCAAGGCTTTTGGATTGTTGAGCGCCTTCATCACTACATGCGGTTTCCACTGTATTACTAATAGTTAAATATTACACACATATATATATATATATATATATATATTCTAAGTTTGTAAATGGACTGAAGTCTCAGACATGTTTCAGTTCGTTCTCCTCAGGCTGTTACACCTCCTCCAACTCCTGCTCCGTCTTCATTACCCCTGTGGTTCTCCTCCACATTCAAACCAGATGAGCCAGTCCTGTGACACCCACCCACCCACACACACACACACACACACGCACACACACACACACACGCACACACACACACACACGCACACGCACATGCACACACGCACACACACACACACACGCACACGCACACACGCACACGCACGCACACACACACACGCACACACACACACACACACACACGCACACACACACACACACACACACCCACACACACGCACACACACACACACACACGCACACGCACACGCACACACACACACACACACACACACACACGCACGCACACACACACACACGCACACACACACGCACACACACACGCACACACACAATTTGAAACTCCCCAATTTGAAACTCCCCTCAGAATTCAGCGGTGGAATTTGTTATGGACTATGTACTGGACAAGATTTTAAAGGCCCCTTGAGACTCATCCTCGTGTTTAACAAGGGGTGTCGTGTTTCCACCTGGCTGCACAGTGACAGGAAAGAGCCACTTCCTCCTATCTGCAGGGAAAAAAGAAGTCTGCTGAACCTGGTTCACCTTTGCTGGACCACCTTCCATCACTGGACCTCTGAGTGGTTCCCCTGGGAGCTTTGTCATCAGATGTCCTGTTTAAGATCTCTCTTTTGAACTTCAGGAGACCAAAGAAGCATCACCTCTGCTCCGTGAAAGCTACACCAGAGTTACGCCAGTTATTCCGGCTCATATCCTGATCTAACTTTTCTATGGATACGCGGGCCCACGGTGTGTGTTTTTCTTTCCTTGTGATGCTTACTGACCCAGGGGTTTCCCCTCGTGAGGGAGACTGGGATGACAGCACCCGATCCCCGGGTAGGAAGCTGGGAGGAAAAGCTCAGGTGAAGTGTCTCAATACTGAAGGTAAAATGTGAAGAAGAAAAACAAATCTGCTTTTTGGAAGGCGAGGAGAAGCAACCGGCACTGGAATGGTGTGGCTACCTCCTAACAACACTGTGAGAGGTGGGAGGAGAGGCTGGCTCATACGGAGGGAGGGACTCAGAGAGCATGGAGCTTCATTCACTCTGCTGAACACACACACACACACACACACACACACACACACACACACACACACACATGCTCGGCAAAGCTGTTCTCAGGCTGAGAGAAAAGAGGGGAGCGGAGGAGAGGACTACACGCTCGCTGAGTAAGTTGTGTTCGCTTATGTCCTTTTCGGACTATTTTACGGCAAATAGTTTGAGTTGTCTCGTTAGTGCGACGCACAGGAAGCAGGAGAAGTGCACGTTTCGTCTGTTTGGGTTCAAATGTGTCTTTATGATGTGAAAAAAAAGTCTGCTGGTATTTTTCCACTGCTAGTTTTATTGAATTTAACGTCTTTCTCTTCTCCGACTCGCCCGTTACACCTTTCTGCTGATGTGAACCACATGCCACACGCACACACACACGCACACACACACACACACACACACACACACACGCACGCACGCACACACATAAACTCTGCAGAGGTCCAGCTCGCCTCCCTGGTGCTTTTTCCACCAAAATGAGAGAATAGAAACAGAGGGAGTGGGGGCTGACTAGTGGAGGGGAAACTTTTATGGGACAGTCTGTGAGCGCTCAGTGTTAACAGTTAGGCCGCTATATATTCCAGATTAACTCTCAGTTTCGTTTCTTTTCTTTTCATTTTGTAGTAACCCAATGCATCTCTTTTTTTTTCTCCATCTTGTTCTTACTTTCTCACGTCTCTCTGTCCGTCATCCTGCTGATCTCAGTGTTGTCCCAGGTGGTGGCAGACGGGGAAAACAGACGCTGAGCATAAGGCCAGAGAGGGTCAGAGGGGTGTTCCCGA